>JASDFA010000014.1:35530000-36780000 GCA_035772735.1 Datura wrightii
TTGGTCGATACATCAGCATTTTAAATATGCAAGGAAGGAGAAAAGCAGTTATCATTATCCCCGAATGATCATTAAATTCAGGGTGGCTGGACATTGCCTTCAAAATAACGAACTTCATTAAAGTTGAGGCAAAGAGGCCAGTTACATTATTACATAGGAAACAGAGGAGGGGCTATTGTATGCAGAATCAGTCAGAAATAATAAATGGACAACAAGGGAAATGAACGCTGCTAAAGTACAAAGGAAAGGAAACTCTCTAGTTATTCCGGGGATTCTGGGCAGCTACAGAATGAACTTTTGGCTAAGAACATTGTAGGTAGCCTCCCTGAGGAGCTGTCAAATGTCACACTTTCAAAGATACGTCGATGGTCGTCCAGCAATTGGAAGCATCTTCATGGGGTAAACATATACGAGATGGGTCGGAATCAGTTCTTTTTTGAACTTCCGACCAAGAGGGATGCAGACCTCATCGTGAAAGTAAGCTGGTTCTGGAAAAATCATAAGTTCCATCTGAGCTGGTGGTCGCCGGCATCGAATACAATAACGGAAAAGCTGAAGGAAGTATGGATCAGACTGGTTGGTCTGCCTCTTCAGTTCTGGTCCCAAAAGATTCTCCAAGAAATCGGTGAGTTCTGCGGTGGCTGTGTTCAGACAGAGGAGGAGACCGAGCTCAGAAATCACTTGAAATGGGCAAGATTGAAGGTACGAGGAGATGAGGAGATGGTTCCGAAGGAGGTGGATCGGGTACAGGACGGAAAAAATTTCAAGATCTAAATCTGGATCGAAGCTCCGAAGAGAATTTTGCCCGTTGGACCAAGGTTTGACAAGGACTTTGCCCAGCAGGCAAATGGAAAATCCTATGCCTTAAGGAAAAGAGGGTATCTGGGTTACACAGAGGTGACAGGGCCCGTGGGTACCTCTGCACCACGCTTGAATGATAAAGTCATGCAATCATGTGACGCGTCACGTGAAGACAATGGGGGGAGAGAGGCACGTGGGAAACCAGATGAGAGGATTTTAAATGAAGGTTTTGGTAAGACTCGATGCTGGAGAAATTTGGGCCCAGATCCAGCAGCCCAATTGGTAAAAAACTACAGTAGCAATGCTCGCCTAAAAGGCCCACAAGATCCTTTCTACGATGAAGTAGAAGCAAATAAGCCCATACCCAAGCAGAGTATCCGACGTAACAGAGAACAAAACATAGCTCCCAGCCTGAAAGAGTCGGTTCAATTCATTGAAGCAGCAAATGATCAAGCCACTCAAACTGCGGATTCAGTTGATGAAGATGCGATGTCAATCATACAACTTGGCAACAACAACGAAATAGTTGAACATGCAAAGGAAGAAAGAAAGCAAATTGGGGCGTTGAATATCATGGAGGCAATCCCCCTGAACTCAACAGATTTAATAGAAAACATGGAGACTGCTTTCGCTCCATCAGTTCCTATATTGATCAGGCAAAACATAATCAGTTTGGGCGAGAAATTGGGAGTGCTTTCCCAAGCCTGTGAGGAAGCAGCAGAAAATCTGTACATGAAGATCAATGGGAAAAGAAAAAATTTACTTGTGGAATCAAATGCATTGATGACGGTGACACCAAAGGCAAAAGGAGCGAAGGAGTTGAAACAACTGCAGTCTAGGAACAAACTTTTCAGTTACGGCTCTAGAAGCAGGGGGATACAATATTGACCAAATTAATGAAGGTTAATATAGTATCATGGACAGTGAGGGGTCTCAATGACGCCAGGAAGAGACTCATGGTCAGAAGCATGATGCGTAAATGGAGAGCAGATATTTTCTGCTTTCAGGAAACAAAGTTGCAAGGGGATTTAAGGAACACTATCAATGAATTGTGGGAAAATAGATGGGTAAAATATGTTCAACTTGAAGCAAGTGGAACGAGAGGGGGTATAATTATGCTGTGGCATAGCAGTAGCTGGGAAGGGGAGATCTGCGAAGTAGGAGCATATTGCATCACTTGCAAATTCATGGGCAAAACACAGGATGTCAGCTGGCACATGTTGGGAGTGTATGCTCCAAATTGCAGGAAAGAAAGGGAGGTCTGGTGGGAACTAGGATCAGTAAGAAGCCTTTTTTCAGGCCCCTGGGTGGTGGTGGGGGATTCCAACACTGTTAGATTCTCCTCTGAAAAAAAGAAGTGTACCAGATTCAACAAAGCGATGAGGGATTTCTCAGATTTCATTGAGGATATGGAATTGGTGGACTTACAGCTTGCAGATAACAGATTCACTTGGAAGAACGGGAAGGTCATGATACTGCAACCAAACTTGATAGGTTTTTGATAACGGAAGAATGGGAACTTTCTTTCAGGAACATAAAACAATCATTGCTACAAAGAGTCACCTCGGATCACTGTCCCGTGCTGCTTGAATGTGAAAATTGGGAGAGATCAAACTCATATTTTAAATTTGAGAAATGGTGGTTGCAGACAGAGAACTTCAAAGAGAAGGTAAAAAATTGGTGGGACTCTAGCACTGGCAGAGGCAGACCAGATTTTATTTTAGCAAGCAAACTGAAATTTTTTAAAGGCAGGCTAAAAGAATGGAGTAGAACTTGTGAAGGTAATCTGGGACTTTAGAAACAAAGCATACTCAGTTGGCAGAATTGGAGGAAGTACAGGAACAGAGAATCTTAACTGATGAGGAGGCCTATCTAAGAGCCGTCCTTACAGTGGAGTTTGAAGAAATTGCTAAAAGGGAGGAGGTGGCATGGAGGCAAAGGTCCAGGGCTTTATGGTTGAAAGAGGGTGACAGGAACACCAAGTTCTTTCATAGAACTGCAAACTGTCATAGAAGGTACAACAATATTGATAGGCTATCAGTTGATGGTGTGTGTACTGAGGACCCAGCAGTGATAAAGGAAGAGATCATCAAATTCTACCAAGGTTTATACTCAGAGTCAGAGATGTGGAGACCTCACTTTAATGCTAGATCTGGGAGTGTGATTAGTGAAGAGGACAATATTATGTTGCGGAGTCAATTCAGTGAAAATGAGATCAAAGACTGTGTTATGGCTTGTGACAAGGACAAAGCTCCTGGCCCCGATGGCTTCACCATGGCCTTTTTTATTTCATGTTGGGATGTGGTGAGCAGAGATGTGATCACAGCTGTACAGAATTTCCATGATAATGGCATGTTTGAAAAAAGTTTCAATGCTTCTTTTATAGCTTTGATACCAAAGAAGTTGGGGGCCAAAAAATTGAAGGACTTCAGACCTATTAACCTAATAGGTAGCATCTACAAGATCATCTCAAAAGTTTTGACTGAAAGATTGAAGAAAGTAGTGTCAAAATTAGTGGATGCCCACCAAATGGCTTTCATCAAAGGCAGGCAAATTATGGATGCTATTCTGATAGCAAATGAATGTGTGGATGTGAGGAAGATTAGTAAGGCCCCAGGGATTCTATGTAAGCTAGACATTGAAAAAGCTTAACCACTTACACTGGGAGTTTCTTTGGAAGACAATGGAGAACATGGGCTTTGGAGAAAAGTGGATCAAATTTTGTACTACAGCCGTGAAGTTCTATGTCTTGATCAAATGGTTCACCTTATGGTTTCTTCCACTCTAAAAGGGGGTTGAGACAAGGGGACCCTTTATCACCTTTCCTCCTTATTCTGGCAATGGAGGGTCTTAATGATATGCTAAGGACAGCTCAAACTTACAGTTGGATAAGGGGCTTCAATGCAAACAAAAACGAGAGACAAGGTTTGGCCATATCACATCTCCAGTATACTGATGATACTATGATTTTTTGTGATGCAGACAACAACCAACTGAGATATTTAAGAGTCATTCTTATACTCTTCGAAGCAATCTCAGGACTACACATTAATTGGGGAAAAGGCTTCATTTATCCAGTGAATGAAGTACCGAGGATCGTCAGTCTAGCTAATATTCTGGTTGGGGGGAGAGGGAATTAGGAGCACTACCTACAGTATACCTTCGCATGCCGCTAGGAGACAAGAGCAAATCAAAAAACATTTGGAACAGTGTGCTGGAGAAATGTGAGAAGAAATTAGATGACTGGAAGAGCAAGTAGTTGTCTTTGGGTGGAAGAGTTACCCTCATAAACAGTGTTTTAGACTCCCTACCTACCTACATACATGATGTCTTTGTTTCCTATGTCAGCAAGTGTGAGAGACGGACTAGATGCTATCAGGAGGAACTTTTTGTGGCAAGGCAATTGTGACCCAAACAACCATAAGTTCCATTTGGTTAAATGGGAGCAAGTTATAGGCAGCAAAAAGGAAGGAGGTCTAGGGATAAGGGACCTGAAACTTCAAAACTATAGCCTCCTGATGAAATGGCTGTGGAGATTTGCATCGCAAGAACAATCATTATGGAAGGACACAATCATAACAAGGTATGGCATGGAGAATAGGTGGATCAACAAGACAACAACACAACCTTATGAGACTCGAGTCTGGAGAACCATAAGAAACTTGTGGCCAAAGTGTATTAACAACAGCAAAATCATGATAGGAAATGGAGAAAAGACTATTTTGGGAGGAAAGTTGGGTGGGACAGGAACCTCTCAAAGCCAGCTTCCCTGTTTTGTTCAGTTTGAGCCTGCAGAAGTGGCCACAGTGAGAGAGATGAGAGACGCTCAGGGCTGGAACTTCAGGTTCAGGAGACATCTAAATGATTGGGAGGTAAACAATCTAGCTGACCTCCTTAATAAACAAGAGCAATGCAAAGATCTCACCAACAGTACAGATAAATTGGTTTGGGTCCCAGACAAGCATTGAAAGTTCTCAGTTGGGTCAGCATACAGAAATTTCCAAGGAGCAGCTACACAACAAGATCACTGGCCGTGGAAGATGATATGGAAAGTCAAGGTGCCATTCAAGGTGGCATGTTTCACTTGGCTTTTGGCCAAGCAGGCAGCACTCACTCAGGATAACCTTATGAAAAGAGGTTTCCATTTATGTTCCGGATGTTCTTTTTGTGAATGTGAGGCAGAGACAATCAACCATCTTTTTTTACACTGTAGAGAAATTGGAAAACTGTGGCAGATTTTCATCAGTCTAAGGGGCATCAGTTGGGCTATGCCTAGGAACATAAAGGAAGCTTTACTTGTTGGAACAGAGATGGAAATCAGTCAGGGCACAAGGAGAGATGGAAGCATGTCCCCACTTGCATATGGTGGACCATGTGGCAGGAAAGGAACCAGAGATGTTTTGAAAACAGATGCAGCTCTATGCAGAAACTGAGGGCAAACTGTCTGGTCCTTTTCTATTTTTGGTGTAAACATGAGTATCCTCAGGAAGAAGAGGATATTCCTAGAATTTTAGATTTCTTATGAGTTTATAGGAGTTTGTCTTTTAAGACTTTTGTGTTTTTGGCTGTAAGTATTGCTGGAATACTTTTTCTGTATTCCAATGTTTATAATACAAGTTACCTTTCTCAAAAAAAAATGTCATTACACCCTTGTTTGATATTATATAACACAACACTCTCAACACTGACTCAGTCTAATACAGTGAACCAGACTTGTTTACCTATTCAGTTATAGTCTTCTTCAGCAATAACTTTTATAGGAATTCTACTTTGCCTTTGGATTAAGTATCGAATGAGTTGTACCTTGACTACAACCAGACATCTGCTGATGACAGATATAATCACAAGAACTTGGTTTGACTTTACCTATTCAGTTATGGTCTTCTTCAGCAAAATGACTTTTATAGGAATTCTACTTTCCCCATGGATGGAATATCTAATCAGTTGTATATTGACTACGACCAGGCATCTGCTACTTGAGAGAATAATTGATGACAGATATAATCCCAAGAACTTGTTTGACCCAAATAAAAAGAGGGAGGACAATATCAAGGCAAAGAATTACTTAGAAGATTACAGACCCTTACAATAAGTTCAAGAGACGCAATGTAGGAAGTAATAAGAGAGATTAGAGAAGACCCAAAAAAGAAAGAATAGTATTGGCAAAGAGGAGATGCTCAAACAATGAAGCCAATATGAATGTTTTACCTCATAATCACTGTGGTTTTTGCTCTGGATGACCATGACACCACTATCAAACTTCCGAAGCATAACTGGTCTGTAAAAGTGAAGTGTTATTTCCTTTTTCTTTAAGGCAAGGAAGTAGTCGAAATGAACCCCAAGTTACATACACCTTATAGTTGCGAACTAGTTTAAGGATGAACATAGGTGCAAATATGTGTGTATATATGTGCGTATGTGTAGGGAGAAAAAAGGACGCATACACGTCAAACTTCTCCCAGAGAGAACACGCATGCAGCAAATCGTCAGGTGAGATCAATTCTGTAAAATCGCAATAAAAAAGTTATAACAGCCTGTAATGACACTGCCAGAAGAATGAAGAAGAAACTACTAAGAAACTAAAGTGACAGAATTTTGAGTTGAAGATTCAATAGTCAACAAGAAAAGGAAAAAATTTAACAAGATGACCTGTTCCACGAGCCCTGTTGAAAAGGCAATAGATGTCGATGAGATTAATCATTCCTCCTGCTCTCTCCAGTGGAATTTTCGCAAAATCTGCCAACTAAGTACCAATAAATTTTTATGTTGCATACTTAATGAAAAGAAAACATTTGCAAGATCAAGAGGCAATTAAAAAATATTCTATTTCCTAGACATGAATAACAAAGAACTTAACGAAACTGATAAATCAGCTTTCTTCTACCCATGCCTCACCACTGGCCCCACAAAAGTTGGACTACAGTGTCAAAAAGGTTGAAAGAACAAAAAAGTGACAAGAGACCTGACTGGAACCTTTTGTGCAAGAGGTCCACTAGCACAAGATTAACTCTCCAACAACTTTAGCCCTAAGGCATTGCAAATTTTATATTTAATAAGGCAATAGAATAATAATTAATTTCTCAAATTATTCTTGTAGGGTTCAGTTTTGATAAGGCTCTCTAATGCAAAGCAAATTGAAATAGGCTTGGGACTCTGAAGGATGGCTTAGGTTTGATTATGCTGTCAACAGCATTTGGTTTCTGGTATTTAACTTATGCTTATGCGGAGCTTAATACAAGGAAACCAGAATGTATTACTAATTAAGATATAACTTATATGGGAATCAAAACATTACTTATATGGGATGGAATGTGGAATAAGAATACATGCATTAGCAACACATGGTTAAGAGTATCTAAATACAAATATAAACATAAATTATGCAACCCGACATAACAATTCATGTATTATTATTCACCACATAACAGTGGTTGCATTATTATTCACCGCATAACAATCCTTTCATTATTATTAACTGCATAGACAAACCCTGCATTACCAGAGCGTAGACCAAATGAATTTGAAATTTTTGCTTTCATATCTCGAGGGACTCAGTCAAACATGTCAAACAGAAAATATTACTCTATCAATAACATGAAAACTAATATAAGTAATTTTTTAAGCATAACGATACCAAGCCTTAAATAAATAACTACAACAACAACATACTCAGTGTAAGGGTTTGGGGAGGATGGTGTATACGTAGCCTAACCCGTACCTTGAGAAGGTAGAAAGACTATTTCCAATAGACCCTCGTTCTCAAGTAAAACACAAGTATGTAGAGAAAATAATGGAGAAGAGAATAATAGCAACACCAAATAATATGATGACCGAAGCCAAGAAGACAACAAAAACGATGAATAAGGTAATAGGAGAGTAATAAGAACAACACTGATAAGAAACTAGGCAACACTTGACTACGTACTAACCTTCTATCATAATCCTCGACCACTAAATCTTCCTAACTAGGGTCATGTTCTCGATAAGCTGCAGGGTATATCATTAACTGTCTAATCATCTCTCCCCAATACTTCTTCGGCTTACCTCTACTTCTCCTTGTACCCACTATAAACCAACCTCTCACACGTCCTCATTGGAGCGTCTGTAAGGATGGGCATAAATACTGAAAAACCAAAAAAAGGACCGAACCGAACCGAACCAATTCGTTTCGGTTCTTCAGTTCGGTTTCAATTCTGTTTTTTCTAAATCTTCGATATTCAGTTTGATTCAGTTATTGGTTTTAGGATATTGGTTCTTTGGTATAACCGAAATTTTGTAACTTCATTTCAAAAAATAAAAATACTACACTAGAGGACCAAAAATTTCTTATCAACTTCCATCCAACCCAATCCCAAAGCCCGTCAGCGTTAGAAAATTATTTAAATAATTGACACAATTGTTTAAATTTTTCACAAATAGCAAGTTTTGTAACATTTTTAGCATGTTAGGAAAATTCCTACATTACTAATATGCTTTGAAAGAGAGATAAAATATATAATTTTTATTTAACAAGAACTCAGAGATCAGAGATTGTTGAAATCTTTAAAGACCCCTGATTTTTTGTTGGGTCATTTATAAGGATATTAGGCGGATAAAAAAATTTATTATGAAATTCTATATACCTGCTACTAAATGTAGATCAACTAATTCCGTTAAAAATCTGTAAAAAATATTAAATTTTTGCTGAGTTATGTTTCTTTACCAGAAATCTAGCCCATTGGATTAAACTTTGGAACATAAAACTCAAATTATTTTATTTTGAATTAAAAAACACAAAACAATTCATTAGCATAAATAATTCATTTTATTTTTAAAAAAATAGATCATTTTACAAGTAGAAAAATAGCGCATTAATCAAGCCCATACTGAAAAAACCAAATTAGAAAAATCGACCCAAACTTGAAAAAACAACGAACCGAATTAGTTAGTTACGGTATTTGGTACACACTAACAAAAAACCGAAAACTGAATAACCGAACAAAAGTTTAAAAAAATCGAGCCGAAGAACCAAACGCCCACCCCTAGGCATCTGTGCATCTCCTCTTTACATGTTAGAACCATCTTAGTCCCGCCTCTCACTTAAAACAGGAAATATGATTGCTGTATTAGCTGAGGAACCAGCCACAAAATTAGTAGAAGCATCACTTAACAATGCATGCTCACATCTCCTTCAAAATATGGACATGCATAAACTCCATAAGTTATCTATTCACGCCACCCTTGGCAATTTCACTCCTTGTCATCAAATTCTCGCACCAGAATCCTGGTCGAGAGCAAGTCAAATTGATCTACGATAACCAGCCAATTCTAACTTTGACACTTTAGCTTTTTATAGTTCTCCATGTACTATCAAACCAAACTTTCTTGGTCTTCAAAAAACTTATTTCATGAAACAGCAGGCATAACACGACAATAGTAAACAAAGGAATATCAAATACATCAAAACAGGTTTCTATAAAAATATCATGAGAGAGAGAGAGAGAAGGCGAGCTTCTAAAATTAGACCAGTTCACCATTCTACATTATGTTTATTTTGTTACCTCTTTTGGTAGATTCGGTAGGTTCGAAGTAGAAATGTAAACTAGAAAAGTTATTCCTTGTCCACTATCGTGCATTGAGGACTATTCCATTTTTATTTTTATTTTTTTGAGAAAGGTAACATACTATTCCATTTTAGACATTGACACTACAAGGAAGGAACCTAGATAAGAACAATTAGAGAGAATCACGTGAATCACCTGCCTTTGTATTGCAAAATGGTAGGCCAAATGTGAAATCACATGCTTAATTCATTCACCTTTTACTTCGTGATACCTTGTGAAGACAAACAGCTTCTTTTGATGAAGTAAGACATATCAATAATAGGCATCCAATAGATTCAAGTAATTACAATAGCAAAAGAGATGTTAGCTCCCGTAAAACATTTGACTAGGCTAGTGATAAGGAACTAACAAAATCCAAAATGTTGACTGGCAATTTAAAGGAGTAACGAAATTCCAACTATAGAGACTAACTAGGCATCTAGATAAACAGCTTTTAATGGAGGTGTAGTTTGAAGAAGGAATTCAAAAGCCTGGAAAGTTGTCCATCAAGCAGTATTGTGGGCGGTTTGGAGGGAGAGATATTTAAGAGGTTATGAGGCGAGCAAAAACTCTTTATGCCAGATACTTAGGATTCATATTTTCTGTATACTTTTTGGGTCCTCACACACTAACCTTATATTTACAGATGACTGGCTTGATTTTGTATGTAAGAGCTTGGACCTAAGAGTTCACGTGTTAAACCTTTTTGTTACTTATCAGAAAGGAACAGAAGAAAACTATCTTTTAAGGTGAGGAATAGTAGGAGTTGTAATGTCTCTTCGTGCCAAATTACATATCAACATATTAGAAACTTTTTATATACTCTTGATGTGCTCTTTATATTATTATGAATCAAAATAAGTTCTCTTTGTGGCTACTTGGTTAACATTCTCATGATCCAGTTTGAAACTTGCAGCAAATCCGTCGAGCAAGTTATGGTCTTACATGGCCTGAATTAGGATTAAGATTGATATCTGTAATCTGTGAAGTTGATAGAGAGATCTGTTGCACTTATAAGTTCTCTTTTTCTTTCTAACTATTGCTTGGTTCTCCTCAAATAAAATCACTGTTTCACAGGTCCAGCAAAAAGAAAGATATCAAGGTTTAACAGCAAAAGGGAAATTATCAGTTATGGGGAGCGGGGACTCTTATATTAAATTTTCATCAGGTAGCAACATGTTGTTATCGAAGTCAAAACGCAAAGACAACATTTCGTATGTGTTTGCAAACATTGGCATCTAACTTCAGCTGAGATTATAATCAAGACTAGCTCATAAAAATAGATACACTTACTGACATAGCTACCAGGATTAAATACCTGCCGAGATAATTGTTGATGATACAACGCACCAGCAGATTCTTTAGTAACAGGAGACACAATACCAACACTCAATAGCAATTCTTGCATCTCTTCTTTGGTTCCAGTTTCCTCATCATTTGTGCCAGTGGCCTGACTAGTTGAGCCAGAGAGAAGCTTTGCTCTCATTTTCTCTGCTAGAATCACCATTTCTTTAGCCTTGCCCTGTATATGAGAATTATATCAAACGATAGCAGAGAAAGGTGTAGGTAACTAACTTAAGTTATCTACCAAACAGACCGATTTGCATACATAGAGTTACTAGACCTGGAGTTTCTCTTAGCCATATAGAGTATAATAAAATCGATAAGCTGGCTGTTAAGCGAGAAATGTAGTATTGTCAATTATACATGTAACGGTACTATCAGACTGTTACAATAAGAACCTAGCCCATTCAATCATTAGACTGGCAAGTTCTCTCAAACTTCCTCTATTTTGTCATCAATGTCAATTACTTAACTTGAAGTACACTCTGACATGAATTCATCAACATTCACTGTATCCTAATCTTTCTTTCTTTCTTTATGGATAAATTCCACTGTATATGTTCCCACTTCCAAAGAAATCTTAGTCACTACATTGTTAAAATTGAAAACCAAATTTTACACAAAAACGAACTCTTGCATCCTTCATTTCAGAAACTAAATTGAGTATGTTCCAATATGCAAACGCTAGAAGTTCCTTCTGGCTTTACCTATAAACCTAAAAAAAGAAGAAAAGATCTTTCGTGTCAAGACAAGCACATTTTAAAGCTAATATGAAAGCACACAAGCACATTTTAAAGCTAATATGAAAGCTTATGGCACCTATTCTTTACATATCCACCAAATTCCCAAGTCGACACATAAAATAACCAAACAGATAAAAGACTTAAACTTTACCATACCATGAGAGCGTTCAAATCCTGAAAAGCTTCCTGCAAGCTCTTATCAGTATTCTCCCACATTTCCTGCTCTTTCCTCAATATCCCAGCTACACCAACCACCGGCATCCTCACCGCCAATCCTCCATCACCACCCGACCCATGACCTGACCCCAACCCTGAACCCGAAGCCTCCGACGCAGATTTTACCCCATCCTCCCAAGCCTTCTTTCTCCATGCTTCCCAAAACTTCTTCTCGAAGGAGTCTGTATCCGATTTTCCCCTAAAAATCAAAGTAATCACCACCATCCCTTTCTTGCCCTTTTCGCCAACCTCAGCCTGAAATCGGAATCTTGGGCTCGCAAACATTGACTTGATGGATTTTTTGATGGAGAAGATGTGGTTAATGGCTGAAAGAGGGATGAAAATGGCAGTAGGGGAGCTGGTGGATTCTTGGACCCAGAGAAGACGATGAGTTGTGAGAATAACGAGGCCGGATTTAAGGTGAGGGAAACTGGGGCTTTCTTCAGAAAAGAGGTCTACGGAGGAAAGAAGGCTGCACTCTACTTCACCTGGTTGAAGAACCGGCCGCCCACTCCCGGTGAGCTGTGCCGCCGGTAGCCAATTCCCGGCCATACTGGCAAATTCTTCCAAGTAAATTTCTGAAGTACTCCGAAGACGAACTGAATAAACTATAAATTGACTTCACAGATCAAATTCACTAATAAAAAAGCTTTTAGATAAATTTGCAATTTCACTACAACAATCATAAAATTATAATTATAATGGTAATTATTGTGTAAGAATAGATGATAATGTCATTTAGAAACTAAAATAAGCAAATATAATAACAATTAAACAAAAATATATAATAATTGATAATTATACATGAAGTTATTAATTATAGAAAGAGATAAGTTGCTAGCATCAATTTAATGATATACATGCAGAAATTGTGTCAAAACTTATATATTGAAATTAAAATATATTAAAAGTTGATCATCATTATAAATAAAGGACTAATCATGAAGTATGAGATGCCTATACCAAATTGATGATACATAAACAGTGAGGGGTTAAAACTTAAATACCTAATTTTATCTATACTTATACTTAAATATCTAAAAGGGTGAAAGGTCTTGAGAAATGTTGATTGAAATTTTTGCTCTTCATTAAAAAATATCGTAATAGATAAAATTGTCATTTATGATTTTTTAAATAATTATTATTTTAATATTTAGGACTTTAAAATTAATTAAAGTAATAATTATTAAACTTTTATTTATTTGTAAAAAGTAAAAACTTCTAATATTTAAAACTTTAAAATTGATTAAAATTTTGCTTCTTTAATCTTTTCTTATTTAAACTATATTAAACGTCCTAACATTCAAGACTTTAAAATCCATTACAATTCAGTTAACTTATATCGATACTTTATTTATTAAATTAACTAATTATCCATCATAATTTTTTGAATATAATTTTAGTATGCGTTAATAGGTTGAAATTTTCTTCTTTTTTTAATATATTATAATAATAATAATAATAATAATAAATAAATAAGAAATAAGAAACACAACATATTTTAAGTTGTTTCAATAATCAAGTGTTCTTGTTATTCACTCTCTTTAGTTAAATCTACAATATTTATTTCTTTTTAATTTAAGTAAAGGTGTTTGACTAGACACATAGATTAAGAGAAAGGAAAAAATATTGCGCAAAAATGAAACGTTATATTAAGTTATTACTAATTATTTAAAGTACGATCGAAACTTTATTGCAAAATATCATTTACTTTTTCGCCCTTTTAGAAATAGAGTTCACACTAAAAGTTATTTAATTATTTTTTTAATATTTAAAATTTTAAAGTTAACTAAATTTTATGTATTAAATCCTTCCTTATTTGAAATATATACAAAAATATTAATATTTAGAAATTAAAAAAACAATTACGAATTTGTCTTTTAAGAAATAACTATACATTGAATAAAATTGCATTTATAATGCAAATCAATCTCATGTTCAGGACTGTTGAAAATACTATTTGAAAAAAGGACAGTCTGATGCACAAAAGATCTCGCGTTAGCAGGGTCCGGAGAAGGATCACACCCCAAGGAGTGTAATATGAATAGTTTATCTTAATACAAGCATTCGTGACTATTTTCACTAATTTTGATGAGTCTTTCTTAGTAGACGGCAATTACAAATAAATAAATGCATTTGTGACATGATATGAATTTATTAGCGTCAAACCAAGCCACTAGTAACTCACAATGCGATTTTGTAAGTGTTAATTATTTAAACGAATAACTTATATTATGTTCTATACTACTATACAACTCTGTATTATAATGCATCTTCGTAATACTAATATATATCCATATTAAATGTTAATCTGTTTAAAAGTGTAGTAATACAAATTTTGTGATAATGAACATGAAATATACATATAATGCACGCATTTAAGTGCTCATGTAAAAGCGAATGATTTTTTAGCATTTCAATCAATCACTATTTCTATACCATTTTTGTTCATTGAAAATAAGTATTAGAACAAACTGAAAAAAGAACTACTAGAGTAAATCAAACTCTTAAATATAATTGTTTGTCAATTTGAAATTTATTCTTTTCTTTCTATATTCTTGTATTGTTACACAAACACATCTTTCAAATATTGTTTATGTTGTTTTTAAAAATTTATTGATATTAATATAAAGGACATGCGCGAGACGCGTACACTAAAACTGATTTACTAAATAGAGGGTAGGATAATGAGCACGTGCCAAAGAATTGAAGAATGGCTTTTTATTGCGTTCTATGATTTACAACAAAAAATAATTATTTATATTAAGTTTAATTTGATAACTTCCAAAATAACATGTTATAATGAGCTACGAAAAAATGCATAGATATCATAATAAGGACGTATGGGAAGTTAATTGTAATAAATTTTAAAAGAGGTAAAGGTAGAATAAAAAAGCATTGAAGAGAGTTGAATATTGATTGCTTGTTAAACCTTTTGAATTGCGTGAAAGTATGATACTCCAAATCCGGGGGTCAAAGAGTTTTAGAAAACGTTCTTGGTGGAAAAAAATGTGTTAGATAACACATGGCATTCCTACAATTTATAGATGACATGACTATAGATAGAAGGATACGAAGGTCAATGATTGGAATAAAAGTTTAGTAAGTAGCCTGGCGATGTTGTGGAGTTTCTCTTATTAGTAGTAATCCCCCACTATTTTATTCTTCAATCTTTTTTTTACCTGTTATTTCTTATGTTTCGTTTATCACACTATTTGTTACTGCTAGTGTTTTTTTCTCCATTATTTTCTATATGATTTCTTCACTACTGTATTTTCTTTTCTTACTAATTTTGATATGTTTTACTTGAGTCGAGGTTCTGTGGAAAATAATCTCTATACTTTCGAAAAATAAGAGTAGAATTGCATATACATTATCCTCCACAGACCCTGCTGATGAAATTTTACCTATATTGTTGTTATAATCGGTTAATATATATATTTTTTATATAAATACTAGAGATTGTTTGATAGGATGTATTAGAAAAAATAATGCATGCATTAACTGTGTTTTACTAATATCTTGTTCGATACACATCTTCACCATATGTATAATTAATGTTTGCATTAGTTATACACTTTAATTGATACTGTGCTATTATAACTAATACATGATAAATAATGGTGTTAGCAATGTAATAATTTTTAATGCACGTATTAACATTGTTAAAGATATAATCCCCTGAAAACCTTTTTCACTATATTTGTGGAGGACATTTTTGTAAATAATTTTTAAAAAAAAATTATTTCATGCATTTTATTTTTAATATATCAAATCAAACAATGCATAAAAATAACCTTAGCATAACTAATACTAACACTAGTATTAGCATTACTAATACTTTATATTTAACGTTATTCTTATACAAACTTATCAAATGACCCTTTGTTGTCCTTATTGTATTACTAGTCCCTGAACACGTGTGTTTCAAGTTAATTATTTTAAATATTGTCTAAAAAAGTATGTGTGTTAATTATTTTAGATTAAATTCTATATTTGAAAAATAAAGATTTCTCCTAACACGGTGGTAAAATAATGTAATTTGCTTTAAATGTTGTAAGTTTCGATTTTGTTGTACTTTTATATTTTCTATATAGAAGCTCACTATATATAATTGTACACAGGTCTATTTTTATTTTATCATGTTTTTCAATTTCTATACATAAACTTACCTCAGAACTGCACTATTCATTACATCTCACTAAGGTATATGAATAGAAAGGATAGGAAAATGATTTCAAACAATATAAAAATCATCAACCGGATTCAAGAAAATCTGAATATGTAGAGATAATTATACTTTCTCTATTTATTTTTTTTAAATAGGGATGGACGTAAACTCGTAAGCTACCGAAGGTAGGGATAATCGTCCAGGTCTTATTCATAAGAGTAATTCAGATTGATCAGAACAAATAGATATAGTAAATAAATGGAATTGAATGCTATGGTAATCCCATATATGAAATTGATATTCACATATATCAAGATAATATTGTAGATTGATCTATAGATTCATATCAAATGCAGCCTCTATCTTTATTTTATTCCACCATAAATAATATAAATTTGATGTAATATAGTACAATCAAACTCAATCTAAAATAGTCATTTTACGTCTAACAAAAGGAAAAACTATTATATTTGAAGTATTACTATATTATAAGCCTGCAATAGAGTAAAATATAAATAATAATGAAAAATTCATTGCAATTTAATGGTGATTTTGTTATGAAGTATTTTTACAATTGTTTACATGAATATTAAAGAAATAGTTCACGACTAAAGGATAAAAATATTCTTTATTTTTAATGGACATTTAAGTAATTCAACTTTTCAACTTTGAGTGTCTTCTCACTTTTAAAATAGTACTAGTGTTTGATACGTGCTTTGCATGTGAGTCCCATGAAAGTATTACATATACAATGAGTTATATTAAAATCTTATTATAATGAGTATCACAAACTATTCAAAGTAAAAATACAATTTGAAACAGATGAACAATCAACCTATTCAAATAATTTCTTTATTATCTGCCAATTGATTAAATATTCTCTAAACCTGCAAAATTTGAACAAAAAAGATTAGTTTAATAATTAAAATATATAATGAGTTACATTTTTATGATGCTAGGTTAAACATGTAATATAATATATGTTACATATTTTTTTTTTTTTTTGTTGGTTTGTCATTATCTGGACTCTTGTTATGAACATTGATATTCCTCTTAAAAGCGAGAAATACGATTATTCATGAGAGAAAATATGTTATGATAGATTAACCAATGTTAGAAATAGTTAACCCTTATACTTTGTTTACTGCCATTGAAAAGCAAACACATATATCAAATTGCTTCTATTTATATAAGAACTAGGGAATTTGTCCGCGCTTCGCGCGATTATTAAAAAAATAAATAAATTATAACAAAATAATTATTGTTAAAAATTTTAATAGAAAATATTGATTTTTACATATCAATTGATTTTATTTTTTCTCTATTTTTCATGTGTAAGATTGATATCAAACAGTAAAAATAAATTTAACTTAATAATTATTGAACAAATGATCATCTTTAATTTTGATCTTCCAATTGCATATGTCAAATTAAGAATCATGTAAGTTTAACCTATTAGTCTTAATCATTTTCTTAATATTGCTAGTAAATATTTTAAATTGAAATAGTTTCACAAATTTAGGAATTTAATTAAGAAAAGCCAAAAAAAAATCTTATTGCCTTTTGATATTTTTTTGATCACCTTTTTTTTTTCTTTTGTTATTTTCTTGATTGTTATTTTTTTCTATTAATTTTATTTTAATAATACTTTTTATTAGACACATACTTAAGTAGAGATGAAAGACAAAAGAACTAAATAACTCCTAATTGCTCCTCTTAATATGTGTAATTGTTCAAGAATTTGAATTTGTATGTATAATTCTTGAAGATTGCTATTTATTTTTTTTTGCCGTTTATGAGGAGTAAAAAATTACAAAGGTTTCATTACTGTTACAAAAACCCATACAATTACTAAAGAAAAATAATAATAATATATTGGGGTGCTTCTTAATTAACATAAATCTGCATAAATAACCATATACCATTTGATGAATACTCGTAGGAGTTTTTTTTTTTTTTTAAATACTTTAATTCAATATTTTGTACTTGTTTTGAGATATCTGAATTTGTGCGAGAAAGCTCAACTTTAAAAGTAAAGTGTTCCCTATTGTATCATGGCGTTTCATTTCAAGGCTCAAACCGGAAAAGTTAAGAGTGAGAAGATACTTGTCATCCCATCACAACATATGATAATACTAATAGAAAGCAACAAAGAAGAAAATGAATTTACATATTAACATTGTAAATTTAATGGTATATCTTCTGCTATATTTTTCAGGGAAGTTCCTATATTATCGTTCATCGTTTTTCTCTCTACTAATCTAAATAAAGTTTGTGAGATATGATGAAACTTGATGAAAATAAACTTTGCATTGGTATATGAATAGATAATATTGATTTAAAACTCACTTATATAAGCTAATCACATTCTTTCATAATTGAGATAATTTATTAATAATACAAGTGAATGTTTGATGACTTTTTTGAACGGCTAAAATAATTCTTTTGTTGTATTAATTACAATTTATTATTGAAAATATTAGAAAGGATAATCGTTACATCTTTTTGACTTTTTACGGATGTTATTGAGTTTTGATATACATTTAATAAGAAAATTAATGGCCTTATGCGATAATGACCTTGTTAAATACAAGTTTTTTATTTGTGGCCATTTGAATGGATCAAATTTCTCTGTTTTTTTATTTTTTAATCTTTGTTAATATATATTTTTTAATCTGTATATAATATATATTTATATATTTTTGCTATCAAGAAGTTGTCGAATGAGAGTAGTATTTGCTAAAAGTTGTATAATTTCTATCAACACATGTCTTCTTAAGAATGGCTAGTAGTCATTATCGATTTCATGGTATAGATCTGCAAAAAAATAGTAGTTAATTGTGAGAGAGATATTAACAACAAAATAACTAATAAATTTAAATATTTTTTTCACGTATGTATGATCTTTATCTGACTCAAACTCGTGAGTTCTTTCATCTGTAAATTAGGAGGAAGAGTAATAGTTAATTTATATCAATAAAACAGTCTAACACTTAATAATTTAAGATTGAGAAAAGAGATTTTGATGAAGGCAAAAAATAATAATCAAAATTCTTTATTGAATAATATCATATCTTAATTACAATAGTTTCATATAAAGTGAAAGGAGCTAATCAAGAAAAAAGAATAAAGGATGATAATAAGAGTACATCCATATAAGTCATGAAAAATTAAAGAAAGAGGAGTTGCGTGCTCTAAGAGTTATACTAATGCATGACAACAAAACTTAGTAAACAGAGAATTTTTATTTTTTTTAAATAAAATAAAATTAGATAATAAAGTAATTCAACACATTCTAAATGGTAGTGATTTTTAAGTCTCCCCAACAATTAATAAATTTGATTAACTTGTTTATTGTGCTGTAACTTATACCTAAGAAAAAAAAAACACCAAGAAAAGAGCAGTAAGTTTCATGGGAAAAATAAAATATTTGTCAGAGAAGATAAAACTATAATGTAATGAACTGATTTAATTTCACACTTTGTTTGTTTTTATAAAGTGCACTCATGTCAAAATGTTGCATAAATATATTATTAATGCGGAAGCTGAAAGAAACACTAATAATGGCTGAAATATGAAAAGATTATATAGAAAAATAATATTTATACAATTATTCATGAAAATGCAAAAAAAAAGAAAAAAAAATGCAAAAAAAAAAAAAAAAATAATAATAAAAATGAATGGAGCTCAAAGAGGCATGCCATATCAGCATGCCTCTAAGTCTCCTATAGATATATGCCTCTGAGTATATATATATATTGATTTAACATAAATTTATCATTAGTGCTAACTTATAACAGAAGAAAATCAAAAGGTTTAACAATTAATATGATTTGATTAGATCACATACCCGTCATTAATGTTTACATTAGCTATCATTTATTCGATAATTTATAAAATTTACCACCATAAGAGTTCAAGAGCCCTTTTTATCTCTAATTATACGTAATATTTAGCCTTTAATATGATATTATTATATAAGACACCCTTGTTTAATATCATTTATATCTATACTAATTTAGCCTAGAAGTTGTGGTTATAGTTTGTGTAAACATATATTAATTAATTCTTGATTAGGAATAACTTAGTCAATCAAATTTTGAAGGTTAACTTCATAAATAATCTTTTAATTACGGGATTTTTCACTTTTAATTTTTAGATACACACGTTGCATGTGCACCGCATCAAAAATTTTCAAAAGTCATATAGAATTCTATTATAAATATATTTAAACTATAAAAATAAAATTATTAAAGTGAAAGAAAATGTGTTTCCTAAAATATAATAGATATGAATCTTGTTTAGCCAATAAAGGAAGAACCCCTATTTGCATAAATCATTGGATCCATATTGTAATTTCAAATATGAGTTGGGTATTTGCTTTAGAAGTTTAAACAATGAAGAAGGGTAAACAAAAAAAAAATCTTTATCGTCTGCTAATAATTTGATTCAAAATATCTCTATTATTAATAGTTTGATATAAAAATACTTTTATTATTACTTAATTAGGTATAAATATTTTTTTAATGAATATATATATATTTTAAATACGTTTTTTTCTAATAAAAATCTTCTAATTGAAGCATATCTATTTACGATTGGAAACAAAAAATATTTTCAAAACCCCTTCTTCTACCTAGGTTCAACAATAATTGGCCGTTGAGAAATTTTGATAGGGCTCCCTTTGGGTTAATTCCCTAAAAAAAAAAGGAAAAAAATATAACAGGGCCATGTATTTTTTCAAAAATCCCTAAAGATGTATAAAAAATTATGTAGATTTATCAACCTAATATTGTTGTTGCTAAGAATTATTTGGTTTAATTATAAATTTAAAAGGTGGCTGTAATATAATTAGCCAATTTAATTTATTTCATTAATGTAACGATAATTAGCCCAGAAAGCAATACCCTTGTCTAATAATTAAAGTTAAAAAATAAATAATAAAGAAATCTAGAATTTAGAAATATTATAAATAAATAAAAAAATAGTGAAAATATTATGTTGTATAATAATATATATATATAATGATATCAAGTAAAAAGATAAAGCTATAAGTTAAGAGAAAGAGAGACTTATCAAAAGAACTTGTAAAGTCAAAAGACGGAAAAATATTCATCTCAAAAAGTTATTGCAAAATTAATAGCGATGAATAATTAAAATCCATCGAAAGAAATTGTAAAATCACAAAAACTAAATCAAACACCGTTTAACTTGCAAATATCAAGTGAAAGTGAAAATTTAATTAATGTTGATTTTCATCAAAATGGTCCATTTTATCTTCAAAACAAAGGGTAAACTAAATTTTCAGGGAGAAAAAATAATTAACAAATCAACAGGGAAGATAGTACCATTCCCTATAGACAATAATCAAGTACTGTAGATAAATATTGCATTGCACAACCTGCATAAAAGGCATAACATCAAAATTATAAATAAATTAAACACACTGAGAACTCAGATGAGAAAATAATAACGTCCAATTATGCAGAATTTTCGGTTATTTAATACGTCTTCAAACGTTCAGACCTATAATAATCTGAATTTTCATTTTAAAATTTAATTCAAATCTTTTTCGAGCGACTCATAAAGTTATAAAACAAAAACTTCTAGCGAAAAAATTCAAAAGATTATTGCCAAAAAGCCAATCAATAACAAAATTGATTACAAAATTACACAAAATCGATCATAAATTACAAATTCAAAAAATAAAGCATGGCATGAATCTTCCCAAAAAGAAAAAAGAAAACTTTTAGCAAAATAAGTCCAAAACTCAAGTAATATTAATTAAAAAAACATATAAAATAGGAATAATATTACAATCATCCAAAAATAAAATTGCTCATACTCATTTAAATAATCATCAGAGTCTAAAGAATGAAAATGTTCATGCTCATTCTTTTTGCCATCAACCATTCAACCATAAGTAGGGTGATGAATTCATGTCAATGAGAAAACTTTTAGGAGTTGAATAGGTAGGTTCAATTAATTGCTTCTCAAGCATTTAAGAGTATTTTTTTCTTCTTTTTTGAAGGACAAACATAACCTTTCATATTACCAATTTGAATATGAACAGAACAAAATATCATGAATTTTTTACTATAACTAGAAATTAATACGAATAATATCAAATACACTAAATATTATATGTGATATATTCAAAAGACTTTACGATGGCTGATTTATGTGATAAAGAATAGAAGTATTTATTTTTTTATTTTATTTTTTTTATTTTTAGAATAGTATAAATATAAATACTGACGATGGAGATGAAATCGAAAAGTGTATAGTAAAATTTTTTTTTTTAAAAAGCAGAAGAACAAGAGGAGTCTGCGCCCATTCATCATTGTTGGACCGGTCTGGTTCGGTTCGCTTTTTGGCTGATCCGGTTCACCGTCACGACAATCAAGTCAGAAGTTCACTTCCTTTCGTTTACTCTAAAACCCTAGAAAAACTGGGACCTTAACTGTCCTTAAACCCCCGTCTCCCGTACTGTTGTTACATGCATAGGCAATAACTTTTTCTCTTCGAAGAACCATGTTACCCGGTCGAAATTCACGGCCTCAGCATCCCTCCCAGTTCCAGACCAATGGAACTGCTCCTTCAACTCCCCTCCAGGTTCTCATCTATCCTTTTTTGCGTCTCATGTTACTCTTATATCTTTAATTTGACGGTATTTTTGATGTTTGATTTTGGTTTCCTTGATTAAATTATCAGGTTATGGGTAACCCGGGAAGCTTTATGCCAAACCATATGCAAATTCAGCCTCAGGTGGCAATTCCAAACAACAATCCGAATACCCACTTCTCCTCTGGTCAGCTTTTGGCATTTCAAATGAACCAGATGAATTATGCTAACTCTCAACAAAAAGGTCAATTCTTGGCCCAAAATGTTGTTAACCCACCTCAATTCTTGAATCAGAATGTTGGTTTTGGTGGTTTGCCCAATCCAATGCAAAATATAAATCAGCTTTTGCAAATGCAAATGGCTATGCAAATGGCAAGCTATGGTCAGGTTGTTCCTGGGACTGTTCCCTTGTATCCAAACCAGGCGTCTCAGGGTATGGGAATTCAAAATTCTAACATTGCCATGAATGCGCACTTGGGTCGTGGGAATGCAAGTGGAACTGTCCAGCAGTTGATGAATGGAAATTTGTCTACGCGAATGGCTAATGCGACCCCGCAATTGCAAGGTCACTCGCCGGTGATGAACTCTTTTGGCATTGTTCAGCAGCCACAAACTCAGAACTTCAATGCTCCTGCTCCCGCTAATCAACAGGTGAATACAATTGGTTCCTGCATTCTGTTTTTCTGTACCTCAAACGCATATTGTGTTTAAGCTGGTTTAATTTCTTACTAAATTGTGTTTTGGTTGTCTTCTCTTAGACCGTCTTAATATATTGAGTGCAGTATGTTTTACTGGTGAATCCCATATGTGATATGCTTCCTTCCGCTTAAGATGATAAAGCATTGATGGATTGTGATGAGCCTCCTTAGCTAGGTGCATGCTAGGAAAGATGTAACATAGAGCTAAGCAAAACTTCATCTAACTCTGTACTGTTAAAGGATGTTCTCTTAAGTTACAGTCTTGCTGTATGACTACATTATTTCCTGTTGCTATGTATCTTGTCTGACACGTTCTACAGAACCTAATTATTGTTAATGTGAATTGGAATAAGCTGTGTTATAGAAGAACACTATTCGGGTTATTGGATGTGCTCATATGTGATGCTTGTTTCAGCCAGCAAAGTTTGCTAACGTATGTTTCTGTTTATTGTTCATACCAGGTTTCTCAGGGTATGGGCCCTCAAAGTTCCAACTTGGGTATGAATGCGCATTTGGGTCTTGTGAATGCCAATGTAGCCGTCCAGCAGTCTAACAATGGCTTGTCTAAGCAAATGCCTAATGCGACTCAACAATTGCAAGGCCAGTTGCCTCTGATGAATTCTTTCGGCTCTGTTCAACAGCCACAAACTCAGAACTTTAATGCTCCTGCTTCTGCTAATACACAGGTGAATTCACTTGGATCCTGCATTCTGTGTTACTGTACTTTAACTCCATAATGTGTTTGAGGTGGTTTATTTTCACTAATTAGTTCTTAGTCATCTATCTTAGGCTGTCTTATTCCATAATCTGCAATATGCACTACTGGAAAATCCCATATATGGTACCCTGCCTTTTGCATGAATCGAGATGATGAAGCATACATAGATAGTGATGAGCCTCCTGAGTTAGTAGCATACCAGGGAAAGATGTAAAATGGAGAACTGAGAAAAATGTCACCTTCCTACTAGTAAAGGATGTTGCCTAAGTTGTAGCCTTGTTGTATGGCGACATTATTTCTTACAGCTAGGTCATTGGTAACTCTCAGGTAACACATTCTACAGTACATAATTATTGTTTATTCAAGTGAATTGGAGCTAAGCTGCATTATAGAGGAAAACTATTCCTGTTTGTGCTCATGTAATGATGCTTGTTTTAGCCAGCGAAGTTTTGCTAAAGCCTGTCTCTGCATATTGTTCAAACTAGGTGTCCCAAGGTATGGGGCCTCAAATTTCCAACTTTGCTGTGAATGCGCATTTGGGTCTTTTGAATGCCAATGGAGCTGTCCAGCAAATGCCTAATATGAATCAGCAATTGCTAGGCCAGTTACCTCTGATGAATCCATTTGGCTTTGTTCAGCAGCCACAAACTCAGAACTTCAATGCCCTTGCTTCTACTAATACACAGGTGAATTCACTTGGTCCCTGCATGTCCGTTTTGCTGTACTTCAGTCTTCAGCTGTGTTGTGTGTTAGAAATGGTTTGAGCATTTTTACTAAATAGTTTCTTTGGTTATCTTCTGTTAGACCTTCTTAATCTACCATCCACAGCATGCATTACCTAGTTAGATTAAAGAAATGGAACTGCTTGTTCAAGAGCTTACTGGAAAATCCCACAGTTTGAGCACTGCCTTTCACTTTACATGATGAAGCATAAATGCATTGTGAAAAGCCTTTTCAATTAGTAGCTTGCTAGGGAAAGATGTAAAGTGAAAAACTAATAAAAGCGTGTTGTAACTCTGTACTTAGTAATGAATGCTATCTTTATCTTATATCATTCTTCTATGGCCAATTATTTCTTGTAGCTTGGTCATTGGTAAGTCTCATTGACACATCCCACAGAAATATAATTGTTTGTTTCTTAGTGTAGATTGGAGTAGACAAGTTTCTTTATAGAGGAACACTTCCATTTTTTGATTTGTGTCAATAGCACGATCCTTGTGTTAGTCAGAAAAGTTGCTAACAAATTGTTTCTGCTTATTGTTTCCATATCAGTTTTGGGGTATGCTTTAGATTTAAAGAATACTTCCACGCATGCTTATTCTGAAAATATTAAATCAAATCAGAAAGCTTTCTATGTTTAAATTTTAATTACGCAAAAGTTACAACATCAGATTAGATTTCTGTAATATTAAGTTACAAGTCATAGGTAAGTCTCAATGCATCCAGGATGATAGTAATATGAGTTTGCAAAAAATAAAATTAAAAATTGGAAACAAATGAATGAATGTATGTAAATAAATAAATAGATAACGTACAAGTCTTCTTGATCTATGTGTAAAAGTTTAACAACATGAAATTCACCCAAAGGTATGGCTTTGCGATCAATGAAGAGAGTGAAAACTTTGGAGATCAAGCAAAGATAAAAAATGTCAGGTGATTTCTTTCGATCTGCCTAAACCTTGGTGGGCAGAGTTACCCGGTACCTGTGCTTGTGGGAGGTGGGTACCCGGTGAAATAGTTGAGGTGCCTGCAAGATTGTCCAAACTTCATCATTATCACAAAAAAAAAATTAACAACATGAGGTTGGTTTTTCACAGAGTTGTTTTTGCTCTGGGAGAATCGAAGGCCATTTGGCTATTCGCATTTGATGTTTCTTCGATGAGGTGTTCTGGATCACCTGACTTCTATAACTATTTTGCAGGCAAATCCTGGATGTGTTGTTGGGATTAACCCATCAAGAGATAACCAGCAAAATTCTTACAATAGTAACTTCTCTAGGAATCAAAAGCATGGCCCTAAGTATGTTCTACCCTTGTGGTTCATTTATGTTTCTTAGTTCTATATATAGCCTTTATCCGTCTTATGCCTTTCTCCATTTTCTACATATCTAGGAAGTCAAAGTTTGGTAAAGGGAAGTTCTCAACTCATAATAAAAGCCTGGAAAAAGGTGAGAATTGTCTTGGTTTTTGCTCATTTTACATCTTACGTATCTCTGTGATTTGTCAATTCCAACATGTCCTTTTTTTTTGGATGAGGTAGTGATTTTCTCTGGATCCCACTTGTGGGATTACATCATTACACTGGGTATGTTGTTGTTGTTGAAGTAAATGATTTCATTTAAAAAAAGAAGTCGTCAAGAAGATGCATTAGTTATTAAACCTCACCTTTTGTAAGTATGTTTTTTATTAAGTTTGTCCATGTTTTGACTGATGATGAATGGTTGAATCTTCGCATATCTATGTTATGCAGATAAAATATTTCGTAATTTTCCTTCATAAAAAACAATCTTCTTAACAAGCTTCGTGATGTGTTCTGACCATTGTAGTAGTGGGCAGATGCAACATGTATAGGCTTGAATTCTGCTTTTCTAATGAGAACTTTGTAAAGAAAACGCCACTCATCGTGTATACTGTATCTTTCTCATTGTATGTATATCTCATTTGTTTCTGGATATAAGCTGCTTGTGAGGTCAGCAGATCTATTTGTATATCTCTGCGTTATTGCTCTTGAATTATTTTTCACTCACACCTTTTTTACAGGTCGTCACAGAAGTGGAGAGAAGAAAAATATTCTTGCTAATTCAGTTAAACCTGAGATGGAGAAAAAGAGGTACTTCTCGGTTATAGTGGAATCTTATGTTGCATTATATGCAGCAGAAAGAAAAGTATTATTAACATTTATTTGGCCAGTTTTGAGAATCTTGTTGACTACAATTTTGCGCGAAAACCTTATTTATTTTGTGGAGGGGGCTCTCTTGTATGTTCTTGGTGATCAACTTTTTTATTTATTGAGACATTGATTACATTAGGGCGGTTAAGGACATATATGATGAAGCCAAGACCCGAGTGAGGACAGTGGGAGGAGACTCAAAACACTTTTCCATCGTGATGGGGTTGCACCATGGTTCAACTCTTAACCCGTTTTATTTGTCGTGGTGATGGATGAACTAACGCATCATATCCAAGGAGAGGTGCCATGGTGTATGTTATTTGCAAATAATATAGTGTTGATTAACGAGACTCGCGATAGAGTTAACGATAGGCTGGAGGTTTGGAGATGAACCCTCGAGTCTAAAGGGTTCAGGTTGAGCAAGACAATGATAGAGTATTTGTAGTGCAAGTTTAGTGACGTCACTCACGAGGCACGAGGCATATGTGGAAGTGAAGAAGATTGATGATCAAGTCATATCCAAGAGAGGAAATTTCAAGTATCCCGGGTCAATTATACAAGGAAATTGAGAGATCGATGATGTTACGCATCGTATTGGAGCGGGTGGATGAAATTGAGGCTTGCATCTGGTGTCTTGTGTGATAAGAATGTGCCACCAAGATTTAAAGTTAAGTTTTATAAAGTGGTTATTAGGCCAATATGTTGTATGGGGCAGAGTGTTCGCCGATCGAGAACTCGCATGTCCAGAAGATGCAAGTAGCAGAAATGACGATGTTGAGATGGATGTGTGGACATACTAGGAGAGATAGGATTAGGAACGAAGATATACGGGACAAGTTGAAATGGCCCCAGCAGTGGACAAGATGAGGAAGGTGAGACTGAGATAGTCTGGGTATGTGGGGGGTTTGCTATGGTGGGTTTTAGGAGAAGTAAAGGTAGGTCAAAGAAGTAGTGGGGAGAGGTGATTAGACAGGACATACATTTACAACTTATCGAGGACATGACCCTATATGGAGGTCGAGGATTAGTATAGAAGGTTAGTAGGTAGTTGGGTGTAAACTCCTACTATCGTATTCTTTGATTGTGTTATTACTTGTTGTTTTCTTTGCTTCATTTATTGTACTATTTGTGGTTGCTACTGTTTTTTTCTCCATTATTTTCTATATTTGCTTCACTTGAGCTGAGGGTCTATTGGAAACAGTCTCTCTACCTTCACAAGGTAGGAATAATATTGCGTACACACTATCCTCACTTGTGGGATTACACTAAGTATGTCTGTTGTTGTTATTGCACACCATTTTTTGTTTTCAAGCAATTGATCAGCAAAAAATTCAAATGTTTGATGTGGATAATAGGGATTTCCTTAGATGCTCTAGCAATAAAGTCGAAGGTGATTTATTTTGTTACCAACTCATAGTTCAATAATAACAAATGCCCTTCAACCGTCAAATTGGTTTTTCTGCATGTCATATGGGAGAAAGGAAGTAAAACTGAATGCTCGCATATATCTGGTACCCGTGCTGGTGGAAAGTAGTAGGTACCCAGTGGAGTGGTCGAGGTGCGCTCAAGTTAGTCCAGGCACCTCCTTTATAGAAGTAGAAGCTGAAGGATGCATAGCACAATGGTTCCTTGACGATTTCTTTTTATGATGGGATTTTGTTTTGAAAAGAATAGCAGCATATTCAACTATTAACTTTTGTCGTTCTTCGGGGAGTTGATCTTTAGATTTTGTTGTTCTTTTGGCTCTTTAGTGTTGCTACCTCTCAAGCCTTCTCCATTTAAATCACCTGTGTTTTCTTGTATTTTATTTTTATTTTCATTTTTGTTTTATTTTTCATTTATTTTCTTTGGATTCTACTCTTTGATGCAAAGATCTCTCTTGATGACTTATTCGGCGCAAGAAATCCGACAGTGGCGGGAAGAACGCCGTAAAAATTACCCTTCAAAAGCAAACATTGAGAAGGTTGGTTACCTCTACTAGAAATGATGTTTGTACTTGAATATATAGGAGCATGGCATATCTTAAATATAAATATGCTTTGCTGCAGCAGCTGACAGAGAAAATGGTAGAGTCCGAGGATAGGTTGTGTGCTGCCAAGTTGCGCCGTCAGGTATGTTGATAATCCTCGTTTCTCTCAAATAATAGTATCCCATGTCACCAAGTTGCTGAAGACGCGAACTGTGTAATTTGTTTTTGCGATATATACCTGTTATATCTGTTTGCATGTCTCTCTGTGTGTAGATTACTGTTGTCCTAGGTGCACTTCTTTTACTGTGAAATGAAAGTCCTAAGGTTTTATTTACATATTTGTTTTCTGAACTCGTTATCAACAACAACATACCCAGTGTTATCCCACAATTGGGGTCTGATTATTAAAAAACTGTTGTTTGAACTCTGTAGCTGTCTTTGGCATGAGGTTGACAACACCTTTTTTTCCTCCTATTTTTGCTTTTTATACATTTTCCGCTGTTAATGAAGATTACTAGTTTTAAGAAGAGCCCATATCTGCAGCCTAGGGTCCACAGTTTTATGCTTTTCACTGTTTGCATTATGTTGTACATGAAAATATTATCTTGTAGTGCGCATAGGCTAAACTACATTGTCCAAACCACTTCTCCTTTTTCTTGTTATATCCATCCTCCCACTGGATGCTGTATTGGGATACTACAGTAGAAATGAGGAACACCAAAGCTGCCTGTTTCTACCACTTCCTGCTACGTATGGAAAAGGAACCATGGAAGGCAAAATATGCAAGAAATGAATAGGCTATATATTTCTTCTTCTTTGCAAAAAAAGCATGTTATCGAAGTGAGTGAAACTGTATAATGAATCCTTTTGTCAAATAACTAAAAGAATGTGAGGATAGTATTTTGATGTACTCTTTTCATTTGGATCTTCATGATGATGTGCATCTAATGTTTTCTATTTCTAGAGATGCTATATTAATACCATTAAGGTCCATGCTAAGTTCAAAACACATATGCCTTCCTTTAAAGGAAGACATGGAATCACATACATCGACTATTTTCCAGTTGTCTCCAAATTTTGTGAGATACTGTTTGGACTATAGCACCTCTTAAGAATCAAGGGAGGTGAATGTATGCAAATTGAATATTGGTGAGTCGGAAAAATAGCTGCTCTTTGGTTTTCTCTAACTCTCTGTTGAGACTGGAGAACTAGCGGACAATCTTTATAGGAGGGTGTTATGTTAAGAATTTGGCAGCTCAAGTAGGAAACTTAATGGCAATCTGAAATTCACTCTTCCATAATAAGCAAAAGATCTTGTGCATTCCTCCCCTAATCTCTAAAAGGCCTTCTCAAAATACTTTTCTTGCGAATAAATTCAGCGGTTTTAGTCTCAAAATCACAGGAACTGAACATTTACTCTATTTGCTTTCTTTACACATTTTAACTAACACTGTCTATGAGGATATCTCACATACCTCCCAACATTGAATGTTTTCCATTTAACTGTTTTGTTTGTCTTAAGTTTCTTTTACAATTAGTTAAAGATTCCTGCACAACATCTGAAATGCAAGCATGTAATATCTTTCTCTCAACCTAAATGACCGATAGCTTTGTCATCAAGATGTGCATATTAAAACATATGCTGAATTTGCGTTTGTGCTGCACTTTAGAGAAGTTCCATACTTGGAGGAAATAAATGAATCAATGGTTCCCCTTGTCCGTTCAATGAACAGACATTTTGCACAAATCTCTGTTCACATGTCCTTGAATAGCTGCCAAATCATTGCTCCTCAATTACCCTAGAATGCTACTCATCTTTGCCCAACTCTGATTGTACTAAATATATCCTGCTTCCTGTAGACATCTGTTCGTCCTTCATGGCTAATGTCGATTGTCCTTGGAACTATTATTTGGTATTTGTTCATATACTTATATTTACTTCTTAGCAAGTTCAAAAAGGCTCTCTCTCTTCATGAGTTTCATTGTCTGTATTTGCTGGTAATTCTTTACTATTCATGTTGGTTTAAGTAGTTGAACTTTCTGCAGCAACTTAAGGAAATTCTAGCCAAGCAGGCTGAGTTAGGCTTTGAAGTTGCAGAAATACCATCATCCTATCTGTCAGATACTGAGAAACAAGTGGATGGAAAGGAGCGAAAAAGGCCCCAGAGTAGAAAAGAGAAGTTCCAAAAACGGTTCAATAAAAGAGAGAAGTTCAATCGAAATGATCGCTTCTCCAAGAAACGTAGATTTGGAAACTCTGATTCATCAAATACTTGTGATCAAAAGGGTGTTTCTGCAGGAAAAGTGGACGTGAACCGTGAATCTGTAACTCATGTTAAAAAAAGTGCAAGAGAACCAACACTACTACAGAAACTATTGAGTTCAGATATTCGAAGAGATAAACGCCGCCTACTGCAGGTCTTTAGGTTCATGACCATGAATTCTTTCTTTAAAGATCAGCCGGAGAAACCCTTGAGGTTTCCTCGAGTATTACTTAAAGAAACAGGGGAAGAAATTGAAGCTGCTGAAGAAATATATGATGCTATAGACACAACCATTTCAAAATCATCAGATGACAGCGACAATGGCGATGAAGATAATATTACTGAATTTACAGAAGCAGCTAGTGAGTTGCAAGAAAATGGTTACAGTGAAAGTGAAGAACCTCAAGAGGAGGGACAAATCAGTGATTAGACAAAACAGCCTGTATCTCAAACATCTCATGTCACTGACTGTTTATTGTATATGCTTTGCTAGCTTCGTCTTAATTATGTGTATATTTTAATGTCCAAATGTCATGTCAGGGATTGGTATTTTGATTTTCAAGGGTTACTATGTAACATTCAAGATTTGATAAAATTTTGGTATGCAGAATGACAGTGATGTCTGTTGAAAACTTGTACACCGTAAAAGTATTTGGTCAGCGTAAAAGTCGTTGTAGAAGGAGTTGTTTGTAATTTCACGTGTCACGGGAGACATTCTCATAATTAGTAAAAGTCTCGAGGGGTATATAAGAATAATATATCCAGTATAATTTTATAAATATCGGCGAAGATAAATTCCTCTAGAATACGCGTTTAAGGATTTTTCTCATTTTGTTTCCATGCAGGAGGAAGAGGAACCCTCAGATTATCTTGCAAATGGCATACAATTGAGGCAATTAGTGTATTCGATTCCCTTTTTAGTGGGGTCAACTAATAATTAATTATGGCATGTCAATATGAAGGGAAAATAAAAATGAATTTATTGATAAATAATATTCTATTTTTTGGAATTTATTAGCAATAAAATACACATAACCAAAAGGAATGGTGGCATTAGGCTGGTGGATACAAATCCAGCTTTACAAAATTGAATTATTATATTCTATCTATTCTAATTCAACACGTCAATTCCCCATGGAAAGAAGACAAGAAGGAGGAAAATCAAATTAGTTTCTCGTAATAAATAAAGTTTTATTTTTATAAGATATGTTTCGACCATGATTTCAATATTTAAGAAATTTGAATCACCCTAAATAGTTTAATCATTAAAGAATAAAAATTAAAAAGCATCCAATTTAAAAAATAAAAATAAAAAATCAATTCATTTAAATGGTAAAATTACAATTATATGATTAAGTTTACAATAAAATGATACATAACAGTCTACCAGAAGATTCTTCCTGTCTAGTCAAATACTGAGGAATTGAGATTAGTACTCGTTTTCCTCACGTTGATTAGAGAATATTAAATGTCTTGGAATAATAAATATTATATACATTTCAAATATTATATATGTGAATAACTCTTCTTAATTCTGTTTGATTATCAAATTAGGATTATCATCAATTAATCATTCCATGTATCACCCAGGGAATTAAGGAGCTCCCGTGCAGCTTCACATAAATTCAATATTTTTGCCGTACAATATAAATTTATCTACAGAAATTTATAAAAATTATAATAAAATAAAATAAAAAATTTATTTTATTTGATATATTATATATAGTCATAATATAAGAAAAAAAATATTAGGTACTCAAACAAATTATAAGAAAATAAATAAATAAATTTAAAATTCAGCAAGAATTAAACGGGTTAAATTTTAGTTTATTTCAGTTCAATCTATTCATTCAAAGTAATGAACAACCCAGTTCATTTTAACATATTTAAATTTAATTCAACCCACCTATTTAACTCCGAAGATTGGGCAATTCCTAGGGTAAATATGACAATATCAACTTTCATTAGATTGACAATTAAAGTCAGTAAAATTCATTCACACATGTGGAATTGGAACATTCTATTTTTTGTTAGTTATGCTTGGGTGGTGAAATTCAAGTTTCCTGAGGGACCATATGTAAGAATTCTTTGAGTTTTAGACTAGAAAATTTTGCAACAACGGTCATATATGGTATTTCTTTTTTCCACTATAATTTTCTAAAATTGGTGTGCTTTGAAATAATAATAATAATAATAATAATAATAATAATAATAATAATAAAAGTAAAACGTTGAATTCTTTGGCGGTTGATACAATGAAAAGAAGATTCCAAAGTTGAAGACGTCTCAAAATCATCGGTTTAAAATTATTTCCTCATTCATTTTTATTTATTCAGTATATAAAAAATAATTATTTATTTTTAATTTTTTTATTTATCTAATTTAGAAATTCAATAGATAATTTATTATTTCATATTTATAATATCCTTGTTATTAATAAATCAAATTCTGCAATTCATTTTTCAACGCAAATTAATTTTTCAGTACCTAATAAATGGAGCAACGTCCCTCAATTTCGTTTATGCTGCTTAAATTTACGATCAAGATCTTTACTGCCATATTGGAAACAGAAATTAATTATTGGGTTGAAAATTTTAATGAGCTTTTAATTGGTCGTGTAATTTTTCTTTTAAGTTTTAATTGAATCTAATTATTTAGATGAGTTAGTAATAATTAAGGGTGGTATCATAATTTTTTTCTTATATTTATTATTTTTTAAGGGTATATCATGTTAATAGAGGACAAGTAAAAATGGACGGAGAGAGAATTGAAATAAATGAATTTTTTGCATTTGCGACTTTCATAACTAGTGATTATGTCACTATCTAAAATAAATAACAACAAAATTAAGGTACAAGTGCGTGTTCAGTATGAAGAAAAATATTCGAAAAATATTTTTTAGAATATATATATATATATATATATATATATATATATATATATATATAAGATAAAACTACGAGGATGGAGGGGATTAGAAGAGCTAGGGGGTGGGGTGGTTGTCGTACGACTTGTTTGCCCTGCTTTCATTACGGAAGTCATTTTTCTTATATTCAAGAAGATTGTTTTCCTAAAGAAAATATTTTTCAAAATTTTAAACTAACAAAATACGAAAAAATAGAAAAATAATTTTTAGAAAATATTTTCCTCCATACAGAAGACACTCTAAGGGTGTGTTCGGCATGAAGAAAAAGTTTTTCATGGAAAATATATTTTTTTAGGAAAAAAATAATTTTTTACTTATTTTTTTGTGTTCGATATGCAAGTAAAAAATAATTTTCTAATTTATATATATCTAAAACAAAACTATGCAAATAAGGATGGGATAAGATAGTAATGGGTGGGAGGTCGGGTGGGGTGGAGAGTGGGGTGGGTGTGAGGGTCGACGGGCGGGGTTGGGGTTGGCAGGGGCCGTGGTGGTGGTGGTGATGGGGGTGGAGGATAGGGTGGTGGTGCGGCGGGGGTGGAGGGTGGGAATGGTTGGGCCAGTTGGGTGGCTGCGCGAGGGTGGTGGTGGTGGGTGAGTGGGGGAGGGTAGGAGTGAGGTGAGGTGGAGTGGATAGTTATGAGGGTGCGAAAAGATGAGTTAGTAATAATTAAGTTTCTTTCCAGTTTTAATTGATTTCAATTATTTAGATGAGTTAGTAATAATTAAGGGTGGTATCATAATTTTTTTGTTATATTTATTATTTTTAAGGGTATACCAAGTTAATAGAGGACAAGTAAAAATGGATGGAGGGAGAATTGAAATAAATGAAGTTTTTGCATTCTGCGACTTTCATAACTAGTGATTAGGTCACTATCTAAAATAAATAACAACAAAATTAAGGTACAAGTGTGTGTTCGGTATAAAGAAAAATATCCAAAAAATAAGAATAAATGATTCTTTTTACTTATTTTCTTGTGTTTGTTATGTAAGTAAAAAAATATTATCTTAAACACACACATACATATATAAGACAAAATTATGAGGATGGAGTGGAGAGAGGGTTAGAAGAGCTAGGGGATGGAGCGGGGATGGGGTGGTGGCTGTGAGTACGACTTGTTGGCCCTGCTTTCTATTATAAAAGTTATTTTTCTTATTTTTAATAAGATTATTTTTCTAAAGAAAATATTTTTTAAAACTTTAAACTAACCGAATACAAAAAAATAAAAAATATTTTTCAGAAAATATTTTTCTTCATAAAGAATACACTCTAAGGGTGTGTTCGGCATGACGAAAAATATTTTTTATGTAAGAAAATATTTTCTAGGAAAACAAATGACTTCTTACTTATTTTCTTGTATTTGATATGCAAGTAAAAAATATTTTTCTAAAATTATTTGTACGTATCTAAAATAAAACTACGAAAATGACTAAATAAGGATGGGTTGAAAACTGTGATTTTCTTTATTACATATTAAGGTATATGTTTTTTGTTAATCAAAAAGTGGGCTCGTATTCTCTTTTTTTCTTTTTCTTTTTTTGAAAAAAAAATCTTCTATCTGTATTTCTTTTTCTTTTCTCCAACAAAAAATATTTACTTTGTGGCCTGCCATAACCTTTAATATACAAAAGGAAAATTAAAATAAGTAGTAGTTAAGAACCAAGTTTAAAATATAATTGTTCTTGATAAGTATAATTAAAAAACAAAAGGATAATAGTGCCCTGTACTAAAGACAACTTGATGCACTTCCTCTTAAGTTTGAGAGGGCCTCATCACATTAAGTTTATATAACATTCTAGTCAAATTTTAAATCAATAAAATACGAAAAAAAAATTATTTTATATATAGAAAATAAGTTTTAAATTTTAATATTACGATCTAAAATCATGTGAATCTGTTAATATAGAACAGATATCACTAATGAGTTAATTAAATCGTTACAAATAATATTAAAATTACTATGCGTATAATTGTGATAATAAAAAAATAAATTTTAACATTCGAGCGAATTTAGATTATTCATATATTATTGAGATGATGGAAGCGGGACAAACCCTAGTGAGAATACCGAGGGTAGGGTGGGGATGTATGTAACACACTAGGCAAATAATCTCATACCGTTAAAATGTACGTCAGGAAAATTATTTGACTATTTAAGGAAATAAATCTTATATCGTAGTGATTTTTTTCCAGCATGTGCAAGCGTAAATGTTTGGGTTCGCGTGAACTCATGCTACTTTTCCTAGACTATGTATAATAATGTTCTATTTTTATAAAATTACTTCAGTATATATGTGTGCGCTCTAGGTGTTTTATGATGTAATAATTATTGAATCCATGTAGCTCTACAAGTGTATCGTCAGTTTAAATTTTACGCTAGCTTGTGTTGTTATTTTTTTTTAGAATTGAGCCTGGGAGTACCCTTTTTTCTTTTTTCCTTATGTCTTTGTTCGATTTATTCTTCAAAATTTCAAGTTTGACATATTAAAAATCTCTATATTCTTAATCATCGTAAAATTTTATATAAATAAATCAAATATCTACATTAAAACTAGTAACAATTAACAATGTAATATATAATCAACTGGTTTAATTGATTTCACTATTTTAATTTTAGGTTGCAAACGAAGTAAAATATATGTGAAAATCTCTAAAAGTTGCAAAAAAAAAATAAAATAAAATTTGAACCGATAATTTTAAAAAGTGTAATAAGTTAATCGTAAAAATTAATAATGATAAGAACCTAAAGTTAAACCCGTCAAATATAGTGTCTACATTGATATCTGCCTCTTCATAATAATATACCTAGTCCTCTTTTTAAAATTTTGAATCCACCTCTATTTAAAATCCAAAACAAATAATATCATTAGTGAGTTAGCATATTATAATTTAATATACATTAACTTTAGATATCGTATATTATTTTCACGATTTGAACTCCTAATATTTAGCAACATGTTAACAACTCTTATCCTTGCGATTACGCTCTTGATTGATAGTGGCAGATACTGATATGAAAAAAAAGTTGGTTTAATTTGTTAATGCTCTTTAATTCTAATGGACCAAATAGTTTGGCTACGTACCAAAACCTACATCACAATGTTAATTAAGAGCCTAAAAAGGGGAGGAAATTTTGAAGTATTTAGGGTGCGTTCGATAAGAAGGAAAATATTTTTTATAGAGTAAGTAGATTTTTTATTTTATTTTTTTATGCTTGATATATAAGTAAAAAGAAATTTTTTAGACAAATAATATAAAATGTTTGGGTGAGCAATAGACATGGGAGCTGCAGGGATGGAGGGGTGAAGATGAGATGTGTTGGAGGGTGGGAGAACACAATTAACGTGAAAATGTCTCTTGTGGAACTTGTTTTCTCTATTTCAACCAAAGAAGTCATTTTCTTCATTTTTAAAAAGCTCATATTCTGAAGAAAGCATTAATGACTGATTTCACAGTTTGAGTCCATAATTTATAAGTCATACAAAAATAATTTTACCATTACATCAAAACTATCATTCACCTTAAGTTTCAATCGAAAAAAATAATTGAATAGATTAGTGATCAAAAGCACAACACACGAATCATAGTATCATGAATTCTATTTCACTTATATAAATCAATCAATTTTCAATAGACATTTCCCTGAAAATTTATCAGAAAAATACTAAGCCAAATATTTGATAAATATATCCGTTGAAAATTGACTGATTTTTAATAGTGCCTAGAGCAATTATTCAACTAGAATTATTTAAGATAGAATTTTTTTTTTAAAAAAACAACCTATTTAACAAGCAAGACATGATCAAACTTTAGGGGTAAATTCCTTGAGACTCACAAAAAACTCATGCATCCTATGTGGTAGAGGTGGAAATTTAAAAGCAAAAAGTGGATTAAGTAACCAAAACCTTGGAAATTTCAACATTAATATATGAAAGTGACATAGATTAAAGTAGAAGTAGCAAAATATAGGTGTTTCATTCATGTCAAATTCTTCAACTAACTTCAGTTATTATTTCCCAATAAACTTTCTTAACATAAATTAATATTTCCATATCTAGGAATTCAGTTCTGTATATTTACAACAATATTTATTTTAAATCTTTTTCTATTTATGCTTTTCTATAGTATCAGATTAGTTATCATTCAAAAAAAAAAAAAAATATCAAGATCGAAATGCATTAGGTTAAGTTTTTTTTTTCTTAAAGTGAAGTTTATAGAAATTTTGACGTTAATTTTTGCTTTAAAGTTACATTAACATTCAAATATCAAAACTTTTGTCACAAAATTTCTCTTATATTTATTTAGATTCTTGTAATAATGTTTATACCATTTTAGTGACACAAAAGTTAGAACTGACTAATTTTATTTTTAGATTATACTTCATGATTTTTTTTACTTTTTTTGTCTACATGTTAAAACCCTGATGGTACCTTAATTAGAAAAAGAAAATTATAAAAAAATCTACTTATCACAAATTTTCATGAGATAGTACTTCAAAATTATTTCATAATTTGCCATTACTATTAGATTAATTCTAGTTAATGTTTTAACTATACTTAACTTGGTCATTAGATATAAGAATATACAATATCTAGAGTTTGAAGTTAATTATTTGACACCTATAGTTATGAATTTAATAAATACTAGGGTTAATATAATCATTTTTCAATTTTTTTTTGTACTACTACGAATTATCCTCTTATTTATAAAAAAATAATCTAAAGTATGTAAACATATTTTTTGAGGGAAAAAAAGTTTGAGCAAGAAAAAAACGTGTTTGAATAGTTGTAGATTTTCTTTGTTTATGAAAAAAAAAATTCTTTGAATAATAACACTCCCAAACAACTTCTTTACAGAATTTTATGATTTTATAATATTTCAGAAATATTTCACAAATAAAAGCCTTCGAATTACCTTTTAATTTTTTTCTCAACCATAGAATCTCGTTGATCAATCGTGTTTTATAATATTTATCATAGTTAATGGATGTAAGAGTATTCTATGAGTGAAAAAATAATTTTGTTTTTAAGAAAGTATTTCACCTAAAATCACTTAGAAATTTTTTGAAAAACATAAATGGAAACGTGTATAAAAAAATAAATAGGGCATTTTGGTGCATTAAATTTTGTTGTTTGCAGGGTTCAGAAAAGTGCCAAACCACGAGGATCTATTATACACAATTTTATTCTATATTTCTGCACAACTTTATCAGTTATGCCAAAATTCCTCTTCACGTTTTCAAAAAATATTTCTGCAATATTTAAGAAATGTTTCTACAAATAAAAACATATAACTTACCCTCTACATTTCTCTCTCTTCTTTTCTTTTTCAAATCAAAATGAGGTAAAAATAAAATATAGGCACTCTATTTTTTTCCAATTTTATTTTTATAAAATTATATTAAATATATGATACTCCTTCCATTCCATTTTAATTGTTAGATATATTAAAAATAATTATTTCAAAATACTTGTTAGTTGCAAAATTCAAGAGATAATTGATCATGTTTTTTCAATTTTACCTTTAGTATTTAAAGTTATTCTAAAATGTGAAAAGAATTAATATCGTATTGTTTTTAAAAAATTAATAGAGTTATATTAATTAAATAATTATTTATATTAATTTTTTTAATGAATATACAATTAAAATAAAAAATAGATAGTATTATTGTTGAAACTCGGACCCGAACCCTCAATCCCGCCAGCCACTCTAATAAAAGAATAATAATCATAAGAGCACACACAAGAAAATTGTCACTGCACAAACACCTGTAGAAAATATATTTGCAGCAGCAGCCTTTCCTTCTAGAACACAGGCACAACTTCAATATACAAACAACGTGCAACAATTTTGTAACTATTTCCCTCTAATTTTTTTTTTCTTTTTTTTTTTTTGCTATTTGGAGCCTACCATTAACGACTCTCCCATTTCTTTGTTTAATAATCCTTTTCCCATCTTCTTGTAAATTTCGTCCCTCCCAACCCCCTTTCTCTTCTCTTCTCTTTCGCACCCTATATTTCAAACAACAACAGCTTCTACAATGTCTTTGACCTTTGAATTTCTTCTTCACTTATATCCCAATTTTACAAATTATTATTCTCATTCCAGCTCACCCAAATACCCTCAAAAGAATCTCAGCTTCATTTCTTCTCGACACCTCTCTATTACACCTACGCACGCGAGTAAGTTGTGATTTACATCTATAGCTGAAGACCTTTTTGTACTTTTGTATTCTGTTTTGCCGAAAAGATTTGATTTTTTTCCTTCTTTTTTTTTTGTGATTTTTGAAGTGATTCTTGATAGTTGACTTTTAGGTATAGTAAATTGTGAGATTTTAAAAATCAAACTTTTGTTTGGGCTGGTGATTTACTATCTGGGGTTTAGATGAATTTGATAAATTTTAGTTCTGAGCTGCATAGTGGGTCTGTGATCCTGAGATCATGGTCTCTCAACAGCGGCCTCTGTTGATTGCTTCTCCACAGACACCAGAAACTGAAGAGAATCCTTCTTATACACCTGTTGTTGTTGCTGATCTATTCAAACCATCCGCCCCTTATAGCTTTAGATTATCTTCTTCTGTGCTGGATTCAACTAATATGGAGAATTCCACAGTTGCTGATTCCATTATGATGAATTCATCCTCTATAAGAAGCATTTCATCTAATAGGTCAAGGGCCTCTGGCGGAGGCTCTGTGCGGGAGGTGAATTTAGGTGATTTAGGATCGAAAGCTGTGAGATATGGGTCGCGGGGTGCTGACTCTGAGGGGTATGTAACATCTCAAAAAGAGATTAGTGATGAGGATTCTAGAATTGTTTATTTAAGTGATCCTGAAAAGACCAATGAGAAGTTTGAATTTTCGGGGAATTCAATTAGGACTGCAAAATACTCTATTCTGACCTTCTTGCCTCGAAACCTGTTCGAGCAGTTCCATAGAGTTGCATACATCTACTTTTTGGTGATTGCTATCCTTAATCAGCTTCCTATGTTGGCTGTCTTTGGTCGGGGAGCTTCAATTCTTCCATTGGCTTTTGTTCTATTAGTTACAGCAGTTAAGGATGCCTACGAGGATTATAGGCGCCATCGCTCTGACAGGATTGAGAATAATCGGTTGGCATTGGTGTTGTTGGATGGTCAGTTTCAAGAGAAAAAATGGAAGGACATAAGGGTGGGTGAAATCATCAAAATTTCATCAAGTGGTACCATTCCTTGTGATATGGTATTGCTCTCGACAAGTGACCCCACTGGGGTTGCCTATATCCAAACTATTAATTTAGATGGGGAGTCAAATCTGAAGACACGGTATGCAAAGCAGGAAACACAAATGAAGATACCAGAAAAGGACAGCATTAGTGGGATGATCAAATGTGAGAAACCGAATAGGAACATTTATGGTTTTCATGCTAATATGGAAATAGATGGAAAGCGTGTTTCTCTTGGACCTTCAAATATAATCCTCCGTGGCTGTGAGCTGAAGAACACTAGTTGGGCTATTGGAGTTGCAGTTTATGCTGGAAGAGAAACTAAAGCTATGCTCAACAACTCTGGAGCTCCATCAAAAAGAAGCCGTCTTGAGACTCGCATGAACAGGGAGATCATTATCCTCTCTTTCTTCCTTATTGCATTATGTACTCTTGTCTCCATTTGTGCCGGTGTTTGGTTGAGGCACCACAAGGATGAGTTAAACACCATCCCCTTCTACAGGAAATTGGACTTCTCAGAAGACAAAGTTGAAGACTACAATTATTATGGCTGGGGACTGGAAATAGTGTTTACCTTTCTGATGTCAGTTATTGTCTACCAGATTATGATCCCTATATCACTGTACATATCTATGGAGCTTGTTCGTGTTGGTCAGGCTTACTTTATGATCCAAGATAGTCGAATGTATGATGAAACTTCAAACTCAAGATTCCAGTGTAGGGCTCTTAACATAAATGAGGATCTGGGCCAAATAAAATATGTTTTCTCTGACAAAACTGGTACCTTAACTGAGAACAAGATGGAGTTTCAATGTGCAAGCATTTGGGGTGTAGATTATGGTAGTGGGAAATCCGATTCTCAAGAAGAAGTAGCTGGATACTCTGTTCAAGGTACTACAACTTTTCATCATCTTTCACTGCCTTCCCCCTCCCTCCTAAATGAAGAAAAAATTACCTTTTGTGTTTGGTGACTGCATTATAACGCAGTGGAATTTACATTTTCTTTCTTATTTGGCTAGTGGAGGGTCAGGTTTTAAGGCCGAAAATGAAGGTGAAGGTTGATCCAATGCTTTTGAATATATCAAAAAATGGGAAGCATTCAGATGAAGGGAAACATGTTCATGATTTTTTCCTTGCATTAGCTGCTTGCAACACAATTGTCCCACTTGCTGTGGAGACATCTGATCCGGCTGTGAAGTTGGTAGATTACCAAGGAGAGTCTCCGGATGAGCAGGCACTGGTTTATGCTGCTGCTGCTTATGGTTTTATGCTCATTGAGAGAACCTCAGGCCATATAGTAATAGATGTTCAAGGAGAAAGACAAAGGTAACATTTGACTTAGTTTTTCCCCTTTCCTCAACTTTTGTCCTTGTTTAAAATTTTTCTCGTACTACTGTAGGTCCAACCTTACCATAGTTATTAGGTATGTGTTACTTTAAATACTCAGCAACTAGAATTACTGATTACAAGGAAATTCAATGGAAACTTGTGGATCTTTGAAGCTTTAAGTTCATGAAAAGCTAGTTAAATCATGCGTATCAAATATAAATTTGTGTGCGCGCGCACACACCTTCAATCGAAATTCTATCTTCTATTTTAGCTGTGAATTAATCGTCCTTCTTTTCATTTGACTGATGGAAATTTGAACTTTTAAATATTGGAAAGAGCTTTCTAGCATAAACAGATGGATTCAGGTGTATCTATTGACTATATACAACTCTCACATTCACACTGTCCCTGATGTGATGTCGTTTTTAGTTACCTATGACACAGCCTAATGACGCCAATTCCCCTTTCGTGGTAATTGCAGGTTCAATGTACTGGGTTTACATGAATTTGACAGTGATCGTAAGAGGATGTCAGTAATATTAGGCTGCCCCGACAACACAGTAAAAGTCTTTGTAAAAGGTGCTGATACATCCATGTTTGGTGTCATAGATAAATCATTAAGCTTGAATGTAGTACAAGAAACAGAACTGCATCTCCACTCTTATTCCTCAATGGGTCTCAGAACTCTTGTAGTGGGGATGAGAGAAATGAGTGCTTCTGAATTTGAGGAATGGCAGTCTTCCTATGAGGCAGCAAACACTGCTTTGATTGGTAGGGCAGCTCTACTTCGGAAAGTAGCTGGCAATGTAGAAAAGAACCTCACCATATTAGGTGCCTCTGGTATTGAAGATAAATTGCAGGAAGGTGTTCCAGAAGCAATTGAGTCCTTAAGAGTGGCAGGCATTAAAGTTTGGGTTTTGACTGGGGACAAGCAAGAAACTGCAATTTCAATTGGCTATTCCTCAAAACTTTTAACGAACAATATGACTCAGATTGTAATAAATAACAAATCTAAGGAGTCATGTAAGAGGTCTTTGGAAGCTGCACTGACTAGGTGTAAGAGCCTAATGCCACATATTGCTGAGGAAAATACTGGAGCAGGAGCAAGTCCAATTGCTTTAATCATTGATGGAACAAGCCTTGTTTATGTCCTTGATGGCGAACTTGAAGAACTGGTAATGCTTCTAGATCTTAAACTCTCTCTCTCTACTTGTGTTTGTATCTAATACACAATTACATAAATACATCAGTACTGTTGCATATCCCCTTTACTTAAACCTGTTCATTCATTTCAATGCAGCTATTCCAGTTGGCCAGTTATTGTTCTGTTGTACTCTGTTGTCGGGTGGCCCCATTACAAAAGGCCGGAATTGTTGCTCTCATAAAGAACCGCACAGATGACATGACACTCGCAATTGGGGATGGTGAGTGCTATTACTCTTTTCTGATGGGGCATTAGGAGTTGTACTGTCTGAAATAAAACTACATGACAAGTGACAAAAGAAAATAATTACAGAAGCAATACTGATCTAAATTCATGTTTATGTCTTCAGGTGCAAATGATGTGTCAATGATCCAAATGGCTGATGTGGGCATTGGCATCAGTGGCCAGGAGGGACGTCAAGCTGTGATGGCATCAGATTTTGCAATGGGACAATTCAGATTCTTGGTCCCTCTTCTGCTGGTTCATGGCCATTGGAATTATCAACGAATGGGCTACATGATATTATACAACTTCTACAGAAACGCTATCCTTGTTTTTGTCTTATTCTGGTAAGTGTACTTGTAGCAAGAGTACAATTCTCTCTCATTTTTCTCGCTATTTCTAGGACTTGGTAATTTAAACGCAGTGGAAAATACACTTAGGTATTGGCACTAAACCTTTCTAAGTTTAAAAAAGAGACAGCTTAAAATACTCACTCAATGACTGGTGTCAAGTTAGAATATAGTTATGAAGAGTTAAGTAGTAAATGAGTAATACATTCTCAAAAAAAAAAAGGGCAGCCCGGTGCACTAAGGGGCCGTTTGGTTACTTTATAAGGCCCAAATTAATACATGAATAACTTGGTTATTCATGTATTAATTTAATACCATGTTTGCTTTTTAAATAGAATAAAAATTATTCATGTATTAATTTTATACCATGTTTGGTTGGTAGATTCCAAATAAAAGTTATTCATGTATTAATTTTATGCGGTGTTTGGTTGTGTTTTAGTAATTCTACATAACTAATACTTACATAACTTATGAGGAAATCTATATATAATTTTATGTGGGGTAGAAGGTGGAATAAGTTATGTGGGTATTAGTTATACATGGATTAAAATAATAAAATTACACATCTACCCTTATCAATTTACTTTTAAAATTTTCTTTATTCGATACGCGAGTACACAATTTTTAAACTAAAAAAATGATTGACTAAATTTTTTTCTTGAAGGGCTGTAAGCCCTCTTTTATTAAAATTAAAAAAATTATATTATTTTTGTGAAAAAAGGAAGAATTTTATACTATTTGTTTACTTATTTATTTATAAATAATATATATTAATTTATAATAAATTAAATATTTAATAATTAATATTTCATGTATTGTAATTTCGATAACTATAAATCCTAGATAAATAATACCTACATAACTAATACCTGCATAACTAATGCCTACATAACTAATACATGCATAACTAATCCCTACATAAAATAATACAATAGATTCCCTCATAACTAATTCATGTATTACTAATACCTGCATAACTCTAACACATAACCAAACGACTCCTAAAAGCTCCTGCTACGCACAGGGTCTGGGGAAGGGTCAGACCACAAGGGTCTATTATACGCAACTTTACCTTGCATTTTCTGCGAGAGACTGTTTCCACGGCTTGAACCCGTGACCTCCTGGTCACATGGCAGCAACTTTACCAGTTACTCCAACGCTTCCCTTCAAAAAGTAATATCTTCTCAAAATGAGTAATGTATGTTGGGATATTAGCCAGGTTTGGTAATGTCCGACTAAAGTTGCATGTAGAATCTTAATGGCCCATAATGGACAACATCAAAGTATGGATTTGTGAAATAATTTTGTGAATTTTCCTTTCAGCACCAGCTGACCCTTTTTAATTATTCTACTCAGGTATGCTCTCTTTACAGCTTTCACTTTGACCACTGCTCTAACTGACTGGAGCAGCATGTTATACTCCATAATTTATACGGCGGTGCCTACAATAGTTGTCGGGATTCTCGATAAGGATCTAAGTAGAGTGACTCTTATGAAGTATCCGCAACTCTACGGTGCTGGACAAAGGCAAGAGAGCTATAATAAGAAATTATTTTGGGTAACCATGATTGACACCTTATGGCAGAGTGTAGTGGCCTTCTTTGTACCTGTTCTAGCATACTGGGACAGTGACGTTGATATCTCAAGCATTGGGGACCTGTGGACACTTGCTGTTGTTATTTTGGTCAATGTACATCTAGCAATGGATGTGATCCGTTGGTCTTGGATTACTCATGCCGCCATTTGGGGATCCATAGTAGCCACTTTTATTTGTGTCATGGTCATTGACTCGCTGACTTTTCTACCTGGGTACTGGTAAGATCACTCTGCTGGTTTGCTTCTAGCTAATGTATCTTATGTTGTGTGTGGACACTCCAGATCATTTCGTTATACTGTATTTGTATTGAAATGCATAGTGAATCCTATCTGCTTTCCTTTTTTGGGGGGCCTGTTCTTTTCTCCACCTTGTTCTTGCTTTTGGGAGTCCTAGGTCTACCCACTTCAGAGAATACAGTTGTAGGCACTTCCAAAGATTCTTTCACACGACTTGTTAGTCAGCGGAGCAATTTGCTGAAACCTAAAAGATTTGAAGAAATCCAAACATAAGACTTTAGTTTTTGAAGATGGTTGCTTTCTTTTTCTTAAAAGCTAGGGGACCTTTTAGTTTGAGATGCAGTACTACAGAAAATTCCTAGAAATAATTCATTCCATCAAGCAATTCTTTTTCAGATCAGCAGTTTACTACAATCTGCTGCACTTTAATTAGTGTCTTTTATAATTCTTCTTCATTCATATTCTGTTATGATGTTTATGTCTCGTGAAAAAAGATGTCCCGTATAGTAGTGTGTGTTTCTATGCGGTTTTCAGAGCCCCGTCCCTTCCAAAATTTAACTAAATCTGCAAGAGAATATATTGGAATTTGATTTCCCATGAAGAAGCTGCACTTGCTAAAATTGAATTATGATGACCATTAGTATTTCTTCTCTTATCTTGTAAATCAACCAAGTTAACTTTTGTGGTTTTAATTTTCTCTTCACAACTCACCAACTCACATGGTAACAAAGAAGTTTTTAGGATTTCTTGATTTACGCTAACCAACTTATCAAGTCAAAGAAGTAGAGACTGATTTGCATGTAAAATAATTTTTGCAGGGCCATCTTCCATGCAGCCGGGGAAGCTAAATTCTGGTTGTGCTTGCTTTCCATAACAATAGCTGCACTTGCTCCTCGTTTTATCATCAAAGCTTTCATTCAGCATGCTAGACCTTGTGATATTCAGATTGCAAGAGAAGGAGAGAAGTTCAGAAATTTAAGAGACTCTCGGAGTGCAGAAATAGAAATGAATCCAATTGTTGACCCTCCTCGAAGATGATTGAGCTTTTTTGTTCAGTGCCCTTCTGGCTCTTCTCCATCACTTCTGCTTGTAATTTGTAAAAAGGTTTTATATTTCTTTTGGTTACTTTGGAGATTTCCTTTGTTACCAGATTTTGTTTGTTTGTTATCCAAAGGATAGATAGATAGATAGTATTCAGGTCATTCTTTGCTATTCATGCACATTAATTGTACATTAGAAAACTGTACAATATTGGTTATTATACCCTTATGTAACACCAATGGTGATCTATAGAATGAGCACACAACGCTCAAGTTTTTGTTAAAATGTTACTACTTCCCTGTCTTTGTCTAGATTATTGCATCTTGTTACACTTTTCTTCAGCCTATGCTACTCCTTGCATGGTGTTGCCAAAGCCAGTGAATTGTGAATTTATCCATTGTATTGAAAGGGTCATTGATACCTTTCTAAGGTTTGCATTGAGAAGGAAGTTTTTGTTTTCTAAGTTGAATTGTTGATCATCTTGCATGTATTATGATTGACTCCTATTTTAGTCCTAATCTATCTAATTTTGCTTAAAACCCAAGAAACTCTTTTAATGGTAGGCTTCATTAGTCAACCACATTCTTTGGTGAGAGTTATTTGAAAGGGGCCTTGGTCAACATGTTTAGGCTATAAGATAGTTGGAAATAATAGTCATCCCTTATGTGTTTGGAAGAGTATGTTATGTGGTATCGAAGAGGTAAATTCAAGATTTAAATTTATTTGTATATTTATACATAGTTCGAATAAAAAAATAATGAATTCAGTTAAACTCATAAATTCGCTCATGATATCTTCCGCAAGTGAAGTCAACATCAATCAAGGCCTAAGAAATGAATGAGTTCAAAATGTCAAAGTTTGAAATTAACAACCCATGAAATGTCATGAAATAAAGAATCCCACCTCCACATGATTTTCCATGAATTCCACATCTCTTTTGAAAAGTCACTTAGCTATCTTGTCCAAGGAAATAATGGTCGAAGACTTGAAGGAGTCTTTAGACTTTCCTCACATTCCACTTGGAAGATGTTTCCATAAAAGCATCTTCTATTTCACCTATAATAGTTTTTTATAGGGAAATTAGCATTTTTAGTCCCTTAAATATTTAAAAAAATGATTTTGGTCCTTGTTAAAGAAACTTAATCTTCAATTTTAATTTATATATGCATTTTTTATCCCTCTGAATATGAATCTTCACAAATTTGAAGAATTATTAAATAATAAAATCATTCAATTATCAATGTGTTATATTAATTTTTCATTGTTACGATATATTTGAGAATTATATAACGCTAGAATAATTTAATTTTGATACATATAAAAAGACAAAAAAAATTATTTTATGTACTTGAAGATTAAATATGTGTAGCTAAATATTATAAAGATCAAAATAATAATTTATCAACAATTGAGTGCAATTATCCCTTTCTTATGTTTCACAATCTGCAAGTCAATGTTATGAAATGATGGATCATTTAGAATCTTATTTCTACTTTTTCTATAATATCTTCTAGATTATATAGCTAGTCCAAATAGAAAAAAATTAATAAAATATATATATATATATATATATATTTACTTAGATTGGTTACGGTTTGTGTAATTCACTCTTTTTATCTTGTAAATTTTAAAACTGGATTGACATCATTTAATTTCTGTAACTGTCAAGAATCATATTATTAGATTATTCAAATTTAACTTTTGATGTGATGACTTCTCTATTAAATTTATTTTTCAAATTAATAGTTTAATAATTGTATTTAAGAATGTGGCTTAATAATCAATGAAGTAAGTTAGAATCATGAGGTAGGAGTGTGCAAATTAATGGTTAAACCAATAATCCGAACCGATTATTGAGTTATTGGATTAATGATTTGAGTTATTGGTTTAACGGTTTGATTATCGGTTTACTATCCCAACTTATTGGGTTATTGATTCGGTTATCGATTTGATCACTTTCTTTAACGGGTTAGCAGATAACCCAATAATAATTTATTAGATTATAATTTTAGCCTTCAATATATGAAGTATCCAAACAAGAAGATGAAATGGGTGTCGATGAAAAGTGAAAGGAATGGTGTTTTAATTTAAATTAAAGTTGATTGTTTTAGTTGAGCTAGGTCTATATGTTTTTCCTCTTTTCACTCACTTTTTTTCTAGCTAAACATACTTATGACCTATGAGATTTTTCATGTGAGATCTTACTGGTTAACCCGATAACCGAACCGATGATGATCAATAACCGATTAACCGATATCTTAACGGTTCTTTGACGATTTAACATGTCTACAAATCGATAACCGATAACTTTCAAAATTGAACCGAACCGACCGATACACAGCCCTATCGTGAGGTCTCAACTTCTTAGGTTCAATTTCTAGCAAAAGTACAAACATTAGCTAATTTCTTCTTATTTGTTCAAGTTTTGAGGGATATAGTTATCAGATATTTGTGTTGGTGAGAGATAACAGATACCTCACGAAATTAATTGAGATATGCACCAATTGATCGGACATATGATCATTAAAAAGGGGAAAATCACATCCCATAACTAAATAACTAAGATACTATATTATTTTCTTATTTATCAAACGTAACAAAATTTATCTAATATAGAAGATCCGAAAAAATTAAAAGGCTTGTGTGCAACCTTTCCGTTCTCCTTCACGCTTTTTTTTTTTTAGCTTTCTAGCAACTGAAAATCATGTTCGAAAAATTAATTTGCCGCAAAAAAATTTTATTTCGAGCGAGTGATATTTCAAAAGAATTGAAACGTCATGCAGATTGGACCCAAAATTTGAGGCATTGAGATAAAATTTGAGCTAATTTCGGATTAAATTTTAGTCCTATAGTCCGCTCAAGTTCGAAGTTGCAGTCGAGTATACTAAATTCGTATGATATTGCATGAAATTTATAATATAATATTATTTCAGTTGTATTAAATTTTTAGAAATCAATATGAATTTTATACAAAATTTATAAGGTTATATACACATTTCATACAGATTTTAAACATGAATCATGAGCGAGATTCAATGCGTGCTTTTTTTTTCAGCGACCTAACATGAACTTTATATAAAATTTATACAGTTATATACATATTTCATACTGATTGACTGAAATTTCAAGCCCTGAGAGATATATACATATTTCTTGTCAATTTTATACAGTTTTCATACATGAAAAATGTGAGTAAAATTCTAAATTTTGAACGAAATATATATATTTCATACCGATTTCATATAATTTTCATACACAAAATTTTGAATAAAATTTTTATTCCAGCGAATTTTTCAAGCCCTTAGATCAAGCCCAACCTAAGTTCGTAACAGTTGTGAGCTTGTTTTGCTACTCAAGATGGATAATCCATTTGTGAAATTTTTGGGCTAGGCTTTACTGATACAGAAAATGGCCCAAATTTCATTGACTCAACAACCAGAGAGTAGTCTAATCATGGGGTCATTTGTAGTTTAGTCTCTATTTTGTATTAATTTTTAATATTTGTCTCTCGTAATAAATAATTTTTTCGCAGGATATAAATTTTTATTTCTACATCATAATAGCTCGTAAGCTATATACCGCATGACTTTTATCCTTGAAAAACTTATGTGTCCTGCTAAGCATAAATTCGATTGCTAAATGACAAAATTAAACACCAACCCATTTGATGGACCATCCAATTGACCAATCTAATCATTTAGGGGTTGTTTGGTAGGAAAATAAGCTATTTCAGGATAATTAATCCCGGATTAGAATAACCCGGGATTGTTATGCTATTTTCAATGAGAAATTAGAAATAAATAGTTACAGAATTTAATTTTGAATGGGTTTATCTCATATTTGATTGGGATAAAATCTCGAAATAACTAATTCAATACTATTTATTCCTTATTCTTCGTTAAGGGTGGGATAACAATTTCAGCTTATCTCAATCCGTGATTAGTTTGGTTTGGTATATTTCTCTCAGTAAAGAAAATAAAAGCTGATAAATCCCTAATGTTTAACTCAAAACCCTGTTAAGTTTTAAAAGCATCATATTTTGGCTGAAATGTAGAGTAATCCTCAAAAGAATACTGAAACCTCAGGACCATCAATGATGAGAAGTTCTGCAACAGAGACTACAAAACATATGAAACTAATTATCCTAGAAGTATAACGTTACATTTTGTACAAGAAAAGGTCCATTGATCACTGCATATTTGAACTACTACTTACTTACATATGACCAGGGGACTCCTGGTTGCCATAGGTGTCTCTATTCCAAGGGTCTTGGACCTGAGCTGCAAACTGCAAGTTCCAAATCAAGTCTTCCACAGAAGGACGTTGAGATGGTTCGTCTGAAAGGCATCGTATACATAACTCCATTGATGTCTTGAGAGAACCATCTGAACATTCCTTCCGAACAGCTGGATCAATGATGTTCCTCCGAGCTATTTCGTCAGCTGTTAAGCTAACTATGAGCTGCAATAAGACCAACAAGAAAAGGTTTTAGAAGATATATAGTGGTTCAACTTGATGACATGAATTTTTTCATGAAGAAGTCAAATGTGACTCTTACAATGTCTTTAGAAACTTCTATATCATTTTTTGTATCGATTGACCTTCCCGATATGATTTCAAGTAAGATTACTCCGAAGTCATACACATCATCTTTCTCCTCGGATTTCAACCTGCATTTAGGAAGATATTAATAAGAGAAGCAATTCATTAATACGCCGAAACTCCATTTTTTTTTTTTTTGTTTCTGAGGTTAGTAGAGTAAGATAACCAAAAAGCTATTGCAAGAAAAAAACTTGAAACAGTTTAGTGCCGGTCGAAGAAATAAATCAAAGTGTGAGGCATGAAAAGACATCAACTAGTAGGCTACTTGCTGCTCCTGAAAACTGTAGAGTACTATCTCGGAATCTCTTAAAACAGTCCAAGTCTATGGCTCTATACATGGTCTTCAGGAATCATAACCAGTGAAGGGGATGATAATGTATTGGTGCCTACCCCCAGTAGCAGGTGGTTGGAGAGGTGGTGTCTAAAATTATACCAATTTGCATTTAGATGTATAACAAAGATTAATTTCCAATAAGAACTTCTGAAATCGAACCATAAAAGAGAAGATCAATGAAGACCTAAAATGTAGCAGTAGCCGTAGCAGCAGAGAATGATGAGATCATCTACCTTTGCCCATCATTTCCCTTCGATCCACTAGAAGACGGTCCAGTATCCTAAGAACAGTTGCAATAACCAAATGATGAATGTTCAAGAATGAAATGAGTGATTAAGAGAGAATACAGTAGAGAAGAGAGGTTCGTGTACCATTTTCTTATTTTCATTTAACAAAGGCAGATTGTATTTGCTAATCTTTACATGGAGATTTTGATCCAGCAATACATCTGTTATCTTCAATTGATTGGAGAATATCCCTGGTACTAGTCCAGTATGAAGGAACTGAATTCCCTTTGCTATCCCTATTACAGCTGACATCCGTTGCGTCCATGTAAACTTTTGAGCTGAATTTGCTTCTACAAAACCAAGTGTTTGCAAAGAAGTCCAGAAAAAGAATTCAGAACAAGTCTCTTAAAGACAATAAACACCTATACATTTATGCATCTTGGAAAAGGAGAAGTGGCGAGTTGCCTAATCATTTCGTGTCCCCTTAAAATTCATCAGCCCTTTTGAGAAACAGTACAATGTGGTAAGTAGTTGTCATGGTTGAAGACTATCTAGTTACATGCATCAACACAATATGGAACGGATTGTTGCAAAATTTCAAAGATGCCTGTTTGGTTATAACGTCTGCCTTAGGCTTTCAATATACCAGAATTCATTTACTTTGACTTGGTATAATTTATGTAACACTGTAGAAATAGTCAAATAGCTAAAACTAAATGCTCAATTATAAATTGTTGCAGTTGTTATGCTACTATCTGGGGAATCAGATGAACTTTTCTAGATTACTTACCTGATATGACCCCACGCAGCGTCCCATTTGGCACAAATTCAAATACTAAACATATTCTGCTAACACTCGAGTCATCTTGATTGCATTCAAAGCAGTGTCCAATAGTACTAACTAAATGGCAGTATCTGATCTTCGAAATACGCCCTAGTTGATGAGTATAGGACTGGACGCTATGCCTCTTCCTCATTTTTATGCTTCTTATAGCAACCACAGTGCCATCCGTGAGTCGTCCTTTGTAAATCTATTATTCAGAATGCAGAAAGCACAATCAGCATTTACCATAGATGCAAGAGAATTGAGGAATGAACTACAAAATAGTGCATATGGATTAACACTGTTCAAATGGTCTTACAGTATTTAGTGAGGAAATGCATACCTGCCCACTGGAGCTTGTACCGATTAGATTTGATATATCAAAATTATTAGTGGCCTCTCTTAGCTCATCCAAGACAAACGTTCGATAAGGAGGGGCACCAAGCAGTCCCAACTTCCTCGTTTCAGAAATATACCCTGTTAAGAATCAAAGATCAAGATACATCTTGAAATTTAGGCAATAACAGAGTTTCTTCCAATAACACAGTATTGGACAATTTCCAGAAGCAAATTGATATTTTCAATCTATATATAAAGAAACTCCTTTTGGGGAATAATGTATAAACTCAAATGTTTATCTGGACTTTTTAGTTACAATTACAGAACATCAGATTTACAGTTTTCAGGAGCTAAAAACTTTCACATGTTGAAATGATTGACATAATCTGTGTCTGTGAGAGAGAGCTTACTTGCATCATTAAGCAGCTTAAGAGTGTGAGCAGGGGAGACCTTTTCAAGTATCAGTCTTGTTTGAGGCGGTTTGCTAGCTTTCTGCTTGGCATACTCTCTTCTAATAACCATGAAAGCTAAACCGATAATCGCTATTCCTCCAACGAAACCTCCTACCATACTTGATGCAAGAACAGCTTTACCACTTCCCCCCTTAACCTTATCCTTATGAGGCTCAATACTAACAGCCAAAGCTTCATTATGGCAAAAAGAGTAAGGATGCTGCCATTGCTCTTTATTCCCCAAACAATTCCCAGAAAACAATACAATCTTGGAACCAGACCTAGGGTGCATGCAAGCAGGCAACTCCCCTGTCAAGTAATTAGATGATAGATTCACAAAAGAAAGGTCTTGACTACAAGTCACATTCTTTAGAAGCTTCCCAGTCAGTTTGTTTCCAGAAATATCCAAATAGCTGAGTGAAGGCAGTGATAAAATTGTTGGTGAAAAGGGCCCAACAAGCTCATTGGAAGAAATGTCCAGTTTCTTCAACTGGTAACAGGAACTCAGTTCTTTTGGAACCCCTAAACTGAACTTGTTCTTCCTAAGGACCAAAGATACCAACTTGGTTGGAATATTAGGGAAATTAGGTCCAAGATAGTTACTTTCCAAATCAAGAACTTGTAGATTTGACAGATTATGAAGGTTTGGAACTTCCCCAGAAAAATTATTACCAGAAAGAGAAAGGACCCTTAGGTCTTGTAAATTGGACAAAGAATTAGGCAAGGAACCAGAAAATGAATTGTTTTTGAAACTCAAAACAGACAAAGAATGAAGTGAACCTACCCCTTCAGGAACTTGACCTGTAAACTTATTATAATCCAATATAAGTGTCTGAAGGCTCTTCAAATATGAAATCTCTCCTGGAATCTCACCATAAAAGAAGTTTGAACTGATGTTGACAATTTCTAAAGAAGATAAAAAGCCAATATTTTTAGGTAAAGTTCCTCTCAAGCCCAAGGAAACCAAAGAAAGAACCTTTAAATTAGGCAAAAGAGCAAGATTAGAAAAAAGGGTGTCTGTAGAAAATCCCTGAGGCAAATTAGGAAACCAGTTGTAGCCAGAAATATGAAGCTGTGTTATGTTATCTTCATAGCACATGAGTGTTAAGGCAGTGTTTGGCTCACTGTTGCAAAAATCTGTGTTGTCACTCCAGCTACTCAAATCTTGAGGGAAGTTCAAAAGCTGCTTGATTTTCACTATAGCTTCATATTGTGAAGGTTCTAAGAACTCATCTGAGTAGTTAAACAGAAGGAACACCATGAATACCAGAAGCCACCATGAACCCTGCACTGAACTAGCAATTCCCATGGAAAATGCAAATCCTTTTTGCTGATTCTTTTCAGGGATTAAAGTTGTAATCTTCAAGAAAATGGTGGGGTTGAAAAAGCTGCATGCATTTTTAAAGATTACGCTCACTACAAAGTAGAGTAGCAGTACATTCCTTGGTAACTAATTTAGGATTCTTAAGAAAGAAACCTGCTCTGTAAGCATTTGCCTCACGTATCTCGAGATAAATTATATAAATTTTAATCACTATTTTTAGATTAATCTTTATGTTAAATTAATACTAAAAAATATAATTTATAAAATTTTAAATATTAAATTAATTTAATTTCACTTTAAAAATTAATTAAATTAAACGTAATCGAAAATTAGTAAAATATGCTTTTCTTTGTGTCTTTCCTAAGTTTTTGTTTATACTCTCTACTTTTTAAAATGGGAACAAATGCAGCTGTACCCTCTAGCGTATTAGGAATTAATCACATTCATGAATGATATATACTATGAATTTTATTTTACTTTGTACCTTGTTAAATGTTTAAGTAGATAAATTTGTAGAGAAAATAGAATATTTATTAGGTGCATAGACCATTCACTAGAGTTTAGGTTTGGTATGTTTACACCCCCTCCACATTACTTTACTATAATTAAACAATAAAATTAAAAGTATAAATACACATTAATTAATTATGAACTTATGATTAAGTAATAAACTTGTCATGTGATTATTGATTTGATGTCAGTAATTAATGTACATAAATCTTTTTGTGTTACTATCACCCGTTTTAGTCACGTTTTTATATGAAAATATTGATACTTTCTCCGGTTTTTTTTAGTTTTTAGGTATATTAAAAATAATTATTAGTTTTAAAATTTAAAAAATAATTGACGATCTTTTTTTAATTTAACCTCTAATACTTAAGTCACTTTAAAATATGAAAAGAATGATTATTGTATGTTTCAAAAATGTATCTATCAATTAATGGATTATATTAATCAAATTATAATTCATATTAATTTTTTTCTTAATTAATATGTAAATTTTATTCTAGCAACTAAAAATAAATGAAAAAATACTATTTAAGATGCCAAAAATTACTTCTTAAATACTTTAATTGTAACATATTCAAATTTATAGTATTATAATTTCATTCTGCAACCGTTTTTTTTTTAAAAAGTAAATGTTAATAAAATTAATAAATAATCTTCTATAATTAATTAAATTTCATATACAGTAGTTGACCTCGTGAAAAGCAGGCAACGTAGAGCACAATTTCCAAGACAAACAAAAAGAAAGAAAATAATTGTGACAACATAATTTTGTCCCAAAATTAACTTCATAGTACAGTAAGTTTTCATTTTTTAACCAAAGTAATTTTGTCCATTATCCTGAATATTACAGCTTCACGTTCCCAATATACAGGAGTCTCCTATATAATATATAAAATTGAAGCAAAATTACTTTAAAATCATATGAGTTTCTATATTCCTCTAAATATGTTATTTATTTAGAGAAAAAAGTTAAAAATCTCTGAAATGCAAGCAATAAAGAAAGAAAGCCTTCTTAATTGTTCAGTATAATTATTTTAAGATATTGCAGCAGAAACCAACCTGAGTATGTTGAAAATGTCAGTTCAATGAGTAGTTTATTATTCTTTCTCACTAAATTAATGTAATATTATTTGATTAAATATTAAGAATAATAAAATATTTATATAATTATAAATTATTTTATTAAAAATAAAATAATTAAATTAAATTAAATTAATTTCTAATTATAAAAGGAATTACATTTTTTAAAGATAAATTAAAGAAAAAATATGCCAAACAAATTAAAATAGATTAGTATCTGCGCAAAACCCAAAGATGAGGTTAGTTAAATGGGAATATCAGACAGTAATTAATCCAAAAATACTTAGAAGTACTTCATTTATTTTTTTTATTAGTCATATATGTTAAACATAGCTATTCTAAAATATTTATTAATTTAAAATTTTTAAAATCAATTATTTTATCTGAACTTTACACTTAATATTAATTATTTAAAATTAAAATATATGTAAATAGATAAAACCTTAGAAATTAATTAAAATTATATTTTTAATTGACTTTTTAAAAAAAATTATATGAAACGAGGAGAAAGTAACACTTGTAACGAAAAGAACCAAGTGGGTATCTTCAGTTCTTCACCCTATGCACACTAATCAAGATTATTGATGCATACTTATTTAGTACTCCTGCTAATTAAAAAATATTTACTATTTTTCAGAAATCAAATTAGAAATGTAAATATTACGTGAATGGTCCTTTTTTAAGCCGACAGCTAAAGTTCAGACACTATTTTAAAAGTAATTTAAAAAGTAATTGCTTTTTAATCAGAAAGTAAAAGTAGCCTAGTTAAAATATAGAATAATTTTCAAAATAATTCATGAGTTTAAATCTCCTTGAACTTTCTCGTAATTGAGAGTATTTTTGCTAAATTCTATTTTCTCATTAAAAGTTATTAAATATTAAATAGTTTTAAAATGCAGACTAAAATTTAATTAACGAGGTAAAAAATTGACTATTTATTCATTTCATCCGTCCCAAAGAGTTGTAATTTGCCCCAAAAAAAGACATGGAGTGACAAATATTTTGTTTCTAAATTTATTATTTTTTAAAATTTTTCTTTTTTTTTTTTTGGGGGGGGGGGGGTTCTGCAATGAGAAGCCACTTTCCTATTTATAGAGGCCTAGTCACATTTTTTGTCATTAACTGAAAATTAAAAAGGAACATTTGGGAAAGTGACTTAAGAAAATGGAAAATCTCGAATAAGACCAACATTTCATACACCATAGTCCAAATCTGTTTTCCTTTTAATTGTTTTTTTTTCCATAATTCATAAAAAAGAGGGACCCCTCCTTTTTCCTTATACTGCAATTATTTGTTTTCTAAAAGACGATATTTTTAACGATTGATACTGCAATCGGAGTTTGGGCTGGGTCTCGACGATAAAAATATAACTCGTCAAACTAAAGAGCGAGTGAATAAGGTTTTGATGATCGAATTAAAGAAGAGGTAATTAAAGATTGTTGATATATAAGAAGGGTTTTATTGAATAACAAGAAAAGAAAGAATCAAAAAAGGCTAACTGAGAATTGAATACAATAATCTAGAATGGGAAGGGGGTGCCTATATATAGGCATAAACTAAAATCCTAATGCCCATAGGAATAGGACTACCTAAAATCCTAATGCTCATATGCTAACAATTATATGGGCTAACAAAGATAACTATTGAGGGTTTACAAAAAGAGGACAGAGGTTTTCACTACTAAAAATAGAGATTTTTCTCGTCACGAATCAATGAGAAATTTGTGTTATAAAATATAATTTTTCCTTTCATTTTCCACGGAATCAATTAACTACAAAAATATATGGTGGAAAACAGATTTTTACTAAAATAGTGGAAAGCTTTATGATTTTTTCATGTGAAAACATTATTATTTTTTCTTTTTCACCAATTCAATCAAAATATCCGTGGAAACATCCACTTGATATTTTAAAGTGAAAATTTTCAATAAAAAAATAATAACTTTTATATGCATTTACTTATTAATTATTTTAATAGTTATTTTTCATCATTATAAATCTGAATTGATGAGTTAATCAATATCACATATATTTTACCTTATTATAAATTGAATTACATCAATTTTATTAGTATAGAATCAGCCATTTTTATCTCCGAGGTGCAACGTCCCGAGCCTTCCAAGGCCGACATCATCAACTTGCTCTCTTAGTCAACATCAATCACATTGCTCTCTCAATATATAACTTAAATTTTTATTTTTGGTGACTAAATACCATTGTATTATGCGGACATTTTGGTTTGATTGGACCAAATATATTATATACATCTAGAGAGAGAGGGAACAGTGGTTGAGAAAGAGTAGTGAAGAGACCAATAATATAAAGTGATAATATTGTCCAAAGTAGTGTCACATGTCACAGAAAGGAAGAGAAAAAGTAGCCGTTTGGTCACCGCGGAGACATGCAATTTGATGAATTCACAATTCACAAATATTGCTTTGTCTTTTTTACCCTGTATTGAAGAAGCTAAGCGACATACTATACAATCCACGTTACATCAGAGAAGTCACGGATGTGCTTCTGAGTTTGTGTGTCAGCAATTATTAGCCACATGTTGTCCAATCAAGATTTCAAGTGAAAATCAACATTATATATATATATATGCAATATTATCATTGGGAAGGGAATAGAATTGTTTAGGTTGTTGCGATGTACCTTTTTGTGAAAATAAAAAAAACAAGCATATTAGATGAGATACATTCTTATGGAATTTGTGGATATTTTAATATTATAAAATATTATGTTATAGTATTTTAGTAATATTTTATTTTTTATATTTATTGTGATGAATAAGGGTGTCAAATGGGTGAGTTGAGTTGAAATTGGAGTAAGTTAAAATAAATTGAGTTAAAATATATATCTCTTTTTTGGATCATTTGCTATCTTTGTTATTTTGTGATGGTTTTTAATCTTTCTCCTTTAAGGCATAAGTTTTAATATAATTTTGTAGGAATAAATTATGTCTTTTAAGGCACAATTTAGTGGACTTTGAAATTGAATTTATGTCTATATGGACATAAGTTAGGTAGGAAATTAAGAGGCATAATTTGTTATGCCTCGTAAGATATAGCTTGTGTTATATCTTGATACGAAAATATAAATTTATATTTTGCGATTTTTTATTTTTTGATGTCAGAGGTATTTTCAGTCACTTTTTCTTTTAAACTTCGAGTGTTGAGGGGGAAAAAATTAAAGATCATAGATTTAAGGGATAAAAATTGAACACCCAAAAGTAAAGCATTCGTGCAAATCACCCCAACTGGGGTTGTGCAAATTAACAGTTAGACCAATAACCCGAACCAATAATTGAATTATTGGGTTAATAACTCAGGTTATTGGTTTAACGGTTTGATTTTTGATTTATTGTCCCAGTTTATTTTGTTAGTTATCAATTTGACAATTTTTTAATGAGTGAATCGATAACCCGATAATAATTTATTAAATTACAATTTTAGGCTTAGTATATAAAGTATCCTTGCAATAAATTGAATCGGGTATCGATGAAAAGTGAAGGTAATGTTATTTAAATCTAAATTAAAGTTGAATGTTTTAGCTGAGCTATATAGTTGTATATGCTCTTTCTCTTTCCACCTTTTTTTTTCTAGCTAGACATACTTGTGACTTATGAGATTTTTTTTCATAGAGATCTTAACGGTTCCAATAATGATCAATAATCGATTAATCAATATCTTAACGGTGCTTTAACGATTTAGCATGTCTACAAACCGATGACTGATAAGTAGAACCAACACCTTTCAAAACCGAACCAAATCACTCGATACACAACCTTAACCCTAACAACTAAGAGAAAGGAGAAAAAAGAAAGAAAAAAAGAAGAAATACAGTCAAATCTCATTATAACAGTCATTCGTTAGAGCATTTCACTATAATTAACTGATTTTCTCCAGAACTAATTTTTCATGTTATAGAGTATTTTACTTCTCTATAACAACATTCTACCTATAACAATTGTGGCGTTTTTATAGTGGTACACTCTTTATAAAAATTAGTCTTTATAACAGTAATACTCAAATATAGTGCAATAATATTTTTTAAGAAATAAATTATATATAAAACTAAATATAAAAATATTTATGGTAATCATTATCAATGACAGGCACATAGTAAATTTTAAGTACGAATATCTAAAAGAAAAAAATTATATTAAAATAGTGCTCACCAATTATGATCGTAACTTCACGAGAAAAGGTTACATGTGTTTGTTGTTTTTACATTCATATTCTTTCTATTTTTTTGGTTAAATTGGTTAACAAATACATTTTTTCTTCTTATTACACCAAATTATTAAACTAGATTTTTGAATACTTGTGTTTATAAATAAAATCTAAACGTCAAATATAATGTCACTTTACATATATAATAACACATCATTATAGCAATCATAAAATTTTTAAATAAATGCCGCTATGATAATTAGATTTGACTGTATCAATTCTGTCTGAAATTACGTAAAACTAAGTACCAATCAAATATGTTTCAAAAAACGTCCAAATTAAATGAGGGCAACCAAATAAGATATCCCGTAAAATATTTACCATTAACTCTGAAATCTATATTCACACACACATATGTATATATATATACACACACAACAACATATATGAATATTAGACTATAAATATTATCACTTTGTTGGTTGGACCCTTAGTTCAACCAACAAAATGATGCTTTTCCAATAGAAAATTTTGCTTGGCCCAGCCCAACAAGGTAATGCCCAAAATATTTGAAGTTCTTTTACATGGGCTAAGCTCAATTGGATCCAAGAATCAACAAAAGCACTCTTGACAACATATCATTTAAACCAAGAGAATTCTTGGTGACAAACTTTGACTGCAAAAATAAAATCATTAAGTCTGAAGTCAACTAAAAGGGGCTCACATTAGGATCTGTTTGGATACGTAAGATGAAATTAAAATTCAAAGGTTTGTTTGATCATGCGAGATGAAATCATAATTCGAAAGTCTGAAATCATGATATGAAATCATATGAGATGAAGTTGAAGTTTTGTTTGGACATGCAATTTGAAATCCTTAAGTTGTATTTTTTTTTCATGAACGTAAAAATCCCATAAGTTGTGAAAACTATCAAAATTTCTCCTATTCTTATGCAATCTACCAAATTAAGTAAAAGTTCATAACAAAGTATAATATACTATAACAAGCACAACATTTATTGATCGAACTTTCGTTCAATAAAAAGTAAAATTAAACATGAGTTGTATTGTACTACTCTTTAATATAATCATCCCTCGTAATTGGCAAACTTATATCCGATATAAATAATTAGCAAAGGTTGGTAAGAATAATAATACCAACAACAAATTTTATTTACATATGAAATAAATCGTTGGTAAATATAAAATCGTAATTTATTTTTTTTACAAAATATAAACTTGTGGGTCAAAGTTTGTATTTGAAAAAGTCCATCTCATGATTTGAAATTCCAAATCAAGATTTTTTAAAAATTTAAAATTTCATCTTATGATTTTAAATTATGAAATAAAATTGCATGGCTAAACACTTATTCCATTTCATAATTTCAAATTATGAGATAAAATCACTTATCCGAATGCCTATTAAATCTTCATGAGAAGTTTTTTTGCCAGCGGTTTGAATCCTCATCACATTCAAACTTACTTTTGCTAGTTTGAATACAAAATAATATAAATACAATTTAAAGAATTCGACAAGTTTTGTGAAACTGAATTAAATGTATTTGTCCAATTCTAAAAATATTCTTTTCTAAAAAATATCACGGAATAAAGAAAAAGCATAAAAGGAATATATAAGACATATATTTGTCTATTTTAGATTAAAAATAATGAAGAGCGAAAAATATACATGAAGTATCACAGTTTGTTTAGTTTTATATCTGAATTATTAGGTGTTCATTTTTTTTATACCTAAACTATCACCATCTATTTATCAAAACACACCTTAACTATCAGTTGATGGTAATATTTCAAATACAAAAAATAACTAATAATTAAGATGTGTTTCGTGAATATTCCGTGAGCAGCAGAAATACTTAAGAAGAAAAAGGTTTGAGCAAGAAAAAGGACAAAATAAAACAGCATGAAAAACTTGTTTTATGGGGTTTTTCGAACACAGAATTCGTGAACGAAGGGACAAAACAAGCAACACCCCAACCACTTTTTCAGAATCCTTTTGGCCATGAATTTTTCTTTTAATTTTTCTTTTTGGGAATTTTTTTTTAAATTTTAAAATCATTATTTGGCTATAAAAATTTAAAAACAACTGAAATTCGAAAAACACCAAAAACTCTATTTTCTTTTTTTTTTTTACTTTCAAAATGATCCAGTAATATTTTACAAAAGCTATAACTAAACACAATTCTATTTTCAACTTCAATTTTAAAATTTTAAATAAAATAAAAAATATTTGATTTTTATGGCCAAAACACTTACTTAGATCTCGGGTTTGTGTGTGATTTTGGTAGCTAATGATTTGTCCGTATCATCATTTATGTGTGTGTGTGTGTATATATATATATGCATGCTTTACATTGGAGTTTACTAATTGAGTATTTGAATATAGAAATTAAATTTATGTGTTTACTCCTAAACCCCAAAATTATAATTTTTAAAATTAATCCGACTTAGGCTTCATCTGTTTTTATTAATATGAAGATATCTGAATAAACTCCTAAACCCCAAAATTATAATTTTTAAAATTAATCCGATTTAGGCTTCATCTGTTTTTATTAATATGAAGATATCTGATATGAATGCACATTTAAATGATTAAGATGTTGTCTTTGAATTTAAATACTGAATAATTAATTATTATTTTTCAACATCTGAGTGTGCATAATTTATTTATTTGTAAACATACTAAATATACAATTCAAATAAAAAAGTAACTAAATATTTTTTTAAAAAAATCTTATAATATAAAATGATTATTTCACATAAAAAAATCAAATATTTTTGTTTGCTAGTGATATTGGAGATGGTTTGTAGTGGTGGTAGTTGTTATAATGGTTGGTGTTAGTAGCTAGTAATGGTGGTGGTGATAGTTGTGATAGTAGAGGCGATTGATATTTTAGTGACTTACGTGATGATGGATTCATGCCCCAACCTGGGGAGACGCGATCGACACCTGATGTCTCACTTGGCCGAGCTAGCCACTAAGACTCATACAATTGTATAACATTTTGGCCGACAATGCCGCCATGATAATACTGTTACAAAACAAAATATGCAGGACCAATAAGGTCACAACAACTCAAACAAATATATATATAAGACCAACAAGGCCACAATCTGAAGTTTTGAACAATGGCTAAACAGAAGGCCGACAAGGCCATAAAGAACGTTCTCACAACCCATATCATTTGTCTATAAGCCTCTAATAGTAACTGACAGTCATATAGTCACAACAAGCTTCGACCTGCCCATCTACCATATGCATACTCAAAACAAAATTGGACCTCTAATATCAACAACTCTAGGAGGAGTGGAGCTTACCAACCAAAAGCTGAAATCAATAACCTATTACTAATGAGGTCAATTTGTGCCTCTATCTGAACTTGCAACACGAATTGCAGTAACCCCAAGCAACGGGGCATTAGTAAAAATGAAATGTACTAGTATAAAAGACAGAAAAATAAATATATACTCAACTGCAGTATTAGATAGGTATAGAATCAACTTGAAAACTTGAATGCCACATCGGGGGACAACCTGTAACTCAAATGTCACAGAGGGTCTCTTACTCAACTCTACATACTCAACTCTACATACATATATATTATTCACCATTCTATAACTCGATGACGTAAGCGTATAACATCGCTTAACCAATACTTTAACCAGTGGTATATGTAGTATGTGCCATATAAGGCCTTCGCCCACCCAAGAAAGATGGTGTATGCATACTTAATTCTATATATATGTATATTAAATGTAAAAGATTCGAAGACTTTCTAATTTATGAATACCACAACCGTGGTTTACATTCTAAGAATAGACTCAATACAGTCATGAATAAGATTATTGACTCTCAACAATATTCTAACGCCTACTCTTTATAACTATAACTTCTTAAGGCTCGATAATAATCATAGGAACTTAATTTAAATAGATTTTCTCTCTCAACTTTGGTATTATTGACAAGATACTACCCGTTTGTGACGAAGCACCATTCAAGGTATAAATGAGACTAATAAGAGAAACATAGGCTCTATCTTAATCAATATGATGTTATAACAAACTTTCGAATTTCAACGAGATAATTACAATGAGTAATTTTGATTTCACAGATGCATTGACACGACAAATACATTAGCGTCTCTTATCTTTATGAATAGAATGTCATGAAGGACATCGCCAACAAGAAGTAATCAGCTACAGCCCAATCAATTCTCAAGACTATGATATAGTCACGATAACCTTTCTCAACAATTGTAGTTATGACAAGAATTCAAGAAGTCTTTACATACCTTACGCTTGATTTATGAGTGTTATACGGGAATCCGCTCGTTCCCTTACTTAGCTACTATCTATGCAAAAACTCACAACAGTCCACAACAACCCCTAATGGCCCATACCAAAAATAAAACAAGGAATCCGATATTAATAAGTTTATTTATGAAACTAGTTTTCGAAACTCGAATCAAGAATAGATCAAAGATTATATAACACTTACCTTGCGACAATCCGACCCTTAGCTTGGTCATAGAACATAGTTCAAATTTGCACCAAAAACTTGCAACATCAGAATCTAAACGACAACAAGAACACGATCTAGCCGATGCTCTCGAGCTGCTCGCTCAGATTTACTTAAACCTAATATTTTCTTGGGATTTAACACACACACACACGTGTGTGTGTACATATATGTTATATGTATATAGAGAGAATATAGTTGCTGCTGGTCCTTGGAGATATAAGGAAATGATCAAGAATGTCTAAGGGTGACTTATATATGTGTTTCCACAGCCTCAATACTGCCTCACGGAGCGAGGCTCAAAGCAAGGCACTCCTCGCTTTGGACCTCACCAGGCGATCTAAGCTTCTAACACTTCATAGTAGAATGCTCATAACTTTTTATTTCGACGTTGAATTGATAAATATTTTAATTTGCAAAAATCTAGACTTAAAGACCTTTAATTTGACGGGTATTAGAACCCTTAACCTCATGTTTATTGGAGATATGCTCATTTATAGTTAGACTGTGTACAAGATTATTGAAAATATTTAGCCGCAATAAATTGTATAACTTGAACTGTCATTTTAAGGCTTTCTTCGCCCTCTAACTTTGATTTCACACTTCAAACATCTTTACATATCAATTTTTTGATACAACCACCATTTGCAACCTTATTCTTCCGACATTTTCGGATGATGTAATGCGATAAATTTTGACTCGTGCGTCTTCAACTTAGAGGATTAGTCATTTTAAAAATTTGTGAATGTTGCATGGCGGTTGATCACGATGGTGGTGGTTGTAATGGTGAAATTGGTTGTCATTAATAATTGGCAATATTGATAGTGGTGATTGAAAATTATGTAGTCTTTGACGATGTGTTAGTAATAGTTAATAGTCGCGTTAGTTGTGATGGTTGATAGTCGTGGTAGTGGTAGTGATTGATAATGGAGGTGGCGGAAGAGGTGACGATGATGGTGGTGGTAGTGGATACAATTATAATGATAGAGATGACATACGTAGTAGTGACTGACAATAGTGGTTGGCAATGATTTTGGTTTCTAGTGGTGGTTGTGATGTCGACGGTAGTTGGTGGTGATTGGAGAAGATAATTATAATTAACAATGGTGGTGGTGGTTGTGATGTCCATGATGTTGGTCGCTAATGGTGGTTGTGGTGGCAGAGGTGGTTAGTGGTAGTGATTGATGGCTGGTCGTTGGCATCGATAATTGTAGTTGATAATGGTGGTAGTGATTGTGATGACAGAGGTGGTTAGTAGTGGTGCTGGTGATTATGGATAGAGTAATGGTGAAAATTATCCACGTAAAAATACCTCTTAATGATATTAAAACTTTGTTCAAAATCTTAATGATTAAAACTCATTCAGACTAAATAAGTGTTTAATTATTAATGTAAACAAATGCAATTAATGGTTTAAATTATGACCATTCAAATTTAGACCTTTATTAAGTGGGAAAAAAAAATCCTAATGACTACCAAACGATGTATTTTGACTTAGAAAATGAAGGGAAACCTAAAATTGAAATTGTTTGGTTAGTTTGGCCAAAGTTGACATGAACTTTGACTTTAAACCAATATTGGGAGATGAGTCATACATGTGTATTAGATACCATGAATGATTTTATTTTTTTGTATAAATTGAAATAATCTAGCGAAAATACTTAGTTCAAAGTTGAGATAAGTGGAGACCTTACTTTTTGAATTGTTCCCTTTTTCTTTACATGTATGTTAAATGAATTTTAAAATATCATTTAATTATTATGTATGTGTATATATATATATTGAGATGAGCATATTCTTGGCGGTATATTGATTATAGATTTTTCTTAATATATTTATTGATTCTACACCTCTATATGATTTGCTATTGAGATTTATAGCTTGATTTTGATACAAGTAGTATCATCTACATGAATTGTACACAATTATTTACATGGAATATGAATATACTGAATGCACGTGCATGAGGTATAATAAGAACTATAAAGGAAAACTAATCGGACATGTATTAATCATTAATTAGTAAAACATTAGAACTTGTCTTAGTCACCTTGATTGTAAGACACCGTAGTTCGAGTCCTGCCCACCTTAGTATAAGATGATGTGGTTTGAGTTTTGGCTCACGTTGATAACGATTTAGTGAGGTTGAGACTAACACATATAAATAAGGAGAAAAGTTTAAATATCTCATCGAATTATCAAAAATGGCTCATTCATGTTATCCGTTAATAGTTAAGCTCATTTATGTCATCGTTGTGACCCAAAGTGCCTATCCGTGTCATTACATACTAACGACTCAAATAGCTGATTTTAAGATACCAGGTTTAGACACGTGACCTCCAATTAAAGGTATACAATGTTTATCGATCCCACCAAACTAAAACTGTAACACGCTAGAAATTTATGGGACTACTTTTTAGATTTAAAAATTTGATCATGTAGAAAATTGGGGAAAAGACCTCAGTACGAGTCACAGTACGACTCATACAATCATGGTATGAGCCTTACCTGGACTCGTAATAAAAGGGTTGGAGGAAAACAGTAAGTGTGATTGGAGGAATCACGAATGCATGTTAAGACTCATACAAAGATGGTACGGATCGTACTAACCAGTTATGGATAAGTTCAGAGAAATTAAGGTTAACCACGAGTCATGATAAGACTCATGGTATGCTGGTACGAACCGTACACTGAGTCGTGAGTTGAATCAGAGGAAGGTTCAGGAGTAAACCATGGACCGTAGTACGACTCATAGCATGCTTATACAGATCGTAGGAGGCTTCCGTGGAAAACTTCAGAGAAATGGTATGGAGTAGGGTCCTTAACCACAAATGAAGGTATGGGCCATAGGATCCTGGTATGACTCGTAAGTTGAGTCATACCACTTCACGAGCATAAATTTTAATAACTATTTTGGGGGTATTTTTGTAAAACCCTATAATCTTAACCTCTAACCTATTTGTATTAAGACTATTTTGAAGGGGTTTTAGAGGTTAGTCGATCATGTCCCCTCATTCTTTCCAAAATCACTCCGTAGTCATGTAAGAACTCAGACAGACTCCCCAGAGCCAAAACTAGGGTTTCTTCTCTTTCTCAGAATTCAGGTGCCTTCTCAGAGAAATTCTACTCCAGGTATATAAGATTCAACAAGGGAATTTCTTTCACCATTGTGTCCCAAAACTCTTACAGAAAACCTTATCAGTTCTAGCCCTGTGAAAGATCGAAACTAAGGTTGTTCTTCAGATAGATTATAATTCTCCTCCTTGTTATAATTCTTGATATTTTCTAAGATTATCACTAGTTGTAATTCATGCTTGATATCCCATTTCATGCAGTATGTATTTTATCCCTAATCTTTAAATGTGATTTTTGAATGAGACTTGCATAATTTAGAGTCCAGATATGAATATTGCTTTGTAGGGATAATTTATTTAAAAATCACGAATGTAAGTACAAATACATGATCAAAAGTTAGCCTTTTGGTGTACTCAATATCAAAGTGTTACACCCCGTAAGTTTCTAACGTTTAATCGGCCTATTCGTATGTTGGTTGAGAGTTTTAGAGTGTCATACGTACGAGGAAAGGGCCTGGGGAAGGGCCAAACGAGTGCACAGTGGGGATTTCGCGGGAGGAGGCCGAACCAAGCTGGCCAGAGGGGCAAAGTGGCACGGAGCTGCTCCTCTGCGTTAGCCAACGTGGCACGGAGCAGAATCAACGCGTTGGGCAACGTGCCACGTTGCCTTGTCTGCTGCCTCAAGTATATATAGGTCTCACCCTTAGATTTCATGTTATTTACTTATATAACTTCGACCAGCAGAGGTAAGGACGCAGGAAAACATTTAATTTTCATCTGATTATGCCACTAAACATCTTCCAAATTCAAATTAACTTCGGGTATCGAAGTATAAGGATCCATGGAGCATTTCTACGGAGTTAGTTTCATGAAATTCGCCCGGCGAATCATCGCCCCGCTGAGTCAAAGTTGTTGGAATTGCTCCAAACTAGTGTCAATACGATCCTAGGCTTAAAGTAAGCATTTCTCCCTTCTAGACTTTTGAGAAATAACGAGGTTTCGACCGTGTTCCGTAAAGTTGGGAATATAGTTAATATTTATATATAAAGTTTTCCTTTTTGCCGAATTTAGTGTTAAAACTAGTCCTATCTTTCCAGCAACACGATTTCAGTTGGGAAGAGCTATTGAATACTAATTGAAACTCGCCAGTAATCGGTAAACAGCGAACGAGGTATGTTAAGGCATTTTCTTTCGGCAAGTTAGTTTCCTCAGCATAGTAATCCAATATGAATCCCAGTAAAGCATGTTAGGAGTATGTTATCATGTTTAGTTGTTGTTGTCAGTTGAGACTCATAAATTATATTATCTTGGGATGTATTATACTTGTATAGCTTCCGTGACCACCCAAGGGTTAATAGCTGTGTCGCCGCCCGCCAGGGGCGAGGATACGTTGCTCTACGGAGCGGCATGCTGTCTGCAAGGGACGAAGATGGGGATCTAGATCCTCATATTGCCATGGTTGGCTTTATACACACCTACGCCGAGCGTTTACGCCCGGGGTGTAGATATCGGGAGTCCTCCGAACTCAGACACAGCTACAGTCAGGGGTCGAGCGGGCCCAGTTGCAGGCTTAGAGGATCGGCGGGATGCTTATAGCTGGTAGTTGACTCAGTATGACCTAGATAGGGGTATGTAGATTGAGGTGTACTCACTAGGGCTAATGAGGGACTAGGTGGGTTGTTCTGTGCTGATTGTACCTTCCGGCTTATGGGAGTCAGGTAAGGTTTACGCTTGCTTTAGTTATTAATATTTAGATAGTAAGACGCCTTGTTTGTCAGGTATGACCCCTACCCTCCTTATTACAGTTATATTACCCTGATTTCACTACTTCAGTCATTTTCAGTCCGTTTTCTTTACTTCAGTTATTGTCAGTCCTATTTCCTTTACTTTCAGTTATTTAAAGTTACTGCTTTACATACTCAGTACCTGTGGTACTGACGCCCTCTTCTGGGGCGCTGCATTACTTGTCTGCAGGTGCATATAGACGAGGATCAGGTCCCTCGTAGTTCCAGTCAGCTGTACAGAGCCGTCAGCTCCCTTCTTCCGAAGCTTGTGTGATAGAGGTTTACTTCTTTTGTTGTACGGTATGGGTAGGTCGAGGCCCTATCCCGACCATCTTATTACTCTTAGAGGCTTGCAGATTGCATTACTTCCCTGTGGTTTGATGATATCGATCGTGTGGGCCCATATGTGTTTTAGACTATGTGTGTTGGTCGTGTGGGGCCCTGTTTAGCTGTTGATTGGTGGCCTTGTCGGTCATAGTTCAGTTTAGCATCTGATTTTACTTTTCAGTTAAAACTAGGTATCATGGTGGACTTGTCGGCCCGCATAGGACTCCCTATGTTTGTTTGTCTCTGGTTAGCTGTTTATTTTCACAAGCGGCTATAGGCCTTGTCGGCCGGGGGTTGTATTTACAGCCGCAATATAGCCCATTGTTTTCTTGATTCTAGAGTTAGAATCAGCCCTGCACCAGAGGTGCTTAGGCTCAGTCAGCTCAGCAATTCAGGTCCTAGTAGGGCATCAGGTGCCAGTCATGCCTCCCAAGGTGGGGCATGACACAAAACCCTAGTCAATATTTAGTATTCTCAGTATTCTACAGAAATGTCAGCTGATCAGTTTGAAATAGTCAGTCTTTGAGGAGTTCAGTAAAACTCCGTAGTCTCAGTTATCAGTCATCAGATATTCTTTAGAAGGTTATGACGCTTTCAGATAAAGCAGCTCTGACAAGTTTTAGAACACCAGTAACTAATTTATCAGGTCCTTCAAACTCTCAGGCACTTCCAGATAATTAATCCTGACTTAAGTATTAGGATATCAATTTCGAGCTATCAGTCTAGTAGATACAATTAGGATTTTCAGTGGGTGTAGAACTTAGCACCGAGCGAGTCGGGGTTCAACGTACCTAGGTTCCCAAAACTACATCGCCATCATAGGTTATTAGCCCGAATGGGCCTCAGACAGTGATCACCCAGCTCAGTCACTATACTCTGGCAAGGTACAATGAGCTTTCTTCAATGGAGTGTATACATTGGACTCCACGTTTAGCTCACGTAGTTACATGTCAGTTATAGTCTCTCCCCCAGTATAGTACAGTACAACTCGATCCAGTACAGTAACAATCTTCAACTCAATTCAATCCTCCAGAATTCAGGATATGTGTATGACCTTCAGACAGTTATTAGTACTTACAGTATTATCAGATTTTTAGACACTTCAGTATTTATGATTCCAGTTTTAGTCATTGCATGCCTTGTCAGTACAGTTTACAGACTTTCAACATTTTTTATATTTATTTCATATCTCACTTACTCAATACATTCAAAGTACTAATGCATACTCTCTCTCTATGTTGTATCGTCTTATGATACAGGCGCAGGTTCTCAGTCTCAGCATCGCTAGTAGTTCTCCTCCAACGATACCAACAGTATCCAGTGGTGAGTCCTCATCTCCCGAAGATGAGGACTATGTTATTCTTTTTAGTACTATTTTAGCTTTCATACCTTGGAGTTAGTTGGGGCTTGTCTCAGCAACTCATCAGTTCATAGATGACTTTCAGACAGAGTTGTGGTTCAGTTTGTTTTGCAATAGTTGCATAAATTTTCAGTATTTATCAAATGTGTTTATTACTTAAAGTATTTTAATTAGTTATGTTTCAAAGCTTCCGCTAGTATATTCCATTCAATATTCAAAGTATCAGTATGTTGTTGTGCCATGGGTTAGCTTGGGGTCACTCGTGGCCCTAAGTACCATGTCACGTCTAGGGTGTAGACTCAGGTCGAGACAAAAACCCATTTCAATTAAATTAACCCACCCATGAATTGAATCCGACCCACCTTTTTAACCCAAAAGAAGATAAAGAATTGGCTAGTTTTGAGTTAAAAGGGTGGGTCGGATTCAATTCTTGGGCGGATTAATTTAATTGAGATGGGTTTTAATTTAGTAGGATCCGTAAATTATGTGGACATTTAATTAGAGGTCACCTGTCCAATTCTGGTATCTTAAAACTAGTTGTTTGAGCCGTCAATATATCATGGCACGAACATAAATGAGCCTAATGAGCCTAACTATTAACGGATAGTGTGGATGAGCCATTTTCGATAATTCGATGGCATATTTGAGCTTTTTTCCTAAAAATAATAAGACTTTATGAGTAATCTCAGTTATATCCATTATTACAATAATATAATTTCTCACCGAAGATTATGTTAGTTTAGCTCATTTATTAGCTCATTGAATAAATCATATCGTTTTATATATTTTTTAAAAAATAGATAAACACAATAATTATTTAAGCGCTAAAATCTAAAGTAAAAGAAAGTGGGACCTCTCGAGTAATTGACCTTCCTATCCCACATCGAAAGTAGAGTAACTCATTTTGACCACACCACTTCTATATAATATCGTTATAAACGAAGATGCAACAAAAATTTCAACTTTTATTCTGTTGCTTTGATGTTTCCGTAAGAATTGATCTCTTAGGGTTTCAGAATTGTTGATGAACTCACCAGATTAAAAACTCAATTTTTAAGGTGTTGTATTTGTAGTTTTTTTGTTTTGTTCCCTTATTTCTCAAGTTGATTATATACATTCATCTGTTTCGTTACTTGATTTTAATGTCAGTTCAAGCTCAAAGTTTTTCAAGAAGTGGATTTCGTTGAAAGCATCATTGGATACGATTGATTGACCAAAATTCAAGTCTTTTCTATTCTATCGAACCGTATAACAAGTTTCTTCTATCAACAGAACCGATTGCCATCAATGGATCCATTTTTTCACCTAAGTAAGTGATTTCGGTTACATTTTTATTTTTAGATTCGGAGTAATACCACTTGTATTTGCTTATGAAGTATCGTTTTATTTTATGTGATCAAATAAATGAACAAAGTAGTAAAATTTAGGGATATCAAAGAAACAAGTTTTATCGAAATTAAGAAAATTAAAATTGATTGAGTTGATGAATAAATCGTGATTTAATTCATCTCATCTATTTCAGCTTGATAAGACCAAAATAGATTAGTAGATTTATGATAAATCATGAAATATAACTAAATCTTGCCATTGATGTTTGATTTGAAACTATAATAAAGAACTAGTTTTTTTACCATTTAGAAAAAGAAAGTAAATAAACAAACTTACTTAAATTGAATTATTTTCAAATCAACTAAATTAATCCTTATCTAGAATGAGTTGATTTTTTGATTGGTCTTTCGAATGCTCAATAATTTATTTACTAAAATAACTTATGTGTTTAAGAATATAAATTCTCTAAATTTCTTATACTCTTTCACTACATAGATATTATAGGTCTTTTGATTTTGATTTATATTATTTTTTGACACATTATGCTTTAACACCTTTAAGATATTTATTGTGAGTAATTGATGTATTATTCTTCATAATTTAAAAGTTTAACAAACAAGAAATTTCTTATGAAGTACTCTCACTGTTTCAATTTTTGTGTCTTTTCTTTTAGTTTGTTTAAAAAGTTATCACTTTTATAGTTGATAACACTTTAATTTTAATTTTTTAAACAATTTTAATAATATTTTAATATATAATACATATTTTTAATATAAAATTATATGATTTAATTTTTTAAATTAATTTCTTAAATTTTATATTCGATCAAACAAAAATACATTTAAAAAAGAAGAGATTGTAACAATACTATAACTTATAACTTATAAGTTATAAAATAAGATAAAATAAAATAAAAATGAATGAGCTTTCTTCCATTTTCGCCTCTGTCCCTGTTAGTTTTTCATATTTCTTTTAGACCCTTATAACCATTTCCCATCCAGACACCCTGTGTAAGTAAACTATTAACTCGACCCATATATGTCCAAGTAATTTTTGTACATACATATTTATAATATATGTTAAAAATATTAAGCTCGATTGAACTCGTTAAATGGTATTATATTTGCCACTGACCTTAGTTAGGAGTGTTTACAGAAAATCAAATCAAATTGGAAATTAAAGGAAAAATACATTTTTTTTAGTTTGATTTGACTTTTAAATTTTATTTGATTTTAAATTTTAATTTTGAAAAGTGATATAATTAGATTTAATTTGATTTTGAAGTAAGGATAATTTTTTTTGTGGGATAAATAAATATTTATTTAAAAATCATAATTGTGCATATGTGTGTGATACAAAAATTTTAAAATAGTTTTACTGAACATATTTATTTTTTGCAAATTTGGTTTGAGTTATAGGTGTTTATTTTTTTTTAGTAATTCAATTTTTTTGTCGTTACTTTCTAGTTTAATTTATAATTATTTATTTTTATAATTTCAAGACTCTATTTTATGTTCAAAATAATTCGTCTTTTGAGTCTTTAGTTACTAATCACTGTTTAATTTAATTATCATAAAAATATTTTGATATGTCACAATTAAATTTTAAATTATTTAATAAAAAAATTTATTATAAGAAATTTTATTATAATCTTTGAAAATAACTAAATCCTTAGACGATGCATACAACTTCTCTTAAAAATTAAATGATCAGATAATATTATATTTAAATATAGTCAACCTGGTATGTACATAAAAGTAAATTGTGCTTGCACTTCAAGCATCAGAAGGGAGTTATTGAAGCAACAAGAAGATTTTTTGAAATTAAATAGTAATTTTTAAAATCAGATTATATTCTTCTAACTTTTACATCTTATCTTTTTTACCTCACATTTGTTATTTTTACTTCATAATTATATATTATCTTTTTAATTATTTATTATAATTTAAATATGTCAATTAAAAAAATGCGAATTCAATAGTTTTAAACTAAAAAAATGAATTAAAACTATAATATAATACAAAAAGAAATATTAGGAGAAATCGATCATAATAATAAATTATTAATATCTCAAAATGTTAGTTAGAAAAATGGAGTTCAAATACTTCAACATTTAGGGGTCGTTTGGTATGATGAGCAAGTATACATAACTTTTAGATAAAAATTAGTATTATCATGTTCCTTGTTTGGCTACTAATATTGAGATTAATTATACTAGCATTAGTAATTAGTATCAAAATAAGCTATTTTTGTCAGAGAATGAAATAATAGTACATGAATTAGTTACAAAAAAAATACTGAAAAATGACAAAAATATTCTTGAGATCCCTCTAACCTTTTCTCTACTAAATAAAGTGGTAGGTATTTTTATAATCAAATAACTTGTTCTTAAAAATTACAACTTATGTTATTTTTAATAAAATAAATCAGATATTCAATAAGAAATGATATCAAAATCACTAATCTCAACGTAACTAATCCCAATATAACTGATTAGGAGTCGTTTGATAGTTGGTTAGAGTTATGCAGGTAGTAGTAGTAACGGGTCGTTTGATAGCAAGTTATAATTATGCAGGTATTAGTAATACATGTACTAGTTATGAGAGAATTATATTATTATTTTATATAGGATTAAGTTATTTATACATTACTTATTTCACCTTATGTTCCTGCATAAAGTAATACATATAGATTCCTTCATAACTTATACATGTATTAATTACGCAGATTTCTAAATTGCAAACCAAACACTGTATTAATTTTATATATGAATAACTTACCTCCTAACCAGCCACCAAATATTTATGCAAAATTTAGTTACTGCATAATTCATATCTAAACCAGCTACCAAACAACCCCTAAATGAATTAGTTTTATAAGAAAATCTATATATTATTTTATGCAAAATTTAATTATTCATGCATAAGTTATTCCAACTTATATTCTACAAGATCCCCTAAATTGCAAATCAAATACCTTATTATTTTTATACATAAATAACTTACCTTCTAACCCGTCAACAAACATAATATTATTTATTCAAAATTTAATACCAACCTACTCATCCAAATGGCTACCACACAACCCCTTACATCATTTCATAACTTGTTTTCGAACCAAAACCACCCCTAGTATTTCCTTTAAACAAGATTTAAGACCAGTCATCATTCTTGGCTTTAGGCTTGTTGAGAGTGCTACTTTAATTGTTTAAAATCCCATTACATAGTTGATGAGAATCCCACTCCAGAACTACTTGTATTTCTCTCTTCCCTCTCTTCAAGCCCTCGTGCCACCTCTTTTTTCTCCGCTGCTCTGGCCGTCTCACGGCTCCTGTTTTCCGGTGGTGTACAACTTCAGAAGCCCACTGTACCTCCATTGTTTTTCATAAACCCTTTTTAACTTAAAGGCTGAATTTTTTTGCTCTCTGCAATTAAAGAAATCCATCAATATCTGGCGCGATTTTCAGCATTTTAGCTTCTGTTTTGCATCATGAATGCTCCTATAATTGGTAATCTTCTGAGATACCCATCTACAAAGATTCTTCCTTTTTCTGTTTGATTCCTTTTTTTTTTTGGGTTCTTTTTTTTAGCACTGATAAAAAAGAATGTTGGTGCACAAAATTAAATTTTGACCACTTGTTCTTTAGAGGAAAGGGTGATTGTTTTTGTCAGAAAATAAAAGAAGAAACCATTAAGAGCTTTCGCAGCTTCAGCATTTTTACCTTTCGTTTTTACAGAATGCTGCTGTATTTGTTGTGGCCGTTTATTTTGGGTTCTGATGTAGATGTAGATATGTCCATGCTTCTTAATGATCCTTTCCCCTTTGGGTTTAAGTTTTTTCTTTATGCTAGCCAAAAAACTAAATTTATTTATTAGAGAAAAAAAGAAGAAGGAAAACCCCTTCATTATCTTAGGGAAGCTTCAGCAACAGGTAGCTTCAACTGATTTTATTTTATCCATGAACAAATACTCCTTCATTTTTCTTTTCTTGTCATTTTTTTGTTGAATTTTGATCAAGAATGAACATAGGTGCACATACATAGGGATAAATTTGAATTCTTTTCTTCTATTGTATTTCTGTTACTCTGTGCTTTGATCACGTGTGCCTTTGTTTTCTGGGATTAAGACCCTTTGCAGGGGGATTTCCCTGAAGTTATAGAAGAGTATTTGGAGCATGGGATCATGAAATGCATAGCCTTTAGTCGTCGCGGCACCCTTCTTGCAGGTACTGTGAATAGTTCTTAACTTAACTTCCCCCCCTTTGATTGTGATTTTGACACAACTAACATGAAGTATAAAGACTTGCGGTTCTGTATTTGATACTACTTCTGTTTGAACAAACAGTTCTTTCTCACATTATTATGAATTGCATTTGCTTGGTGAGGGTTAGAAATATTCAGAGGCAGAGGATACAAACTGATAGCTGAAAATACTTTTAAGAGAATAATTTATACACTTATGTATCTCTTTTGGGCACTGCAAAAGACCAATTTTGATGCTTTCTCTAATCAAAGGCTTCGGTTTTACCAATTATTCTTTCACTGGCTCCTAATTACTAATATTCTTCAACCGATTTATAAAGATATGACACTTGGGCCTAACTCAATTCCAAAAGTTAGCTCGAAAAGACTGATCCAACGAGATATGTCTTGCCCGCATTAAGATTTAAAACTTTGAGGGGAGAATTTTCCGGGTCCATATAAGCAAACCGCCAGCCCATTCCCCAACCAATGTGGGACTCTAACCCACTCTAACACCCCTTTACGCCTAAGCCCAACTGGAGCGTAGACCGGTAGCCCAAACAGGGATGTACCTGACTCTAATACATGATATGGCACCTGGGCCTAATTCAATCCCAAAAGCTAGCTCATGAGGGGAAGGTTGCCCAAGTCCATATAAGCAAACTGTCAGTCTATTCCCCATCCAATGTGGACTCTAACCCACTCTAACATGATTATTCTTTCACTGGCGCCTAATTACTGATATTCTTTCCTATTATCCCGTTCATTCATGTAGCTCTTTTGCTTTCATTCTGGTCTTTTTGTTTCTTGAAGCATCATGCTGAATGAGATAAAGATAGTCAATTTATATCTTGAAGCCACTCGATTTCTAGTTGTTGCAAAAAAGATTAAAACATTTTGGTTGTTGTTTATATTAATAGCTTTTAGGAAAGATGTACCAAGAAAGAAAATAACTTTTAGGAAGATGCACCAATTAAAAAAAAATACTTTTAGGAAAGAATGCTTGCTTTGTAAAAACCTAAATGCCTTCGATTCTACAGCTGGATGCGCTGATGGAAGTTGCATTATCTGGGATTTTGGGACCAGAGGCGTTGCAAAAGAATTCAAGGACGATGACTGTGTTGCCTCAGTTACAAGTGTTTGTTGGTCAAAGTATGGTCACCGCATACTTGTCTCTGCTGCTGATAAGTCCTTGACACTCTGGGATGTTGTCCGAGGAGAGAAGATAGCTCGGACCACTCTGCAGCAAACCCCTTTACAAGCTCGCCTACATCCTGGGTCCTCTACTCCATCTATTTGCTTGGTGTGCCCTCTTTCATCTGCCCCTATGATTGTTGACTTGGACACAGGAAGCGTGACTATGCTCCCTGTCTCACCTACTGAAGGAGGGAATGGACTTGCTCCTACTTCAAAAAATAAATTTTCAGATGGATCTGCCCCATTTACTCCTACTGCAGCTTGCTTTAACAAGTATGGAGATCTGGTTTATGTGGGAAACTCCAAAGGGGAAATACTAATAATTGACCATCAAAGTGTTCAAGTGCGTGGTATAGTTCTTGTTCCAGGCAGTGCTGTTATAAAGAATATCGTGTTTAGCAGAAATGGACAGTATCTCTTAACAAATTCAAATGATCGTACAATAAGGATATACGAGAACCTTCTTCCAATAAAAAATGCACTTACGGGTCTTGATGAAGCAACCAATGGCCTGAATGATCTGGAAGGGGTTGAGAAGCTGAAAGCTGTTGGAGCGCAATGTTTAGCTCTATTTCGGGAGTTTCAGGATTCTGTCACCAGAGTGCACTGGAAAGCTCCGTGTTTTAGTGGTGATGGTGAGTGGGTTGTTGGTGGTTCTGCCAACAAAGGAGAGCACAAGATCTACATCTGGGATCGGGCCGGTCATCTTGTGAAAATTCTTGAAGGACCAAAGGAAGCGATAATAGATCTAGCTTGGCATCCTGTCCGCCCTATTGTAGTCTCTGTTTCGCTGTCTGGGTTAGTCTATATTTGGGCGAAAGACTACACCGAGAATTGGAGTGCATTTGCTCCCGATTTCAAAGAACTTGAAGAAAATGAGGAGTATGTTGAAAGGGAAGATGAATTTGATCTCAATCCTGAAATGGAGAAGGTGAGAGTATTACTTGATGGATTTCTTGAAAAAGAAAGAAGTATAGGTAAGGCATCCTTCCTACTTTTCTTTTTCTGTTTTTGATATGAACATGCTGCTGCAGGTTAAAGAGTCAGATGTCGACGAGGATGAAGATGTTGACATTGTTGGTGTGGAGAAAGATTCAACTTTCAGTGATTCAGATATGTCGGGAGATGAAATTTGCTTTTTGCCTGCTGATCCGATCCCTGATGCTCCAGAGCAGCAGGACAAGTGTGTTGGAAGTACTTCAAAGCTAGGAGAGAGCAACCAATCTGGATCCCCTCTTTCAGAAGAGGCTGGACAAAATGGGCAAGTGAATCATGAGTCCAGTCCATTTGAAGGTGGTAAGACATTTTCAAGTATCATTTTAAATGAATCAAACTAGTATGAATTCTGTGATTCCAAATTTTATATCCTTGATGAGTGTAAACTCCTTGTTTTGTTATGTGAAAGAAATTGTTGATAAAATCTATATCCAGTTGACAACCTAAATGACAGCCTCCTAAGGTTACTAGTGTTTAACGTTTAAATTCAAATTGCAGAATTTGTCAGAACTTTTTCTTGGATATCAATCAACTATGCCTTGATCCAAGTCTCAAGAACTTTTTCTTGGATGGTGAAATTAATATTGTTGTATTATGATATTCTGTGAGAGTCTATGTTTGCTGAACTGCTATTAGGTGATTCAAAGGTCTATATTGGCTTAAAATTTGCCTTTGTTCTGTCATTTGTTATGTTTTGTTTTATTTGTTCTTTTTGAGAGTACTGTATCCTTCCCTATATTCCTTTTCTGTATGTTTTATTGTGCCTGAAAGACGCTGTCCTCAAATATTACACAAATAACAAATTTAAATCATAATATAGAGCAATTATTTGGCTTTGCTTGTATTACAGGGACTGCCCAATAAGTTATATTCTACAGTAAGGGAGAACAGAAGATGTCTGTTATAGAAAACATATGCAGCGCTTGATTTTTATTATGTGCACATAAATGGACATCTGCCTTTCAATTTTGATAAAGACTCTAAGAATGAACAAGGAATTTTGACGTATTATGTAGCCAAAAATTTTCCATTGTTGACGGGCCCTTCCTACTCTGTGTCTTGAGAAACTCTAAGATAAGCTTTCAAATCCTATCATGTTATTTGAACAAGTGGAGTTGCTCTTACAAATCTATTGTAAACCACCAGCTTGTTCTCTGAAGATATTAGGGAAGTCAGTATGTACACTGAAGCAGAACTCTTATGAGCTCAGTTTGCATATTAGTTCTGCTAGGAATCCTTAATACTTTTCTTTCTCTTTTGCTTCAGAATATCCTAATAGGGTATCATTATCTGTATTTTGTGACAACAAAAGGAAGTCAGAAAACTTAATTTGACCTTGCAACGGAAGGAGAGTGAAATATATGCTGATGTCTGAGCCAGATATAGTAAAGAAGTTGCCTTGTGGACATAAAAGATAACGAACAGGCCAATGATCTTTCTCTATTGCATCTCTATTTCAGAGGCAAAAACTTTCTTTCTCCTCATTTCCTCTGCGAATTTGTTGATTAAAATATTCTACATGCTTATGAAGCGGCTGATGAATGATGATATATTTTTATTGTACTTTTGTGGAGCGTACAGATAGTCTTCCCATGCATTTGTTCCATTCTTTCTATCATGCACCAGTTCTCAAACTAAATTTACAAAGTTGTCTTCTTTTTTAGTTAGACTTCTGTATGAATCTTGATATTTAGGTAACTCATAGTTAATCTCCTCTACTATTTTGTTATTACTTTAATGCAACCATTGATAATTCTGCTGCAGAGGACACAGGCACAACAAGCTTGAAAAGGAAGCGAAAGCCTTCAGAGAAGGTATTGGAATTGCAAGCTGAGAAGGTTAAGAAACCCTCACAGAAGACAAAACCATCTGGTAAACATCAAAACTAAAAGAATACCTGCAAAACATTTAAGAGGTTTGGGATGGGAACTTCATTAACTTCCAGCTATTGAACATCTTCAAGTTTTTATTTCCTTTTTGTTGTTAAAAGGCCTCATGTGGTCACCTTTCGTGTTATAATAATGGGTGATACATCACTCAAACCTTTATTAATGGCCATTGGATTACCATCTTTAACACAGGAATGAGTATGACAATGAGCATTTCTTGAGATGTTCCTGTGAACTTGAGTTCTAATGGATATTGTTTTTAGTTATCTCTTGGTGCAACTCCTTTTGCTGATCTGAAACTTCCCCCTTCCCACTCTATCTCTCTGTGCCTTTCATGTGAAGAGAAAAAAGTTTCGTGTTATTGATGTGAGTTAGAATTGATGTTTCATGGATATAGAAATGGAACTATTTTGAAATTGTTGTCTTTGGTTCAATGTTTTTTTTTACTCTTAGGTGTTTCTTGAATTGCCACTCAACTCTCAAATACAGATTCCTTAAACTTTTTTAATTTTGTTCTTTCTGCATGATGTCATGTATTTAGCTGCCTTTTTTTTTAATCAGGTAAAAGAATAATATAGCTGACTTTTAAATATGGAATATTAATAGCCGGGCTGAAGCTTAGTTGTGCCTTTTGATTTCTTATTGTACACATGAGCTTCACTTTTTTCTGCAAAGGACCAAACTAGGCCCGCTTTTGATACCCATAATTCACTATATACCCTCCAACTTTAGCTTACTTTTTTGGCGTCAAAATATTTTTGAAACGTCCAAATCAACCAATTTCTATGTAATATTTTTTATTTTATGCTATCTATTTCCTAGCTGTTTCTTTATTTTTTATAGAAAATTTTACTTAGTTTTTCAATTCAAAGGATTAAACTTTCTTTAAACAGGATTCTAATTAAACTTAACTTGTAAAATACCAGGATAGAAAATATATCCGAAAGTCAAGAAACAACTAACTGGTGTTTGATACATTAACATAAAGTATCTTTTTTTCAGGAAGGACATAAATTATCTTTCTTTACTGGTTGAAATTAGTACTTGAATTTTTAACTTGATCTCCACAATCTTTTTTATGAGAATAATTTTTGTCGGAGTTCGATATTAGTTCGATATTAGCATTCTTATTTTTTTCCTTCATTTTTATTTTTAATCCTTCAAGGGCATTTGAGCTTGGTATGTTAAGCATCACCATCTGATCTATAGATTTTCCTTGCTCCTAATCTAGAGGTTCTATTGGGGCTGGTGTAGGAGAAGGAAAGGGCATAATGAGAAATAAACCTTACAACTGCTCTTTATTTTTTTTGGTAAACGAGATATTTGCTGTTTTCAGCTTCGAAATGGATAATGTTTCCTGTTCAAAGAAAAACTTGAGGCATAATGGATAGTCTTTTTCTATAAATGGGAAATTCGTTGTTTTTCAACTTCAAAATTCGGTGGATAATACATCTGCCCCTTAACCTTTCTCCACTTAATTCTTAGACTTGCCCATATAGCATACATCCTGCACTCTACTGCTCTTTCCATTGAAGTAAAGCCCTCGGGGCAATTTTTGTAGCAACACTACTGGTGAGTTTTAGCTAGCTTGTTGCCAAAGTAATCTGTTTTGGGCGGAAAAAAAATTGCTATCCGTTCAGCTACCTTTTAACACATGATTTTGAATAAAAGTTTTGATAATGATAAAGATATATATACTATGGATGTGTAGTATAAATGCGTAGAAGTACAAGCATTTAACTTCTAGTGTCATTAAGGAATATAGGTAAGTTATTTTATTCACTAAGTTAAGGAATTGGAACAAATTACAAGTATCTGAAAACAAAGAAACAAACTAATTGGATCAGCTGAGTGAATAAACTTGATTTAGTAAATTGCTAAAGTTATGGAGTATTTTACCTGTAAAATGTTAGTTACGCAGAGAACTGGAAATATGTGTTAATCTTGTTGTATAAACGGAAACAAATCAATTTTGTGAGTCAAATGATTGATTTCCCATATAGATATTTCACCTATAGAAATATGTTTTCTAGAGAACTCTAAATATAACTTAATCTTATATTTGTTCTCGGAATATGGTTGCAACTATCCGACATGGGTGCAGATTTAGAGCTTGGATTCGTTATCACATAAATTTTAGGATTTGCTGTTTGGATTGGAATAGGGGTAGAACTGTACAAGTGTCAGGATACAACTAATAAATATATTATACGAATTAACATGCTTTTTCTTTTTTATGAGGATAGGAATAATATATATGAATATTAGTTAATAAGATTATATCTATACATGTTACCTTCACAAAAAAACAAATAAATTATTAGTTATTAAGATTGTTGATAAATGAATTAGATTATTAGTCAAGAATGCAAGTTAACTAGATTTCTATTTAATTAAGTTAAATAAATAACCAATGATTATTTTGTAATTATGACCTTTTATATTTGATTAATTAAGTATTCATGGTTTCACTAGTTACTACTCAGCTTCATTGTTGGGTGCTGGGACACAACTTGCATTTTTGAAGGAGCCTACACTGGTGTGGCAACATTATTGTCGGATCCGAGCAACTTGTATGAAGGAGGGGAATACCACAATTAAAACGGTTGATTTTGTAAAACTAAGGGATAAAATGACTCAGATGTCGATATTATTGACTCACTAAATTGGTAATATATGAATCATTTGTAGCTAAAATAAGAACACAAACTAATTTGATCGGGACAACAACTATCAACAGCAAATAAAGCTTGAACTAACTGGAGTAATTATGCCAGGAACTATACACAAATGAATCAGTCTTGTTGTAATACAAAACTAAACTAAACACTGCACAAATCAATTTATGGAAATCTAAACGATTTACTTTATTCAATTAAGGAAATATATACAGATTACAGGTATCCAAAAATAAGAAATGAACTTATTTGATTTAAATTGACTGTCCTAGGGAAGAAATATTTATTAAGCAAATTGCCACATACAAATTCATGCATAGTGATATGTATGTGTTAAGTAAATAAATTTTAATTATAGATATGTATTAATAGTAAATACCTTAACTAGTCAAAGTAATTATTGATTGTCATAAAGATAAATCTTTATTAGTAAGCAACTACTTGTGTTGAGGAATAGGTGAATTATTAACATTTCAAATTATGTTGAGGTATCGGTGTATGTATTGATCTTGTGTACCAAATAAGTAAACAAATTAATTATAGGGTATATAAAATAAATTGGTTTCCTAAATACTAAAGGCAAATAACTTAGAGATATTTGACTGATTTGATTTTCTAAGTTAAAGAAATTAGTTAGTTATAGGTGTTTTAATGATGAGATAGGGATTTTAAGGGATTTTTTTTTACTTAACAAAAGAGTATTGATATTGATCTAACTTCACAAAAAAAGGCAACAGAATAACTTCGAAGTAGTAAATATATATGGTTTTGATTAAGACTGTAAAGAATAATGTATGATTTATTTTACGTGACAGTTTTTGACTGAATATTGAGTATAAGAAAGAAAAAAGGAGGTCTTCTGACACAACCTAAATATATATGTAAAATACCAAAAGTATCCTTTAGTATCGAGGCACTTTTTGTTTAGGCAAAATGAGAATGCTAAGATGAAAAAAATACCAAAAGTTAGTCTTTTTAGAGCAGACTTTTGAAGGGAAGTTTGTGATATAAGATGGAAAGATGGGAGTATAGCAGAAGTATATTATCTTGAGCAAATTGAAAGATAAGAATTCTGTCTCTGCCTTAGTAGAGAACTTAAGCAATATATGATATGATCAGGTCTTTCTTTATTTTATTTCTGTTGTTGCTAAAAGTGTTGTGTTTATTCCCATTTCTGAAGCCATCAGTTGATGCTTCATTTTCATTTTAGAAATTTAAGGTCTAGTTAGCTAAAACACTCTAGATAATTATTCTATATATTTTACATCAGTTTGGTTGCACCACAAAAGCCATTCCTTAGACAGCCGCTTTTCAGCTTCAAAGTGGAATCTCTGCCCTTCTAAACACCTTCTAATTCTGTCTTTCCATATTCCCATTCCGGAGTATGACTTTTCTATGTCACACATGCCTTCACAATAGTTCTTAGCATCAACTACTTGATATTGACCAGAGCTAAAAGCATATTGAACACTTCGCTGGAAATAACAAAGTATAAAAAGCGGAGGTCAACTCTTTCCCCTCTTCTAATGCACAGAGTAGCTATTGCACATTCCCGTCTTTCTTCTTTAGATTTTGCATTTTTAAGATTGCCTCCTGGCACAAAATGCAGCCGAAGATAAGCCGCTTTTAAATCATTGTCTTTCCAAAGGAATGGTGCACCATTTCCTTCATCTCCACCAGATTTTATGGGAAGACTTGTTGGCTATTCAAATCCATAGTAGGTGAGCAATAATGCAAGGAGCTCTACAGAGTATGAACAGATTCCTGTAAACAATTGATTTATGTGGCAATAGTTATTAGAACATATTGATTTGTGATTCAGTTGCTCTTCCCTCTAAAACTTAATTGCTGGTATTTCATTTTTGCTACTTGGAAACATTAGGCAGCTGTTTGGATGGGATGTTTAATAAGAAACTATGCTGAACGGAAAAAGCAGCATTATTTGCACAAACTGGAATCTTGATTGGAGCACCTGTAGGCCAGGCAGTTAAATAAACATGTTGGGATGTAAATGTCTCACCGGAAATTTAGACAATTAACCATTCTCTCAAAGGTTGATGGGAGGTATAATTGAGTTATAATTTCAGGGACTTACAATATTTCTTATTCTATTTTCAATTACTAAGCCAGAGGACATGCAATTAGAGAAGTTATAAATGCAAGCGCATTTTGTTTGTTCTTCTCCGTTGTTTATACGGAGAAGTTATATATGCAAGCTTGTTTCATTTGTTCTTTTCCTCTGTTTATACTGCAACTCTGTTACCTAGTCAAGTGTTATTTTTCATGATTTATTTTGTCATTTTAAGTTTTCTAGTAGCAAATATTAAGAGGATGAATGTTGACATTTGGATTTTCTAGTTTAGGGTCTCGTCTCTCGTGTGTCTCGGCAATCGCAAAAATTGCTTCTCAAAATGAGTCATAACATTTTTTAGACCATTTATAGATCCATTTTGCTTTTAACCTTAGATTTTTTTTTTATGCAATAGTTTCTTCCTCCATACTGAAACTAGTAGGTCTTGTAACGACTCATTAAGGTTCTCTTTTGTGTATCCTTTCCCTCTCAAAAGTGCAATGAAATTCTTTTGCTCAGTACATTTTTTTATTTACAAGGCAGAGCACATGTCTTAATTGTATATTTTAAGAAGAAGTCTTATGTTAGAGATTTCTCTTAATGGAAGATTCATAATTGGGAAGGGATGGCGTCCTATGACGGATGATATGCCCCTTTCATGATCTAGGCAGGGGCATGGGCTGCTTAAGTAAGGTTACACATGTTGATCAGGGACACAGCGATTATGTCTGTGTTAGAAACATTTACAAGGCAATTTTTCGTTTATAAAAGTTCTTAGCATATAACTAACATTATTTTCTTTGGGTGCAACAAAATAACTTACACGATTGGTGCTTTTCATTGTTACGAGTATTTGGAGTTGAATGTTCAATTATATCTGTCTTGAGGTAGGGGATATCTGGGACATGAAAGTGTATCCTGTTTCCTCTTCATTTTTCTCTTTTTTGTTTTTCCTTATGCTGAAATTTATCTCATCTCTGAGAATACCTTGTTATTTTGAATCATTCCATATTATGATGAACCTCTTCAATTTTTCTTAGATTTTTACTGCATATCGTGACATTATGCAGGCTAATATCTGATTTAGGTGAAGCAGATTAAGAGATTGCTTCACTGGAGGTCACAACTATTTACAACAGTGAGCTGTGAATTAAGTGTAAACAAGCTAGTGATTCCATCTATAAGTGGGTTGTGGAGTGCATTTGATGCTGCTTCTGAAATTGTCCAGACTTGCATCCATAAACAGTTTTTTTTAGCAGAGTGGTAGCAATCGATCCAGACTCTTAGAGGGACGACTAACTGTTAACATGAACTGACATTAGAACATTGCATTAGATCTATCCCTTGCTGACGGAAACAACAGTGGAAAGGACAGTGTCTGAAGACCCTTCAACGTCTGAAGAACTGGATTGCTTTCTGTTGTGGAGTTTGTTGGCTATGAGTATATATGGCATGTAATGGGAAAGCTGAACTGCAAGTTTAGATGGTGGGGGGATTTCACCGGTGGCAGTGGCTGAGAGGGAAATGCACAGAGTTTCCATGTAACTGACTGATTCAATTTTTTAATTAACTTAGACTTGAAAGAATAATTTGTTCCTACATTTTTCGTATATGCACTTGTAAACCCCATTTACTTTTATTTGCACAAATTAAAAGCTTTACAATCCAAGTAAAATTGTACATAAATGACGTGTTGTTATTTACTCAGCTCTCCCTGAGCCGATGGAGTGGTAAATATAAGCCCCCAGTGCCATAATCACCAGGACAGCAGCTCCAGCATTAACAAGCAGTTGTCGCTCTTCATTTAGTTCCACAAGGCTTTTCTTCAAGTTGCCAATAGTGGATTCACTGCCTGGATAAGAGGAGGTACCAGCAGCAACATTACTTGTACTTGCCTTTTCTTGTGATCCTTTCTGCACAATCTTTTCTTGAAACTCTTCTCTTAAATCTTTGCTCTTTTCAGCAACCTTCTTTCCTCCTGCATCATGGCTCTCCTTCTTTTCAACTTCCTTGCCACTTTTGACCAACTGTGTTCTGTTCTGATCGACGTTTTTTTCTTTACTCTTCTGAATCTTTTGCTCAATACTCCCTACTAGACCTTCCAATATTTTCTTTTCATCTTTTGATTTTTCCTTCTCACCACTAGTTTTTCCTAATGGGGTTGTTCTAAGTGCTGGAAAATCTATATCTTCACCACCCTTTTGAGTCTTTGATGATTCTGCCCTCCTCAATTGGTCATCAAGGATTTTCTTCTCATCTCTTTGTTTTTCCTTTACTCTAGAATCTTGATCTTTGTCAGCATTTTGAGGCTTTGGCATTTGAGCTGTGGGTTTTAAAGGGGTTGGTTTTCTTGGGGCTTCAACAGTTGGATAAGTAGTTTTGGGAGGAACATTATCACCCTTCTGAGTCTTTGATGATTCAGCACTCCCCAATGCCTCATCTGTTTGCTTATCCTTTACTCTAGAATCTTGATCTTTGTCAACATTTTGAGGCTTTGGCAGTTGGCCTGTGGGTTTTAGAGGGGTTGGTTTTCTTGGGGTTTCGTCAGTAGGATGAGTAGTTTTGGGAGGAACATTATCATCCTTCTGAGAGGGTGGTAGGGTTGTTATAGGGGGTTGTTTTGTGGGTTCATCTAATAATTGCTTGGGCATTTTCCATGGCATAGTGACAATGAGGATTCCATTCTCAAATTTGGCATGGATGCCTCTCATGTTACAGTCATCAGGCGCTTGAAAATCTTCTTGAAAACGATGCCATTTGTTACCTCCTACAAAGCGTTCTCCACGTACCCTCACTGTGTTCTTGCCTTCTGTACTTACTCTAATGTTCTCCTTCATGAAACCTGCAGACAAATCAAAGGCAATTTAAACATTACATCATAAAAAGTTTTACCATTGTCTCTCTACCTTTACAAAAAGGGAAAGGGTAAGATTGAGCACACACCATCCTTTGCATTAATTTGGAACAGACATAAATAGTTAAACCCACCAGGAAGAAAAATAAGTAGTTTTTCAGCTTCTTCTTCTTGATGGCGCTCAGAAACAGGCCTAAAATCTTCGTAAACTGGGCGAACTGCAGGTCGCGGCGCCCGTCTAGGTCCAGCTCCACCGCCTCTTGGTCTCATTGCCATGATAATATATAACAAACAAATAGAAAGTGTTGAATTCTCTCTTGTTTTATTTTTCTTGGAAATGGTTGTTGAGACTTTGAAAGCTTTGATGAATACTTTGTGGGGTTTACAATACCTTCCATTTTATAGATGTGTGTGTGTGTTTGCTTGCATCAAATACTTGGACAATTGCAAGTTTCGATTTTGTTTTGTTGTTTCTTAGGGATGAAACTATTCCAATTTCATTGCTTCAAATTTGTGCTTGTGCGCGTTTCAGGTTTCACCAATAGGACAAAGCTTCTTTTTCTGTCCTCTACTCTTTCCCAGCCCGGGACAAAGAATTTGAGAAATATATGAGGTGGGATGACTAGTTTTTGAGTCGATAATTAAAGTTAATTATTTTTTATTCGAAATTAATACATGAATAAAAAATATTCTTAGTTAAAACACGGAACAAACTCAGGACATGAAAATGGAATTCGAAATTCAAAAGATCCGCGAAATTTAAAACACCATGAATAATTTATAGAGTTCAAATTCTAAAATTCCTTTTACGGGGATTGAAATAGATAATGTAAATGAAATAATGATTACATATATAAATATTAAATGATGTATCATGAGTGAATAAGTATGTGTAATAATGTGAAGAAGAAAAACATTCACTCATGATGTCTCTTTTGAACTCAAGAATAATGTCCGTAGTTTTTATTTCTACATGTTATTCAAAATTATATCTTGTATTTGAACAAGTCTTACAATAAAAATCAGGTCGAAATCATCTTTAAAATTTTTGAACTCCGGCACATTAATACAAATAAGTTTCAGCGGTAAATATTTTAAACTCCAACACACTATACTGATTTTTTTCCGCGTTTTAGATAAGGTTTTCTCATTTAAGAGTGACTAAACACTAAATAATTTTGAGATGTTAATTAAAAGTTAAAACTTAATTACGGATCCTTGTGGTTATTTTGCCAATTTCTCCCAGAATTTCAGGAGTTATGGCCCATAAATAGGTCCTGATGGCCCGATTGAGAACCCAATTTACTCTCACAGGCCCAGTCCTTCCAAACAAATGAACTGCAAGCTCAACTAACTACCAATTAATCTCGGGGCCCCAATTTCATGTTCACAGTCTCTTCTTTCAGTGACCGAGATCTTCTTTCTTCTTTTTCGTACGGAGTGGTACAGCATACACATTCACAATTTGGTGAGAGTACAGACTCAAAAATTCATAGAGAGAGTCGCCGTCGATCTGAAAATGGAGAACAGCGACGTCTTAGGATCTTCAACTGCACCATTGACGTGGCATGATTTTCTTCAACGCATGCGTGATCCAGCCGCCGCCGATTTCGTCAAATCCATCAAAAGGTATCAATCAATCCTCATCTTATAAACTCCTGTTGGCACCTTCATTGTTCCACTAGGTACCAGGCAGACTAGTGAGTTCAAAAAAGGTCGAAACGGTAATGACTGCATCATTTGTGATCGAGTTTCTAAACCGTCTTGATAGGTATCTTATATCTGAGCCGCATTCTTTCTGGTTAAAAAATCTCTTAGTTTATCTCGAACAATTAGGAGATTCTCTTAAAAGAAATACGGGGAGATTGATCATTCATAGATGTGGTAAAATAATGAATGAACTCAATAGAAGAGTTATCTATTGGAATGATCAGAGGAAATTAGATACAAAATAAAGTGAGTCCGGCGCGGAAAAAGGGCATGTTTTTTTAACTCTTCACACGAAAAGGGCATATCCCAAAAAGCATAAGCCAAAATGGCCTATTCTTGGGCAAACTGCATAAAGTAGTTAATCTCTTGTTACATCCGTCAAACATTAAAAAGAAATTTTTTTTTGGAAGCAGTTCGTTTTTTAAACATTCGCACCAAAAGGGCATGCCCCAAAAAACATAAACCAAAATGGGCAATTTGCCTATTGTTGGCGAATTGCATGAATTCAATTTTTTTTAATGTTTGACGATATCTCCAATGTGTGACATGAAGATTCTTCACGGATTGTTTGGTCAGAATGGTTCTTCAATCCGTGAAGTACAATTTAAAAAATTGTTACTTTTTTTTTTTCTGGTAAGATTCTTCACGGGTGTCACATTTTCTTTTGTTGAGTTTTTCAATGAGATATTCTTCACGAGTGTTATTGTTTTTGCTTTTTAGTTTGGTCAGGAAGATTCTTCAAGGGGTAAGTTTGCCCCGTCAACCGCCCATCCAAACAGCCTGAGATCGATGATTTGCTTGGAATGTTAACACATCACATAATTTTGGAACAAGATGTACATTCACAGTTGAAGGATTCATACCTACAATTACAAATTAACAAAAATAAATTAAAATATATAATTAAATTAATATAATTTGCCACAGTTAGTCTAATATTGAATGAACTACGAAAGAAATCACAAATTTTTTGCAGTTTGCTCAATATTGGACGAACTGTAACAAGTTTTTTGATTAATTTGTAGGAATGTCATATTTTTAAATTAGGGTTCAACAAAGATAAGTTAATAATAACCAACACACTAAACAAAATAATCAATATTAATTCATTGATAAAAGAAGATTTATCAATATTTATCTAATTATAAAAAAAATAATAACTCTACTTTTAAAATACCTTAGCACAAGAGGTGGGTAGATGAACAATAGGGCAATATATGAGACCATGTAGTAGCAAATTGAGAGATAGTTCAGATGGAAGGAAGAAGAGAAACTTATGAGAAGGTGTGAGAAATATATATAGAGTTCAAGACACATAAAACAAATTACTTTACTATTTCATGTTTTTTATTTTAAATAAATATTACGGTGATGATTTAAATTAGACTGTAGTTGTTATAAATTATAATATTAAATGTTATATTATTGTACAATAAAGGTTGTAAAGTTTCTATTTTGAACCTTATAATTAAACATAGAGAAAAATACGTTATTATAAAAGTCAAAAATTGAATTAATTTAAATAAACACACAAACAATTAGCTAGATGGCTTACATAATAACTCTAAAAACATACTACATACGAACTGTTATTACTAAAAAATCTTACATAAAACATTTCCAAATCAAAAAATAATCAAAATAACGCATAGAAACATCCAACAGTTGTTTTTCTTCTCCTTCATAGAAACATCCCACGGTTGTTTTTTTCTCCTCTTAATTCAATTTTCTTTTCAAAAAACTCTCCTGCTTAGTTTCATTAAGCATATCTTTCAACTGATTTTGTTTTTCATCTGGTTCTTTTAGCAATGTCTTGAGAAGTTCTCAGTCGTTAACAACTTTCTTGAGCTTAAATTGCATGTCAAATTTCACATTGCTTTGTGAAGCTGTTGTATTACCATCAAAAGAGGGTCTCCTCAATCATGACAAAATGGTGTTAGTTTGATTTGTTGGCATGTTTTCTACTTATCGAAAATAATCTCATCTACCATTTTTCTATAATATAAAACAAGAAAAAAATGAATTTTTAAAAGTGAACAACTACCAAAAAACCTTACATTTGGACACAAACAGTTCCAAAATTTACGATCGCGATTCCTCTGAGTCTTGATTTTTTCATCTTACAGTATTCTCCGAATAAACATACATCTGGTTCCATTGAATATAAAGACGTTACAATTGTTGAGACGTGACTACAACTTTTCAAAACCACAAAAATGAAATTTGTACAAGAGAGTGACAGATGAATGAGATAAATAAAAATGAAGCATATAAATAGAAGAATTCAGACTTACACCCCTTGAAGAATCTTTCTTACCAAACTAAAAAACAAAGAAAATTTACACTTTGTGAAGAATACTTCATTGAAAACTCACCAATTCTTTTTTTTAACTTTAGCTTCAGATTCATAAAAAAGAAAATAATATGACACCCGTGAAAAAACTTACAAAAGAAAGTGTCAATTTTTTTTATTTGTATTTCACGGGTTGAAGAACCATTTTGACCAAACAACTCGTGAAGATAGAGGAAGCAGCGCCATTGTGTGTTCAACAACAACAATCAATAATGGCCAAAGATAGCGAAGTCTCATTCTGGGTGCAGCAGAACATGATTAAATTGGGGAAGATATTGGAAGTGGATCTTCAAGGCCATGAACAGGAGGCACTAGATTCATTAATGCAAGTAGATAGTTCCAGGCAAGCAAGAAATCTGGAATCTACAGCAATAAGTAAGAAAACAAGATTCAAGGGTGCACAAGAATTGAAAAGCTTGGTGGCTTTTGATGTGAAGTTCAAGAGTGGGGGGAATAGAAGCAAGGGGAGAAACCTTATAACATCTACATGATGCAATTCAAACTAGTATCATGGAACATGAGGGGATTGAATAATAGGGACAAAAGAATGTTGGTAAAAAGTATGCTGGTGGATTGGAAAACAGATATCATATGCTTACAAGAAATCAAATTGGAGGGGGATATTTCAGCCCTGATTGTGCAATTATGGGGAGGAACGTGGACAAAATCGGCATGTCTAAAAGCCAGTGGAACAAGAGGTGGGATATTAATGTTATGGGATAGCAGGATATGGAAGGGGGAAGTTCTAGAGACTGGCACATATAGTATCACCTGTAAATTCGAGGCACAACTACAAGACTTCATGTGCCACATCACAGGGGTATACGTCCCAAACAATTACATTGAAAGAAGGACTGTTTGGGAAGAGTTGGGAGCAATCAGAGGATTGATGGAAGGTCCTTGGGCACTTTGTGGAGATTTTAATGTCTCCAGATTTCATCTCAGAGAAAAAGAAACTGCACTAGAAGAACAAAGGGCCTGAAGGAGTTTTGAGATTTCATTGAGGATATGAATCTCATTGACTTACAATTGGAGGATGCTAAGTACACATGGTTTAAAGGAGATAACCACGAGACAACATCAAGAATTGAAAGAATAATGGTGTCGGATGAATGGGATAAATGCTTCAACAACTTGAAACAAATCCCACTTCAAAGGATTTTGTCTGATCGCACCCCAATTGCTCTGTTGGGGGGAGACTGGAATAGGAACAAGAGCTACTTCAAGTTTGAAAATCGGTGGCTAGGCACTGAGGGCTTTTGTGATAGAATCAAAGAGTGGTGAGACTCTTTCACCTTCTCTGGAAGGCCGGATTTTATCCTAGCATCCAAAATAAAAGCTTTGAAAGGAAACTTAAAGGAGTGGAGTAAAACTGAACATGGGAGCCTGGACAAACAAAGGAGAAAGCTACTTTTAAAAAATGACAGATATGGATACTTTGGCAGCAAGCAGGAGACTGTCAAAGAGGAAGCAGTTGGAAAAGTTGCCTTACTCATGGAATATGAAGAACTGATAAAGAATGAGGAAATATCACGGAGACAGAAATCCAGATCGTTATGGCGAAAAGAAGGTGATAGGAATACCAAATTCTTTCACAAAATGGCTAATGCTCGTAGGAGATACAACAATATTGACTAGCTTCTTATTCAAGAGGAACTAACTCAAGATCCAACTAGAATTCAAGAAGAAATAGTGGATTTCTATCAGAAGTTATACTTAGACGATGGGCAACGGAGACCAACATGTCACTTCACAGACTGCCCTGGACTGACAGGAGAGGAAATGGAATATCTACAAGGTAATTTTGAGGAGGATAAAGTGCTCAAGTGCTTAAAATTATGTGCAACTGATAAAGCACCAGGCCCAGATGGCTTCACAATGGGGTTCTTTATTACTTGCTGGACAGTAGTGAAAGAGGATGTTATGCAGACCCTCTAGAATTTCTATGAGCAAGGAAGGTTTGAAAAAAGCTTCAATGCCACTTTCGTAGCCCTTATCCCAAAGAAAAAAGGGGAAAAGAGTTGAGGGATTACAGACCTATCATTCTAATAGGTAGCATCTACAAGATCCTCTCTTAAGTGCTCATAGAAAGGCTGAAAAAGGTGATATCCAAACTTGTGGACTTTCAAGAAATGGCCTTCATCAAAGGAAGGCAAATCATGGATGTAGTGCTTATAGCCAATGAAGCAGTAGATTACAGAATCAAACAGAACAACCGGGAATACTTTGCAAACTTGATATTGAAAAAGCATATGATCATGTTGACTGGGGCTTTCTCTTTTGCTTAATGGAGAAGATGGGGTTTGGTCACAGATGGAGTCAATGGATAAAATATTGCATCTCAACTATGAGATTCTCAGTTATAATCAATGGTAACCCAGCAGGCTTTTTAAATGCTCAGAGAGGTCTCAGACAAGGAGACCCCTTGTCCCCTTTCCTGTTCTTATTACTTATGGAAGGCCTCAACAACATGATCAAAACTGCAAAGATACAGTGTTGGATCAATGGTTTTGAGGTAAACAGAGTTGGCAGGGAGGGGTTGGAGATAACTCACCTTCAATATGCAGATGACACCCTAATCTTTTGTGATGCTCAAGAAGAGCAAATTAAGATACTAAGAGTAGTCCTGGTCCTATTTGAGGGAGTATCTGGATTACATGTGAACTGGAGGAAGAGTTTTTTGTACCCAGTCAATGAAGTCCCAAATGTTGAAGTACTAAAAGCTATTCTAAATGGACAGGTGGGCACACTGCCTTCCACCTACCTGGGAATGCCATTAGGAGTTAAATCAAAGTCCACGGATATATGTAACAATGTCATTGAGAAGTGTGAAAAGAAGCTAGCAAGATGGAAGTCTCAGTATCTCTCACTGGGTGGTAGAGTAACCTTAATCAACTCAGCACTCGGTGCACTTCCAACATACATGATGTCCCTGCTCTCCATTCCAACAGGGATCATCAATAGGTTGGATAGCATCAGGAGGAACTTTTTGTGGCAGGGAAACAAAGAAAGGAAAGGCTACCACCTAGTTAAATGGAAGGCAGTGACTCATGGCAAAAGACGTGGGCGACTGGGAATCAAGGATCTAAAAATTCAAAGTAAGTCACTCAGAATGAAGTGGCTATGGAAATTTTGTAATGATAGTCAAGTTTTAAAGGGAAAAGTCATAAAGGCTAAGTATGAAGAGATGGACAAATGGATGACAAAAGAAGTTACCACACCTTATGGAGTAAGTCTATGGAGGTCTATCAGAACTCTTTGGAATGATTTCAAAGCACACACAAAGATCTAAATAGCAATTGGAGAAAAAAACTTATTTTTGGAAAGATGAGTAGCATGAAGCAGGCAAGATGGGACTGATGTACCAAGATATTCACAATCTTGTCACCCACCCAACAGCAATGCACTATAGCAGAGCTACGGACACACCAAGGCTGGAACTTCCATTTCAGAAGGCAATTAAATGACTGGGATATCCAAAGAGTTACAGACTTTTACAACACAATTGGACAGGCTAGAGGTCTGGAGGAAGGACAAGACACACTTTGGTGGCAGGGAGGGAACAAGGGGGGTTTCAAGGTAAGCACAACTTATAGAATCATGAACCAGACTAACCATCAACTAAATCATTGGCCTTGAAACACATATGGAAAGTCAAAATCCCCCACAAAGTAGCTTGTTTTTTCTGGTTGTTGGCTAGGAAAGCAGTTTTAACACAAGACAATCTAATGAGGAGAGGGATACCACTGTGTTCTAGATGCTTCTTCTGTGGAGATAAGGCAGAGACAGTTAACCACCTCTTCCTACATTGTAAGGTCACTGGCCTGCTATGGAGACTATTCCTTGTGCTCAAAAGCATCTCTTGGTCTATGCCAGGCCAGATTACTGAAGCTCTGCAAAGCCCGGAGGATGCAGGAGTTCATGCTAAGGACAGGAATAGATGGAGACTTATTCCAGCAAGCATTTGGTGGACAATTTGAAAGGAAAGGAACCTTAGATGTTCTGAAAATGTAGAGAATAGTATGCAGCAAGTCAAAATGAATTGTATTTTGATCTTGTGACTTTGGTGTAAATCAGCAGTACTCTGATGATACTGTTTCTATCATTGATGTTCTAGACTCATTATAGAGGTAGAACAGTAGAAGATAGGGTATCTCTTGTATATAAGGTTTCAGTGCCACCCAGGTACTGTTTTGATATTACAGAAATAGAAATACATACCTTTACAAAAAAAAAAAAAAAGGAAGAGAAATCGTCAAACATTTTTTAAAAAAGTTTGGAAGCCGTTCGCCCAAGAATTAGCAAACTGCAAAAATTGAATTTATGCAGTTTGCCAGCTTCCTTTTCTTTCTTTTTTTTTTTAAAAAAAAGTTTGATGGAGATAATGAACAGGTTAACTACTTTATGCATTTCGCCTAACATGCGAACTGCCATTTTGGTTTATGTATTTTAGGTTCATGCCATTTTGATGCGGAGAGTAAAAAAAGAACATGCCCTTTCGGTACCGGACTCGGAATAAAGTAGACATATTATTGAATTAGGATAAAAATTTGGTAGTCAAATTCAAAATTTGAGCACAAAAGGCAACTTAGAAAAATTTAGGTAGATCAAAGTAAGCACCTGTTTAGGACAAACAAATAAATGGTTAAGTTTTAATCGGATGATTTTGATTGCCCAAGTCAACTAATGCGAGTTAACTGGGGAAAACAAGAGTAGGTATGCTATTTTTACTTGTTTTTGTTCACTGCAATATTTAAGTGTGATAGGAACTTATTATAAATGTTTTCTTAAAGCATATGTTAGTAGATAGATCTTGTGACTTGAATTGCAATGAGAAAAAATATATATGATGATAGTGATAAAGAGATATGAACTTGTTACCTCAGTTAGAGTAGCCCATAATCACAATTGAAAATGCTTCTGTTGAACCTCTTGTTGTTTTCTAATCTCAAACTCTTCAACTCTTGTGCTTCCATGGCATTGGCTTTTTGTTCTAGCCTTTGTTTTATGAAGTGGCTGCATGGGTTTTATCATCATACAACAACTACATCTTAGAGTGTGTTTGGTATGAAGGAAAATGTTTTCCGTGGAAATATTTTTCTTGGAAAATGTTTCTAGGAAAATAAGCGCATTTTTTACTTTATGTTCGGTATGTAAGCAAAAAATATTATCCTAAAACTATTTGTATATAATTTAGACAAATACTATGGGAGGTAAAGGTGTGGAGTGATGAGTATGGGGCTACAGGGTTGGAGGTGAGGGTGGAGAGGATACACTCAATGTGGAATGTCACTAGTGGAACTTGTTTTCCCTACTTTCAGTAGGAAAATCATTTTTCTCATTTTTAAGAAACTTGTTTTCCTAGTTAAAAATATTCACCAAAAAGTTTGGCCAATCGAATATGGGAAAACTGGAAAACATTTTTTTCCGCACCCAAGGGTGTGGCCTAGTGGTCAATGAAATGGGTGAGAACTATGAGGTCTCGGATTCAAACCTCAATAGAGATAAAAAAACACTAGGTGATTTCTTCCAATCTGTTCTAGCCTTGGTGGACAGAGTTACCTGGTACCTATTGTTGGTGGGAGCTGACAGGTATCCCGTGGAATTAGTCGAGATTCGCACAAGCTGGCGCGGACACCATGGTTATTAAAAAAAATTGTAAACATATTTTTCGAAAAATATTTTCCTCTATACCAAACACACCCTTAGTTCCAAACAAGTGCCTCAAGAATTTTATGGAGAGAGTTCTATATGCAAAGTGAAACTAATGGTTATTTATTATTAAAAATGAATTGTGTATATTGGGATTAATGGAGAAAGTTCTCTATGCAAAGTGAAACTAATGGATATTTATTATAAAGAATGAATTGTGTATATTTGGGATTTTGGAATAGCTATGGAAGGATTGTCTTAGTAATATGAAACTTGTAAATCAGCTTGTCACTCCTCTATGCAAAGTGAAACTAATGGATATTTATTATAAAGAATGAATTGTGTATATTTGGGATTTTGGAATAGCTATGGAAGGATTGTCTTAGTAATATGAAACTTGTAAATCAGCTTGTCATCTTAGCATAATTTCTCCCCATACTTTTCGTGATTATAAAGCACTTAAGGGATGTATTCATGGGCTTTGGGTTTCTACTAACTGACCTAAACTCCTATAACATATTACTGCAAATCGGATATTTGCATATTTGATCAGCTCAAATTAACATAACCAGCAATGCATGCCATTTTAAATCAAGTAAGACCCCAAAGAGATGTATGTATGTGTATGTCCATTCGAAGAAAAATGTTATTACTAATTGGAATCTTTTGCAGTTTTATTGTATCCTTTTTGAACAATGCTCCAGACTCAGAGAGGGATAGTGCAGCTGTGCAGGAGTTCCTCGGAAACATGGAAACAGCATTCAGAGCTCATTCACTCTGGGCTGGATGTTCTGAGGAGGAGTTGGAGAGTGCTGGTGAAGTGAGTACACCTATATGCTGAATAAGGCTTTAGCATGAAGGTTATCAGTCTGTTTTTTCATTTGCGTTTCAAATTCTTCTCTCATCAACCTAGTGGTCTCCTTTCCAACCCCGCAAATCAACTCATAACCCCTCAAGCCCCTAGGGCTTTGGTTCAGTAGTAAGGACACAACTTGAGATGTGCAGCTAGGGTGCACGTCACAAGTTCGAATGCAGCCGCTAACAAGAATCTTGAAATTTAAGTGGAATATGATAGAGGATTGTGCCTATACTCAACCTAGTTTCAAACCTTATGATATCTGCATGCTGATTCTCAGTACACTGAACGTGCAGCCTGCTCCATGATATTGATAAATGTCAGATATCAAATTTTAAAAGCATAAGTAACAGAAGGAAGTTCCGTAGATATCCTCCCAAAAGAACAGATATCTCAACATTGAAGGAACAAAAAACTTTGGATTTCTCGAATCTAGTCTTTCCCGTGTCATAATTAGAGTTGCTAATGGTAATTTGCCTAGAAGTACCAAGTCTGATTGTCTCAGTTTTTCCTTTTATCTCAACATGCCTACATAGTCATATGTTTTCAGTAAAAAGGCTGAGGTTGATAATTATACAAATTACTCCAACATATGGAATCAATATATTGTATCTTATTCATGGATATCACATTCTCTATACTCAATGCTTGTGTATGGTTGTGGGTTGCATCTTGACTGGTTAGTAGTTTTGTTATTGATGAGCTGCTTGTAATTTGTTGCTCATATTCATATTATTTCAAACAACAGGGACTTGAGAAGTATGTCATGACGAAGCTATTTACACGTACATTTGCTTCACTTCCTGAAGATGTGAAAGTCGATGAACAGCTTCATGAGAAAATTGCCTTGATTCAACAATTTGTTAGGCCTGAGAATTTGGATATCAAGCCAATATTTCAAAATGAATCATCATGGTTGGTAAGTAAACTCTGTAAAAATGTAATTTCTGGTGAATCATTAATTGATTGTGTACAAGATATTATGAAATGGATGCAAGTGAAGGGTTTTTGGTTCTTAACTGCTGATTTTGTTTTTACTACTGGAGGATAGATATGTATCTCACTTGATTACTGTTGTTGGGATTTGGGCCTGTCACTCATAGGATGATGATGCGTAGGAGAAGTAATAAAATAACCAGCTTTTGTATTTAACAGCAAAATGCACGCGTCTTTTCGCTGTTAGTTCATTAGTCAGTATATATCCATAATTTTAAAACAAATGTTGTGGGCAAACAGTTTTCTAATTAAATTTAATTAAATTGTTTTTGTGTGTGTAAAACCATCCATTACATCTTTTGTGAGACGTACTTGATCATTCCTTGACCTCTATCATTTACCATGATGTGAGTTTGTTTATACAGCTTTCATTATGTTCCTACTGTATGTGTGTGTACACACACTGTCACACACACACACACACACTCGCAGTGTTGCACGCACACACACATATACTATATGTGCATGCATGTGTGTTTCTTAGTTAGTGGGTGTATGGGTGCTGATGGAAGAAACAATTTTTTTCCCGCAAGCAGTGCTTGAAACTTTGGAGGAATACAAATTTCTGGTTCTGCTCAATAGGTATAGTTTTCAAATAAAATAGTCTTTTGCACAGCTATTTTATTATACTACAACGACAATATACCCGGTGTAATCCCACAAGTGGGGTCCGGGAGGGTGGTGTGTACGTAGACCTTACTTCTGCTCTTTCTGATAGACCCTCAGCTCAAGTAGCCATTTTATTACACTAATAACTGATAAAAAAAGGAGTATATTCACAAAAATAACTAAGAACTAACCTTCTCGTCTTTGTGCATATGTTACACTTTGACAAATGGACACTGTTACTCTGGCAATTACCTCGAGTATTGATTTCTATAAAAAATTGTATTACTTTCATATTTTTCATCTAACTTGGTAGCTTGGTGGTGAAATGTGGACCTATGTTTTCAGAGGTTTGCTGCAGAAGTCTATAAACTGGGTTTTTAATGTGTATGGCTGTCAGTTTACAGTAACATAACAACATTGCAGTATGCAAATTCAGGGAATACTTTCATAGTACTGGAGCACATTTCTTCCTTTGTATAAATGTCGTCTTTAAGCTGTCCTTTTGAGTTGTGATTTTGATTACAATAAGTATAGCTCTTTCACCCTGTCATAAATAAGCATAGATCTTTCTTGAATGTCTTCCTGCAATGAGATGTCTAACTCTTTCATTACATGCTACATTTTTTACAGTTCGCGCAGAAGGAGCTACAAAAGATAAATATGTACAGGGCACCAAGGGACAAACTTGTGTGCATTCTTAACTGTTGCAAGGTTATCAATAACCTCTTGACTTCTGTTTCAGCAAAGGAAAACCCTCCAGGAGCAGATGATTTTCTTCCAGTTCTCATATATGTCACCATAAAGGTAAGCCAGCTCATTTGCATTGATCTGATATATTAGTCTTCAGAACTGACGAATCCTTATAGTTATGAATTGTGGTGTTTGGGTATGCTCCCATGCAACTTCTGTAGATGAACTTAAGTGAACCATGAAAAAATATTCAAAAGATACTCTACCATTCCATCACCCATGATCTACAGAAAACATGAATATATTGCAGTATTTTCTTCTGCCTTTGTGTGAAACAAAACAAGTGGTGTTAATTTCTTTCCTGCAACGAGGAGACATCCTGGAGGAGTATTATCTTCTGTCCTACTCCGAACTGTTAACCTTCATCAATGCAGCACATGCTCAATGTTTTTGCTTGGGAATATTATCAGCATCTTCCTATTGTATTTCATAGAGTTCTTTTCATTTTCAGACGAAGTTATTGCCTTTTATATCACGATTATCAGACTGGGGATTTCCCAACTGCATATCTTCTTGATATTTAATTCATTCACTCTCTGCTCATCTTCTGTGACTTGTATGGGCTAGTATACTGTATTGATTCCCTTGTTGGGCAGTTTATTTCAGCATTAGAGGTCTAATAACACCGAAAAATGTTTGCCTGGACAGTAGTCCAACTTTGGTAATTAGTCTTGTATTTTTTGGTCCAAACTGACTAACAAGGGAGATTATAGTTCTCTTCTAGGTAATGAACAGAAACATTTGTATTTCTTTATGTTGGAATTCATGAACATTGAATGCATCTGAAAGGGGAGGCATCCAGATTAGTTGCCAAAGAGTTCATTGTTGCAACTTTGTCTTTCCTATCATTGTCTCATCACCCACTTCCATCCCCCAAATATCTTGTATATTATTTTTGAATCGGGCTAACATTATATGAATTATAACATTATAACTGTCCCACAGAAACCAAAAAAGAAAGTGAACTCTCAGATAGATTCTCAACAAAATCCTTGATTTGATGAACCATGTGTGGAATACTCCCAAATCCTTGCATGCGCCGTCCTTCCAAATCCCTGCAGTATAATCCAATTCATTATCCTCCCTTTACTATTACATTTACAATCTTTTTTATTATCATCTGATGCAATTTTTCTTTTCTCCCATTTCTATGTCCATGACTACTAGTATTGTAAAACCTTTATTTGTTTCATAGATGAAATTCTTTAAATGGAGAACTTAAAGCTTGTTTTAGTTCCTTGTTCTTTCAATACTGATGAATGATTGAAATTCTTTCTGTCCATATTCTTAATTTTACAATTTCTTCTGTGTACTTGTATTCAATTTTTAATATAGCTTTTATCTTTTGTCACAATCAGGCTAACCCCCCTCAGCTACACTCAAATCTATTGTATATACAAAGGTTTAGGCGGCAAACTCGCTTGGTTTCTGAAGCGGCATACTTCTTCACGAACATTCTTTCTGCAGAATCTTTCATTTTGAATATTGATGCACAATCTCTTTCTATGGATGACACCGAGTTTGAAACAAATATGGAGTCTGCTCGAGCACTTCTTTCTGGTCTTTCAGCCGACAACAATGTACTGGGCCAGAGTGATCAGAATGCTGGACCTGTTCCTGGTGCAGACACTTCTGAAGCCAAACTAAGTTTTAGGTCAAATAGGCCTCCAAGCCCTGCTACACAGCCAAATTTCTCTGTTGCATCAACAGAAACAAAACCCAAGAACGAGGATCAGTATGTGAAAAATCAGTCATCAATGGAAAAGATTCCGTCATTGTCGGATCTAGAAAACAGAGGGGCTAGCATGCTTATTAAGGAGGATAGCATCAACCAAGTGTTTCAGAGTTTCCCCTACCTATATTCCCAGGCTGGTGACCTAACAGTGGGTGATATCGAAGACCTACTAAACAATTACAAGCGCCTAGTTATCAAGTATGTTTGCCTAGCTAAAGGATCAGGCGTTGACAATCCATCTCCACCATTGCCCAATAATCAAGTACAAACTCAACACCCAGATTTTGAATTCAACACCGAATCCAAAGCCGCCTCAGCAGGAGAGCCAATCGATGAGATGCAGAAAGACAGTCCTGAGGATTCAAGTTCAGTACTTTCACAGTCTCTTGAGAGTGATAAATCGAAGTTAAAAGAGAATGAAGTTGTTTCAAGTAGGGTGGAAAGGGAGTTAGGTTTTGCAAATAGATTTAGTGAAAAACTTATGTAGAATCATGTGATGTTTTAAGTTGTTTCTATATGTTTAACAACAAAATGAGGATCCACTTGATTCTGGGGCACATATAATGAAATAAAACATGGACTCGGAATTATCTTTTTAAGAACCAAGTAATCAACAATTTTCGGTGCACAATGGATGGAATCATTTTTTAATTAAAGGTATCAACTTCAAGTCTTTAATAACAGACGTTCCCGCATATACTCCGATTATTGATCGGAGCCTAGATTTTGAATATCTTTTTAAGAACCAAGTAATCAACAATTTTCAGTGCACAATGGATGGAATCACTTTTTAATTAAAGGTATCGAATTGACGTGTCCGATATACTCCGACTATTAATCGGAGCCAAGATTTCGAATACCGAGTGATTAATTAAAAACGTGCATCATTTAAATCACAATAAACTAGAAAAGCCGTGGATGGTAATTATGACATTGACAATTTAGATGTAAGGGGTCAAATACCCAATCAAAGGCTGTCACATCTTATCAATGAGTCCACTGACAACCCCCAAAATATAATAATAAAAATAAACTAGCAAAATAATTCAGTTAATTAACTTCGGTCTTTCCCTTTTCCAAAAAAAGTACTAACATTTATAAGAGTCAGTTTGGTTTAGCTTAAAAAAAATGACTTTTAAATATAAGTATTTAAAATATTTTTTATGTGATGAAATTTATTTTATAAATAAATAGTTATGTGTTTGGATAAAAATTTATTGATGTATTTGGTACATAAGTATTGTTAAGCACTTATTTTGGGTCAAATAACTGAACTGCCACTAAAGTTGCTAACACTATAAAAAACGAATTACTATAATATTTTTATTTCTAAATTAATTTATATTTTTATTTATTTTTAATATAAATTAATTATTTAAGTTACTTTTGTTTTTTAAAATATATAATTTAAATAAAATTAGGTTTTCCTTTCCTTTTTATTTGAAGTATAGTTCTATTTTTTATTTTTAAAATTGAATATAATAATTTAAATGAATTAATATTACCTTAATTTTTTTTCTTTTCAGATTTTAATTATTATTTTTTTAATATGAACCACAAAAATAAATTTTTGTCAAAGATTTGAGTGAGCGTATTATTGAAATTAGAAAAATATTATGGAATAAAAAGATAAAATACTTTTTAATTTTTTTTAAGCACTTTTTGAAAAATCAAACACTCTCTAAGTATCGTTGCTTGAGCAGGTGATTTTCCAAATGAACGGTTTTGTATTTAGATTGTTCTGTATATTTTTTTTTTCGATTGAATTTACTGCATGATACTTGTATAATACGATTTATCTCTTTGGTGTGATTCGTGAATTATTATATTATAATAAATTTATCTTCTCCACATTCAAAAGAAATATGCAAAATCTATCTTTTTATAGATATTTGGATTTTTGCTTTAACAAAGAACATGCATTTGGTGCAACCTCAATGGCTACCCACAAGCTAGTTCCCACATGATGTGTCTTTCTTGAATCTCTGACATATTTAGAAAAGAAAATGTGTGAGATTTAACCAAAAAGAAATATAAAACTAAAAGCAATTTAAGGGCAGTTTGATTCTTTATATTTAAATAATTAATCCCAACATAAAATTCGTGCAAGATAATACTTCCTTGGTTTTCATATATTATAAATTAATTATTTTTAAATATTTATTAATTTTAAAATCTTTTAAAATTAATTATTTTATAATTAAAAAACACATAAATAAATAAAATTTTAAAAATTAATAAAGAATATATTAATCAAATAACACCCCTAGTTATTTTTTTTAGAATTACGCAAAACTTTATCCTGACAATTAAATAAGAACGAAGAGAGTACATTGTTTAATTCTCTACATAAAAATGTTGAAGCATAACTAATGCAAGATTTGATCGATAATATTAAATAAATAATACTTGTTGTTAAATTATGCTAATTTATATATTATTTTATGTAAAATAGAATGCAATAACAATTATGCGTATTAACAGTTCATAATTAAATAATGGCTTAATACATCAATGACTCTTAAACTTATCAAGAGGTTTTATTTAGGCATTTGAACCACAACTTATTTCAATTGGACATTTAAATATATGATAAGTATTCTTATTAGACACTTTCAGTTTAACTTTTAAATTTTTTTGTGCATATTCTCATGTGTCCATTACATCAATAATAAGTCAACCGCTTAAAATACGTCACCTCTTTAATTATACGCATTCACATCAATAAGCCATAAAACCTTAGGTATATTCCAATTGAGGTTGATGTGTGTATTTAAAGGAGATGACATATTTTATGTGATTAATTTAACTATCTAAATAGTCGTTTGAAATAATTGAATAGAAAGTGCCTAATAGAAATAATTTATAAGTGTTCAGGTATTTAATTGAAACAAATCGTAATTCGAGCATCTAAATAAAATCTACCGAAAAATTAAAAAGCTAGCTATGTATTACCCTTAAATTATTTAAAAGATAAAATATCCTTTTAAAATAAGTAAATCATGTATCAATATAACAAGTTATTCGTTATTTAATTATTATACAATAGTTTATTTATTAATTATTATTTTTATCGGTAATAAGTTTATTTATTAGATTAACAACCTCTTAAATAATTTTTGCTTCAAACTTATTTTTCAATCCTCCGACTTCAAGTTGAAAAGTGCTCTAATAACGATAAAAGTGTTCTCTTTCCTCATTTACAAAAAATAAAATATAATCAAACATAATTTTAAGTTTATAAATTTTAAATAAAATAAAAATTATATAAAATTTATCGCCAAATGCTTACTTCTATCTATCTTAATTGATGTGGAATTTTTGTTTTTAATTTCTCCCAAAAAAGTATCATATTTTTTATAATGAAAAATATATATTTTTATTTTCAATAAAATAATTAATAATTACATAAATAAAATATTTTAGATAGTAATTTTTTAAAAAAATATAAAATTAAATAATATAAAGCTGGGCAGAAGAGCAAGGTATTATTGGAGTAGAACTATAGAAGTGACTCTGTAACTTATCAAAGAACATCTCAAGTCTCAGCTGCTACTACACCCACCTTTTCCACAAAACACTGCAATATCTATTTCTCTGCTTCTTTGTCCACTGTATTCTTTCCACTAAAAGCTTCAAGTTCGTGCATTTTCTTGCACCCTTTACCCTACATTTTTCTGGGTATTCAATCAAATTGCGAGCACCATCTTAAAAAAACCGCATTTTCTAGATGTTATTATAGTGCCGAGGAGGTCGAAAATGGGTAGGAAAAGTTGGATTTGGTGGGTTGGGACTCTGCTGCTATGGTGGAGCTGCTGCAGCAGCAAGATTGCAATGGCTGAGAAGTACATAAAGTACAAGGACCCAAAACAACCAGTTGGGGTTAGAGTTAAAGATCTTCTTGGTCGAATGACACTTGAAGAAAAGATTGGCCAGATGATTCAGATTGATAGGACTGTTGCGACAATTCAAATCATGAAAGACTACTATATTGGTAATATTTCGAATCTGTACAGGACTATCGTTTCCATGTTTGTAAATTTCTTTGTGCTATGTATGTTTCTTTTGCATCTAATTTTTCTTGTGTAGTTGGTTTTGTGCAGTAATTTTTGGAGATTTGATAATGTTAGTCTAAACAAGATTGTTGTGAGAGCTTGAAGTAGTAAGCCCTGTTTACTTTGACTACTAGTTCAGTTGTATCTCACATCTATATAGTTGTATAGTTTGCATATAAGTTTAGTTTTTTTTTCCTTGTAGATTGGATAATGTCATTTGAAGTAAATTGTTTTGAGAAATAGAGTATTGATGCCCATGTTTATATAAAAAAAATTCATTGGCATTTCACATCCATATAACAGTAACCTTCACATATTGTCTAGTTTTTCTGCTTTTTATGCATCTCTTGAATCTTGATCATGATTTGTTACTACCACTTACTTTCTTGGAGATTCAATTAAACAGTTGGAGATTCAATAATGTCAGTTTAGTAGCTGTGAGCACCTGAGAAAAAATAAGTTGCCAGTAATGGTCACTCTGAAGTTTGCAAGATCCGGAAATGCAAAACTGAATGGACACAGAAATAAGTAGAAAGAGTACGCGAAAGAGATGAAATGTTGAAAGAGAGAGGGGAAGAAAATTGAGCTAAAATGGGTTTCCTTTTTCACTGATAAAGTAAGTTTAGCCGAAACATATTCAGTTTCTTCTTCGAAATTTAACTTTTCAAGAATACGCTAAGAGATAAGTCTGTCTGTGGAGTTTGAAACCACGTGCACAGCATCTTTTGTTGTACATCAGTCTTGGCTTTCATTGATTAGGACATTTTGAAAGTGAAACTTTGAAAATTGGAAGAGATGATCATTAACTGCAAATCAAGTGTAAATTATCATTAAGTGCAAAATAACGTGCATCTTACAATATTTTACTTTTCTTTTCCTCAAGTTCTGATATGATAATTCAACAAAGAAATGGCTCGTTATGAAGCAGTAATTAATGATGAAACATGAACTAAGGATTATCCTTTAAGAACCAAGTAATAACATTTTCTAAATACCTCATTTATATCACCACAAACTAAAAAACAGATGGATTGATATTGCAACTTGTTTTGCGAATTTAGATGTAGGACCAAATCCTAACTAAAGTCCCTCCACTTCTATTCAAAATATCTTGTCGGCATGTCAAACAGAAACTTGAAGTATATGTTTGGTTACTCTGATTTAGGGAGCGTACTAAGTGGCGGGGGAAGTACTCCACTTCTGAAAGCTACTGCTGCAGATTGGGTTAGTATGGTGAATGACTACCAAAATGGTTCAATGTCAACTCGCCTTGGGATTCCAATGATATATGGGATTGATGCTGTTCATGGACACAACAATGTTTTCAATGCCACCATATTTCCGCATAACATTGGGCTCGGAGCTTCTAGGTAAGGAAGTTTTATATGGATATTTTCTCAAGTACAAAACACTCTGTGCTGAGTGTCGACATATCAAATTTATATCATTTTAATTTGTTATCTAAGTGTACTACCAAGAAACCTTTTGTTGCCTAAATCAAGCTTCATATTTCTTTTCTTGAAAAAGTTTAATAGATTTCATTTTGCAAAGCTAGCAGTTTGATCAGTTAACCTTACCTTTCTCCAAAAAAAGATAGCAGTTTGATCAGTGATTTGTTGGTAGTTAATAGACAGCTCTGACATCAGTTTTCAAGATACATTGCAATTTATATAGCTTAAGCCCAATAAATGTGTGTCATATGGAGGTTGCATCTTGGAAATATGAATGTATAGTGTGTTCAAAAACCTTTTTTGATATTATCTACAGTTATTTTTTCATTGAAATTTTTCCCAGTTCAAAGTGACATTATGTTGGCCTGATCCTCTTGCTTGCTAAAAGTAAAGATGTCGGTCTTATCTGAACGTTCTACCAAATATATCTATTCTTCAGGGATCCTGAACTCATGCGAAGGATTGGTGATGCTACTGCTCTTGAAGTCAGAGCTACAGGGATTCCTTATGTATTTGCTCCTTGCATAGCTGTAGGTGATACAATCAGATTGAGGATTGGCTTTCTAATTTATCTTCTCAAAATTAACAACATTCTTTTCCCTTCAAATTGTTAACTTTCAAGATTTTGTTTAACCTTTGTGGGCAGGTTTGCAGAGATCCTAGGTGGGGTCGCTGTTATGAAAGTTATAGTGAAGATCCCAAGATTGTTCAAGAAATGACAGATATTATAATTGGGTTACAAGGCGAGATTCCTAATGGTTCGAGGAAGGGCATACCTTATGTTGCTGGAAAGTATGGAAACTTTGAAGGCAATTCCATGCTTATTCTTTAATATGCTGCTCTTGGAAAGTTAAAATTAATATTTTCAGTAATCTTCCTCATCGTTGTGCAAAGAATTGTCAAATCCAAGTTTAAGTAATGAGAGCCTTGACTGTTCTTTAGTTTCTTATTATCATTAGAGGCAATGAAGTCCAATATGTGATGCTTTTATGCTAATGCTGTTTTCCTCTTTTTTGCCATTGTTTTGTAGTTGCTATCAATTCTTTGATGAGTCTTTTATGAATCAGTTAGATCTTATATTTACATTTTGATAATGGTTCTTGGGTTATTAAATTCTAAGTTTTGCTTGTAAAAGGATTGTACTTTGAGTAATCCTCCAACTTCCCCAATTTTCAGGAAAAAAGTGGCTGCATGTGCAAAGCACTTTGTAGGTGATGGGGGCACAACTAAGGGTGTTAATGAGAATAACACCGTGGCTAGCATGCATGAGTTGCTAAGTATCCACATGCCCGCTTACTCCGACTCAATTATCAAAGGTGTTGCTACGGTTATGGCTTCTTATTCTAGCTGGAATGGCAGAAAGATGCATGCAAACCATGATCTAATCACTGGTTTTCTCAAGGGCACACTCAAGTTCAAGGTAATGTTCTAACAGTTGATATGGAAATTAGATAAACCCCAGCGGTCTATATGGAAGCTTGGTTACTTGTAGACCCTTCCTCTGAAAAATATGGAATAAAGGTGGCTAATTTTTACACATGATAATTACAGAACTGTGAAATTAACATAATCCGAAATATATTTTGATATTTCATGTACTTGTCTCATGTCAACTTGTTGCATCACATATAATTTGTCATGGAGCATTAATTCCATCATTTGGAGGTGATTTCACTGATTGTTGTTGATAATCTACCAGGGTTTTGTCATTTCAGATTGGCAAGGTATTGACAGGCTTACTTCTCCACCTCATGGCAATTACACTTATTCAGTTGAGACTAGCATTCTAGCTGGTGTAGATATGGTAAGATTTTTTCCCTTTACACCCAGTGTCAACATTCAGCTAAATTCTAAAAACTGCTATTAGTACATCAGAGAGAGTGAGAGAGCTGGAGCAAATTAATATTCAAATGCAGTGTGTTTGAGAATTTTTTTGAGATTCAAGCTGAATCAGGAAGTGTCAAATTGGTCATTTGCAGGTTATGGTCCCATATAATTTCACCGAGTTTATCGATGATCTTACTTACCTCATCAAGAACAATTTTGTCCCAATGGATCGTATTGATGATGCAGTGGAGAGGATTTTGTCAGTTAAATTTACCATGGGACTTTTTGAGAATCCCTACACTGATTTCAGCCTGATCAATGAGGTGGGAAGCCAGGTAGGTCACTAACACATGGTACTTTACCTTTCAAGCCTCAGTTACAATGTCAGTGCATGCATTGTATATGGCAGTTGTTTAGTTGTTTGTTTGGGCTAATCCTTGCCCCTTCTTGAAGGATATGTACTAGATAAGGTGACCCCAAGACCCTTTCCACTTAACTTCCATTTGGGGCCTATGTGTCCGTAGTTTGAGATGTATACTTTTTGAACTGTTTGAATTGCAAAATTCAGCTCTTGTGGTTATAATAACCCCTGGTTTTCAATCAGGAACACAGGAACTTAGCAAGAGAAGCTGTGCGTAAATCTCTTGTGCTGCTGAAGAATGGGAAAACTGCTAATGACCCATTGTTACCTCTTCCTAAGAAAGTGTCTAGAATTTTGGTTGCTGGTAGCCATGCTGATAATTTAGGTTATCAGTGTGGCGGATGGACTATTACTTGGCAGGGGTTTAGCGGTAATGATGCTACAAGTGGTATGTTATTTCTTCTGATGTGTTGCACAAGACCCTCTAATACTACATTTAATGACTTACTGTGAATTGAAAATTTAAAAAACACTTGACCTTATTATTTCTTGAATAAGTTCCCCAACCCACCACCCTCACTCTTACAAGATAAGGAAAACAGGAAAGTGAGTGTAGAAATTTCTCTCGGAAAATATACTTGAACTGTACACAATCATTTGGAAAATGTTATAAGACCCAAATTATTTGGTGATTATATATAGGAAACTGCAGCAGGCTAAGTAACTGATGTGGTAATGCACAAATAACCATTTGCTATTTTCAGTCGGCTAGCATTGAAAGATGACTGAACAGAGTGAACTTCATTTACAGGAACTACCATCCTTAGTGCAATAAAGTCTGCAGTAGATCCAGGAGCAGAAGTCATCTATGTTGAGAATCCTGACAGCAAGTATGCTTCCAGTGGCTTTGACTATGCCATTGTGGCTGTCGGTGAGCACACTTATGCTGAGAGTGCAGGAGACAGTCCTACTCTCACAATGGCAGATCCTGGACCTGATATCATTAACAATGTTTGCCAATCCGTGAAGTGTGTTGTCATTGTCATATCTGGTCGACCCCTTGTGATTGAACAATATCTACCTTCAATTGATGCACTTGTAGCAGCCTGGTTACCTGGAACTGAAGGACAAGGTATCACTGATCTTCTCTTTGGGGACTACGGATTTACTGGAAAACTTCCGAGAACATGGTTCAGAACTGTAGATCAACTTCCAATGAACGTTGGTGACCCTCACTATGATCCTTTATTTCCCTTCGGATTTGGGCTTGCAACATCTAGGTCAACAGTGGCAAGGTAAATATTAACCATTCTGTCTGCTTAAGCTTACTGGTTGTATAAAATTTCTACCCTTCTAATAAAATTACTCAGCATGTACTTCGTGTCCTTCATCCCTAGTTACGTTCCTATTTCACATTGGTGCCACTAAAGCTGTTTTGAGAGCATAATGTACCGATGTTCTTCCATTCCTTGCTTAAGCATAATGTTTATTTTGACGTATACAGTAGTTGATCAGTATTATGTTTGTAAGAACTTCTTTGTCGATGGTAGTTCTAATTGGTGCCATCTTGCACAGGTCTGTATCGGCAGGTGCTGCTGGAAGGCCATGTGTTCTTGGGATTATGGTTTCTGTGTTTATTGGTTTGTATATCCAAAGCATTCGATTAACTTGAAACAACACATTGTTAGAAATAGAATGATTAAAGACTTAACATTTCTGTTGTGGTAGAAGGAGGACTTGGCATTTCTCCCTGTCTTAACTCTTAAGCATGAAAAGGAGAACAATAGCTATACAGCAACAAAAAGACTCAGCACTTGCCACTTGCTCTCTGTTCGTAAAGTAGGCAAAAAGAAGATGCAAAGTTATCATTTAGTAGAGGGAAATGATTTTCATGCTTTTAAAATATCATATAAAACCTGTAAGGGTGTGCAACACGTGTTATCCCACGAGGTAGGTTAGAGATCGATTCTCCCTGCCAATGCCTTCTCGGTCGAGTTTGTAACACCAGACTCGTTTACATCTTTTGTGTGATTTGTGAGTTATTACACAGGAGCAGGTTTATCCAATGTGCACACGAAAATTAGTGACTGCGAGTTTGCCTGGAAGTTCCCCAAAAAAAACATATAAAGAAGAATCATACTTTTTCTTTTTTGAAGAACAAAATACACGTATTGAAATACTTGCGGACGTTTATTATTGTATTTCATACCAAAAGCATAATTATTACTACTATTTTGATATTAATAGTATTTCTTTTCAATAATTTAGAATATTTTAAACAAAAATATGTAATTTGTCTATTCTAATACAATTTCCCCATAGTAGAATATATTTTAAACATTATGAGAGTAATGTCCAAATTCATACAAATATTAAATCCTCGACTCTCCTATTGTGAGGGAGTGGTACTTTAAATAGTGGATGTTGAAAATTATTAGTAATTATTAACTAGCATATTCTTACGAATGAATAACAATGGAGGATTATTTTGCCAAAAATAACCATGTAGACTGTAGAGATTGTTATGCCTTAGATTGTAACTTGAAGTCATTTTTATTAGTAAATACTATTATTCTTTTCATTTTTAGTTTTTCGAGACTTAAATTATATAAATTTTAATTAATATTTTTAATTTTTTAAATTATCTTATTGATTCGAAAAAAAAATATAATTTGTAATATTTTTTATATAATTTTTAAATATTTGAGTGCTAATTTTAATATTAAATTAATTTAATGAAATTTAACTTTAGAATTTAATGAAATTTATTCTAAAAAAATAAAAAAGTATCACATAAATTTGAATAGGGAAAATATTTCTACTTCTTTTTATATGTTATGCCAATATTAGTGATGAAGAATTTTAATACCAAACTCAAACACTATAATAGTGCATTTAGTTTTCCGAAGTTTCATAGAACAAAAATCAAACTAAATATTATTATGTAAATATTATTTTATATTTAGGCTTATTAAATAATCAAAATTTTAATATAATAGAATATAATAACAAATTTAAGAGGATAATTATTTGTTAAGCCTTTATATTGAGATTATTTTTCAATCGAGGAGAAGGAAACTACATCACGGCAAAAAAAATTAAAAAGAAAATATACTTATTTTATTCAGTAAAAAAGAGAAAAAAGAATGAAATAAAAAACAGAAGACACTATAAATACATATCGAATCGAAAAAATATATTAATTAAGATGATAATAAACCTGCCCAAAACCTAAATTCGGTCGAAGCTAAACAAGAGTCTTCTCTTCTTCAAGACTTCAACCACACAAGTTGTTCTTCTTCTCACTCTGAAGTCGTTACTGTCTCACTGTATCCCATGTAAGTAAATCTGTGATACTCTACATTACACTCCATTTATATGTATATGTATATTCACAATTAGGTTTCTAGGGTTTGTAGGTTTCTTTTTGTCTCCGAGGCTTGTCCTTGTTCATGGGTACACAGGCATTTCTTTGTTTTTAGTGTTGTCCCGCTTGGTAATTCGAGAGGTTGTTGCTTATTTTTTGATGGGTCACTGTTTTCTTGAAATGTTTTTGCTCTCCCTCTCTCTAATTGCTATTGCATTATGTGTTAATGTTCTAATTCTCATGTCGACTGTTATGGTTTTTTTGTAGTTGAACTGGTTGGGGTGGTTTCACGAGGGATTTGGTACAAGTTTTAAGCTTTTCTGATATTGGAATTTTATAGCAGTGATTATAATTCTTTTTCAATTAGTGTTTTTTTATGTGTTAATGTTCTAAATCCATTTTAGCTCGGTTTACTTTTGGTAATCTCTGAACTAGTTCATTTCTCTGGTCTTGCATTATGGGGTTCGAGACCTTTTGGAAACAATCTTCTGCTTAACTCTACCCTCCCTAGACCCTGCCGTGTGGAATTAAACTGGGGATGTTGTTGTTTCATTTCTCTGGTCTACTTGTATGAAATTTGTGATTGGGTTTTGTTGTGTCAATGTTGAAGTTCTATCTGGTTTGAATTACTATTGCACTGTGAAAAATAGTTTTCTAATTGTCATTTATGATCAGTTTTATTTTTGGTATTGCCATAACTGGGTAATGGTGACTGTCTTTATGTACTAGTTTCCTGATGGGGTTGTCCTGTACTCTTTAAGTTCCTAGTCTATATGGTTTCTAAATTCTTTGGTAAAAGGACACCAGAGAAAGTGGAGTAACGAGAGAAACAATAATTAGTCAATCTCTTTTGAGCAGGGTCAAGGTGTGTATCTCTTCATACTAGATTCATGGGGGATTTCATTATAGTTATAACTTTTTCAAGGTCGGTTTATGGGTTCTATGCTGAAAAGAAACCAGGTAAGAATAACAAGGTAACAGCAATTATATAAAGAGAAGGGATGTGCGAGAGTGGTAGGTTTCCATTCAGGACATTTGTGGGTGTAAAAGCCTTGAATCAAAATCTTTTATTGGATTGACTTTGTTTCTGATGATATTGGAGCCACGCATTCGTAAGAACCAGCACATAGTTCTTTTATAGTAAATTTTCTGGTAAACAAAGCAAGTTTCTAGTAACGCTAATTTTTCATTATTCAGATTAGGTCCGACTAATAAGGTTTTGGATAAGATTAGGTTTGACCAAATTAATGTTTAAGAGTTATAGAACAGGAGAAGTACAAAGAAAGAGAGCTTTAGTAGAGCCAATGTGATATCTGGGGTCTTGATCTAAGATGCAATTCTGTTTTAACTTGTGTTATAGTTCCTTCAAAGAAAAATGGGCAAATTGTTGTAGCTCGCGATATGCCCATGCCAAACTATATAGTGTTAAGATGCATGTGCAGAGAATTTCTCAAAAATGAAGAAGAAAAAGAAAGTGAGAGCTATCTTGTTTTTGAATGTTAAGTGGGTACCAAGTGTGTCACTGGTTACTGACTCATATTTTATAGCGTGAACTAGGAAAGAGAATAATTTTCATTGGAGGTGAGGAATTGGGTCCCATGTAATATTTGCATTAAGTAGTATGCTATAGACATTTGATTGGGAGAAAGGGGCACCATGTTCTGATAGACTGGAAGGGGACAGACATTGATTTTCGGATCACGGTGTGTGAATTATGTATACTTCAAAGACCAATTTTAATGAATGATGTACATTTCCAACAGAGTTGGTTGTAACTCCATAGCTCCTCTTCCAAGATTTGATCTTTGTTGTGCTCTCTAATAATGCGCCAATGGGATCTTACTTCTTTTATGTTAAACGTGGGACATTTAAGGAATTTGATTTGTTATGCGATGAGAGGATGGTTCACTCCAAGTATCTTTGGAATTTTTTCCAAGACGATCCTTATTTGCTCTCACCCTGGTGAACCCTATGAAATTTCTTTTACTTTTCAAGCACAAAAGAGGAACCATTTTTCCTTACATTCTTTTTTACTTTAAAAATGACTCCTAGTTTAGTTGTTGCTGCTTACAATGAATTCCTAATTTTTTCTGCTATTGTATTAAGAAGTTAATTTCTGAGCTTTTTTGAGGGGCAATGGTTAGCAAAATTATGAATAGTGTTAGTTTTGATGGCGCTGACTAAAATTGTTAAGTAATGAACTTATCCAGAAAAAAGATTGTTAAGTAATGGACTTTTTAATGTGGAACCTTTCTTTTTATACCTGTGGACTCACTCCTTGACAACATTATCTATATTTTACAGTAAAGAGATCATGGCGGAACTTGATCTTATCAAACAAGAGACTGCGGAGGAACTTGATCAAAGCCTTGATCAACATGAGAGTGAGGGATTACCAGAGAACTTACTCCTTGAGATGAAAGAAGAACCATCACTCCTTGAGGCGAAGCAAGAACAAGAACAGGAACAAGTGCAGGAACAGAAACAAGAACAAGAACAAGGACAGGAAGATGTTGCTGCTACTGGAGGTGGTGGCGAAAGGTGGCCAGGGTGGCCTGGGGAAAGTGTATTTCGCATTCTGGTCCCTTCACAAAAAGTAGGTAGTCTCATTGGACGCAAAGGAGAATACATCAAAAAAATTGTTGAAGAATCAAAAGCTCGTATTAAGGTTCTCGATGGTCCTCCGGGGACTTCTGAGAGAGCAGTAAGTCCCACCTATTTTACTATGTATTTACATATTCTTGTAGACAAGATACTTCTGAAATTCCACTGTTTTTTCTTCTATGACTTCTTGTTTCCTTGCTTATAATCCGTGTTTTTCCTTTTCTACCTTAAAAAACTTTGTATCATCCCCCCCAAACAAAAAAGTTACAATCAATTGGGAAAGATACACTTTCAGAACAGATGGAAAAACTGGGTCAAAGGGTTCTGGAAAGTTCCCTCTTGCTTTATTTGTCTTCCCATCTCGTTCTCTTTCTCTCTTGTGGTTGTCTAGGTATGGCACTTCCTGGTGAAATTAACTTTTGATGGATGTGCACCTGTCTAACTAATATTTCCCCATTAATACTGCTTGCGTAGTTGGTCAAAGCTGGTAAGTATATATAAGTTGAGTTGTGAAATAGGTGACTGCTATTGGGTTTGAGAGTGAAATGGGGACATTTGGTAATCGACAGAAAGTGAAATGAGAAGTATTGTTTGTTTCAAGCAGTCACTAGGATATAGGTATTGAGATTGCTGTCATGTGGCTATCCTTTAGTAGCAAGTAACACTGAATTTGAGGTTATGAGCCAGCTCCAGAATTGAACATTGATAAAGGAGTAAACACTGACAGATTCCTGGAATATTTGACTCACACATGGAAGTGCATTTTGTAATCTTAATCACAACTCACAAGTATGAAGAATAAAAAAGAAAAAGTTTTTAATGTCTGTAAAGGGAAACAATCTGGGACGACCCAACATAGAAGTAAGGCAGATGATTTCCTTCTCAGAAAAAGAAATAATATGATGATTTGGCACAGGAATATTCAACATAAAAGCATAGACAGCAACTTTCTTCTAGATATGAAAGCCTCCATGATGGACTAGGGACGCCTGACATGTTCCAGTCTTTAAAAACACTTTTTAACTATGTGCATCTTCTATTAACAAGAATTTAGTATTTGTCTTTTTCAATTCTTAGAGTATGATCTATACTAATGAAAAGAGAATATGCTCTCTCTCTCTATATATATATATCTATGTATTAAATAATGCAGATGTATATATATATCACTAATGGTAGAGAACACACATTCTTCAAATTCATGATGTGGAAGCTTGTATTGCCTGCAGTTAAGTTAAAACTTTTGGTTAAATACGGTTAGATTATTATTAATTGTATTGGTTTGCTGTTATGCTGAAAGGTAATGGTATCTGCCAAGGAGGAGCCTGAATCCTCTCTTCCACCTGCCATAGATGGTCTTCTGAGGGTTCATAGACGTGTTGTGGATGGGCTGGAGAGTGATTCTTCTCATCCTCCTCCAACTGTAGCTGGAAAGGTCTCAACAAAGCTGCTTGTGCCAGCTTCACAGGCTGGAAGTCTTATTGGAAAACAAGGGACAACTGTCAAGTCCATTCAAGAAGCATCCAGTTGTATTGTTAGAGTTCTTGGATCAGGTTCTTTCCTTTGCTTTTAGATATCTCTGTTATTCATCTTAGTAACAAGAATATTACCATTCTAGCCCATGTAGGAGGGACATTCCTTTTGCCTTTCAGTTCTTTTTGTCCTTACCACTTTTGCAATCAATTATCTTATCTATGTCCGCGTACACACCACCCTCCTAAGACCCCATTTGTGGGATTATGTGTTGAGTGTGCTTCTTTGTGCAACAGAAGTTACTCTAGTATTTCATAGAATAAGGAATTGATTCGGTAATCATGTAGGGATGAAAATAACAAGAGTTTGAAGTATTTATTCAAAACAATAATAGCAAGAATTTGAAGTTCTATTGATTCTAGGCTTTCAAACACCTAAAGAAGAGAACTAAAGGTAATAGAAGAGTGTAGTCCAAATTGTCCTTTAATGAACTTGTATCAGATCTTTTTTGTTTTCCAGAAGGAACTTTCTTATCAAATATTATAGATTTCATTCTACTAGAAATAGCATGTTTAGTACGTCGTAGTTTGTTTCACATGAATTGAATCAGGTTTATAAAAATTGTTCTTATGTAAATAGTAATGTGGTGTCTGGATGCTGTGAATCTTGTTTTAAGTAGTAAATCAAGAGCAGAATTTTTTGGGTCAAAGTTAGAATTTGCTACTACTAATTGAGCCTTGATTTGATCCAAACTAATTGGGGTTGACTATATTTATTTTTTGGCGAAATACATAAATGACCCCTTAAATTGTCCACAACGACCCGATAGACACCCCAACTAATCCAGTGGCCAACTAGGCACCTCTAATGCTCAAAATTGTGCTTCATAAACACCCAACTCTGACAGGCTTTATGTGTGAATTACAAACATGCTGACATGTTTAACTGGTCAAATAATTAGGTTATCTGTTGTATCTGAGGGGTAAAAATGGAAATTAAAAAGTTCCCTCCGATACTATTTAATATAAATAAATAAAGAAGAAATACAAAACCATATTCCATGTTTCTCTAACCCCTTGCCTCAACCCCCCCTCACCATTCTTCGCTTCCATCCCCTTTCCCAGTTGGTTTTCCCCTTCATTCCCATTATGCTATGCTTCTTCTCCTTCTTTTCTCTTTTTTTTTTCTTTTTTTCTCATTCTTAGTAAGTGTAATCCCCCCCCTCCCCCCCCCTCCCCCCCCCCTCCTTAGGTTCTTCTTCCTCCTTTAGGGATTAATGAGGTTTTGGGGTTATTTAGTTTTTCTTTTTAAAATTTTTTTAGTTGTGTTGTCTAAGTAGATTAATAAAAATCTGATTAATATTTTTTTTTATCTTAAAAAAATTATTAAATTTTTGTTTAGATCCTATGAATTTTTTTGAGGTTGAAACTTTCAAGGTTCTTTAATGGTGAATGGAAATTTGAAGAAGTGTGGGGAAGATGGTGAAAACATGGGACCTGTACAACTAAAAGAAGAATTAAAATAGAATTTACAAAGTTTCATGTGCTCAAATTTGGGTGAAAGGTGGAAATTTAGCCATGTCAGCCTGAGGGATGCATGAGAGACACACCTGTATCAAGTAGAGGTGTCTATTTGGTCACTGGGGTCAGTTAAGGTGTCTAGGGTGTCTATCTGGTCGTTGTGGACAACTTAAAGGGTCATCTATGTATTTCACCTTTCTTATAATGAAGTAATGCTTTCATTAAAAGGCATCTAGGGTGCCTTTCATCAAGTAAAGACTCGTGATAATGCTCACTAGATCCAAAACTTGTACATAAACATTGACTTTTATGTAAAAGCTTTAGTCAACAAATGCTAAAAGTTGCAACACATTATTTACATTTCCACATTTCCCCCAACTATATAAATCCAACTATGTAAATCTCTTGTATCCATTTAGCTTTATTCAGGCTCATTTCATTTAAACATTAAAAGATCTATCTTTTAGTGCAAAGTAGGGCTTGACTAAACTAGATTTTGTAACTTCCAACTTACTGCTGCGTTGACATACAAGTCTAATAAAAAGATGGGGAAAAAATAATGAGTTATCTTAATTAAAGAATAAAATAAAGATCATAAATTTGGATAACAAGAGTGATATTTCTAAACTAGACTTTTGCAATCTCCTCTACAGCCAGTTCAAAAGACGAAGTCCTCTTAATAATACGTCGCCAATGAAGTACAGGGTATAATTCTTTTCCACGAAGGAATAGTTTGCTTGGAAAAGTATTATCTAGCTGATAATAAGGTAAGTGCAGGGAAAAGAATTAGTTTGAGAAGTGGGTGATGCAACTCAAGATGAAGATCATTGTATACTTTACTTTTAATCAAGTAAAAGTATTTTCATTTATAAACATGGTCAAAACTGACCCGATACAAAGGTATACCAAAAGATAAATAATCTATATAATATGATTCTCTTCGAACTCCACCCTATCATCTCTACGACAAGGGACTTTCTGATTACACCAAAAGAAAATAAGGGAACAGAGACTAGTGGTTTTCATGGTTCATTTGGATCGATTTTTGATCAAAACCAAATCAATTTAGTCTGTTTTTAAATATCTAAAATCAAATAAAAACCATCAGTTTGGTTCTTGTCGGTTTGATTTGGTTTTTCGATTTATATCTAGCTAATGGTAAATTGATAATAGTGAAATAACAGAGACATGAGATAACTATTTCAAGTGAACATTGGGAATCAACAAAATTTTCTCTACTATTACAAGATGAATGTATCTGAATCTTCTATTATTTTTCAACACTATTCCAAAGCTTTAGCACGTTTAAGTTACATAACTATAGAGGTTTTTCCACTTCACATGTCTAATATCCATACAGAAACAATATACAACATTGAATAGAATGGTCAACCGTTAAAAAATTAAAGGGGTAAATGATTGAAAAGTAGATGGATGTCTTAGCAAAGAAAATTAAAAATCGGCCATACGCCACACCACATATTGACAATTAGACTTAGAGTGTTGGGTTTTGACATTTTTTAAAAAATAAATTTTAAAAGTGTTATAGTGCATGTGAAATAAAGTATACTAAAATCAAATTAATGATTAAAAGGTATAAAATATTTATAATTATTTATAAAAAACTAATATCCTATATTCAAATAATTATAAAATTTATGTATAAAAATTATCGATTAGGTTTGGGAGTTTTTTTAGCAGAACCAAAACCAAATCAAGTATTATCGATTTTTAAAATTTAAAACCAAATCAATTCAAACCAAATATCGGTTTTTTTAATTGGTTTGTGGTTTGGTTTGGTTTTTCACCAAACTGTGAACACCGCTAACAGAGACTACTCCTCAATTGAGAGAAGATCGATTTTGCTCCTTCAAAAGCTCTCCTATATTTCTCTCCAAATTGCCTAAATTCGCGCAAGCAAAACCATTTTCCAAGCTCTCCATCTTCTCCTCCTCTTGCTCTTCCAACTGAACTTCAAATCATTCACAGTATTAGGCATTGCCCATGAGTGCCAAACCACTTAAATATATCCCATCATAATCTTATGATTAGCCCACATTTTAGAAGAATATGGTCCATGTCCTCGCTCATCTCCTTGCACATGTAACACCAATTGATGCACACGACCTTCCGTTTTCTCAGATTTTCCACTGTTAAAATCACCCATCTAGTGGCTAGCCAAGTGAAAAAACAAACATTCCTCAATGCATTTGGAACCCATATTGCATTATATGGGAAAACAAGTTCCTCCCTAACCATTAGTTTCTCATAAAAGGACTTTATCGAGAGCACTTCATTATTTCCTGGGCCCCACCACCAAACATCGGAATTATCCATCATATTGACTTGCCTATGAACCTAGACTAATAATCTTTGAAACTCATTCACTTCCCAGATTTGAAAATTCCTTCTAAAACTCAAATCCCAAAAAGTCTCTCCACCTTGTGTCCCCCTAATTTGTTTAATTGTCAAGTCTCTTTGGCAAGATATTTTGCACAAACTTTAAAATTCATCTTTCAATACTATGTTTTCACACCAGCTATGTCCCAAAAATGAACTCTCCTTCCGTCTCCGGCCTTGAATGAGATATTTTGCACAAAATTATCCCATCCCTTCATGATATTCCTCCATAAACCAACTGAAAGGCAAAATCACTGAACAAAATGCCTCTTTCTTAAAAAATATTTGTTACTTTTATTTATCAAGAAAATATGTATGTCATTTTTCTTTAAAAAGGCAACATATTAGTATGTTTATATAAACAGTTAACATTTTTGATTGTTCATCTTCCATCTCGCTCTGAATTAACTGATAAATTGCCTTGAGCATCTCCTTCTACAACATGCTATCCTCATTAGAAGAAAATCCTTTGAATTTTCCTAGAGTGTTGTAGATCTCTGTTAGCATATCCACCTCCCAATCATTGAGTAATCATCTGGAACTAAGATTCCTTCCTGGGTTGTCTCTTACCTCTCTCACTGTTGCTTTCTGCTGCTGATTCAGCCTGTACAGATCAGGGTATAGTTGTTTTAGTGAGCTTTGGCCTAGCCATATATCATCCTAAAAATGTCTTTAAACCATTTCCTAGCTTGATTCTGGATTTGCCCTTCCATTTGGGCCAAAAATTTCTGTTGGATCTCCATACACTCTTCACAACTTTTTGTAGTTCGTCTCCTATCCCATATATTGGCTTGATAGTTTCTCTTCACAGTGACTGCTCATCAGTTACAAATCTCCATATTCGAGTTCATCATAACGCTTTGATTCTGGACTCTCAGATTCCTGATTCCCGACCTCCATTCCTTCTTGCTTGTTGTAGCAGTTTCCCATTTCACTAGATGGACCTTCTTTGTGACACTGTTTCCTTGACAAAGAAAGTTCCTTATGATTGCATCTAGCTTTTTAACAACGTTGACTGGCATTGAGAATAAGGACATCATATAGGTTGGCGTGGAATCTAACACACTTTTAAGTAGAATCTATCTTCCACCAGGAGAGAGGAAATGGATTTTCCAGTTTACTATCATAAAATAGAGTTATTTTGAGAAGGTATCATTTTTGTGAGAGGACGGGGTTTTGTGGTGGTCAAAATCGGATCATCAAATATTGTTGAAAAGCTGTAGGAGTCACCTTAATTGTTATGGATGTCACAAAACACTATACAGCCAAAATGAGAGTGGAACTCTCACACACTATTATAATGGCTTTATACAACAACATATCCAGTATAATTCCAAAAAGTGGGGTTTGTGGTGGGTGGTGGGTAGAGTCTATGCAGACCTTACCTCCACCTTAGAGGCAGAGAGACTGTCTTTGATAGACTCTTGGTACAAAGATAAACAAATCAAAACAATTCAAAAAAAGAAATAACGGATGGTAATGGCTATATCTTTTTGATAAATACTAAATATTTAATTCATCTCAATCTTTTTGAGCTTGACCGGAAAGGAAATGAGGATATAATACTCTTCATTGTTTCCCTTGCAACCAATAGTGTTTTTTGATATATGTAAATTGTAGCACCAATTTCCTCTAGAATAGGAACATTGGATAACTTTTTGTTCTTGGCCATCACCTTATCCAAAAAAAATGTTGGTGGCCATCTTTGAGTGTATAATATATAGTGGGACTAGAGGTTTAATTAACGATTGCTAACTTGAAGGAATGATATTTTATCATATGTGTAGAAGTTTCTCCTATTTCTGTGAGGCTGGATTTCACAGGAATGATATTATTTCTTTCTCAAATGATATCTCCAGTGAACATACAGTACCAGTAGAGCCACATGCTCCCCTTAGTTACTCCTTATGTTTCAATTTATGTGATATAATTTGACTCGTCATGGAGTTCAAGAAAGAAATTAAGACTTTGAAACTTTTGCTCTAAAACATGTCATAACATTTATGTGCCTATAAAACTTTTAAAACTTGTGTCTAAAACATGTCATAACACTCGGGTTGTTGTATAAGCTTCTCGTTAAATGTAAAATGAGAAGTAGGGAGCAAGCTGAGACAATCAATCATCTCTTTACACTGTAAAATGAGAAGTGAGCATCAAGTTGAGACACTGTTGGAACAAGGATGGCAATGCAGTAAAAAAGGAGAAAAGATGGAAGATTGCCCCTGCATGTATCTGCGGGACGGTAATGGAAAGAAAGAAACAATAGATGTTTTGAGGACAAGCAGAGCAACTTACAGAAGTATAAAATGAATTGTTTAGCTCTATTTTATTTTTGGTGTAAACAGAAACTTCTAGCTCAAACAGAAGGATATCCTTGATGTTTTAGACTATTTATTGGAAAAATAATAGATAGGTGTTCAAGTTGTAATACTTCCGAAGGGGATTACATATTTTGATGTAGTATGCCTATGGATATATAGATTAACTGTTACCATCTTCAAAAAAAAAATGTAAAATGAGAAGTGTAAAGTCAATTGTTTCCAAATTTAGAAGGCTGCCATTCTTTGGAACAGACTAAAAAAGGTATGTGTCACATAAACTAGAAAACTTTGTTGAATTAAGGTCTTAAGGAGTAGTATCTTATCCCTTATTTCTTTTTTGATGCATCCAAAAGGTTTCTCTATAAATAGAAGATTTGGTTTTGTTCATAGAAAATCATATTTTTTAAGGTTTTCCACTTTTTGGTGCAGTTCTTCTCTACAAGCATGTTTTTGGTTCAACCATTAAAAAAATAAAAATAAAAACTGGAATAGAGGAAGTATTAAAGAAGTGTAGCTACAAAAAAAGACAGTTAATGAACAAAGCCCGATATGATCCTCGGTTCATTTATCTATTAAGTGGCTCAGCCTCCTTTTGAGATGGATCAATAAATCACATAAATTTGACTTAGCATTTTAATTTTGTTGACACTACTTCAGTTGAATTGATATGGATGGTGATCTCCAGAGATAAGGTCTAAAACAGTCCTTTGTTTTTGAGTAGAGACACAAAACCATCCTTATTCTTTCCCATGGTGCACTGCACTAGCAATTCTTATTAATTAAATTGGTGCACTTTTGATTTCTTCTCCATTGAACTTTTAAATTATTGATGGAGATGGAGATATCAACCCACTGTCCTCTCATGTGAGATCTGTTTTCCCTCAAATTCAGGAGAACATCGAAAGATTTTTAGTAGCTTGGGGTGTTGAAAGGCCTCTAAGGAAAAGAAGAGAACTGGTATGGGCAACATGGAAAATTCTAAAGCGATAAAGAGAGAACCAGAGGAGGAGGATTACAGAGAGAAAATGGATAGCTGCCAAGACATATTAGATATAGTATTTGTATGTGTTATCATATCTATAATCTGTTAGTATTGATATCAAAGAAGAAAAGAGGAACGCAAGATTACGACTCAAACCTCATACTCTTTTTCATGTCCATCTCCATGTTCATTAAAATTTATATGTGGTATTGCACCTATATGTCTGTCTATTTCTAGCTTGTTTGTTTCAGCACCAAGCCTGTACAAAATGATTTTAATTACAATTAAGGCTGGATCTGGCAACTTGGAAGATATGAACAAAGAGGAGGTGTGGGTTTTGGAGGAGAAAAGGTTTCACATGAGCAGCTACTTTAAAAATTTACCGCTTGCTTCAGCGAGATTATAAGTGCACCAAATTGGTAAATAATAAGAACTATTAATGCACCATATAAAAGAATAAGGATGATTGTATATCTACACTCAAAGATAGGGGACCATTTTAGGCTTTTCCTCGTGATCTCCTATTTTGGTTATCTAGGATTGATCATTTACTTGTAAAAAGAGCAAGTATGAAATTCTCTAGGTGGTTGCTTCAAAAATCCTTGACAGCTCTGAAATTCTATCCTGACCAAAAAGTTACCATCATATGAATGTTTGGGACGATGTAGTTCAAATATTTTTCTGTGCTACTTTACTACAGTATGTTTATCTCCTGCCCTTCCCTAACCCTCCAAAACTAATGCTGGAAGGGGATTTCAAAATGTAAAAGAACAAAGAAGTGAAATACTTAGGAGTGCTTGGCATCAAATTCATTCAGATATGGTTCTCCAGCATTTTCATACTTAAATCTTCACTTCATTTCCTTGCAAATGAAAGAAAGCAGACATTATGTATAAAAACATTAGTGAAGCATCCCCGAATGAATTTGATTCCAAGGGGGTGGTCTTGCTCTGTGGTCATTCTGGTCTAATTTTGGATTTATAGTCAGGACCTCTTACATCTCATTGCATGTAGGAGTACGTTGTTCCACACTTTGGCTCAAGAGCACGTGCTGATCCTCCTAGCTCAAGGAGGCATCTAATCTTTTTGTACTCTAGGTATGTGCACTGTTTGTATGCATAGGCTTGAGCACACTGAATTAAAATTCGCAAAGCTTCGAAGGTTTTTTCCAAAACTTGAACTTACTTTTGCCAACTGAATTTGGTCTCATCCTTCTTTGGAGACCTTAAAACTGAGATTAAACTAAAACCTTTTCACATATTGGGATCAAGGTAAAAACATGAAAATAACACGTTTGGTGGAAAGCTCTAACATGAAATAAACTAGAATGAGAAAAAATCACATACCTGCTGTGTATGTTTATTATTTATCTCTAATTTAATACTAGAGGAGTTAAGTACGGTAATTCCGGTGGTTAAATTGTTCAGCTGGATTTGGAGATTGCAAGGTCCTTAATTGGTACTATAGCCTCTCTGCTTTCATCATGAACTATTCTTTCAAGACTGTTTTGTACAATTTGCTTTTTTTAACTGGGATTTAATCACTAGTTCATGTGGTCTTACTCCTTTCTTGTGATGCTTACGAATCATTGCAGAGGACCTTCCCATGTTCGCTCTTCAAGATGATAGGATAGTTGAAGTAGTAGGGGAACCTGTTGGTGTACACAAGGCAGTTGAGTTAATTGCTTCTCACCTGAGGAAATTTTTGGTTGATCGTGGCATAATCCCAGTATTTGAGATGCAAGTAAGCCTCCTTTTAGTTAGATATTTTAGGACAGGAGCTTAGCATCTTTTAATGGAACTTCTTTGTTGCTTAGATGCAAATGCCAAATCCACCAGTGGAGCACATGCCACCTCCCCAATCTTGGGGTCCTCCTCCCCAAGCTTTTCCACAGAGCGCTGCTGGAGGTCCAGGATATGGAAATAGTCCTCATTTCATGCCACCATCCAGGCAACATGATAGTTATTATCCACCAGCTGATATGCCCCCTCCTTTGGAAAAACAACCTCATCAAGGCATTTCTGCATATGGAAGAGAAGCTCCAATGTCAATGCATTCATCGTCCAACAACCCAGCAGCACCATCTCTTGTTACTCAGGTATGTTCTGTTAACGTAAACACACTGATTTGATGTTTAAAGGAAATGAGGTGGGACTTTGTGTTGATGGATTTAGTTAAATTTCTATTTGCTGTTTTACATGAGGAAAACAATTCATCAGTTTTTTCTTTTAATAGCTAAATGTTCAATCATGTCAACAAATCCCCTCCCTTCCATATCTCTTTTCCAACTTTCTGTTGAAAGAAACCAAAGGATTGTCTGTCATGTGCTAAGAATTACCAAAAAAGGGGGAAAACTACTAGACAATATGCACGTCAGTAACAGGTGCGAGACTGTAGTGGGGATACCTTAATGCAGTCTGGTTGCAAGTATACTATACTGCAGATTATTTACCGTTGCAAGAAATGCTTAAATGGTAGGGCAAGGCTTTCTTTGTGGTTTTTATTTCCAGGTAGTTCTGTTAACCATGGCTAGTGGGACATCTCCTAGATTTCCTGAGAAGTACTCCCTGACTGGTTTTTGGAGTTAGAGGATCAACATCTGGTTTTGCATGACTTCGGACATAGATCTCTTAATTTTTTAATAAGAAATTTTTGCATGGTTGGAATTTTGTTAGTGTGCCATAATTCACAATATTGTATAGTTAAAATTGTTTGGGTTTTTTTGGAAAAAACTGTAGTTGGAAATTTTTTCATGACTTTCTAAATATTGATTGTGTTAAGATGTGACATAGGGAGGTTAAAAAAAAAAAAGATGTGACATAGGGAGGATATATTTGCGGACTCATTTCTTCGTATTTTTTTCACGAGGACTACTCAATTAGTTACTTGATTTTCTAGGCTTGTCTGTTGCCTGATCTTGTATTCTATTCTTGTTCCTCTGAGCTTCTTTTGCGACTGCCCTTGGTACTTCTGTGGTTGAGCAAAACTTGATTACTTGATATTTTCTGTTTTTTCTTTTAGCACTTTTACAAATGTAGGGGCTTATCGTAGCATTGTTGTTTTGATTGGTGCCAAACTGAATTACTGCATTATGCACAGGCCTTGCACCAAGGGGTCGTTTGGTATGATTTCATAAGAAAAAGATATTGCATGCATTAACTTTGTGTATTACTAATACCTGTATAACTAAATACATGAAAAACTATGATATTTAGCAATGTAAGGGTTTTAATGCATGCATTTACATGGTTAAAGATATAATTGCCCCTCAACCTTTTCTGCATTCTTTCCGCCGTACTTGTAGGGGGTATTTTTGTAAATAAATATTTTAAAGAAATTATTCAATGCATGTTATTTTTAATACACCACACCAAACAGTGCATAAGGAATAATCTCAGCATAACTAATACCAGCACTACTAATATATTTTATTCAACACTGTTCTTATATACTCTACCAAATGACCCCTAATACTTTATTAAATTGAATACTTAAGAACTAAGAAATGGCTCTTGAGAAATACTTTTATGTTTGCAAAATTTTTGGCAGTTCAAATGAAAGACATCCCAAGTAAACCTAATATGGTTTTGATGAAGTGCTAGTAAACAAAAATGGGAAAAAGAAAGAATCTATGTGCTGATTTTTGCTTTATCTGAGGGGTATAATTTTGCAGATTACACAGCAGATGCAGATCCCGCTGGCCTTTGCTGATGCTGTGATTGGAACAAATGGTGCAAGCATAAGCTACATCCGACGGGTTAGTGGTGCTACTGTTACCATACAGGAAACAAAGGGAGTTCCTGGGGAGATGACTGTTGAAATCAATGGAACTGCCTCTCAAGTCCAAACAGCACAACAATTGATACAGGTAAAATTCTCGCTTGGCCTTCTAATCAATCATTTCTATTTTCTGAATCATCTTCTGCATCTTTTATTGAACTGATTGCAAAATAATGTGGTACATGCTACAGTGCTCTTCCCAACCCCATAAGCCTCTTTTCCCTTTCAGCTCAAATTTTGGGGTTTTGCTTCCCCCACAATCACCGTGGTAGTTCAAACGTGGTATATAAATATTGATAGGGGATCAGACCTTGCTGATGGATTCCCTATATCTCAAGCCTCTTGCTCATAGGAAGCGTTTTTCAACATTAGGTCAAAACCTTACTCCTCCTAAACCCAAAAATTTTTATTTCTGTTTCTTTAGAAAATCTTTTAGCTCAGCTTCTCAGATTCTACCTTCAATACCACAACATTGTGTTGTTTCTTTTTGCTTTTTTGTTTTTTTTTGTGTTTTTTAACGATAACTGGTAATTTGCACAACATTGTTTGTGTTATCCTTCTCCGCTAAGCTTTTGGAATAATATCTTTGGCCAGAACAACCTAACTAGGGAAACAGTGTTGGTGATTTGATTTACACAGCAAGTTAAGCACCCCTATGTGGTGACAAGAAATTTAAAACAAGTTATCTAACTATAAGCAAGTTAAGCACTGTATGTGGCGACAAGAAATGTAAAACAAGTTATCTAACTATGCATATTTTCTTCCGGGTCACTAATCAAGTAAAGTGGTAGGGAAAAGTCATTTGAATCGAGAAAGTAGGCTGATAGTGTTTTGTAGTGGTATGAATTGCTAGATAAAAGTATCTTTTGTGAGTATCTATCTTTGGGCTCGGAAGGCTCCAGAGAAAGTGTAAAAGAGATGAGCAAATTTTGTGCCTGCTTATGCTTTGTATATCAGAACTTCACAGCTAGAGGATATAGGAGATGTGGAGCAATCCAAGGAGATAGATAAGTTACTATCCCAGAAATTGATAAAGACCAAAGAGCATGTAGGATTTCAAAGTTCTTGAAAAAAGGGTTAGACTTAATCAGGGAAGTATCTGCAGCAAAGATAATAGCATTATGCACGGGCCCTAGGGCTTTGGTCAAGTGGTAAGACCTTAACACGTGACGTGTGGATTAGGCTCCTTCAATGCTCCGTAGGTCAAAAGTCCCCTAAAAAGTTGTTTTAGATGTATTGACAAGGTACAAAAATCCGTCCTGAAACTCTTGGTGCATTGCACCTGGGCAGTTCACTAGCGGTCAATTTTTCTCGGCAGCTGCTGCCCCATGTGCTGGCATCTCGCGGCAGGCCACTTTTTGCACTTCCATTCGTTCTCTTGCGTGCATTCGATCCCGGAACTCCAGACTTGATTCCAAATGAATTCCTTGCTGTTCTGCTCAGACTTCAAAGTCCGAAATCATCCGTTTTAGCTCCACAAATGTTCATTAGGTCAGAAACACATCCTATACAACAAAACACACTTAATGGGTATAAATAAATGACATATTAGCTCAAGCACAATTAAAGTGTAGTAAATAAAGGTGAAATGTCGCTGACACTCTTAAGATGCTTAGATAGACCTTTTATGCTATGACAAGACAGTAGTTTCGCCTCAGATTGGCATTGCCCATTTAGTGCCCAAAAAAAAAAAAAAATCTGCCACACCCAGTGTTTTGGACGGCGAAAGGTGACAAACGGCAACAAGGGTTTGCCTCACCACGAGTCACTCGCCTTTTTGAAGTGAGGCGCCAAATAATACCAAAAAGTTAAAATATTTAATTGCATATATAAATAATAAAATCTCAATAACAATAACATATTAGCAAATATTTCAATTCAAAAACTAAAAATAGATAGTAGATATTAAAAGTCTAGAACTTGAATGACTCAACAATCCATAAGACAAGCAATACTAAAACTCTAAAAGTCTATTCTTCTTCAAGATTTTCAAAATCTTCAAATAGAGGTTATCAGTTAACTTAAGAAGAAGAAAAAACAGAGGTTAACTGTTCGAAGAAGAAAAAAGAAAAAAGTAGAATAAGAAGAAGAAAAAGAAAAGGAACTGAAGAAGAAGAAATACGTATCAGTCCAAAAGTTGCTGGTGCTGGACCTGCTGGTCGGACTTCGGAGTCGGAGAATTCGATGCCTCGACGGTGTGGTGTCGTACAGTCGAGAGGAGAAGTCAATGGTCTGGTTTGGAGAAGTCGCTAAGCCCAGAGCCCCAGAGTCGATGGTGAGTTCAAAATTGCAATTAAAACCCTAAAATTTCTTTTTAACTGCTAAGCCCTAAATTGATGGCACTTTTAAAAAAAAAATTAAAAAGGTGATGCCGTTGTCGCCTTAATTGCCATGTCGCCATTACTACGCCTTTTGGATTTCGCATCGCCATGACACTAAAAGGCAATATAGTGTCGCCTCGCCTCTCGCTTTTGGTGGCGAGGCACTCGCCTTTCACAATACTAGCCACGCCTGTGAAGTGGTTTCTCAGTGTTGGAATAAGTGATTGGTAGTTTCTGCTTTCTTGCACATATAGCATTTGTTGACTATTTGAGAGCCCCTTTGTAAATGGTTATCTTGAGTTAAACAAGCTTTCCTAACCATCAATCAAACAAAAAATATCATCTTCATAGGAGCTATTGAATTCCAAACGTGCTTCTAAGGACCAAGTGGGAGCTGATTTGCCTCTCGAATTAGCAGATTGCAGCATGTCTCGACAATTTAGGTTTTCTTGTTATGACCATTCCACACTGCCTTCAAAAGTGGGGAAAATCTCACCAAGATCCCGGTCATTAATGTCTCTTTTGAAATTAAGTTCCAGTTGTTGCCTTCTCTCCACTGTGCTACTGTGAATTCTTTGTCGTCTACCAGGCTCTATTGAGGGGGGTTAGTTCTCTCAGAGGTGGATGCCTGTCCTGCCAAAAGCAGATTTTCCAGCCATTGCCTAGTTTTGAAACCAAGCTGCTGAGAGAACAGAGGCCATAAAGTACTGATGTGTCTCCTTGATGCCTTGTGGAAAGGAGACCCTTACACTGTATACTCATAAGACCAAACTTCCTTGTGCTTACTGGCCTCCTTAATGCATCAACTTCCACATTAGATCTCCAAAGCCACTTCATTTAAAGGCGGTCCTATTTCGCACTCTTATATCCTTCGTGTTTCTTTTTTAAGTAGCAATACTCTATTGCAATCTTTATTCCCTTGCCATAAGAAATCCCCTCACGTCTGTTTTCCCCCCACCTTGAAAGGCATTGGAACAAGGACATAATGTAGGCCAGCATACAGTCAAGGACACTATTAATTAGTACTCCCTTTGTCCAAATTTATGTGGCACAGTTTCCTTTTTAGTCCGTTCCAAAAAGAATGTTACCTTCTTATAATTAGAAACAACTTAATTTTAAAACTCCTCTTTTACCCAACAAATGCCTAAGGTTTATAAAGAAATGGATCTTGGGCCTAACTCAATTCCTAAAGCTAGCTCATGAAGGGAGGATGTCCAAGTCCATATCAAGAGACCACCCACCCATCTCATTAACCACTGATATGGAACATTTTTCATTCTTCAATACCCTACCTCACATTCGGGCTGGACATCTTAAGTGTGGGCAATTTAATTTGGGGGACCCAACATCAGGTGAGATAGGTCCTGCTCTGATATCATATGAATAAATGGATCTTGGGCTAACTCAACCCTAAAAGTTAGCTCATGAAGGGAAGATTGCCCAAGTCATATAAGGAGACCTCCCATCTCATTAACTACCAATGTGGAGTTTCATTCTTCAACAGATTTAGACCACAAATTTCAAAAGTCTTTCTTTCTTAGACTTTGTGCCTAGTCAAAAAGTGTCACATCAATTGAGATAGACGGAGTATCTACAAATGACATAATGTGGGTAGCTATAGGGAACTAGTGGCTTATATATGCGGCTTTGTAAAGGATGTTCTGTAGCTGCCAGATATCTACTCCTACTGCCGTTTCATTTGGCAGATCTTATTTTGCTTAACCGGTTTGGGGAAGGAAACCTGAGCTTGTATGGCTAGCTGGCAAGGACAGAAGATGAAAAGGGAGTTCAAGAACATATGGAAAATGGTACTTTGGATAGTTTGGATAGGAAGAAATCAGATTTATCTCTTTATCTTTTGTAAAGTTAAAATGTCAGAGGACTCGTTATCAAAAAAAAAAGTCTGGGGACTATATTTATATAAGTGCAAGTGCTGGAACTCATGGGCTCCTTATATGTGTAAAGGATTGAATTTTACATATAGTTCTGTAAGCTAGGAGCATCTTATTGGTGCTGCGTACTCGGTGAATTTATTGTCTATTGATAGAAACTTGCTGATGAATAATCAATTGATTTTGTGATAGGAAGCAAAAGCTTGGTCAAATCATAAAACTGGTTTTTTGCTGTCAAAGTGTGATCATGAATTATTCCTTTAATATTTACCTTTCTTTAAAAAAGGTGTTATTCTGAATGATTATTTTATAAGACCGGTATATAGAGGTAACTGAGAGGACTTCTTGGTATAGCTCTGTAAGCTGGGAGTACCTTCTTGGTGCTCGGATATTCAGTAATTTATTTTGCTTATTAGAAAAATTGCTGATGAATGGTCAAACCATTGAAGTGGTTTTCTGCTGTCAAGTGTTATTCTTGATGGTTCTTGACTTGTAAAAGACAGGTTAAGAAAGGTATACGAGAGGTGTATATAAAAGGTAACGTTTGTATAATCAAGTGCTGCTACATACACATTGACAACCTTTTGTCCATATATTACACATAAGATGCTGGTCCCAAGCTTGGATAAATGAGGGGAGTTGTGATAAGTTGGTGACCAGCGTAAAGATAGTATTCAATTGGCAAGGACTCTATCTGAGGCAGTAAATGGGCTGGAATTGAGCAGAATGCAAGGGTTCATATAACTGATCCTAACTAATTTGTGATCAAGCAATGTTGTAATTGATGATAACAAAGTCTCTGTCCAAAATGATTACATACAGATACGGGTCATAGCATCTAGTTCTTTATGTCAATTTGGTCATTGTTTCTTCATATTTTGTGGAATTAAATTTTTTACACATTTGAGACCTACATGAAGATGGTACAAGGCTCTACATTTTATAATTAAGAATATTTGAAAAAGTCAATAGGCAATGGAAAATAGTTAAGACTTTCTGAATGGCAATATTGCATATAAATTGAGACAGAAAGTATATTTTTCACTTATTATAAGATAAACTCATTATATTTTTCCCTCTGAAATGTGCATACTAACGAATTTCCATTGAGGCCACGTAAAATGCCATTATTATCTCTTTCTTTGAGGCTTTTATACTTGTTAACCTGATTTCTTCGTTTGGCCAATATCATGTCCCATCTTAAAACTTTATTTGTGTGATGCAGAATTTCATGGCAGATGCAGGGGCACCTCCGGCACAGACAGGTCCACCAGTTGACCAAGGCTACAACCCCTATGGAGCTCCTCCTCCTGCTTCTATGTATTCATCTGCCCCTTCAAATGCAGGCATTCCAGGGCAATCTGGGGGCTACGGTTCAGTGTATGGTAACAATTATGGCTATTGAACTGGATCTATCTTGGATTTAGTTTGGTGAACAGAACTAATAATCCTTTCGTGAGGGTGGTGTTTTGTATTGTTGTACTCTTCATTTAGGCCTAGTGGACATGGAATTCCTATAGATAGATGTATGCATTAGGCTCGTTACAACCTTTAATCTACAAAATGCCTATTTTATTCTTGTTCTGCTTTCTCTCTATCTGCAGCTTTTCCGTGAGTTATATAGTATCTTTAACATGAGAATAATTTCATATTTTCGCTCGGTTAACTAGGAAATATTTTATACATGTTCAATCTGTTGTCACGGCGGAGGGAACAAGGATCCCTATGTTTGTCTAGACTCTTTGTTCTTTTCGACCTATTTGATTCTCTCAAACTGTAGTTATTTAGGTGCTCTTTGGTCAAGTTCCTCTGAAAAATTATAGGCTTACGTGCATGTATGTCATGACCTCTCTTTAGACATCTTTGAACCTCAGTTCATTTGAAAATGTCAACAAAATCTTAGTTCCTGTCTGAAAAAGACTAGTGTATTATATTTGTCATGCCCTATATTGTTTACCCTCTTTGAAAGGAATAGAAATGTATTTATATGACTCAAATAATTCTTTGGCCCTCTTTCTTGTGATTCTCGATAGCACACCGGATTCAAAGACCCCCCTTAGGAACTTTTAATAAAACATTACTTGGCGCTGGCATTACTTCAGGTTCACGTTTTGAAATTTTTTTTGTGAAAATGTGTTGAATTTTCATGAAAAATCTACCTGCGAACACTTGAGATCTACTTTTTGGAATAAGCGAACTGTTTCAACAATTAAGTACCTTATCCATTTTCGCCGTACTTTATGCAAAAACTTTTCTAATCCAAACGAAGTGATGAGGCGTTCATTTACCATTCTACAGTTCAACTCAAGGGGAATGAGTTATATGTTTTCCTATTCTTCGCTCTCATTGGTTATATAGAACAATGAAGCCCCTTGAGTTTTCGCGGGGTTCTTTAGCTAATTTGGCTAGACCAAGTTCTTGATAGTTGACAGAGATGAGCAGAAAGCAAAACCCTCCATGGTTATATTCTTCATCCAAGTTAAACCTATTGCATCTTTGAAAGCAAACAAACACAAACCAAAAAGCAACCCATAAACGAATCCCCCAAAAACTAAAATATTATGACGAAGTTAAATAATTATAATAAAGACAAACTTGTCTTGCTCTACCAACCCTACAATGCATTCAGCACCTTTCTGCACAATATCAAAGTTAATCACACACCATCTCCAGATTCTTATTCGAATAAAGCATCATAAAACAGGATACGCCCAGTTTCAACTCAACTTTTGTTTGAGGGCATATAGTTTCATATTTTATAAAGAGACTTGAACGAGTTCAGAAAGAAAGCCAAGCTACAAATGAAAACCTACATTCAAGCTTTGATGGCTCAGATATTCACTTTATTGGGCCCAACTGTAATGACAGACCTAACAAGCGGAGGACCTCAAACCAGAGAATCTCACACATCTATTATTTTTACTTGGTTGAAGGTGCCTTCTCCAGCTTTCGTTCTGGCTTGAGGAATGGATCCTGCAAGTTAGCAGTTGAATGAAATACATCAAATGAGGTCATGAACTTTAAATTCCACCTTTATAGTAATATGTGAGAAATCAACAACCAGAACTCATTTCTTGCTTAGAGAACTTAGTAGCAACCAAAATAGGGTAAGAATAGTAAATTTGCAGCAAAAGAAAGCACAGCATATTTCTCATTTATTATCTATCAGTCTGCAACACTTCTGTGACACAAAATCTATCACAGAAAGCAGTGATATATGTTATCTTTTGCCAACTTGAGATTTTAACTGAGATGGAACTTGCCACTAGCTTATATAGTCCTCAAGAATGAAAGAAAGGCCTACTAATTGCCACATCATTTACCTTGAGGAATAGGCCTTTTTCAGAAATACCCCCTAAAAGACAACCAATAACCAAGGCCATTTCAGCAGTTCAGCTACTTTCAATTAAGCATCTACTCTCCCAGACCCCAGGAAGAGAGAGAAGAGAAAGGGGATTTCATCTCCTAAATAGGTATTATCTCCATGACTAGTTCCTTTACCTTTCCAAAGTACATCTTCAGACTTCATCAGTGTCTTCTCCATACACCGCAGAAATTTCAATCGTTATAAATAAGGCATACCTTCAACTGCAGGCTGCAGCTTTAACAGAGATCAGTATCCAGAGAAAACCTACATATAACCATGGGTGCATCTTGCGTTACATCTCCAAAACAGCAGTTGCTGTTGGACAGTCTCACAGGGCTGAAAACTAACAATATTTGCAAGATTTTACTGAAAGAAGGTGGAGAACTGAGCATCATCACTTATCTGTAGGCTATGAGGACGTTGACTGTTGATTAACAATACCAAAGAACAAAACAGTCACAGTAGTAACAAAAAGGAGGAAGAATAGTAGACTGTATCAGAAACAACAAAAAAGTGGCAGCAGAAAAAAGTCCAGTAGGGGCAGGTGTAGCTCAAGATTGAACAGCCAAAGAAAATGAATTGGGGTTGTTTGAGGGTTATGTGTGGTGCGGGGAGGGGAGGCGGCAAGAGAATTATAGAAAGAAGGGAAAAGGGTATTCCAAACTTTACAAGGAAAATGAAGAAAATGCACATCTAGAGATGAATAAAAATTGGGAACTTTCTCACAATCCTACTAAAACTTTAGCTTCTCGTTTATCCTATGGCCTTCTAGTTACAGAGATGAGCAAATAGATACTTGGTGTAGCAACGGATTTTTTTCAAAAGATAAGTTGACACGCGTCATACATGCATAACAAGAAATGTTACTTATATTTATATGGCCTAGGCTTAAGCTCCCAATTCTGCTCAACTCCATGGACATGAGCTTCAATTCAGCTCAAAAGCAACTTGAACCAGGTCAAGCTCAATCGGTAACATTATTTAGTAGAGGTGAAAAGAATCGGAAAGAGGAAGGAAAACAAATAGCAATATTATTCTGTAAGGAGTAAAATTGGAGGGTTGGGCAGCTTTTTGGGGCCCCTCTAAAGTTGGATGTATAAGAAAGAAGCATACGGCTTCACTTCTCTTCCACTTGTGCAAAGCAAGTAGAAGTAAAAGTTGAATATTCAGGGATCAAACTATGAATGCCTCTCTCCTTTACCCATTCCCTCTCATTTATGGAACTGGACTATGGATGGCAATAGGGCAGGTTAGGACGGGGCAAGCTTTGACCTACTTAGATTTTAACCCGCCCTGCCCTGCTATTTAGCATTTTTCAAAAAAATTGCTCCGCCCCGCTAAGCCCTGCCCTGCCCCGTTTCATTTATGTTATCTTTCCTTTTCTTTTCTTTTTTTTCATTTAGCAACATGAATTTTTTTTTAACTTCTTTAGTCTTTACCATCTATAAATGAAAATTAATTAGATAAATACTTTATCGCGAACGTCTCACTTATCATCCTTCAACTTTACAAAAATAAATTATTCTAATTTGATAAGTAAAATTTACTCTTTGTTATAATTTATTTAGCTTGATTCGTAACACGAAGGTTAAACTAACTAATGTTTGGTGTGAACATGAACTTACAATCTTCAGTTTTAAAAAAATAATATTTACACATTTAGAAATTACATAAAAACTACTATAAGTCATAAATGTTTACCATTCAAAATATGTAGAAAACATTTGAAAAAATTAATATTAAAGAAAATATTCTTTTAATTATTTAAATAGTAACTAAGACAAATAAATTAAAACGAAATAATGAGTATAAATTTTATGATAAAAGAACCAAAAACATACTTTAATAAGAAAATTCATTTCTCTCAGGCCTATGTCTAAAGATGATAGTCCTCCCATCTTTTAAAATATTGACATGATATTGCATAAGAAGGTCATGTCCTTTCGGGTATAAACTGTTACCGTTCCAATTTTTTTTAATTTGAGTCTTATCCTGCCCTGCCCTGCCCTACCCTACCCTAACCCATTAAAAAAATTTAGAAATAATATTTTTCCCTGCCCCGCCCTATTTAGATTTTTCCCTACCCTGCCCCGCCCTATTTAAAATTTTCCCTTCCCTTTCCCATTAAGGACTTGCGCTGCCCCCCCACCCCCTCCCCCCGCCCCAATTGCCAACCCTAACTGGAACCGAATGTAGACCAAAGCTAGATCATTCAAGAATGAGGTAAGCATAGCTTGAGAAGCTCATTTGTTACCTTAGCCCCAGTCTATGAATCATAAAAAATTCTAAGTCCATTCACCTCCCAGATACGACTGTTTCATACACTTCCAAGACAAGCTATCAACCAGATGAAAAACCCAGCACCCAGTAAATTCCCTTTTACAGATTAAAGATTTAAAGGCTCTGCCCGCAGTTCAAACCCTCCATAGACTCGACCCACTGTGCGTGAATCAAAATTAACTGCAAATCAGGAACCCTCCTGGCTCCAAATTTACCTAAGCAGCAACATTCTTACATGACTTTCCACCAGGCAGCTCCCAAAACAATCGCCTTATCAATTTCCTCTTCCATATATACAGACAGACCACTCAAGTCAAATCCTCACACCTTCGTGTGAGTAGGTTTCATGTGTTCTTCGTTTCTTGTAGATGTTGATTGTGTCAACACATGTATGACATGGATATGGGTGCTTCATTTGGATCCCTCAAAATACACAATCACACACCAAGCCTTTTTTCTATCTGGATGAGGGGAAGGGGGTTGAAGTTCTCAGATCAAATTAAAATAGTTGTGAGATTAGAGATTAATGTGAAATTTGCTCAAACCCAATACACCTCTGCCCTTAGATTGAGATTTGGAAATGCAAGGTCTTCATTTTATGGGTTATGAACATGACTATATGAAGAAACCCTAATCTAATCCCGATCTAAACATCCAACAAAAATCAGCGATGGAAGAGCTTCAACAATCATTTCATTCAGGTGAATAACGATACAGAGAATATTAGCAAGGATGATATCTCGCAAATCTAAAATGGTCCTAATATGGACGTAGAACAAACAGACAAGGAAAAAAAATCTAAAAATACATAAGAGAGCTTACATTTTGGACGAAGATAAAATTGGCGACGACAATAGTACCGACAATACCGCCAAGTATAGCAGCGGGGCCAGTTAACAAGCTCCATTTTCTGTGTATCATCTTCGATGTTATTCACCTTCACCTTCTACGTCTCTCTCCTTCTCTCTGTCTCTCTTTAATCCGAATTCTGAGAGACTACAAAAAGGGGGAAAAGAAAAACAGAACAGTCCGAGATACCTATCCAGATGGGCCTCTCAAATTCGAGTTGTTGACCAATATCATCCTTGTTCTATTTCACTTGACAAATAACATCCCTCAAGTTTTGCCAACTTAACCAAAAAGATCCCTCGGTTAGATTTTCTGTTAGATACTCATAACGTGGCTTCTTGTTTCTCACGTCAGAACACCAACTATAAATCAATTTAATGTAACGTTTTTATTCTTGTAAGTGTTTGTAAATGAGATGACCGAATACGAAGGACCAAACCTTCTCAATTCAAGATACAAATATTTTAAAATGAAATATAGTAATCTGCATAATAAAAAAAACTACTCTCTCCGTTTCAAAATAAGTGATGTTTCAGCCTTTTAATTTTATTTCAAAATAAGAGATGTTTTACTAATTAAGAAGATATTAACGATGTTCTTCCAGTTTTACTCTTATTTAAATGGAGAGAGTTTTACATAATCAAGAAAATATTAAAAAGTTACATTTTTTTCAAGATATTTTTTAGGGATAAATGAGTAAATACATATTTTTTTTAAGAATAAATAATTTTCTTATGAAGTGTGCTCAAACTAAAAATATCACTTATTTTGAAATTGATGAAATAGATAAAAGGTACATTAATGTAAATCACAATTTTGGGCTGCGAGGGCTTCTATTTCATCGGTGCAAGGCAATTCATTAGTTGGCCTTCTATTTCTACTAAATTTGTTTTCTTGCCATTTAAAAACAAAAAAATCGAAACAGGATACTAATATTGGGGCATTTGCACTTTCTTTTTCTTTAATTATTATCACTTAAAATAAACAATTCTTTTACGAAATATATATTTATATATTTGCAACATAATTCACAAATCATGTCTCGAGTCACTTTTGCCTCTTAAACAACTTATGAATTATGATCACCAGGCATAAGTTTGACTTAAAAACTAAAAATTAATTTGACGGCAATTCGTGCAATTTCATCACTAACACACTATGTATATAGAGTAGTCCTTTCTGTTACTTGGGACAATTAGGAAAGAGAAGTCCGGTATTTTGAGAGATACGAAAAATTAATTTATATTTTTACTTCATTAAATCACTTGATCATAATAAGTTGTATTGATTTAGTGTAAATACTCATTAGTTAACTGCTATATATAGCTCAACAAATCCATCAGTGACCTGTTACATGTATTTTGATTAATCTCTTGCATACTTGTTATCTCTCACTAGCATCAATACTAGACGACTTTATCTCCGAGACTTAAACACAACAACATATTCAGTGTAATTCCACAAAGGGTTTGGATGAGTGATGTATGCAATCTAACTCCTATCTTTGTGAAGATAGAGAGGTTATTTCCGATAGATTTTAAACATATAAAAAACAAGTGTTAAAAAAAAAATCAATAGTGAAGAAAATCATGCTAAAAACTAAGGAGAAGAGAATAGTGGCAACGACAAATATTATGGTAAATGAAGCAACGTAAACAACAGGTTATAATAAAATCGAAAAATAAGATATTAAAAGAGTACTAATAAGAGAAACTAGGACAATGCTCGACTCCTAACTAATCTTCTATCCTAATCCCAGACCAGGCTTAAATCACCTGACATTTCTTTTCGGTCTTCATTGAGATTTGAGCCTTGATCTCCCGTGGAATATTTCACTTCAATTCACAATTAGACCACTCTCTCTTAGGTACAACATAAAACTTGTATCCAGAATCCAGGTATTGAATGAAGACAACAAATACCGTGCAGCAAAATTCTTTTGAAGTTAAATGAAGCTGTGTGGATGAAAACCAGCAGTCTTAACCAATAAAAAATGAAAATAAGAAAAACAAAGCCAAATTATATAGACAACCAACTAGAAGAAAATAGCAATACTAAAGGGGGCAAGGAAATGACATTGACCATAATGCTTGTCTATTTGTGCAGACACAAGATTATAGACAGCTACAAAACTGGAAACTTTCATCATTTGGTAACAGACCTCAGCATCTTTAACCAAACGTTTGTTTGGAACATAACAAAATAAGGAACTGCTGCACCTGCACTCAGCACATTTTTAGTTATAAAATACCATGTCAATAGTGAATTGAGGTTGAGAGGGGGTGGGGGAGTGTAAATTGCATATGGCATCCGCAACCTAAGAAAACCAATATTCATCATATCATATGATTATAATCACCAAATCTATCATCTGTTGCAATGTATTATTAAAACAAATCCCAAGAAGGCATAAGCTTACTAGACTAGTAGATGAAAAGTTATAGCTATGGACTGAGAAACTAACTAGAAATATCCTTCAACAGATATAAGAAAGATTCTGCACAGGAAAAAGGTTATATTACACAGACTTCTTTTGCACCCAATGAATAGACTGCAGAAACTACTTAAATTGGAGCTGCACATGTCGTCCTGAAGTGGCCAGTCTGATTGCAGCGGCTACAATGCACAACTCGCTTCACCCTACCACGGTCTTCTGCTCTAACTCGCTTCTTCCTTGGCCTGCCGGGAGGCCGAAGTGACTTAGGTGGGTTTATAATAATCTCAACAGCTTGGGCAGCATTTGGATCTCCTTCTGTCATCTCCTTCCATAATGATTTATCTGGAATAGGATGTATAGTTTGGGAATATGTCTTCCGGTATGTTGCAACAGTAAAGCAACTCTCAGTAAACCGGTGGACATTTTGCCGGCAAGAAAGTAGTGCTGCCACAGCATGTGCACAGGGCAAACCATAGAGTTGCCAGCCCTGACAAAGGCAGCGACGACTCCGAATATCAACAATATTGGTACCCTCATGAGATATTACTTCAAATTCAGCTTCATTAGCACGAAGAACCTGATAAGTCCGGGCACGCTCAAGAGCATCTGCGACTCGCATCTCCGCTGTAGGCACCAGGATTGATGTCCACTGCATACTGGTCTCTCGTCGTTCATTGAACCAAGTCATAAGCTGCCTCCTGATGCATTCCATCATCTGAATTATTGGAAGTCCAGAGGCCTCCAGAATCCAATTATTCAATTGTTCCACTATGTTAGCAGTCAAATGCCCAAACCTTGTTCCCTCAAAATAAGCTGTGGCCCACAATCGCGGAGGAATCCGTCGAATCCAATATGCAGCATCTTGTGATATTTCCTCAATCTCGAGAATTTTTGCCTCGAACTCGATTACTGTAAGAGCATGTGCAGCTTCCCACAACAGGTTAACAAGCATTGAATTGTTGAACTCCTTGCGGAAGCTTTCACTCAAATGACGCATGCAGAAACCATGGAAAGCAGTAGGAAAATTTGCTTCAACACCATCTACAATGCCCTTCTGCCTGTCAGACAAGATGGTAAGTCTTGGCATGTTTTCTGTATTGACCTCTAGCAAGGTATGAAGTTCCGACAGGAACCACATCCAGTTATCATCATTCTCCTCATCAACAACACCAAATGCTAGAGGAAAAAGGCCGCCATCACCATCAAAACCAGTAGCTAAAAGTAAAGTACCGAGGTATTTACTTTTCAAGAACGTCCGGTCAAGCCCAAGAAGAGGGCGACAAGCATTTAGAAAACCAAAAATAGAAGCCTGAAATGATATAAAAAGACGCTGAAAGCAATTATCAGCAGGGTTTGCATAAACTGATGCAATACTCCCTGGATTGGTCCTTTTAACTTGTTCACAGTACTGAGGAAGAAGGCGATAACCTTCTTCAAAGGAACCGCGCATAGCAGCCATAATTCGCTCCTTTCCACGCCAAGCTTGCTTGTACGACAGGGTGATTCCATGAACCCGGTGAATTTCTTCAAGGATCTCTTTTGGCTTGCAATTTGGGTTTTCCCGAAGCCGTTGCTCCACAGAATTGGCCACCCACTGAACTGAGGCTTGCTGATGGCCTAGATGCGCTATTCCTCCACATGTATGGTTGTCATGAATTGTTCTGATTGTGAATGTGGGTACACCTGGAAGTTTAGCAGCATGAATGCGCCAAGGGCAGTTCTCACTGGCACATTTAGCAGTAAAACGAGTTTTATCAGATTTTATGGTCTGAATCTCAAAGTGAAGAGCAATGGCCGTGTCACGTAAAGCCCTTCGGCAGCTTTTGACATCAGGGAATTCTTGTCCCACATGTAACTCATAATCAGGTGTTGCTGAAACAGTTCGAGCCTGAAGGACATGAGGTGACGAAACAAGAACCATCTGGCCATCATGGAGTTCAAATTCATGTGCAGGTTCAACACCCATATCATGGCTCTCAACCACAGCTAATTCCATGTTATCATCAAGTTCTTGGTTTTCCTCGATACCTAACTCATCTTGTTCAGAAATATCTAACTCATTGTTTTCATTAGGCAACTCCTGGTTTTCATGCTCAGGCTTCTGCTCCATAGGTAAACCATTCTCGTGTTCATACTCATGCTCGTGATTCCCGTCATGATCTTGGCTCTGCCCAATACCCATCTCATGCTCATGGTTATGGTTCTGCGCTAGTTCCAGGCCGTGGTTCTGGCTTATGCCCATATCATGAGTGTGGTCAAACACTATTTCCTGGTTCTCACTACCAACAGTTAAATCGTTATTTTGGCCAAGGATCAACTCATGGTTCGCCATTCCGTCTTTGCAAAAGTGGCTATTTCAATCAATAAGCTGTTATGTCACCTGTTCTACCAATCTGAGAAATATGTGGATACCAAACTTTGCAAATGTACCAAGGAAAGATCAAACTCTTCTCTCACTTGATGAAGTACCAACTCTGAGGACAAAGAATCAGCTAACAACTAACAAGTACCAAAGCTACTTTGTGCTTCGGGTGACTTCACTAACCCTGCTTCAAAAGTGCAAACAATTGGTGATTTGGCAAATTGGACTAAAGAGTGTATGCAGAGAGAAGTAAGCACAATAACCTAAACCTATTATCGTACTCAAAACCAGAACAAGAAAAAATGACGGGATAAATCAACGCCCAAACGTTAAGGAAATATAATCCGACTTCTGACCTGCGCCCAGCACTATATCAGTCCAACGCACTGATCAAACTCAATGAAATAGCAGCTCCTTCCAGCTACAAGAATGAATTATAAACCAACAAGTCTCAATATAATAAACTGTAGAAATCCGTAAAACAAACAATACACATATAGTAAGATATCCCAGCAATCTTCTTACCGAAACGGCAGAAGCCACAAAGGGAATTAGTGACAGGAACCCAATAAAACAATAAACTCACCATTAATTAAGAGAGGAAAAGAGAGCGCCAGAAGTCAAAACACGATCGAGACTTGTCGAATAGCCCCTAAACCCAACTGAACTAAAACTCCTCCAAGATAGCAGCTTTTCCAATCAAAACACCAAAAAAACACAAAACCCATCTCAGATTGCACCCGAAATTGATCGAAACAAGCGTAAGGGTCGAGAAAAAGGGTTCAAGCTTCGAACCCCAAAGAAAAAGATCTGCAAAATTTTGAAAAAATGGCGGGTAAAAAGACGTTGGGTGCGATAGAAGGGAAGAGAGAGAAGAAGAAGAAGAAGGGGAAGGAGAGAAAGGGGAAAACCGGAAAAGAGGAGAAGGGCAAGGAAGGGAAGGAAGGAGGCTGGAGAAATTGAGGGGCAAAAGAGAATTTTGAGGGTTGCGATTGAGAGGGTTGTGTTGGGAATTACAGCCTTAAGGGCTAACGTTGAGAACGATGGGTATTTAGGTCATAATGGGACATCCCTCTTCTCCTTTTCTATTTCGTACTTACCATACTACCCCTTTTTCTTTTTTCTTCTTTTCCCTATTTTCTTGTTTTTGTCCCTACACCCTCAAAAACCACATTATTCATTGGTTCTTTTATACATTTTCTTTATTTTTCTTCTACCATTTTATATTATTTGTAATATATGGCTTTATATTTGTCTTTTATTAGGCAATTCATCATACACTTTGGGGTTAAATTTAAAATTAGTATTTATTTATGAAGTGTGAATAAAATTTTAATTTTAACTTTAAATAATGATTTGAAATGGCTATTTACTATTGTTGTTGATCTTTCGGATCAATAAATTTTTATAAAATTATGTGTATTTAAAAGTTTTATAATAGCATGTAATTAAAAATATTTATTTATAAAAAAAATTGAGATGTGCGATTTATTAATGTGGCGCCTTATAATATTTTGATACCTTGTTTATATACTATGATTTGCTTATTTGGGGAGATTGTATAAGAGTTGGGGAAGTTTTGATAGTTTTCATAAATTGTGAAGTTTTCATGTTTATGAAAAAATATATAATTTAAGTAATCCAAACTCCATGCCGCAATAAAATTTCAACTTCAAATCAAACTGATTTAAATCATGGTGTAAAATCATGTCCAAATGGACCATCAGGTTATTTTGAACAGTAAGTAATTTATCTTTTTAAAAAAATTACAAAGTATTGCGAGAGAATATTAATTTGTATTTGGCTAAACCACTTGAGAAGTGATTTTATTAATCCAGTCGTGCCAATTTATGTGATGTACTTGTACTGGACACGAAATTTAAGAAATATGGGAAGACTTTTGAAATTTGTCGTTTAAAATAATTCATAGATATTTATATGACTATAAACCGTCTCGCTAAAGGAGAAATGAATATTTAAATATTAAATTATTACTAAATATAGAAATGTGTCATTCTTTTTTGGACTGACTAAAAAGAAAAATGTGTCACTTAAATTGGAACAAAGAAAATAATATTTTGTGTTTAAAGTGTAATACCCGTGAAATTTAAGTGATTATTTTGTAAGAAACTGAAATATGAGTCAAGTATTATTATTATACATCATATGTTGGGTAAAGACCATGGTTTGAAGTCTTGAACTAATGTCACACAAGAAGTACAAAAGGCCTACCGCGATGCGGTCCGCCTAGCATGGCGCGTCACGGTAGTGGTTATGGGCAGATTACATGTTTTTAAACTTGTGATATTTTTTCATTTGATCAACTATTTTCCAAAAGGTTCTAACCTGTCTCCCTCCTTTCTTCCTTAGGTTTCCAAGAGAAATTGAATGGAAAATCACCATTAAAGCTTCATCCAAGCAAAGAAACAAGTTGGGATTATCGTGGAAAGCGTCTAAAACGTGTTGCCCCATCAATTTCGAGTTAGATGGTTGATAATCGAAGGAAGCAGTCTGTGGATTCTTGATAAATCTTCATGGAAACACCTCTTAGGTGTATGGTAAGGATTCATACACCTTTCTCCCTTGTTATAATGAGTTATGCGCTATTATCGGAGAGCGGCTACCGATGTCCGAAACTTTTTTCATTTATTGTGTTGTGGAATGTTTTAAGTGGTTGTGGAGTTGTAAAACATTGTGAATATTGTACTATAGTAGAGTATCGAAGTATTGATTAAGAATAGTCGAGCTATCGGATTGTTTTCGAGGTATGTTAAGGTTAAACCTTCTTCACCAAGTTTTCTTCATTATACAGTTGATACGACTTGTTCTTTATCGTCGTAGTATTCATAGCCATAATAGTTGTTGATCGAGTTGGCTGTTGGAGTTATATATATGTTTTCAATATGAGCTTCCCTTATCGAGATTAGTTTTATTTAGTTGTTGCCTCGTATTAAAAGTGACATATCTTCTCGTATAAATGTCATCACTTAGTCAGCTATTGTTAAATTGTTTCCTTGTTGATTCCTTGAGGGTTTTGTGATTAGCTACTTAGGATTACATATTGATATTGGCAGCATAGTAGTAGTTTGGCGTGTGAATCAAGTGGTTTGACGCCTATAATTATATAGCTTGCCTACAGGCCTTTGGCGTATTTGACGCTTATAGAGCTAAAGTGTTAGTGTTATAGTTTCACCTCCGGGTTAATAACGTCGTGGATGCCTATTGGGCTATGGTGATTAGTTATAGGGTGTTCCACCTTACTGTTATCGATTTTATAGTTTGATATGACGTACAAATTATTATGCAGATTGTTTAAAAAGACACACTAGTTGCTGATAGATTATGAGCTTGTGTGATGCCTTCGTTGTCTATCTTGTCAGTTGTTGGCATTTGGCCTATGCTTTCAGGTTATACATATATAGATGCCCATTTATAGATTTCCTAGAAGGGCTATTAATAACTTGTTGCCTTGCCGATGCCTTGAGGGTTTTGTGATTAGCTACTTAGAATTACATATTGATATTGGTGGCATAGTGATTAGTTTGGCGTGTGAATCAAGTGATTGTGATGCCTATAACTATATAACTTGCCTACGGGCCTTTGGCGTATCTTGACGCTTATAGAGCTAAAGTGTTTGTCCTATAGTTTCATCTTCAGGTTAATAGCGTTGTGGCTGCTTATTAGGGTATGGTGGTTAGCAATAGGGTGTTCCACCTCCTCTTTACCTGCTTATGCATTCATAGTACAAGACTTTACTACTCAAGCTGCATTATATACCCACCACCAATAATTGTTAGCGATCTTATAGTTCGATATGACGTACAAATTATCGTGCAACTCGCTTAAAAAGCCACACTACTTGTTGATAGATTGTGAGTTTGTGTGATGCTTTCATTGACTATCTTATCAGTTGTTAACATTTCGGCCTATGCCTTCGAGCTATACATATATAGGTGCCCATTTACAGATTGCCTAGATGATTGTTAATAAAGTGTATCTTGCCAAATGAGGTTACACTATGCTTGTAAGAGCTATAAAACATTTACAGAGACTATATTAAAGTCTAGAGACTCACATTGAAGTTTATTTACTTACAGACTTCCTTTATGCCTAAGTTGGCATTATTGACCCTTGGTAGAGACTTTTGTGTTGGGGATGTAGCTACAGGAGCCTAAAAAGCCAAGACATAGATACATGAGTCAAGATGGCTCAAGATATAGATACAAGAGCCAAGTGTGCTCAAGAGACAGTTATAACTTGTCTATGGTGCCAAAATATTACCAATAGGGGTATATGGATTGAATGGTACCTGTCGAAACTTATGGGGGCTGAGGAAGGTTATTGTTTATTATTTGTATGGCTTATGGGGACTCGGGTGGTTGTTTTTTGATTATTTATTTGTATACTATACAATATATACAGATGAAAACGTTCAGGTTATCTTCTGACTTCCCTAACTGATTACTTTTAGTACTTACAATACCAACTTTAATTTCAAATTTTGATTGTTTTACATACTTGGTGCATTGTTGTACTAATGCCCTAAGCCTGGGAGCGTTGAACTCTTGCTTGCAGGTCCTTACAGACAAGTATAGGAACCTTCTCAGTAAAGTACTTCAGTTTCGGAAGATTGGCCAGCTCCTTCCTTCTGAGTTGTCTTATTTTAGAGGTTTGCCTGCCTTTTGTTCTTTAGTTGTTTGGGTAGGTCGGGGACCTGTCCCAGATAAATATCTTTTCTTAAAGTCTTCATACTATGAAATTATATAGAAGTACGTTATTGGCCTTATTGTTTTGTATTGACAACTTGACGGCCTTAACGACCCTTGTATATATATGCTTACTTTCAGTTTTATATGATCTTAGACACCATGGTGTTCTCATCAGCTCGCATAGAAATTTATGATATTAAATAGCATAGTGGTCTCGTCAACCCGTATAGGATTGTATTGATTTATTATGATTTGTTGGGATGCTGAGTTTCAGTATAGGTTTTTAGTTGATGCCTTGCCGACCAGGGCTTCTTTAAGTTGAGTTATACTTGTTTGATTATTTGTTTTGTTTGTTGGTATATGCCACAATGCCAGAAGCGTATATGTCTAGTTAAATCGGCTCAAGGTCCAGTATGATATAGGTACCAATTGCGCCTCTCAAAGTTGGGTGATGACATAACAAATATGCTTTAAGAAAAATTTTAAGTGTGAAAGAAAAAAAAGATACTACCAATTAATTTAATTTGATTAGTATGATTTGTTTTTATGTGGATAATATTATCCTAAAAAGATCAAAATCACTTATTTTTTAAATTTTTTAAATTTTTTAAAAAAATGTTTTTTTTTTAATTTCCAATTAAAACCGAAAAAGAAGAAGAAGAAAAAGTTGTGCTAATGCTCAAAATCACTTATTTCGTTCGTCAAAAATTGACCAAACATTTTCATTTTTTAAACAAGTATTTTTTAAAATAAAAAATAAATATTTTTAACCTTTCAAAAATTTGAACAAACAAACTATCTAATTTAAACTAACTTGTTAATTTGTTTTACTTATTTTATTATATACTAATAAGCTTATTAGTAAAAGACTTAATAAAACGCATTCTCTTTATAAACACAATTCTAGTCTAAGTTTTGAGGTTTTATGGTTCTATTTAGTATGGAACACTATAATTAGTTTCCAACATTGTTTTAAATTTTTTCTACCTTTTCCTCTGCATATATTTGTTCATACAAAAAGGACAATTTGTTCACCTACACCATGAAAATGTCATTCCTAACAGAAGAGTCTTAAGTCCAGGAGGGTTTGGGTCGGTTTGAATCGATTTTTCACTTAAAGGAAATTAAATTAATTATATTAATTTTTTAAATATTGGAATTAAATTAAATCAATTAAGTCGGTTTTGTTAGACTTTTAGATTTATTTGGATTTTTATAAATTTTTAAAATAAAATATATGATAGTATAGTTTCAATCACAAATAGGTTGACTATATTTTTATTTTTTAGAAAAAATTTCACCAGTGTCCAGTGTCTGCATTGGAGCCCCGACTAATTCAGACCGCGCGTTGTAGGATCCATTAGAGTGGCAGCTAGGACTGGGCATAAAAATCGAAAAATTGGACCGAATCGAATTAATTCGGCTCTTCAGTTTTGGTTTGTCCATTCTTCGGTTTGATTTTGATTCTATTTTTTTCAAAAGTTCGGTGTTCGGTTCGGTTCTCATATAGGATTTTCGGTTATTCAGTTTAATTGAACTTTCATTACATAGGTTCCTATTATAGATTTTCAATGAGTTGGTACTTGATGCTCTGTTGTTGTGGTTTTTAACGAGCAGCGGTGGTGTCATGGGGGAGCCACTCGGTGCTGCAAAACAGAGGCATTTTTAGGCTGTTTTGGGGTGGAAATGCGGTATTCCTTTAAGCTCGTGGGCTCTATTTTTGATCTGTATTCCGATCCCCCAATCAATCCCCTCCATCAAAGCTCTCTCTTCCTATATTTGTGCAGAATTCTTCTCTGCATATATATTTTATGTTTGCTCCATCGTAGATCTCTATCCTTCACTAGCTTCTTTTTTGATGATTTGTGTTACAATTTCTTTAGAAAGAAAGGTGTCTTTCCTCGAATATGAACCACAGTTTGTAGTCTTATGAATCTCTAGTTAAAAACTGAAAAAACTGTTTTATAAAAAATCGAATTAAATCGGACCAAATTAAATTAGTTTGATTTGGTATTTGGTATACACTTCTCCATAACCGAAAATCAAAAAATTAAATCGAAGTTTGAAAAACTCAAACCGAAAAATCAGATCACCACCCCTAGCGACAACGCTTCCAACATAATTTTCTATGTACCCAAGGCTTGAAACCTCTTATTAAGGTAGGTTGACTATATTCTAACATAACACTATCAAAACAATTGTTCTTTAAAAAAAGAAGAAAATATATATATTTAATTAAGTTATATACGTAATTTCCTTCGAAAAGTCATATGCATGGTCTAAACTTTTAGTCATTGCTAAGGAATATATTAAATTTCTTACGATAAATTCTATTTTTGTGCAAAAAAAATTAAAAATTTAGTTGTGATATACCAAGATATCTTGATGATACTTGAACTAAATAGTGATGATTAATTAATGGACTACAAATTATTTTAAGCATGAAATAGATTTTTGGCATTGTGAAAATAAAAATTACAAATCAAACTAGAAAATAAAGGCAACAATTCGATTACTATAAAAGCAAACACCTAGATTACATATCAGGAGTACAAAAAATTAATATGTACTATAATATATATATAATCGATTTGATTTAATTTTTTAATTATTTTTTTATTTATAATCAAAATCAAATTAAATTATGTCTAAAATCAAATCAAATCAAAAAATTAAATTGCAGTCGATTCATGTTTCTCTTGAGGGAAATAATCAACACTATAAATTAAACTAACCTGTGACCTAGGTGTGTTTGATATGGAGAAAAATATTTTATTTTTATTTTTTATATTTGGTTGATTAAAATTTTTAAAAAATATATTGAGTTCATTAAAAATATTTTTTTTAGAAAAAATAAGAAAAATAAGTTTCACAAATGTTATTTGATATTATTGATCTTTTTCTTTTCAAGTTTTTGTGCCGACTGCCCCTATTTTGTGGTGGTCTTTAAGTTTTGCCCCTCAAATTGATAGTCTTTAATTTTTGTCTTTTAGTATTCTAAGTAATTAAAATGGGACAAAAATATCATTAATATTTTTTTTAAAATCACAAAACAAATAAAATTTGCAAATTAAAAAAAAATTCACAAGGCATAGGTTAGCCCTATAGCATAAGTTCAGTAGGCAGAAGTTCAATTGCATGAACTTCTGTCCATAAGCATAAGTTCCCTACTGAACTTGTGCCCCGGGGCATAATTTTGTGTTATTGAATTTTTGCTCCTACACACAAGTTTATTGCATGAACGTCTGCCCATAAGCACAAGTTGCCCCAAGACATAATTTCATGTCCCAGGCACAAGTTTTATTGCATGAACTTCTTCCCATAGACACTATTTTTCTGAACTTGTGCCCAATGCATAAATTAATGTAATTGCTTTTAGGCACAATTTCAATCGCATGAACTTCTGTCATTGGGCACAAGTTCATGTTACTTGAGTTATGTCTCACAAAATTCACCATATCTGCAAAATCCCCAATTTACTTCCTAAAAAAAAGTGCATCTCTTGTTCATCTCCTTTTCATCTTCCTCATGGAATTTCTCCTAATTTTCCCTGCAATATCACACAGTTTCTCGTCGTCTCCTACAACAACCACTTCGCCAACTGCACGGATCTCCCTTTTCTCAAATCATCTCTCCATTGGACTTACATTTCAACAAATTCTACACTTTCAATTGCTTTCACTACTCCTCTTCCCTCTTCTAATGGCTGGATTTCATGGGAAATTAACCCAATTTCCCCCGCCATGATCGACACTCAGTCGCTTATCGCATTCAAAGCTCCAAATGGATCCATTGTTGGTAAAACTTATAATCTTACTTTGTATAAATTCATTACACAATTTGATAAAATTTCCTTCACTGTGTTGTGTTCTAAAGCTGTGTAGGTATAACTTGTGCGAATTTATACCTTAAAATATAACTTTGAGCAGAAATTTATGTCATACGAATTTTATTTATGCCTTACAATTTTTTTTTTATTGTTGTTAAGGGCATTTTGATCATATTTTTATCACTTAAAGTGTCGAAGGACAGAAATTAAAGATCATAAATTTAAGGGACAATAATCAATCCTCTGTTATAAATTATCATTATTATAATTATTGTCATAGCCATTTACTACGATCAACTGTTATCGTTACTAGCTATCATAATTGAGTTAGGATTTGTACTAATGAAAAATGAAAAAAATTCTAAAGTAAAATGACAAATTTAAAATTAAATGGAGGAAAATAAGAAGTTTTTTTTTTTTTACTAAGGGACTTTGTCCTTCAATGATTAAGGGAAAGCAAGTCTAGTGTGTTTATACATAGAATTACTTTTTTTAACACTTCCTAGCATCATCATCATTGCTTGGCTCAAATTTAGATTTGATTGATATATTTCTAACTAAATTTATATGTTAATATTAATATTTTATTAACGTTTATGACCGATTTTGTAATGGTAATTTAATTTCTCCTCCGCTCGGTATCTTTTCAAACATAACTGCTCGATATCTTTCTTGACATAGTTGCCCCGTATTTTTCTGAACATAGTCGTTTTTCATAAACAACCACATTTTGTGAAAAGCCACTAGGAAGAGTTGCATCTCTTTGTTTGAATCCAGTATTTTGGCTATAGATATATGTTCGCCCTTCAGTTTTCTTTACGGAAAATTCTAAATATTTTCCTTCTTTCTGCACTTACAGAGTGAATTTGAAGTGTGATTTCGCTGTTTTTTGTGTTCGTTGTATGCTGGAATTGAAGTACCGGCACACTAGTGTGATTTATCCATTCTCATATATAATTATTGTCACCGCCATTTACTACGATCAACTGTTATCATTACTAGCTATCATAATTGAGTTAGGATTTGTACTAACAAAATGAAAAAGTTCTAAAGTAAAATGACAAATTTAAAATTAAATGGAGGAAAATAAGAAGTTTTTTTTTTTTACAGAGGAACTTTGTCCCTTAATGATTGGGGAAAGCAAGTCTAGTGTGTTTATACATAGAATTACTTTTTTTAACACTTCCTAGCGTCATCATCGTCACTTGGCTCAGATTTGGATTTGATTGATATATTTCTGAACTAAATTTATGTGTTAATATTAATATTTTATTAACGTTTATGACCGATTTCGTAATGATAATTTAATTTTCCCTCCGCTCGGTATCTTTTCGGACATAACCGCTCGATATCTTTCCGGACATAATTGCCTCGTACTTTTCTGAACATAGTCATTTTTCATAAACAACCACGTTTTGTGAAAAGCCACTAGGAAGAGTTGCATCTCTTTGTTTGAATCCAGTATTTTGGCTATAAATATATGTTTGCCCTTCAGTTTTCTTTACGGCAAAATTCTAAATATTCTCCTTCTTTCTGCACTTACAGAGTGAATTTGAAGTGTGATTTCGCTTTTTTTTGTGTTCGTTGTACGTTGGAATTGAAGTACCGGCACACTAGTGTGATTTATCCATTCTCATATATATCGAATATTAGGAGAGGATTAAGTTTCTTAAGAACGTACTGTGAATTTACTGGGCTCAAATTTTATTCTAACTCTTCTCTATTTGTGAATGTTTTTATTTGTTTTAATTTTCAAATTCATAAAGATACAACCAATTACAATCATAACCAACAATAATTATCACAACAACCAATAATCACTACAGATAATTAGCACCATCAATTCCTGCATTACATATCGCCAACCGGTTAACTATCATCATCGTTCATCACCGGTATCACTATCATTCATCAAAATTATCACCTAGCACCGCTAACTTCTATTATCAATATTATTATTAACTACTATTATCGATCACCATCTATACTAGTATTTTATTTAAATATTAATTAATTTATTTATAAATAAATATAAAATTTATATATTCAAATATTAAAAAAGAATAAATAATTTTAATTATTTAATATTTATACCTTAATATAATATCTTCGTAAGACCCTCAATCTTCCTTGGAACAAATTATATTTTTCAATATGGATAATTTTAAATTAGTTAAAAAAATATAATGCAAAACACCACTCTTATTTTAGAACAATAAACTTTTTGCAGTTGTCACTTTAGAGAAAAATGTGGTTGACCTTTGACGTCAAGCCCGTACCAGCCTTGTTATGTGAATGTGATTGTCTTGCTCCGCTCCAATTATTTGTTTCTCTATCTTGTCCTATTATGTGAGTTTTACACTATGCGCGAGTGTGGGGTGAATGCAGGATGATTGAAATAATATTTTCCAAAATTAAAACGGAGCGGGGCGGACTACGAATTTATCAGGATTTAAATATATTCAACTTTATTTTGTTGCTACAATTTTCTACTTTAGCAACTTGTTTTGATTTCAAGTTTTTTTCTTTATGAACAAGGTCACAATTATGTCATAACCCAATAATAATTAAAATGACCAAACAATCAATAGTGATAATAATAATAATGACTTCCATATTGAATTACTGAACTACCCCCATAGCCTCTGCCTCCAGTGGCCAGTGTAAAGGTACTCCAGAAAAAACATAGAGCTATCAATTCACATATCTATTCATCCTAATTACTTCAAATGTTATTCTTTTAAAAAAAAAATTAATTACCAAATCATGTTGAAACGCCTTAATTACTTGATGACTACAAAGACCTACTTTTAATATAGTATTCCTAAGAATATCATTGCATTTGGTAACAGTGAAAATATCAAATTATGCTATGCAGGATGGGACAGGACGGGTTGAATTTTTCGCGTGTTTGCCCTGCAATCGAACCGTATCGCACCCATCCCTATTGCCATTCCTATGACCACACGTAGTTCACATCTACATGTTAACAACATATAATATGAAACGAGTGTTAAGCTTTAATGTAAGTATTTTCAGGAAGAAGAGGTGATTATTTTTGATAGATTAAAATTTTGCATCGTGAGCTTATTAGAAATAATCTCTTTGATTTTAAGATAGATATTTTCAGGAAGGAGAGGAGATTATTTTTGATAGACTAAAATTTTGTATTGTAACTTATGAAAAATAACCTCTCTAATTTAATGTAGAAATAAAATTTGTGTACATACTATCGTTCTTCGAACTCCACTTTATGAAGTTAAGCTAAATATGTTATTGTTGGTCTTACTTACTATTTTGATGAATCCCTATATATACACACAGAAGATCAGAGGTGGGCATGGTATGGTATATACCGAATATCATATAGAACTCGCGAAGGTGCTATGCCACTTGAACTCAAATCTATCTGACCTTCAATCCATCCTTGTCCAGCCAGATCATAATAAAATGTTAGACCAAATCGAAATTTTTGATACCGTAATTTTTACATTGTGGTATTTGGTATGATTTTAAAAATACTTTGGTATTTGATATTTATAAAAAAAATATCAAAATACCGAATACCATAACGAAGTATATTAAGTACGTGTATAATTCATACATATAAATATAACAATACTAGAAAACATATAAAATAGTATTAGTACAAAACTAGTTATTTAGACATCGGAACTTTGACTATTCTATCTTTAATTGAAATATTTTTTTGTGTAATAGATTCAAGAAGGAAATTGTTTATATATATACACGTACAATGTAAGATGTTAGTATGATATAATTGTGATATTTCTTGAAAACCGAAGTCATAATTCTCTATTGTATGAGTATATGTAAGTCGAAGTCGAATAAACTATGGTTTACTGATTTACCTTACCGCAAAATACCGAAACCGAACTTTAAAATACCGAAGTATACCAAATTAATTTGGTATGATAATGATATAGTATTTTAAAAATCGAAATTATCATACCGAAATTTTAAAATACCGTACCATACCATACAATGCCCATCCCTACATGAGGTTAGAGTACTTGGCAAAAATAGTTGTTTAGTCTCTTAATAAATATGTGTAATTTTAATAGCTTAGTTAATTAAATATCTGTATTTTCATTTTATAAGTGAGAATTCAATTTCTCATGTTATAATTTTCATTTCTCCTTCTTTTTTATATATATAGAAAAAAACTTAATAAATACAAATATATGATGAATGATATGGCAATTGACAACCAAAACCAATAATTCTTCCTCTTTTTTTTCCTTTTTCAATAAAACAAAAGAGAGTGAAAAAAGAGTTGAAGAATCTATGATTTCATATGTTGTAAAGGCGGATATGGCCACCTTTCGGTAGCCGCCCAATTGTATTACTTGGAATTGGAAAGCCGACTTTCTGTCAATGTCGGCACTCGCCTTCTTCTCCAAATTGTATTTACACCTCTCTTCTTTTTGTATATTGCACTCTTACCCTTATCTTCCCTATACTTATTCATTTAACTATTCCTATATCTACTATTTTAACCTGGCGAGCTGCTGTGCAAATTAACGGTTAAATTAATAATTAATTTATTAAATTAATAATTTAAGTTATTGATTTAACGATTTAATTATCAATTTATTGTCTCAAATTATTGAGTTATTGATTAGGTTATCCCTTTAATCACTTTTCTTAACGGGAATAATAATTTATTAAACTACAATTTTAACTTGCAATAAATAAAGTATCATAGCAACAAGATGAATTGAGTGTCGATGAAAAAAGTGAAGGGATGTTATTCAAATCTAAATTAAAGTTGATTATTTTAGTTGGGCTAGTTCAATATGTTTTTTCTCTTTTCATTCACTTTTTTTTCTAACTAAATATACTTATGACTTATGAGATTTTTCATATGAAATCTTAACGGTTAATCCAGTAATCGAACTAATAACGATCAATATCCGATTAACCAATATCTTAAAGGTTCTGAATAGTTTAGCATGTCTACAAACTGATAACCGACAATTAGAACCAATAACTTTCAAAATCGAACCAAACCAACCGATATGCAGCCTACTTCTCCGTACCGAACATTCCGAATTTCAATTAATATAAATCACTATTGTTACAAACATGTTTATATTTTAATATTTCATATTATTTTATTTGATGTTTCTCTTTTACACATTCTTCAAAAAAATATTAATAATTATAATCTTTTAATTATTTTATTTATTTCTTAAGATATAATCTCTCTTAATTAAATATTAACTCTACTTAAATGTTATTATTTCATAATCGAGGTATTTGTGTTCTTTAAAATTAATTAATTTTATCATAAACTTTTAAAAAAATTAATAATTTAACATGTAAAGAATGACGGTTCAATGAGCTTTTATTCGCCCCTAATGAACCTGTAATCTTGGACGTGAAAAATAAAATATAAAAAAAAAAAAATTCTTCCTTAGATTTCAAAATTTTCTATATCATATTTAGCAAAAGCTCCCATAACACTAACTACATCGATAGATCATTAATTAATACACCTTCTCCGAATAGTCTACTTTGAAAAAAAAAAAGTAATTCATTTTACTAAGAGATATTTGATTGTTAAAATACCAAGACAATAACTACACAATATTTATTTTCGTAAAATGTATGACTTTTAAAATATCGAGGCAATAACTAACCAATGTTTATTACGTTTCAGTTATCAAGAAAAAAAAAAGATTTGACTTCTAAATACCAAGAAATAAAACCCAATATTAATTTTCGTTTCAATTATCAAGGAAGAATAGATACGACTTTCATTCCCGTATTTGACTAAAGTAAATGCATAATCCTCCCTCCGTTTTATTTTATTTGGTTGATATTAACTTGACACTTTTATTAAAAAAAGTACCGCAAAAGGTATTTGAGTATTTATTAAAAATTTATTTTACTAAATTAATCTTATTAATATGCTTTGAGAATTTAAATTTAACTATTAATGATTTATATAATTAGAAAATAATAATTTTTTCTTGATTTATCATAATGGACTAATAAAACAAATTATTTGTAGTATGTGGAAAGGTATGACACTCGTCAGAACCAATCCTATCTTAGGTCTTATTTATTTTCATTAAAATTAAGATGTCTGAATCTGAATTATTAAGATATTGTTTCTAGATCTGAAGATTGAATGATTAAGACTATTTATCATTCAACATGTGAATGTGCAAATTTTATTTATTTTTAAATATTTTAAATATACAATTCAAATAAAAATATATTTAACTATTAAAAACAATATTAATTTGATAAAATAAATTTATTATCTGATTAAAAAATATTTATGTTTGCTGGTGATGGTGGAAATGGCTTGTAGCGATGGTCGTGATAATGATTGGTGTTAATGACAAGTAATTGCGGTGGTGACAATTACTAGTAATGGTGGTGGTGGTGATAGTTATGATTATAGGGGTGGTTGGTGTTGTAGTGACAGCCGTAATGGTGACAGTTGGTAGTGGTGGTTGTGAAGGTGAAGTTGGTTAATGTTAGAAGTTGACGTTCACGATGGTAGCTTAAGAATGTGTATGATGTTTGATGATGTGTTGGTAGTAATCAGCAACGATGCTAGTCGTGATAGTGAAGGTGGTTGGTAGTAGGGAGTGAACGCAGTGGTGGTAGTGAGTTTATAGAGGTGGTAGAGGTGGCGATGACAGTGACGATCATGGTAGTGACGATGCATATAATTATAATGATGGAGGTGGTATGTATAGTAATGACTGAAAAGTACTGGTTAGCAGATGTGGTGATTGCCAGTAGTTGTTGTGATGTCAGGGTTGGTTGGCGACGATAATGGTGGATGATAATGGCGCAAAGGTGGCTAGTGGCGGTGGAAGCGGCTGATGGTTGGCGATGGTAATATTGGTGGTGGTTGTGATAATAAAGGTGGTTAATGGTGGTGATTAGTGGTTGTGGATAGAGTGACGATGAAAATTATCCACCCAAACATACCACTTAATGCTATTAAGACTTTGTTGTAGATCTTAATAACTAAGATTTATTTGAACCAAATAAGTGATTAAGAATGAAAAAATCTCACATTGGTGATTAATGAGATGAATGGTCTGAACTTGGGTAATACTCCCCTCATAAGCTAGCTTTTGGGGTTGAGTACTTAGGCCCAAGATCTATTTCTTTACATGGTATTAGAGCATGATTCATCTCACTCGATGTTGGGCCCCCAAATTAAATTGTCCGCGCACCAGACGTCCAGCCCTGAGCGTGAGGTGGGGTGTTAAAGAATGAAAGTCTTGGTTACTCCTCCCCTCATGAGCTGAAAACAAACGCACGTAATGACCTAAAGTCTGAATCTAACTGGTTCGGACTATTCGCAATTGAAAGATTTTCTAAGTGAGAAAATTAATCTTTTAGCCTCTCTGAAGGAAAACCCACATTGGGCCGGAGGGAAAGGGGGGACGACCATCCTTAGAATCAAATTTTAAACCAGCGTGATATTGCTTGATGCTTCCGATCAATAGAATAAAAAGAGGAGTAAGCTAAAAAAAATCTTACAAATGTAACGACCACCAAAATAAGTAAAAAGTAACTACCACCGAGATAAGTAAAATGAAAGGGAGGGAGTAAGCATGAAAAGAGGGTAAACTAGCCAAATACAATTAAAGACGGGTACTAAAATTGAACAACTGAATACTTGTGGGACGTCTATGTAACTTTAGTTCATTTATTTCACTGTTGAAACCAACGTGCCTATCTGACAGAAACGTTCAAACTCTATGTTAAAGTATTAAGTAGGTACATTTACACTACATTGTACCCCATAATATATATATTCTGTGTCTGATCTCTTCATTTTTAGACTTTTGGAATTTTCTTTCAGATTAAAAACTAAAAAGGACTGTCCTCTAAGGTATTTTTCTGTTCCTTGTATCCGTAAAATTGAACACAGTTTCATTTGGTAATCATGATCTGCTGCTTTCCTTTTTTTTTTTTTGCCTTGAAGTTGCAGCTATATATGTATATAGGCTCTTTTTTTTTTCTTTTCTTATGTGGGTGATGAAATTCTTGAAAAAAGATTCTTTTTTTTTTTTGTTCTGTAGGATTTTCTTGGACTGTTTGTTGAGTTTCTTTTTATGTGTGTTGCAAATTCTGTTTTATGTTTTCTGGGGTTTTGGATCTTGTTTGAGAACTGGGGTTTTGACTTGGATTGATTTCGTCAATTAAGTTGCTTTCTTGGTGTTATATTAGACTTTAAAGTATGTGGTTTGATTATTTTTCTAGTTAAAAACTTAAAATAAACCCAGTAGAAATTTTTTTTAGTTTAGTTCTTCCCTGATCCTTTTTCTTGTGGGTTTGGAAAGTCTGTAGCAAGAATATATAGAGGATTCCCTCCGGTTTAATTTGTTTGTCTAGTTTTGACTTGATACGAATTTAAGAAATTAAAGAAGTTTTTTGAATCTTGTGGTCCAAAACTAAAGATACGTAGAATGTATTAAAGTGGCCTTCAATCTTGTCGTCTTAAACATGTTATCTAGAATTTTAGAATTGAAGAGAATTGAGAGTTGCCTAAAAAGAAAAGGGGTATTTTTTTTTAAACGGACCAAAAGAAAAGTAGGACAAACAAATTCAACAGACTTTGGCGACACATGAAGATTGTTATAATGTTCTGCAATTGAATACTTGATGAAAATGACAACTTTTTTTGAGTAGTTGAATTGAATCACATGCATATGAAGTCTGTTTGTGTTTTCTTGATATATCTTTTTACTGTTCCATTGCAGGGAACATCACAGATTCCATTGTGTGAAACTTCCAAAATTTTCCAGTTAGCAGTGTTCAATTATCATTCTACCATTGCACAAATCTCTTGAAAATGGATGTAAAGGGGACCTTTAGTAAAGGAAATATTAAAGGTCCTATTAGTATAACATCAGCATTAACTTCAGCATTTCTTGAATGGTTGCTCATGATTTTTCTGTTTGTTGATGGTGGTTTTGCCTACTTAGTCACAAAGTTTGCCCAGTATTGCCAATTGCAAGTTCCATGCTTGCTTTGCTCGAGGCTGGATCATGTTCTTGGCAAGGAAAGGCCTGGATTTTACTGGGAATTAATATGCCCTAGTCATAAGTATAAGATATCCTCGTTAGTTCTTTGTCATAATCACAATAACCTTGTTGATGTTCATGGGATGTGTGAGAATTGCCTTTTCTCATTTGCCACAGTAAATAAGTCGAATGCTGAAACCTACCGTTTGCTGGTTGGAAAACTGGGGGCAGAGCCTCACCTTGCTGACGAGCATCCTTTACAGGATGAGCAAACCAGGAGTTCCTCAGGAACAAGAAAATGTTATTGTTGTAAAGAGGAATGTGTTTCCAGAGGATATGCACAAAGATTGTTCAAGATTACATCTTCGTGCGCTGATGCAGTTGAACTCGCTGCACCTTTATCCATGACTAATGGGCAAGAGAGGGGTGACATCAAGGAGATTGGAAAAGAGGCATCTGCTTCAGTCTTTGTTCCTTTGCCTCATTTGGAGTACAAAAAGGTCAAGGTTAGCTCTGACTCTGAATCAGAAGCTGGACATTCGGATAGTGATAGTGCTAGGACTCTAATCCGTGCGAGGGACTATTCTGTAGACTATTCATCTGATAGATGCTTGCATCCAGAACCTCAGATTTTTACTGTGAGTGATGACTTTGCTACTGAGAAACTAATACATTCAGCTTCAGTGCCTGAGCCATCACTTCTTGAACTAGAAGTTGACTTAAAGGCTAGAGATGTTTCGTCTATTCCAGCTTCGGCTGCAGCTGTTGGGCTTGGATCAGAGGAAATTAACTGGCTGCAAGCTGATCAGAAGGCTGATGCATCTGCCCTGTCCGATCTTATAACTTTTGATGAAGTCAACCCCTTGTCCAAGGTCAAGGAAAATCTTGTTGATATATCAAGAGAGTCCTGTAAGTTCTGTTTCTTTATTGTTCCTTATCTCTTTTTTATTTTTAACCATTAAAGTGAGTGCTCCATATCTCTTTGTTTTCCCCCATATCAAAATACCTTAGAATGAATGATTTCTTTGAAGTTTTGCTGCCCTAATCCGCCTATTGTTCTCCTTTCAATTTCCTAATAGGAAGGATAAAGGTAAATTACTAATGGATTGTTTTAGATCTTCAAACTTGTACTTTTGTTAATTGTTTTCCAACTCGGAGACTTTAACAGCAGTTCTGTCAATTAGAATCATTCAATTACTCATTTCAAATTACTGGAATCGTTCAATTTCTTCCAGTGTATCAATTGCCTTGTAAATTAAAATAGCTATTGAATAGCTTTTCGTTCATTTGAAGATGGTTTCTCAAGTCTTATCTTTCACCTTTCATAATAATTTACCTCACTGATGATGTATTTATTAAACTTGCTATGATTTCTACAGCAGCTGATGACATGGGTAACCAAGTTGTCAAAGATTGTGGGGAAGTATCCAGAGCAAGAAGCATAGAGATCCCAAAGAGTGAAACAGAAGTGGATTCTAAACCAGATTCAAATGAGATTAGTTTACAGACAGCTGGTTCTTTTGACTTAGGTGATGCTTATAAGCTGGCCGTTGGCAATAAAGGGAGACAATTATCCGGAAAGTTTTTGGAGCAGAGGTCTTTTAAGGATTCTACACGAATGAGTGAAGATCTAAAGGTCCTACTGACACAATTGTCTGCTGCTCGTGGTACCGATTCTATATTGAGTGAGATGAGCCCGAGGGTGTCTCTAAATGGTGAGGAAATTAGAACTTCTGAAGCTTCTAGCTCTATTGGAATGCATATACTTCATCAAAGGATTTCACTTGAGAGAAATGAATCTGGTTTATCTCTGGAAGGAAGCACAGTGAGTGAAATCGAAGGTGAGAGTGTGTCTGATCGTCTGAAACGACAGGTGGAGTATGATAGAAAATTAATGTCTGCTCTCTATAAAGAGTTGGAGGAAGAGAGAAATGCATCCTCAGTTGCTGCAAATCAGGCATTGGCAATGATTACAAGATTGCAAGAGGAGAAGGCCGCACTGCACATGGAAGCTTTGCAATGTCTAAGAATGATGGAAGAGCAGGCTGAATATGACAATGAAGCACTGCAGAATGCAAATGATCTTCTTGCACAGAAGGAGAAAGAGATTCAAGATTTAGAAGCTGAACTTGAACTTTACAAGAAAAAACTTGGGAATATGGCTCTCTTTGAGGACGCGCTTGAGGCAAGTTATGATTCAGTTAAAGCTAAGCAAGCTAGTAAACTCTGCCGTGATGACAGTTCAACTGTTCCTGTTGAAGTTATTGCTGATGAGCTTACTGGCAGAAGTAGAAATGGTGAGGTGGTGACATCATCTGGAGTGGAAAACATTGATAAAAGGAGTCCCTTGCCTGATGTTGTAAGTGACAAGGAGCAGCTTATGTTTTGTTTGAACAAATTGGAAGAAAGTCTCCATTTGCTCTCTAAGCATGAGGTTAGACAAGACTTTGCTAGTGTTAACTGTGAGTTTTCAACAGAGGAATGGGTTGAAGTGGGTAATCCTAAAGAATTGGGCCATAAGGATTCCTCTAGTAATAATGGCGAAATTTTGGAAAATGTGCACCTCGAGCCAATTGCGGACACAAGACTGTCTGGTGAAGCAGGTTCTATTTACAAGTTCCCAGAATCATTACAGAAAGGAAGGGATGAGACACAATCTGGGCATTGCACTGGTGGAGATTCTGAGTTAGAGTCTTTCAACGGTCAGTTACTAGTTTTGAGCAGCAGACTGAAAGCACTTGGGATAGAACATAGCTTTCTTGAACATTCCATCAACTCATTGAGGAATGGAGATGAGGGACATCGATTGCGTGAGGGAATAGCTGATCTCGTGCGGCAGTTGCATTTCGTTTTGGATAGATCTAGTGGTGAATTTGTTCGTAAATAAAGGTGATCACCTTACGAATGTCATCTCCCTTCTTTACATTTGTCTTAACTTCTTGTTGGAAGTTGGATTACCTTAGTGTCATGGGAGATCGATTTCTTGTGTGTTGATTAGCTGTGCAGTGTTTTCATTTAGGTTAATATGTGACTTGAATTTCAATTGGCATCACCTTAGGTTCCTAGTATCTTTCCTTTTCTCCTCTCTTTAAGAATTTCTTATATGATGGATGTGAAAATTGATTACAACGTCTTTTGCATGGCATGTTGCATCGTATGACTTGTTCCTTTTGCTTGCTTGTTTTAGTTTGATTAGGTATAGAGATCTATAATGAAAGTCAAGAAGTTCTTCCCTTTGGTGAAATAACGACAATTGAAAGGTGTACTAATGATAGACTTCTGGCACTAACAGCAGGAGTGATTTGGTTTTTAGGTGTTTAATCTTCTGCAATGAGGTGCTCATAGGTTTACTATATTATGGGCTAGAAGACTATCAAGGGATTCAAGACTAATGCAAATATGCTATATGTAAACTTTGGAGGCTTAATGTGCAGAAAAATTAATGAGAAAAGATAGATAAGTTCTTGGGTATGTATCAAATCTCCAATTAATTGTTTACCCAACAATCCATCGGTGTCGGCTGGTTCTTGTTTGAAACAAGTAAACAAAGGTTTCTTGCAAATAATGTAGTGTAACTACTGTTGCAGCATCTTCATAAGAACTGCTATTTCTGATGAATTGTTCTTTGTCCATATACAATTCTAAAACTAGATCATAGTACTTAATTTCATGACTGCCAAGTCTGCTGCTTTTGTCTTTGTAAGTCTGGATTATAGGCCCCCTCATTCTCCATTTGAATATCTTACTTTTTTTGCCTGCCTGGCCTTGAAACTGTGACTTACTGTTACCACACTTCCTGGGGATGCTACCTTCTGTTTAACCAAATTCCTTGGGACAAATCTTGGTCCATATACTGCAGTTCGTGTATCAAAACAGTTGCGTAATTGCAAATATATACGTCTTTAATTTTTCTTTATGTTGATTGAGTTTTGAAGTTACCCATTGAATCCAGAGTTGGCCCTTCTTTCATATGAAATTCCTCATTTTTCCTCTTCTCTAGAATGGATATGTCATCTCCTATAGCTTTTGCCATGGTGTTGGTACCCTTTGGATATCAGTTGAATTCTCTGTTAGTTTTGTGCACTATTTCTTCATCTGTACTTTTAAATTTGTTATTAATTTCCTCTGCTTTAAGGGATGCAAAAGATTTTTATTTGACATATTCATTTTTTATCCCTGCAGATTAAGTTAAGGATGGCTCTTTCTCTTAGAGCATGAAGTGTACAGTTTTTTAGGTGAACTGTGAACATGGTTTCTCCCATTAATAGAAGGCTATATAAACAGCAATTTAGTATTGTGTGATATGGTTTTTTTTTTCCAGTGATATCTTGCTCCTTTTTGATTCATTACTGCATTGGTTTGAGTAAAGATTGCATGTAAAGTTGAAACTCCAGAGCCCTTTAATTTGATGTAGAGTTCTGCCAGAGTGGCTTGGAACATGATTTTAATGTAGTGGATTAATGAAATTGTTGTGATTAATGAAAGAATATCTTTTATCTCATGGTAGCCTGCTTTGGTCCCCTTACAAAGCTTTCGTTATTGGGTTGGCTATGCACTTTACATAAACCAACAAATAGGAGCAAGGCATTTCTCATTGTTGGCAAGCCTGGCTGGTACATTTTGTTGTGGGTGCTACAAAAGAAATTGTTATCTAACCTATGAATTCCGCTCTTCGAGTCTGCCTGCACTTTTTCGTAGAATCCAGCAGTAATAAGCAAATGGCCTGACAGGCCTTCCCATTCCTGACTCGATCGTATTGTTGTACCTTCATCATACATTCGCCCCGGTGTCCTCTCTTAAGGTTTCCCTGAGCTACTTTATAGACGATGAGCTCGAGTAATTCAACACATGGCATCATCAAAATGACTTTCCTTATAAAACTACGCAAAAACTAGAATCCCTTACTAAATAATGGAGAAAATTAAGTATCCAACAAAATGACAGAAAGCAATGTGTAAAGACAGCAAGAAATACACAAAACAAAACAGCAATCATATTATAGATGTGCTGTATCTTTGGGAGATACAAGTTTGAAAAATGGAAACTGCAAAATGTGACAAAACTCTATAAGTTATATGGAGGCCAAAATTCCTAAAAGCCATAGCTCACAAACAACACTCTTTTGTTGAGGGTTGCTTTTGTTGTCACTCTGTGTTTAGCCTCTCTGACTTTTAACATAATAGTAGCAGTAAATAATAACAAATATAATAAGAAATAATAGCAGAATAATGTGATATGTAGCATCCTCATATCTAGACTGAGATACAGTAAGAATGAGATCTTGAGCACATCAAGAAGTAGTTCTACTTCTTGTTTTGCTCCTTATTGTCATTAGTAATAGTATTCTTGTTGGTTGCTGCAGCATCTTGTGCTGATGCACGATCACTATTATTATTGTTTGGTGTCATCAGCTTGTCGAACTTCTCGCTCTTCGTCAACACTATCTCGATCTGCAAATTCACAAAAAGTTTCTCTTACAGCTCAGTGCATTAATCTTTCACTATCCTAAATTCGAGGAAGGGTCAGCCACATTGCATCTAATGTTGCTTTTTTTCCTCGGTGATAGTGTAATACCAAGACCAGTAAGAGAGAATGAACTTAATCCATTTGAATGTTGTTTGAATTCGAGCGACATTGATCATAATTAAAAAAGAATAAATTGCTTACTCTAGCTTTCTGAACCATGCGACCTTTGGCCTCATCTTTCATTCCAACTGTGGATGTTAAAACCTCTGCATCAAATTCATAACAACTATATTAATTAGCTGGCCAGGAAATGCATATTTTGTTTAAAATTCTCCATACCCTTCATTTTTGTTTTAATTGTAAAGCTTTAAGTATGTTACATTGTCCTGTCATATGAAACCACGTAATGTCTCAGATACCGAAAATACTTATATCTCGTATTTGCATTAAATCATATAATTTAGCGATAATAGTCAAAAACACATATGACACGTTTTTTGCAGAGTTTTTTTTAGTCTGAACTATCAGATGTTCACTGTTAGTTTTTCCTAAACTATCACCAACTATTTGTTAAAACACAAGTCTAACTATTTGTTGTTCACTTGTGTTTTAATAAATAGTTGGTGATAGTTCAAGTAGCTACGGATAGTGAACATGCGATAGTTCAAGTAGAAAATTTTCAAAAACGTGATATTTCGAGTGTGTTTTTCACTATTAGCTCATAATTTAAACGTTAAAGTGAGAATACATATGGCTTACTTTTCTCCGTCGCAAATCCACCATTCTTCAAAATCTCAGCGACTGTGACAACCGTAGTGATGGCTGTTGACAATTTTAACATAAATAATTTAGCTTTGCTAAAGTATTAATTAATTTTCTAATCATTCTTTTTTCTTTCGAAATAGATTTTTAAATTTTTTATTTATTGAAGGAAAAAGTAAAAAGCAATGTAAAAATAGATAAAATGAAAATAGAGATTGAAGATTGTCACCCATGCCCAAAGCAGAAAGCTCAACCTCATTATGCTGCTGCATGTACCTCTGCAAATTAAATTATATAAAAAAGTTGGTAAATTGAGTTTATTACTATTACTAAAAATTTCAAATCATTTATATTACACTAGAAAATTATTCAAATTAAGAAACTCTCTTTCTTTTTCCTTAATACCTTCTGATTACGTTAAATTTTATTTATTCCTTAGAAAATAAAAAAACAAACAATGGATGATTTACTATTAAAATTGGATGAGTAAATCCCTTTAATCGTGATCCATCTGTGTGTCAAAGATGAGGAAAATTACTTACTAATTAAATGAAATAAACTATATATACACCTTCAAAATTTACATGCACGCTATCAGAATTATATTCATGTACTAGACAATATAAGACAATTATATTCATATGTATTTAGTCTAGATCCGCCATATGCATATATTATTACGTACCTTAGCGAGATTGACATAAAAAAAGAGGGGTTTCTTGGTGTTAGAAACTTGGATTCTGTTACTCTTCTTCTGAGCGTCATTGGTGTTGGCTGCTGGCGCGGATGTTGCCGCTGCTGCTGCTGAAGGTGCTGCTGGTGTTGGTGCGGGTGTTGGTGCTGCGGCTACATTAGCCATTGTTTCAATTGTCATTTATTTTTTCCGTTTTAATTAATGTGACACTTTCTGTTTACGCGGAAAGTGGTGGTGGATAAATTATTCTAATCTAGCTTTTGGAAGATTTAACAGTTAAATAAAGATTAAGAACAGAGAGGCCCGATTCAATAGGAAACAATTGCATACTGTACGTACATGCCTTTTGACCAAGTAAACATCACATTGGTAGTTAGGATAAATTAACAACGTACTAATTAATGGTTGGTTCTTCTTCTTTAAACCATAATTAGAACAATGGTTATGCTTGTTTTACTAGGACCTAACTAGCTAGTGATTTTTCTGGTCTTTGCTTCTACTTCGGCACTATTTTATTTAACATTATTAATTTTTATTTTAAGAAGTATTAATTGCATTTTTGGATAATACAAATGGGTGAAGATATTTGAATCAAGAAGACCGAGTAAATTTCACTGCACAGTCATTTAGCTTTGTGTTTATTGTCTAAAGTTTATTATTTTTTATTTTGTTACACGAATATTATTTAATTCTATCTCATATTTTATAAAAGTAATTTTGATAAATTTTGTTTAAAATTCTGCCTAAAATATGAGAGAAAATAAGAAATGACCCTTATGTTTGAAGGTAGGTTCAAGATGGTCCCTTAAATATACTTGTTGAATATTTTTTATCCACAATTTTGCCAAAAAATGAGTCTTTTCTATTTCATATATTTAACAAATTCTACCTACTAATTTTAATAAAATTGAAAAAATAAAACCGGAACCAAAAAAAAAACTTTAAATCTATTTATCATTAAATAAGAACATTTTCACTTACTTACCATTTAGTAATATACTATTTTGTTTAGTTACTATATAGATGTTTTTCCTTTTCTTTTTGACGTAATATTATTTTGTTCATATTATCAGTATAGTATATTTATTAAATAAATAAATATGATTTTCAAAAGTTTTGGATGAGAGATTTTTCATAGGAGCCGGGGATGGAGTTGAAAGATTTGTTGACAGATGAAAATAGTGGCATACTGAAAATTTTAAAGATTTGTACAGAGTGTTCATTTCTTGATATTTTAATTATTTTATAAAAAAAATTATTCTAAGTAAACTTTAGTTTTACTAGAATTTATACGATCGATACCTTAAGATTCATTTCAAACGACAGCAAAGAGAACAAACACCTACTCTTTTTTATTTTTATTTTCATTAAGTAGTAATGATGAATTGAATAAATAAAAAGACATAAACTAATAAAACAAGTTTATAAAATTAATTAAACAAAATAGTATTAATAGGGGAAAATAAGTTTTAAGTATACACTTTTGCATTAGTGATAAATATGTTAAAAGAATTATTACAAAAAAATTGAAATAACCAAAGTAAGTGTAGTATCATATATTACATGGGAGGTCAACATTATAAAGCAAAACTTGGAAAGGTCTCGGAATTATCTTTAAAATAGCATAAATTACACTAACAAGTTACGCCGAATCCTACAATAAATAAATAAAAAAAACAAAATAAACACCTCTAAATGTGAATCCATAGTGAATTTCTTTTTTCATAGTTTTGTAAAATTTAACAATCAAAGTTTGTTAAGTATTTGATGGAGACCAAATGTGCTCATATTTAGCAAATGTAAAGTACCAAAACTGCTCAAAGTAGGGGTGTGCAAAAATCGATTTAGCCGATAAATCGAACCGAAAGAAATATTATTGGTTTATCGATATCGGGTTATTGGGCTAATGGTTTTTAAACAGTTTTGTAAATTTTTTTATTGGGTTATCGGTTCGATTTTCGATTTTAAGATTTTAGTTAATGGTTAAATCAATAACCCAATAAGATTACGCTAAAATTATCTTTTATCCCTAATTATAAATATGGTGACTTTAGATGCTAAATACAAATCTTATTTTCTTTTGCATTTTATAGTTATTGGTCTTGGTGCCGCTATTTTCTTTTTAAAGTAGTTGGCTTGTTGGAGTTCTACTCATCACTATGAACTAACTTTATTTTTTTTTTAAAGAGATTGCTAATGTGTTATTGCACCCAAGTTTGCTACCTAACTAGAAAGAAAATAAATTTATTTTAGCAATAACTTATTTAAATTTATTTCTGATTGTAATTTGTATAGATTTTTATCCATAGAAGTAGTGTATATATGAACAAATAAAAATAAGAGAAAGCAAAAAAAAAATAAAAATTAGAGAAGCATTTTATTATCGGTTAAACCAAAAATCGAACAACTGAGGACCAAAAATTGATTAACCGAAACCAAATAACTAATACCTTTTTGTTTAATTATCAGTTTAACATATTTACAAACCGAAAATCGATAAACCAAACCGCTAACATACATAACCGAACAGAACCGATCGATAAACACCCCTAGCTCAAAGTATATTTAAGAGACCATTTTGAACCTACCCTCAAACATAAGGGATACTTTTATTATTTTCTCTCACATAAATTGAATCTAATTTTGTCAAAGTTACTTTTGCGAAAAATGAATCAAAGTTAAATAATTTTTGTGTGACAAAATAAAAAATAATAATTTTTAAATAATAAACAGAAAGCTAAATCCGCCTATAAAATTTACTCTAAAAAAACTGTACGTCGATTGATTAATTAGTTTATAACCCTTTACAAACTTATTTTTAATCTTAAATTTTTCCTATGAAAGATGTGTATTTTTACATATAATAAATTTTAAACATTATTTTCTTATATTCAATTTATAAGAGATCATTTTCACGTATGCAAGTGGTATGTACACCCACATTTTGTGACACGGCTTTCATTTTGCAGCAACATTTATTTTTTTTTTAATTTTTCAAATAATAAAAATATATAAATGTGCTCGCAAAGATTAATTAATATCAACGCATTATAAAATGGTGAAATTTACAGCCAAAAAATATTAATAACACTCACCTCTAATCCTTAAAAAGGATAAGTGATCGTTGTAAATATAAATATCCAACATGAGTCAGCCAGAAATTCAATTCGTGAAAATTAGAGTTTCAGTTATAATACAAAAAATGAAAATCAATAATAATCAATATTATCATAATATAATCAACGATCCTTCTTGTGATGGCTAATTAATTATTATTTTTTTCAAAAAGAAAAATTTACAGAGAGGCTGGTTGCTTAATCGTTCTGTTTCTTCTGTTTTGCAGAAACATATTTAAAGATTTTTTCAGAGAAAGTCCATAAGGCCTATGTGATGGAAATTGCAGACATGATGTTCCCAGTTTTGATGGTTCCATTTCTGCTCTTGCTAGCCATAAGATAGCTAAGGCCTACACTTCACAAATTCCAAATGTTAATCACAATAAATGAGCGGGTCAATAGTTGCTTGGGCTGAAACAGGTTGAGTTGAAATGACTTAAAATGCGGATCATAACCCAGTCCGCTCAACTTTAATTAAGTTTTAATTATTTTATTTGTTCTTTTATAATCTTTTGATGACTTATAGAACTAATAATTTTCTTTATTATGAGTAAATATAACATATTAAATAAAATAAAATAAATTTTTAAAAATATTCTGACAAGATTTCTCATGAATCAATTTAGGTCAGATATCAGCCCAAACCTTGACGAACTCAAATGAGTTTAGCTGAAATGAACTAAGCTAATAAATAAGCGGGTCAATTAGGATAGCCAAACTTAAACAAGTTGAACGGCTTATGATCTCATGAGCTGATTTTGTCACCTCTGTTAATACGGGACAATAAGGTAACAAATATCTATCATATTAATTATATATACTAAGCTTTCAAAATAAATAAATAAAAAAAAGGAAAATTTCAGCCTTGATCAATCACAGGTAAATTTATTTAAGTATAATTTCAGAGACGTTTTTAAAATTTCACTTTATATAACACTAATTTTCTCTGTGATTTTACAATATTATGGTTACTTTCTTATTTTAATTTTTTTGATGATATAATAAATTTTAGGATATTAAAATACTAATATGATTAATTTTCCCCTTTTCAAGTATTGTATTCTTCAAACTAATTATTTATACTAACAGAATTTTAAAAATAGCGTTTATAAAATCAATTAAAGTAAATAAAATTATTTTGAAAGAGGGCAGTTTAGTCATACTATGATTTTTTTAATATTAAAATAAAGAAGATAAATATAATATCGTAAATAACAAAAAAAAAATTATTAAAATTCTAAAGCGGAATCTGAAGAAATCGGTCACTAAAAGTCTTTGAAATTATGCTTTGTGTGAGTCAAACTTGAATAATTTATATAGTACTGTGTTTTCTTTTATTTTCAGTAACATTCTTAGATACCAAAAATATTATATCCTCTTAATTATTTTATTTTCAATATATGATTAAAATTAGAGGACTCTTTGAATCTTGATCAATGTTAAGCTTTAGTTCGAGTAACTTGGCATGAGCATTTGAGTGAAATAATGCAAATTAAAGTTTCTTACGGTAAAAGAAAAAAAAGGGTAAAGGGGTAAATAGTTCTTAACTTTGTGATTTAAAGTACATATATTCTTTATTTAAAAAGTGATCTAACAAATGGTGCATATTTACTATTTTTCATTAACAGACTGAATTTTTAAAATATATATATAATTGATTTTTTAAATTTTAAAAAATGTCACCTGACTTTATAAAGTTACCTCACTCATTTTTTTTACCCTTCCAAACTCGAACCAACTAAAAATAATTCAATTTCTCTTTATTCAGATTCCTTTTAAACTCATTTTATGACTGAGTAGAAGAGGGAATGAGATGATTTTTTCATTTAGATCAGGTCTAGAGGGGTAAAACAAAAAAGCGAGGTAATTTCTTAAAGTCGCGTGACATTTTTGAAATTAAACAATAAGTTTTAGAATTTTTTAAATTCAGTAAATATAAGTCAATTAACGAAAAGGGTAAATATGCATCATTTATTAAACGTCGGGGCTATATATGCACCATCAAACAACCAGGATATATATGCATCACTTTTTTAACGAGGGATATATCCACTCTAAAACGCAAATTTACGAGGTATATTTGCCCCCCTCTCCCCCAAGAAAATAGCAATGATAAAATTAAAATAAAAAAATTTACCTGGAGTTCAGATGCATCGTAAACCCCAGCTTGTGCATGGTGAAAATTTGTGATCCGATTTCTTATTGACGAGCACGTCCTACAGTAACAAGCACATTACCATATTGCAGTTATATATATGAAACAAAAATCTGATAGAGTTGAATATCTTTCGTTGTGAAATCATATTACGTATATAAAATATTATATATAAGTAAAAAGTTACTTTATATATATATATATATATATATATTTTTACAAAAGATTAGGATGAATAGGTTGAAGGGGTTAGGATGAATTTTTTTGACAAAAGATTACACTGTTCATATATAGTTAAAATTATCGTTTTTTATATATGCATTATAAATGTTGAACCCCTTTTAACTGTTTCATGTGTTTGTTTCTTCATATTTTGAAGCTTTTACTAAAAATGTTAGCTTTATCACATTCACAACGCCCAACCATTTTATTTTAATAATTAAAAAAAAAATACTTTTTTTGATCTAACTTTTGAGATGGAATTAACAAAACTTACAAAGAGTGATTAGTGCAGAGCTCATCGTCATCACCAGAAGCAGGCAATAGAGGGAAAAGTTGAAGGCCAAGTCTGGATTTCCTCTTCATTCCCATTGTTTTTCCTTTCTATATATTTCTTCAATTCTTAAGTCTTCATTATTGCATATAATTTAATTGAAGAAGAAAACTAAATGGTGGATGGCAGCAACTAATTGCACCAAAAAAATAAGTAAAGAAGGAGAGATTAGTCTAGCAAATAACACTATCTAAAAAATAAAAAAAATAAAAAAGAAAGATTGTTAGGTTCACAATCCATGAAAATTGCTACCAAAAAAGTGATGAAACAGATGTATAAATATATATTTTGTCATGTGGAACATGTTTTCCACATGCCTAATTCCCCTGTCCATCCACCTCTATCCTCTTTTTCTCGCACGTTTAAATAAATTAAATTATGTCCTTATATTAAAGTTTAAGTTTTTTGTATTAATTAATAATATGTGTAGTGAATAATATTTACATAAGTTAATTATACAATCAGTTATTCAGTGATGAATTAGCATCGCGTTTGTGACTTCAGCTAATACAATCACACAATTAAAGATATTTTACATTAATTAAATAATCTAATCAACTTTTTGTCATTGAAAAATTATGGTTGAACTCCATCACATAATTTATGTGCGCGTGAAATAAATTGTGCCCAAGTTTCTTTTTTAAGTATTTGAGATATTATACCATGAATTATTATCTTTGATTATATGGAAGTATGATGCAAGTCGAAATTCATCATAATTTTATACACAAAATCGAGTTAAGGAGTTCACAGATATTTTGTCGAGTCACTACTTTGAAGGCCTGAATCTTAGAATGAAGAGTTGAAATTTAAAAAATGCTAAAATAAAAAATGCAAGGGTTCAGTTGAAAGAATACTTAGAGAAGAAAGAAAATCTATATTTTTATAATATAGTTAGCCGTATAAATTAAAATTTATTATTAAAATTTAATTTTAAAACTCTGTAAGAAATGCAATGATATATATTTTTTCATGGGCATAAAACTTTATGTTGATCCACTATACTTTTCGTCTAATGATTAAATCCTATGAGGGCTATTTGTGTATATTTGTTACGTTATAACCAATAGAAAAATAAAATAAAATTTTGATTCTCAAAAATAACTTTGAATTATCATCGACTTTATTGTCAGTGCTCAAATATTTTAACTAGTAAAATTTAAAGAGAGTTTTAAAAAAACGTACTATTGAAACTTTCCATTTATTTTAGATAAAACTTTTTTTATTTAGCTAAAAATAATTCAACGCTGTCAATTTTATTTTTTTTTTTACAAAATTGATCGTGACTTTAAAAAGAAAACATATGTAACTAGTTAGAATAAATAAATATTGTATCTAAAAAGATATAAAATAAATACACAATTAGTACTCCAATTATTTGGCTAAAAGTAATATACTTTTAACCAAGTCTATGTACATATTTTGTCCACAATAAATAGAAAAATATATACACTTGGAAAAATAAAAAGATTGCATCTAATAAGAAATAAATAAAAAGAAATATTTATACAGTGAGACTTTATTGTTTTGGCTAAACTTTTTTATTTGACTAAGAATAATTGAGTTTCAGACAAGTTTTTTTTCTTCATATTTGGCCCTTAAAAAAATATTAAATATACAGTAGATATAAATATTTATTGCATTTAAAGAAGAAATTTTAAAAAATACAAAGTTAGGGTAATATACATTATAAATTAGAAAAGGCAAGAAGAAATACATAATTAGAACAAATATATCACTACATATAAATAAATACATAATTAGAACAGATAAATCACTATATCTTATAATTAAATGACTATTAACGGTTGAAAAAATATTTTACTTGCAAGTACTTTTTGATTTTTTTTTTAAGTTATCGCGCACCTAGAAAATAGTATATTTAAGCTTTTGATTATATTAATGTTTACGAGAATTAAGATTATCAAACTATTAAATTTAAGAAGACAATTATGACTAAAATAGTTAGATATATGTCGAATAAATGATGAACAAATTTAAAAGGGTCTCAAAATATTAATTTTACAAGGACCAAAAAGAGATTGTTAGGTACACAATTCATGAAAATTGCTACCAAGAAAGGAAATAGATCTATAAATTAAGTAAATATTATGTCATGTGGAACATGTTGCCCACATGCCTAATTTCCCCTGCCCACCCACCTTTATCACCTCTTTTTTTGCACGTTTAAATAAATTAAGTAGGCATTTGAACATGTGATTTTATTTCGTAATTTAAAATTATGTGATGAAATCAGTATTTGGATATATAATTTTATTTCATGACTTCAAATCATGAGATGAATTCCTAAATTCTCAAAAAAAACTTAATTTGAGATTTCAAATTATGAGATGAAAATTTTCAAATATAAAATTTGACCCACAAGTATAAATTTAACTACTTATACAAATTCCACAATCCCCTAATTAAACCTGATAAAGATCTAATAAAAACAAAATTTATTTCCTCATCAAGTTGAGACAATGCTTTGATTGTTTTCTTTTAGTCAATGATCTATTGAAAGTAGTTTTGTTATCTTATAAAAATAAAAGTATGTTTTGCATATATTTCACCCGATAACTTATAAAATTACACTAAATATATATTTATTTCGTTGTTCATCAAGTTGAGACAAATAATTCCTTTACAGAAATGGAAAGTTGTTCTTTTAGTTGATTTTATTCTTTTGATGACATAATATTCTTCACAAATTATGGATTAATTAGGCCAAAGCTTACCAGAAACAGACACAAATTAAAGGCACATTTAACAAAAAGTTCTCAATTGTATTGATAAAGAATTCTGATTTTCACTAAAAGTATTACAAAAACTGACTTTAAAAAAAAAAAAGTAATCTCATGACATCACTCTTCTATTAGATTTTTATTTTTTATTTTAAAAAAGAATTCAATCTTATAGGATTGGTGAAATAATTTATAGAAATTTAGAAAATACTAATATTGACCTTATTAGATCGGTATAAAATTTTGGAAAAGTTATAATGATTTCATGAGGTCGGGATGTATTTATAAATAATAATAATAATAATAATAATAATAATAATAATAATAATAATAATATTTGTAGCGTCATGAGGTGTATATTAATGTTTTTTTAAAAGTCATTTTTTAAATATATTGAACTCATAAAGTCGGTTTTGCAAAAAAAAAAAAAAAGAAAGAAGATCTCCTGAAAAAATAAATTTAAAGAGTATAAATAAAATAAAATAAATTCATACTAGTAAATATCAATAGTCTAGTGTTAGAAATATATCCTACCACTTCAAAAATGAGGGTTTAAACCCCAAATGATATATAGTTTTTTTATCATTGTCTCCTTAAAAATTTCAAAATAATAATAATTATTATTATAACAAACCTCGTGAAAGTCGGTCTTTTACTAGCTCATAAGATTGCTTTCGAAAAGTGACCGAATATTTTACAATCTACATCTAACGGGGTTATTCGCACAAACGTCCTTATTTTAGAATGGTGTTTAATTTTTATCCCTTAAAGTTGTAAAGGAAATATCGATAAATGTTTGAAAAGTTCTAGACTGTTCCTTTTCCTCTGTGTTGTTTTTTTAAAATTGTACATAGATGTTTTATTGTCTTATTAACAAATATCCCACTAAGAATTTCACAATGGTTCCAGAAAAAATTGCAAGGTATAAATTTTTGTCTTATATTTTTATGCATAAATTTATATAGATTATGCCTTCAAGTATAAGTTAAGTAACATGAATTTATGCCTGGTAGATATATATTCATGTTATTGAACTTGTGTCTGGAGATAGAAGTAACATGAACTTATGTATGTCATAAGTTAACTAATATGAATTTGTGCCTACGGGGTACACAATTGAAATTGTGCTTGGAGGGCAGAAGCTCTATTATATGAACTTCTATCCATAGGCACAAGTTCAGTAGGAAACTTGTGTCATAGGCAAAAGTTCATATACTAAACTTGTGCCGGAGCCAAAAGTTCAATTGTATGAACTTCTGCCTATAGGCACAAATTTAATAACATGAAATTATGTCTAAGAGCATAAATTTAGTAGGCAAAAGTTAAATTGCATGAGCTTCAGGTACAAGTTTCATACTGAATTTGTGCCCTAAGGCATAAATTCATGTTATTCAACTTGTGCTTATGGGTAGAATTTCATGCAATTGAAATTCTATGAAGTGAACTTGGGCCTTGGAGCAGAAGTTCAGTAGCATGAATTTCTGTCTTCTAGGGCTAACCTATGCCTTGTGAATTTTGTTTGTTTTGCGATTTTTCAAAAAAAAAATATTATGGATATTTTTATACCATTTTTATTACTTAAAATGTTGAAAGACAAAAATTAAAAACTACCCCAAAATAGAAATAGTCGATGCAAAAATTTGCATTTAACGTTAGTTTTTAGATCACTTTGTAACGAAAAGCGACCTCCTGTGATATTTTTGCTATTTTTTTTTAAATAGAAAGAATTGGACATTTCACATGTATTATGTTCCACTTTTCCAGTAATGTTCCTTGGACAAGCTTGAGTTGTCAGGTTCAACTACTCTTAAAACAGTTTTCAATGATGGAAAGCTAGTTGTTTGAAGTACCAAGAATTTAAAGGTTTTGTTAGGACTTTCAGTTGCAAAGGTAAAAAACGAATTGAATTCTTTCATTTTCACTTTGATGTTGACAAAACCAATTAGATAACTACTTTTATGGCCAACTCATTTAGGTTTATTAAATATTTCATCTTCACGGCATTGATATATTTGAATTTTAGAAACGTGGTTCTTTGTGGTAATTTAAGTTCTTTTCATCATTTATGATAACCTTTCAAAAAAATGCTTTAGTGTAATTCTTATATGAACCTCTTTTTATTTTAAGTGAATTTTGTGAGATTACTTGTCTCAATATTTTGTACTCTCTTTTATATAGTGAATTTCTCACCTCCTTTTGCGGATGTAGCGTCTTTTCAGATTTGCTGTGTTAGCTTCCATATGACACCTAATTATTTCGATCCTAACAGTATTCTCGGACAACATATATAAAAGATTTTAGAGTTTATTTTTCATGACAAAAAGTTGACAAGATTATTTAATTAAGTTGAAACTTTTCTTTAAATTTTACTAGTAATTTTTTTTTGATCTATGTGATTAGAATAAATAGATATGCATCTAAAATGGATATAAAATAAATACAGAACTCCAATTATTTTGGCTAAAATAATATAGTTTCAACCAAGTCTTCGTACATATTCTCTCTCCCCCCCCCCTCACCCACCCAACCCCCAATACTTACGTTGAATAGCTATACTGAACGAATAAATATAAAACACATACTTTTTTTATGTATATAATTGTCACCTAATAATGCAAGACATATGTATTTTATAGTTACATTTTCACTTAACCAAAATTAAATAGTATTTACACCTTAATTATTATGGAATCACTCATAGGTGAAATTGTTTGGTGTAAAATAAATATCGAGGTTTCGATAAATATTTTTAAAATAGTAATGGTCCCTTTATTATCATTACAACAAACGCACGTGAAGCATGTGGCGGCATAACACATGGTACGTGGTTTCACTTTAATTTTAGCCAAGCAAGTAACAATGATCATGTGTAGTGGCAAATTCAGATCATAATGTACGGATTTTTGAGAATTTAATAATTATTTATTTATTTTAAATTATTATAAAAATTTACTAACTTTAAATTTTAAATTTACCACTTGCCATGTGCTAAGCTTAAGTACCAAACAAAACTTATGTCAAAACTTTAAAGATGTCAACCACTTATTCATTTCCCCATCTTTGAGCTCTCTTTTAAACAACATCAATTAATATTTTTCTTATGGGATATGTTGAGTTATCCATTTTTAGAAATAGCATTAATGAGACATTTGGAAAGCATTTTAAACATGTTATATAGCATAGTAGTTAGTAATTGCAGTTGGTTGCCATGCAATTTTCCATTCTAACATATTTTGAGATTGTTTTAGTAGTAACATATTTAATTTTCGACCTTGACGATCAAGTTTAATTTAGGGTTATAATTTGTAGCAACTTAGTTAATCAATAGTGAATATATATTTAAACATGAATTATGATAATTAATAGTTAATAACTTAAATGGGATAGTTGAAATCTATATTCATATTAACTTTGTTTCTTTGAATGACTTTTGTTGGGTTTTTTGCGTGAAAGGTAAGCGCTCGTGTTTTTATCGTTTTTTCTAAACACGTTGATATAAATTCGGGGCTTGCTTTGAGGTACTCCTGTACCCCAGTAGCGTAGCCACATATGACCAAGAGTGGTCAGCGGAATACCCTTCGTCAAAAAATTATACTATATATATAGAAAAATACATAAAGTATATAGATCAAAAATTATTTTTCATACATATATACTAAATCTTAAACACCCTTAATAAGATTTCTAGCTTTGCCGCTGCCTATATTGGCAAAGCTATTCTGACCTACCATTGGAGAAAATAATTTTTTGGCTTGAGTATTGTGAGGGAGGATTAATTAAATTCTTTAAGGACACGGAATAAATTTTGTAGGCTTAGAATTTTATTTTCTATTTGTGTACTACGGTTTACAGAAATGATTTATACACAAATTTTATTTTCGTTTTTCTATTTTATAACAACTTTTGATGATGAGATGTAACGTCTGTAGCTATCTGAAGAACTCAAAAGAACTTCATATGTCCACCTAATGATAGTAATTGTTTTGAGTACTGAAATTTGCAGCTAGAAGTTAATTAAGAAAAGTTGCAGTGATTTAAGAAAAAAATTGGAGGTTGTGTGTAATTTAAGGTTTCTTTCTTGTTTTTAATTAATTTAACTTTTAAATTAAGGTGTAACTTAAGGTTGTTTTGTGCGCAAAAAATGAATTAAATTTCTCCATTCTGATACTAATATATTTTGTTCCCCAATTTTAGTATCGACAGAGCCCGTTGTAGCATTGGCAATTGCAATTTGATTAAAGGAATCCAGGTTCAAAACCCGACAGTGGAGTAACTTTTTCATAAATATTTGCTATTGATTTTTTCTTATTTTCAAGGAGCTTGTTTTTTTTTTAAAAAAAAAAATCTAATTTTTTGACCAATCGAGACTAGAAAAATAAGAAAACATTTTTTATAAAACATCTACCTCCATACGGAACACCCATTTAGGCTAATATTTATAAAAATTTCTATAGATTATGATGATCGTTCATCCGTTTCATCCATTCAGAGTTACCGCCATCGTTTATTATTATCAACTATTGTTATCAGAGGCGGACCCACGTGGAAGGGTGGAGTTACACATGCATCGGATAACTTTCAAAAAAAACTATGGATATACGTGTGTGTATATATTTGTATCTAAAGAATGATCATGTATTTTGTTTGGCACCCTGAAACATAAAAGTCAATTTGCTGCACTGATCTGACAGGTGTAATAGTCCCCTGTGCGAGCCCTATAACCGGTGTTCGAATCTTCATGTGAGTTATGTTCGTTTATCTTCGACTAACATGCATCCTCTCTGATGGTGCCTCCCATGTGAGCCCTATAACCTATGTTCGAATCTTCATGTGAGTTTGTTCATTTGTCTTCGACAAATATGCATCCCCTCTGATGGTTTTCCTGTTATCTTTAAATTCTGAATTCACAGTTAGACTATTATTTTTGCTATTATCAACTACCATGCATCACCCACCACCCACAATCTCTATTATCATCGCAATAATCACGGTTGCCAATCACTATAACAAATTTTCACCAGTCACTTGGGGAAAACTCATGAAAACTAATTTAACTAATTTGATATTTCTAAAACATACAATAGTCAGTAGGATTAGTTAATGCAACTAGAGGTTGTTTGGCTAGGGATAACTCGGGATTGTTATCCCATCCTCAATTAGGAATAAAGAATAAATAATTTCGGGATTAATTTTTACATGAGTTTATCTCACATTTGGTTGAAAAATGTGAGATAAAATCTCGGGATAATTTATTCTACATTGAGGGTGGGACAAAAATAGCACTATAATTTGGGGATAACTAATTCTGAGATAAGTTATCTCTAGATTTTATCCCTTCTAAATGTGAAATATACCTATTCAAAAATTATTTCGAAACTATTTATTTCTTATTTTTTATTAAGAATGAAATAACAATCCCAAATTATCTTAGTCCAAAATTAATTGTTTTAAAATAACTTATTTTCTAATCAAATAACCCCTAAACATACACTAATCACCCAGAAATTGAAATTCCACAATAAAATTGTAGTTGTATCTAGGAAGTTGGATCATGCAGCGCATCACAACTCATCACTCTCTTTAAAAAAATAAAATAAAAATTATAATAGTGATATTTAAGTTAACTTTTGCATAATTCTTTTTTAAGTGAATAGAATTATAGGAATGTAAATTAAAACAAACAATTATGAGGCTTGAGAAAATAACTTATATAGGTAACAGAAAAGTACCAAATATATGATAGTCTTAAAAATTGCTTATTTTTTCTAATAGTGCTTATTTTTAAAAAAATATAGTGTTTGGCCAAGTTTTTAAGAGAAAATAAGTGATTTTAGGGATTAACATAAACTGTTTTTCAGAAATTAAAAAAAGTAGCTTCTCCTCAAAAACACTTATTTTTGAAAAATATTTTTGTGAAAAATACACTTAGAAGCACTTTGCAAAAGCTTGATCAAACACTAACTGCTGCTCAAAAATGCTTTTTTAAATTTATTGGCCACACATAAATTGCTCTCACAAAAAGTACTTTTTTGATAAACACTTTTGAAAAAAACACTTCTCAAAATAAGTTGATTTGAGAAGCTTGGCCAAACAGGCAAATAATTAGTACTCGGTCCCTCAGTTCCTTTTTAATTGCTAGGTATACTAAATAGCTGTTTCAAAATTCAAGAGACAGTTGATCATATTTTTTCAATTCTACACTTAGTACTTAAAGTCATTCTAAAATGTGAAAAGAATTATTATTGTATGTTTCTAAAAAATTAATAAGCTAAGGTTATATTAATGAAACTACCATCCATATTAATTTTTTTTAATAAATGTGTAAATCTTATCCTAATAATAAAAATACAACCGAGGGAGTATATATTAACCAAGTTCTCAAAAATTGATAGAACATAGTCGTTCCACACTTTTTCGGCCAAAAAATTAGCATCATATAACCCATATCATTTTCCCTAAAAATAGCAAAAACAATTTAATACTTTCTCTCTCTTCTAATTTTCAACGATTTTTTTTTTTTAATCTTAAGATTAACAAAAAAGTGTCGTTTGTAAATTCTTAACTTACTCTGATGTTTATGGGTCATTGTTTGCCAAATTTATTGGACGAAATATTCACCATATAGAAAAAAAAAAGAGAAAAGAATTCAATGATTTGCTAGAAGCTATGGCTAGAAATTATATATGTTTATTTTCATTATTATCCATTTATTTTCATTGTTATGCGTTGATATATTCACATAATAAAATTGATATACATTAGCATCTATTGGTCTCTCTCTATATAATCTGGAATATACAATAATATGCAAAATGAGTTTTACATAAATCAAGATATAAAGGTATGTATGATGTTGATGACAAATTTTTTTTGATATGAAAAAGATTTCAATGATGCTACAAACAAAGTGAAATAAAATAATTGAATTCCTAATTTTAGGGATATCCAATGTGAAATAGGAAAAAGAAAATATGATTAGAGTATTTTAATTAATGTTCACTTCAAATAAAAAGAGACACCATAAATAACTGGATGCCTGAATCCCTAATTTTAGGAATATCCATTAATTCTTTTTAGTGAAAAAAAATGGATCCTAGTTTAAAGGATCCATTAAAAAAGGCGCAAATTTTTGTATTTGGCTACTTAGTGCCAACTAATTGAGGCCTGCCTTTTGCTAGTTTTAATTTGGCTATTTTGCTGACAATGTTTAGTTAGTGTTCTACATCTGTGCTAATTCCACATAATAATAACTGCACGTTTTAGATGTTTCTGCATCGTTTTATATTTTTAGCCCCATGAATTATTCATATTTTGTGATGAATAATATGGTTGATTCATATTTGATCCACTTTTAAATGATTGAATACCCAATTCATTTAAAATGAATTGAATTAAATGAATAACCATAAATTTTACCTATTTTGCCACCGTAGACACTATTAACATCTTTGTTAGTTTACAAGTTACAGCTCACATGAATTGTAGGTGTTAGGTTGTTTATGATTGGACCAAATTTGTTAAGTATGACACAAGTTAAAGGTGTAAAGTGCAATATTCAATAATAGGTGAACTGCAGTTTCCAATCTAAACTGCATGTACCAAGGAAAATAAAATAAAAAGAAAAAACAAAAGGAAAATTTGGCGGGAAAATGTAGAAGCGACTTTGAATTAAGGCCAAAAAGTTGTAGAAATTTTCGGACTACCCAAAATCTGCTGTAGAAGAGAGAGAGAGAGAGAAATGGCGGAAGTTGAAGACGAAGAATTCCTGTCACAGGTAGCCGCAGCAGAAGCAGAAGCTCTTTCCACCGCCGCCAAGCGTCGCCGGATCTCTGCCGCCATAACAACAACCGCCGTCACCCCGCCAAAGATCAACGTCAACACCAATAACATTACCAGTGTGGAAGAAGGAGCTTATATTGCGGTTCTGAGAGGGAACAAAAGCGTTTTATTCCAACAAAAAGGATCGACAAATGCTCTATCTACTCCCATTAACAACAGTTACAAAGCACATAACAGCAATCAATGGTCTGGTTCCGATGCTGCTGATTCGTGCTTTAAGTGCGGGAAATCAGGGCACTGGGCTCGCGATTGCGATGTTAGTCCATCCAATGATGATTCCCTGAGCTTTCCGGAGAAGAAATGTGCATGTGGATTGGGTAATTGCCTAGTACTGACTGCAAACACTGAGAAGAATCGCGGCCGTAAGTTCTATAAATGCCCTATCAGACAGGTACTACCACTTCAACGTAATGTACAACGTTTTCATACTCCTAGATTGGTGTAGGAGCTTAATTTTTTTATTATGTTATCACTTATTTGGAAAAAAAAATGGAAAAGGAACATAGTGCATATATATCAACAATATTTACATTTGGCTGACCTATAAAGTTTGCTTGTTACGCCATTGTCTGAGTGCTAAAATTTGCATATCCAGGTTTCCAATACTTGCTGTAAATTTCTATTCTAATCCGGATTTGAAAACTTTTCTCAGGAGAATGGTGGTTGCGGATTCTTCGAGTGGTGTGACCAACCTTCGGTCCCTGATACTCTGACCACTCGAGGCCCAAGTTACTCTGTTAATTCCTCTTTCCCGGAGCTTTCATGTCCATGTGGTTCTGGCAGATGCCTAGTTCTGACAGCCAAAACAGGAAAAAATATTGGTCAGCAATTCTATCGATGTCCATCCAATCAGGTTTGGCATTCACCTGTTTGTACTCTTTTTTCTGTTTTACTAGTTTGCTTCACAGCTTAATGAGATTAAATGTCTAAGTACTTGCTGTGTGCACGTTACATAAGCTAATATGATTGCACAAAATCGTATGAAAGGGAAAAGCCTTTTAGCCTCCCATTGATATGTTGGCCTTCATTTCATGCATTTTAAGTCATGCAGTGATCTCATTCTCTACATGGAAGTTTTAGTAACGACACAAAATCAGAAAGTATTCCTAGGAAGGCATTGCTGTTTGGACACGGGTATTTGGCGTGGGATTCTGACTTGGTGAATAGACTGATCAAGTCTTTGAGGGATGATTGGCTTGAAGGAAAAGGCAGTGAAATCGTTTAGTTCAAAATGATGAAAATTCAAGTGGTTACCTTTAAGTATTTGACAGGTATATCAAACACATTTTTGTTCAGGTGGTGATGAATATAGTAAAGTCAAGCAACACAAATCTTCACAATCAGATTAGGGTGCGAAGATTGTCAACTAGGTATCTTAGGCAAAAGCTTGACTTTGATTTTTCATGCAGAAAACTCACGGTGAAACTCTGCCTCGCACCATGGTAGTGAATTACAAATATACCAACTTAATATTCTCCACTCAAAGAAGATGAAACACTTCAAATTAAATCACGAATCACCATTCTATGATATGTACTATTGGATCCATCCCGTTGATAAGAATTCCCATGTGCCAATTTTACTTGGAGCCAAAGTTTGATAAAATGTGGAAGAAACTAAAATTGCCCATGTAGCATACTTGGAGCCCAAGTACTTTCTCCTATAAAAGGAGAGTTGGTCTTCATTCTCAAACACACCAAAACAAAGAGAGAAAGAAGAGTGAGGCATCATAGATAGGGTTTTAGAAATAGTCTCTAAGGAAAAATAGAGTGTGAGCGATATTATAGTGAGGTGGAAAAATCAAAAGAAGGTTATTTTCTTTTGAGTGTGTGGTGGTCTTTGGAGTATTTTACTCAAACCTATAATTGTACAATTCCTTGCTATAGTGATATCAGTTGCTCCTCTCGGCCCGTGGTTTTTCCCTTATTCAAAAGGGTTTCCACGTAAAAATTTTGGTGTCATTATTGCTCTTAATTATTCTTGTTGATTACCGTATCTCAGTACTACATTATTATTCCGCTGTTTATTACCGCAAATATTATTTCTGTTTTTCCCAACATGTACATGCCCGTCAATTAAGTCTACCCAATGACAAAATTCATAAAGGCCAAGCATACATAATTAAACTGCAGCGAGTATCTCTATACTTTTTGAATTGAGGAACCAAATAAAAATGTGAATGCTTTGTAATCTTATTTGGTTTAGCCAAATGCTTAGTTACCTTTTCCTTAGTAAAGATGGTAAGAGTTCATACCACCTTCATGTTGGATCAAAAATAATTTTAGAATCTGTTGCTTCAAAACAATTGAATATTTAATACTTTTATAAAATAATGTAATAAAATGTATATTGGTAATAACAGCTTTCCTTTGATTATCAAAGTAATCATTCCACAATTAATTTCATGTAATATACAAAATGGCTTCATGTTTCTTTAAATATTGAACGAATGTAAGTGTATAACCAGTTGGATACAAGGATGATTTGATGGGCTCAATCAGAAAAAATGTGAGTGAATAAGGATCAAACTTGAACATGAGTAGAATTAGTTCTAAGTTTAATATTAAAAATACTCTAGGAAAGCAGACCCTAAGTGTGGTGGCAGTGTGATTTCACTTTGTCCTTTCCCACTATGAAAGTGCGAAACTAGAGGTTATTGCTTTGTGGATGAATCCACGTGCTTTATAGAAGAGTGCTCTTTCAAACAATGATGCACAACTTGATCTAAACAAGAAGTGATTGGTTTTTTCAATCTCAACTTTGAGGAGTTGGATTAACATCATGACATTTTTTGTTTTCTCCGTATCTAAATGGACCAAGTTTGGGAAAAAATTAATTTCAACTAACAAATTTATGTTCATGAAAAATCAGTTTATATATTAAGTTATCAGTTTTTTTTTTAAGTGGAAAGTACAAACTCAAATTAAATCCAAATATCCAATGAAACTCAAATTAATGTCATTTGTCATCTATGAGCTTAATTTAGCTCATGGTAGCGCCTGGAGAGTATGAGATGATGCAGCATGCTTGCTTGAGCTATAGACACATCTTAATATTCAGTGGTTTGTACAGGCTTGACTTCGAAGTTGGTGGGCTATAAAAATGAATAGCAAAACAGTATGATAGAGCATGAGATGGTATGGCAGTTAGGTCAATAGGTTGGTTTGTATGGTTGAGTTATAAGTTATAGTATGACGCAAATTCATTTAGCATTGCTGCAATGGATCGATCGACTAGCTGGAACCTTGAGGGCATATGCAGTGAAGCTAAAGACTCCAGTTTCATATTTTGTGTAGGAGTTTATCCACATATCCCCCTATCAGGCGATTGAATTTTTTTCAGGTCAAGTGGGTACAAGTTAATCATCATGAGGTTCTATAAGGTTCTAGCCTTTCCATATTTCATGGTTTCATCCTTTCAGGTCGTAGAGGAACATTGCTCCAGTTTTTAGGTTACAAGCCTTCTTTATGCTTTTGCCCTGATTTATGTTGCATGATTCGAGGTTGCAGGCCTCTTACTATCATGTGCATTAGGCTATAAACCATATCTCGAGCTGTGATGGAGTTTTCTTGCATAATCTAAGTAGTTCAGTGGGATACTTGTATGAGCTGCAAAAGAGTACACTAAGGTTGTCTTCAGTTGTCAATTTCCAGGTTAAGGTCTGTAGTGGTCAAGTTAATATGCTCCTCTAGGGATTGACTATACGTGGCACTGTCAAGATAAAGAATTGTGATCAGAGTTGATTAAAGGGTATTCATAAGATTACAAAAGCATCCTGGCGTGAGATTTCATTGTCATTGGGATCGATTCCCAATAGGGTTAACATGATCCTTATAATCCTTGATACCAATTAGAGTTTTGGTCATGCCACGGACATAGTTTCTCCCCTTAGAGGCGTTCATAAATCTTATAAGTTGATCAAACTTATTTATATAAATTTAGTGTTCACAATGATATGTCAGCAAACTAATGTCTTAAACTCTACCGTGATAAATAGCTACAATCTGAATGACATGTTGCCGTGCCACTTCTAAACATAGTTGGGCTATAATCTATAGGTAAGTTTCCAACTAGTCCTCTGAGCTTCTCCATCAGTTTCTAGCAGACAAATAACACAAATAAGCTCAGGTCTGATACTACTATGGTGGGAAACCCAAACTCTTCTTTTCAGTAGGTATTCATCTTGTCTATTTGAGATAAAAGGTAGGTATCATCTTGTCTATAGCTGATGCAGCAACTTCTGATGCAGCAACTTGAAAATGGTCTCATTTTAATGAAAACCGACTTGCTGGTCATGACAGTCATGACTTGTTCTGTTTGTATTCTTTTCTCTCTTGCCTATCTTGTTATGTTCATTATGTATGAGTCTGCAAAATTGAAATGGAACAATATGCAGCCATCATATCTAACCTGGCCTGGGTAGAGATTCTGAGATTTAGCACCTATGTACCATAAACCAATAGAGATGTAACCAGCCATGGGTACCTCCAGAATAGTCTAGAAGATTGATGGGCATTAGATCTATCGCTACTGTATTCGAGTAGCAAAATTACGTAGTAAACAAATATAAACCATCAACATATCTTGGAGTGAGGGAATTATAATTTTTTATTTTCTTTTCTTCTCAATTTTTCATCTTAAAATGCCCTTCCCCTTCTTGCATTCTTCTCAAAAGCTGTCAGATGAAGTCTACTAATTTGCTACTATCTGTAAGGATGTTAGCTGTCAATTGCCTATCACTGTAGGTCTTTAAGAAATGATGTCTTTTGGATGAAGACATGGATTTGAGTGTTAATGAAAATAAGTTGCAATAGTATAAAACAATCCAAATTTTCTTGAAAAAAGAAATTCTAGAATCAAGACTTTTGTTAAAGAGCTGGAGAAACATTTATGGAAAAAGTTCTTTTAGCTGTGCAAGTAATTGATCTACTTGACGAAACATGAAGCAAACAAGAATGTAGATACTAGGCTACTAGAGTGCTATAGGGTAATAGTTTAACCATTGTATTTATTGCTGTTGATGTGTTTTTTTTCTGTTATTAGGGAGGTTGTGGATTCTTCAAATGGTGTAATGACAACAAGACCAACGCTAGCTTCTCAAATTCATGTAACAGCTCTCAAGCTTATCCGAAAATGGATGGATCGAGCAACAAAATCCACAATTCAGTCACTTCTTCCTGTTTCAAATGTGGCAATGCTGGGCACTGGGGAAAAGATTGTCCACAATCCTCGTCTCAACACTCTGCTGCAGATGGAGGGGTAAAATATCCCAATTCAAGCACTTGTTTCAAGTGTGGTAAGCCTGGTCACTGGGCCAAGGACTGTTCATCTAACTGATTCTTGAGCAGTGATTGGGCGTTAGTGGATTGCCTTGTGGTTTTCAAGAACTGCAAATAGACTTAAACTTGATATATGAACCTAGTCAAGTCGAGTAGACGGTGAAACATCTGAAGCACTGCTACAATTTTGATGTAAATATTGCCTCACCAACCCTCCAGGAAAAGATGTTTGTTTCTTTGAACACCGAATCAGCCTCAAGTTGCAGTTAATGAGTATATGTGATCTTGGATTTTGCTGATGTTTGGAATGTTGACTTGCCTGTTAATTGTTTTGCTGTTTATTAATGGTTTAATAATCCCTAAATCTTCCAATTTTTCAAGTTTGGGAAATATATATATACATACATATATATATATATATATACACACACACACATACATACAATTAACTTTTTTTTAATTTTTTTTTATTGTGGAAAGAAAGGAATGAAAGCTTCTTGAGGTTTAAGACTTGACGACAAAAGACTTTTCATACGTCAAGCATGCTATGATTATGAAATGAGAATTTCCAACATTATTTTTCGTCGTGCAGGTTTGTCCGTCTAATTTATCTTAGATAATTGGTCAACTAGACCATTGAAAAACGAAAATTAGGAATCGATTCAAGGAAGATGAACATTAAGACATGTCTGTATGGATGGTTTGTAACCCAATTGAAATCAATAGACATGACCCAACCTAGTTATGGCCAGCAGCCACCACCATCCGCCTTACAACATTGCCTATGCTGATAGTTTTTCCCAGCTCCAGGGTATGCTTCTGATGGCATTGGCAGCAATGCATGTGGAACCTATTGATGCAACAGTAATCAAGTAGCATAATCACACAGTAAACATAAATATGACGTAAGCCATTAGCATATCTTGGAGTGATGGGACCAAAATCTTATTTTTGTCCATTCTTTTCTTGTCAAGATTCCAGATAAAAATGCCCTTCCCCGTCTTTCTTCTCAAAAGCTGTCATAGGGAGCCTAAACTTTGTCGCTGAAGGATCTTGCTCTTTAGCTATTTCCTGGAAGAATGTTAAGCTGTCAGTTAACTATCACTGTAAGTTCTTCAGGAAATGGTATCTTATGGACGAGGGAAACATGATTTGGGTTTTTAATGAAAAAGGTATTAACAGAATCCAGATTTTACCTTAGGTGCTGAAGAAATACCGAATGAAACAGATCTGTGATACTAATGCATAGCGCAATATAGAAAAAAGATTCGGTGTGCAAGCAAAATTTTGAAATGATAAACTCCAACAGCATTTCCTAGTTCACTTTTTTTGTTTTCTCATATGCTAGTTTGTCCGTCGAATTTATCTTTGATAATAGGTCAACTACATCATCAAGAACTAATATAGCAACAACTTCAAAGAGAAAAAAAACATCAAAAGCATGTCTGGCAGAGTCCAAAGCAAGCATCTCAAATCCATGATATATCTTCTCTAGTCAGCAAATCCATAAAGGATATTCCTGGGGGTAGCAATTCACTTGTCAACAGATCCATATAGGATATTTGCTGGGGTTGCTGCAATTCTCTCGTCGGCAAATCCATATGGGATATTTCCTGGGGTTGTTGAAATTCTCTTGTCAGCAGATTCATATAGGATATTTCCTGGGGTTGCTCGAATTCTCTTGTCAGCAGATCCATATAGGATATTTCCTGGAGTTGCTCAAACTCTCTTGTCAGCAGATCCACATAGGATATTTCCTGGGATTGCTCAGACTCTCTCGTCAGCAGATCCATATAGGATATTTCCTGGGGTTGCTCAAACTCTCTTGTCAGCAGATCCATATAGGATATTTCCTGGGGTTGCTGCAACACTTGATACTGATAACTTGGTAAGTTAATCTGCTGCAAAGAGTTCTCAAACTGATAATTTCCTACTTGGCTGCAGGGCGATTGCTGCACCTTTTGTCCTTCTGATGATAAGCCCTGAGTATTAAGCAACTGTTTTCCATATAGTAATTCTTCATCAGTCAATGTCGAGCTATCTTCATCCTCCATTAGCAATTTCATAAAAGAGAAATTACATGGTGCACACACTGATGTTCTCTGCATGTTCTGATCATAGTTTTGGCTGAATCTTGATGGGCTAATAATCTTGGTTGGATGAACTATTGCTCTTGGCTTATGATGTCTTGCCCATACATTCATATTGTTCGTACTATTACCAAAGAAATTATTAGGACTCACTTGGTTCAAACTTGTCGGATTTTGCAACTGCAATTTTTGGCCACTAGAATGACAAATTCTTGCTACCAAAAGTTTGGCCATTTCTTCTGATCCTGGATTCCCACTTTTTCCACAGATAGAAAGGGCAGCCCGGTGCACTGAGCTCCTGCCATGCGCGGGGTCCTGGGAAGGGCTGGAACACAAAGGTCTTTTTCCACAGATAGTGATACCTTTATTTCCTCTTTGAGCATAAAAATTTGCAAAATCCATAGTGTTGTTTCTCTCTTGATGAACCTCTTTCCCTTTTCTCTTAGCATTATAGGTGCTGGTGCTCCTAAAAGTATTATTAAGGAGAGGAATCTGCAAAGATTTCTTCACGCAACAAACTTTAGTATGTGCAAACTTTTGTGCTGCTTCTCCCAAGTCCTTGGCAAATTCTAACTGACTACTCACATAGTCAATGTTCCCACCAGGAACCTAACAGTAGAGAGAAAGACATGTTTATATTATAGTAAAGTACTAAGTCTGTTTTATTCATTATATAATAAGCTTAGTAGTAGTAGTAATATTTTAGCTCTAACAGAGAATTCTTCAGAAGACACTACATGTGATGAGTTCAGGCATGTGTAGTAAGCCACAGAGAATTTTTTTTTTTAATGTTTAAAAATAAAATTAAAATAGATATAAATTGTATAAGATTAGAAAAAGATGGTTGTAAAAGAATTTACTATCTACACTTAACCAAATTCGTAATTTCATAATAACATCTAAGTATGTTATAGTCAAATACTTTGAAGTTTACAAAAGAGACAATCTAAAGTGTAAATTAAGTGTGTGTTTTTACATTTAATTGCACTGTTTGTCCTTCAAATGGGCTGGTCTTTACCATTACAAATTGAACTTATGCCTAGCTGGGCATAAATACTTTAAGGGCGTAGGACATAACTTGTGGGATATTACGTACGCCCCGTGAAAAAGTTATTCGCTTTGAGAGGTAAAAATTAGAGACCGACACAAAACAGGAGCAAAAGTGCAAATGACCCATTCTTTTGGTTCCCGCAAGGTTCTCGTTACAGGTTAATTCAAATTTAGGCCATGTAAGGCCCATCTAGAGGGGAGGTACTTTCTTCATATCCAGAGCTCGAGCTCGAACTGTATGAAGAGATCCTATCAATTCCATTACAATCCTTGGTGGTCATGGGAAGTAAGTAAATGCAGAGTGTATGTGATCACTTACAGGAGCGAGCTGATTCCAGTTTGTTTCTTCTTGTGTTTGAGGCTTCCAGGTTTTGCGCTTTTCCTCTTTATTACCACTAATAATCTTAGCATTTCCAGTTCCAGCACCTCCATCTATATATAAACATAAAGAATTAGGAGCTCAAAAAGTCCATAATTAATTCATACTAAATAAAATGAAAAAGAGAACAACCCCATTTACCTTCGCATTGTCTAGTAGTATTCAACTTTGAGCTGCTATTGGAACAGTTCTTGGTTCTTCCTATCTTAATAGTTTTTGCTTCGTTATTTTCCAAGAGTTCTTTGGGTTCTTGGCGTGAAGATTTTGAACTCTTTTGACCTATTTCTTTGTCCTGCTAAAAGCAACAATATTGTAAAAAGATAATTGTATGTAGATCATTCAAAAACTATTTGCCAATTTGCTGCAGCTTCACCCTTAATATGTGAATAAGAACTGATTAAGGAAATACTGAAAAGCAAATTTTAACTTTTCTTCAATAAATCAACAGAAAATCACATACATCTCAAGGTGTTTTTAGTGCACAGGCAGCTTTCATCCCACCAGAATTCTTCAATTTTCCTCTCTTTAATTTTCAAGGTGTTTCTAATCAAGCTTTTGCACGGATTGCCCCTATTTCGAGGTGATCTCTAATTTTAGCTATCAAATATGATGGTATTTAAATTTTTCTCCTACTACTCATTTAATGAAAATTTGTGGGCCAAAGTACCCTTATTTATGACCTAATTTGCACAGGCATAAGTTTAGAAAACTTTTGTTTCGCTCGGCATAAGTACGGTAGGAATTAAGTTATGCGGCATAATGTTATGATTCTATTGCAAGGTATGGGACTTGAGTCCCGCATTGGTTAAATGGGGAGCTGATGTGGAGCTTATATAACCGTGGGCTCTCCCATCTTAATAGCTAGCTTTTACAGTGTGGTTCTCCTAAGGTTGTATCAATGATATCAGAGCCACACATCACCCTTCGTATCCACCGTGTCATAGAGGCGCCTGGGCACCTGACTCGAAAAGGGCTGCCTGGGAAAGAGCTACCTACTTGTAGTAGAGTGAAAGCTACCGATAGTGAAGCCGTCGAGAACAATGGATGCGAAGAGTGGTGGTTTGTTATGATCCTATTGCAAGGTATGAGACTTGAGTCCCACATTGGTTAAATGGAGAGCTGATGTGGGGCTTATATAACCTTGAGCCCTCCTACCTTAATAGCTAGCTTTTGGGGTGTGGTTCTCCTAAGGTTGTATCACATAAGTAGTGCAGTATTTCTGACCTAATTAGCTCAACATAAGTTTAGAGAAGCTTTGCCTCACTTGACACAAGTTCTGCAGGATTTAGGTTATTCTTTTTACAGCATAACTTGTGAGATCTGAAACTGAACTTTTGTCTCGCTCGGCATAAGTTCAGTTCTGTAGGAATTAAGTCATGCGGTATGACAGAACTTGTTATGCTTTTTACGACATAACTTGTGGGTAGTAAAACTGAACTTTCACTTCGCTCAGCATAAGTTATGTAGGTATGAGCTTATGCAGTACAACATAACTTGTTATGCCTTTTACGACATAAGTTGTTGGATATTATGTTGCAAAAACATAAACTTATGCTCCCTAAAATTTTATTTGTAATTTTGGTGTCAGGGATATTTTTGACTACTTTTTTTTTACTTAAAATGTTGAAGGGCAAGAATTAAAGAACACAAATTTGATGGGAAAAAATTAAACACCACCCAAAAATAGGGGCATTGTGCGAATGACCCATTTTAAATCTACGGGCCCGTTTTCTTCCTTTGCCCGTAGTTTGGAGGAACACAACAAAAGAAGAAACTTGTGGCTATTGCTACTGTAAATATTCATATTCATATGATGTGAATGACATACAATGAATCTCCAGATAAAAAGTGAGGAGCATGGTCCATGGTCTTGTTTTTGTCAAGCATGATTCTTTATCGAATAGACGTCGTTAATTTGAGGGAGAAAAATATATGAAAAAGTGTGCAGTGAGGGATGCTTATAAATTACTAGGTGGTCATACTTAACTCATCTACTCAATGCCAAAATGTCCCATGCCAAGCATGATTCTTTATCGAATAGACGTCTTTAATTTGACGGAGAAAAATATATAAAAAAGTGTGCAGTGAGGGATGCTTATAAATTACTATGTGGTCATACTTAACTCATCTACTCAATGCCAAAATGTCCCATGCCTTACTTGGTCAGATCAGCCCAATCGATAATTTCTGACATCTATGAATCTTGGTGATGTGTCCTGTGGTACTTAGTTTGAGGAGGAACAATTAGATATGTGAAAAAAATTCCACATTAGAAGTTGAGACGAGTAGGAAAAGCTTCCTAGCAGCGGGGATTAGGGCTCCTTTTGTGGGCGTGATCTTGGACAGGTCAGAAGTGAGACTAATTCGACTCGAGCAAAGTTCCACCATGCGCATGAACTGACTTGGTGGAGTAACAAATCTAGAATTTAGATCTCGCGCTTTCTGAATCAAAAGTGCAATCGCTATGACTTATTTAAGACCCAATAATCTATGGCCTAATTTAGGGAAAAAAATAAATTTCTCCCTTTCATGGAAAACCCTTTTTGCTCGGCTTAGTTGATTCTTTTTATATTTTATAAGAGCGTGAGAATTGAGGATTTATTTTTTCGATTTGCAAGTTGCGAGAGATCTGAAATGTGATTTACATACAAAACTAAACAAGGAATTCAAAGAAAAGATACCTTCCGAGCAGGGGAAACAACAACATTAGCAACCAATTCTTCAATTCTTGTAGTCCTGCGGATTCTCTTCCGAACATAAACAACTGGCTCCTCTGCTTGGTTGTCTGACACAGACATTTCCATTAACTAAAAAAAAAACTTTGATGTTTCTATTGCTACTTCTTTCAGTCACTAGTAAAGCAAACAATCTATCCCCCAAAACTAGATATATGAATGGAGAAATGTTGCTTCTTCCTGATTTCTATTTTTCAGCTAAACAGTGAGAACTCATTTAAATTGAGATATGAACAAATTGGTTGCAATTAAATTGTAACCGACAAGAATCCATAAAAAATGGTGTCACTATCCAATGTAAATAGGAGAAATGTGAAGTTTGCTTGTTATAAATTCGCAAAATCTTATATAAACCAATTGAAGTGCGGTGGATTTATGTTAAAAAGAGAAGTGTCAGATTACACATTTGTCGTTTCTCCAACAATATGACAAAACTTAGACACATTGATAATGTGATAGATTTTTACCTTATCACCATCATTATCACTAGTAAAAGATTATTTACCATCTTATAGGTATCAAGTTACATGTATTTTCAATTTTACGTTAGTGGATCTTTTTTTACAGCATCCATTCATGGATATTGAACTTTAGCTTGATCATCTAACTAAATTTGTGCTCAAGTATTTAATGAAGGTGAGAAAAAAAATACATAAATAGGATGTTTACACCAAACCACATTAGTTTTATCATGCTTAAGTGATCAATTAATGTGAGATTACATATTGATTAATCACGGTTAAGCGACAAAACAATATACAAAAGATAGGTACGCTCTTAACAAGTTATTATCTCCATTTTGGTAGATGTTACAACAGCAAATCTGACTTGCTTAAACAAATCAAATTACAATACAGGATCCGAAATATCACCATGCACAATCAAACATATCATTGTCAAGACAACTCAAAGAGGGCATATATTATATTTCCTTCAATCATCAAATACGACATATAGCTCCCTCAACCTTTAGAAGAAGAATAGGGGAACGAATAAACCACAAAAATGGTCAGTTTGGTCGAAAGAACATATAGTTTTTTCCACGAATGAAACAAATAGTTAAAAAACCTCCTTTTTTCCCTTCTTAAAGGGCCGTTTAGTTATGGGATTAGACTCAAGTTAATACATGAATAACTTAGTTATTCATGTATTAATTTTATACATTGTTTGGTTTCTAAATAGAATAAAAGTTATTTATGTATTAATTTTATACAATTTTTGGTTGGTAGGTTTCAATGTTGTATAAAAGTTATTCATGTATTAATTTTATAAGGCATTTGGTTGTGTTTTAGTAATTCTACAGAACTAATACTCACATTAACTTTTGAGGAAATCTATGTATAATTTTATGCAGGGTAGAAGGTGGAATAAGTTATTGGGTATTAGTTATACATGGATTAAAATAATAAAATTACACATTTACCCCCATCAATTTACTTTTAAAATAATTTTTTATAATATATTATAATAAAACTTATTAGGATTTAAATTTTAGGTCATAAAAACATAAACTATCCGTATATTTATCCCTATTTTTCTAATCATTCAGCAGTTAACTGCTGAAGCAGACAAGCAGGGACACAGTAGCTGAAGCCTGAAGGCAGTACTCATTAGTGAAAATTCCATGATCAATTGATCACCAAATGGGTTGCCCCTCTTTGCAAATTGCAGTAGCACTAGCAGTGAGCTTATAATATTTCAGTTGAAATTTTATTCAATATCAATCTTCATTATAAATTTATAATTGATATTAATAAAAAGTATGGTTCATAATAGTTTAAAAAGTCCATTTTGAATTAAAGAATATAAATTTCGTAAATTTTTTAGGTATATGGATAATAATGTGTAATAGCACAGTAAAAGTAGTAGTCTTGTTATTTGGTGTACATTTACACCTCCACTTTCTTCTATTAAAAAAATTATATTTAATTATACAATAGAATTTTATACTATTTGTTACTTATTTATTTTTAAATAATATATATTAATTTACAATAAATTAAATATTCAATAATCAATAATTCATGTATTGTAATCTCTACATAACTAAACCCTACATAACTAATACTTGCATAACAAATACCTACATAACTAATGCATGCTAAAACCTGCACAACTAATCCCTGCATAAAATAATACATAGATTCCTTCATAACTAATTCATGTATTACTAACCTGCATAACTCTAACTTGTAACCAGACAGCCCCTAAATGTATAATAATAGTACATGGAAATTTTCCATTAGTTTGATAAATTAAAAGTTATGACCAATAAATCATTATGCCGCAAACTGAAACTAAGGTGGTAGTAAACTTTAGTGATGTGATCCCACAATTTATGGAAGGAAAACAAAGAATCCTAAAGAGCAAATGATCGAATTGCCCTTGAACTGATATCTCAATTCACACACTTGATCTAGAAAGAAGAAGATATTACTGATTCCAATTACCAAAAGAACGAATACACTTAATTTGTATGGTCCAATGCCACTTTTGTTTGTGGGGGAGGAAGGGGGGGGGGGGGGGGGGGGGGGAGTTAGTTGCAACTAATTTTTGGACAAGTCACGTGCCAGTCATGTGCCCCTACTAACTCCTAACAGAATTTGATAGCTACGCACTAACTAATTCCGACTGAAATATGCCAATATAATATGAAAGAGATACTGAACTCTAATTGGATACAAATACTTCCCCAGTGAGGACATCCTTGTCCTCAAGGCTGAAAAGAAGGGAATCTAAGCTGAAAATCACGCAAATTCTCAGAAGTGCTGTCTTCAGGATGTGTGTTCAACCACTTGACTGAAACCTGTGTGATGGTCTTGCCCTTCCTTGGGGTATCCTCCTCTCCGAAATGGCTTCAGGAGCCAACAAAACATGGCCATGCTCAGAATGGACACATAGGGGACACAGGCCGAGAACCAATCTTCCTCTTAAGTTGAGATATGTGGAAAGTGGGATGGATCTTGGAATGAGCAGGCAAGGACAAGGTGTAAGCTACTCGTTCAACCCTCTTAAGAACTTGAAATAGACCATAGTCTATAGTCCATAAAACTTAGAAGATAGCTTCTGAAATGAGTGACTTGTCAGAGAGAGTTGTCTGTAAGGCTGCAACTTAACATAAACCTAATCACCAACTGCATTGCTCCTGTGAATTCTACCCTTATCAGCTTGGGTTTTCATTCTAGCCTGAGCCCTGAGCAGATGAGCCTTCACAATTCTTAGAGCAGCCTCCCTAGCTCGTGGATTCCTTTCTACCAAATCTAATTGAGTCGAAAGTAATGTAAGGTAGCAAAAAGGGGTTGGTTTTGCCCGTAGACCACTTCATATGGGGTCATCTGTAAAGTAGAATGATGGGCAGTGTTTTACTACCATTCAGCCAAAGCCAACCATTGAGACCATTTCTTTGGTCTATCAAAAGTCATAAACTTCAAATAACACTCGAAGCACCTACTAACCACCTCAGTTTGGCCATCAGTCTGAGGATGATAAGCAGTAAAAGTCAACAAGGAAACCTTCTGAAGCTGGAATAGCTCCTTTCAAACTGCTGGTGAAGACCACTTCTCTGTCAGATACCACATACTTGGGCATGCCATGGAGTTTAAAGACATTATCCATAAGATCTAAGCAACTGCTGATGTTGTATAGAGATGTCATGAAGTGAACAACTTTGCTCAGTCTGTCCACAACCACAAAAATGACCTTTTTGCCTCCTGCCTTAGGTAAACCGTTAATGCTCCATTGAGATATCTTGCCACACTCAAGTAGGGATAGGTAAAGGCTGCAGAAGCCCAGGATAAGCAACATTCTCATGCTTACATCTCTGGCAAGTGTCACATTCCCTAATAGTTGCATAAACCATCTGCTTCATCCTTTTCTAGTAGAAATACTGTTCGAAACTTTGTAGACTAGCTGAAATGCCTGAGTGTCCACCAATAGAGCTAGTGTGGTAAAAGATCACCAACTACTTCCTTGACTCTGCATTATTGCCCACCATGATCTTCCCGTTCCTGCTCAGTACATCAGCCTGGTAACTGTAATGAGGATTGACAGGTTCAACTGGCTGTAACTTAAGGATAAACTTGAGGTGAGGTTATTGCTCCCAGGAAGCTCTAGCCTCATCCACGAGTTCCACTTGAACACTAGATATGTTGCATACCTGAATATGATCTTCCCTCCTAGATAATGCATCAGCAACAATGTTATCTTTCCCTTTCTTATAAGCTATAGTGTAATCATATCCAAAAAACTTGACCAACCATTTCTGCTGACAGGGGGTGTTATGCTCTGCTCTAACAAATACTTAAGATTGTACAGTCTTAATGATGAACAGCTTGCCCAATAAATATGGTCTCCATTTTTGCACTGCAATCACTAACGCTAGCAGCTACCTCTTATAACTAGAAAGGGTTTTGTTTCTAGCAGATAATCCTTTACCGAAAAATACAATTGGTTTACCCTCTTGAGTAAGTACTGCTCCAAACCATCCCTTGAAGCATCAGCCTCCACTAGGAATGACTTTGAAAAATCTGAAAGTGCCAAGATAAGGGCTGAGGTGATAAAGCTTCCACAATTGCTCAAATGCATGTGTAACAGCTTCATTCCATCCAAAACTTCCTTTCTTCAAGAGGACAGTGAGCGGTCTAGCAGTAGAGCATACCCTTTAATAAATCTCCTATAATAGCCTGACAACCCCAAAAATTTTGGGTGGTGAGGGGTCTAGCAGTAGAGCCATACCCCTTGATAAATCTCCTATAATAGCCTGTCCACCCCAAAAATCTCCTAACAGATTAACAGTAGTAGGCAATGGCCATTCCAGAACTGCAACAACCAGAGGCGAATCCAGGATTTGAAGGTTCCGGGTGCCACCTTGTTCAAATAGGATAAACGGGTCGGTTTTTTTCAATTTCATATTACAATTCGGATTTTTTAAATTTTTTTATAGATAAATCGATCGAATATGCATATTTAGCAATATTCACTTTTAGATATTCTGAGATAGATATCTAAGCGGTCTAAATTCTTTTAGTAGAAATTAAATATCTTATTCTATAAAACTTTTAGAAAGAAAAAGATTTTTCACGTTAAAAATTCAAACTTGTATAAATCATCTAATATCGTTACCATAATATATTCATACTTCATTCCCTTTATGTGTTGTTGCAGATATATAGTTGAGAATAATCAAGAATTGTAACTTCAATCTAGTCATCCTCATGTGAACCTCGATGAAAGATCAAAATAATCTTTAAATTTTAAATACTCTAACATATATAATAATATCCATCATTTTTAAAACATAAAACTTTTTCTTAAAATTTAATTCTTAAATATATTTTTAGTTAAAATTAATACTCATTGATATGGATATATATGCACACAATGCTCGTATCAAGAGATTATTCTCTCTGTTTATTTTTACTTGTCATGTTTCACTTCACGAAAGTCAATTTGACTTATTTTCAAAACTGAATTGAATTAGATTAATTTAATATTTTAAATTTAGATATTCAAAAACTATAAGTTGCAATCCTTTTCAAATTAATATGATAAAAAAATGCACCTTAAAATATAGGTAAAAATTCATATAGTTTAACTTTCGGAAAGTAAAATGTGACAATAAAATGAATAGAGAAAATAATACTTAATGAAAGAGGAACTAAAAAGAATCAAGAATTAATTAAAGCAAAAGAGTCAATATATATTTGGATTAATAAAGATCAGAAGTAAAGAAATATTAACAAAAAGACAAAAAAAATGAAAAAGAAACAGCTGAAGAAGACCTTTGCAGCAAGCTAAAGAGCAAATAAAAAATATAATTGTTGTATGCCAGGTTCGAACACCCGTCAATTGTGTGGTATGTTCAGGCCTTTACCACTGGCACCCTTGGCTCTTTCATAACTTCGGGTGCCAAGTCTAACATATACATTAGTTTTTATGTTTATATATACAGATATACAAATACTCAACCGAGGCGTCAGGGTGCCGTGGCACCCCCACTCTTATACCAAGATCCGCCCCTAGCAACAACCTTCTCTTTGTCCATGGAAACCCCTTTAACAGCTATCAAATGGCATGGGTAATCAAACTGAGTTTCTCCAAAAGAACACTTACTTTTCTTAACAAATAACACAGTAGACCTAAAAATCTCAAATGTCTGTCCCAAATGCTTTAGGTGGTCATTCCGATTAGTGTTGTATACTAAAATATCATCAGAGAAGACAAGAATGAACTTCCTCAAGTAAGGCAAAAATTGGATTCACTAGGATCTGAAATGTGAATGGGACATTGGTTAATCCAAAAGGCACCACCAAGAACTCAAAGTAGCCATGATTAGTTTCTAAATGCAATTTTAGAATATCATCTTTCCAAATTCTAATCTGATGGTATCCAGATCTAAAGTCCAACTTAGAAACGAACCTTGTACCATGTAGTTCATCCAAAGCTCCTCAATCACTGGGATGGGAAATTTATCTTTGACAGTTTGGCTGCTGAGTTCCCTATAGTCACACACATGGGTTGGTTTGTTCCTTGTTACTTCAGAAGCTAAAAGTTCCTCTACCATCTTCTCAATCTCCTCCTTTTGAATGGTGGGATATTTGTATGGCTTGATGTTGATTGGGAAGTGCCCTCTCTCAGCACTATGCTGAGATTATGTTGCTTGGGAGGTGGCAACTCCTTAGGAAACTCAAAAGAGTCACTATAATTGCCTATCAAGCTTCGCATATCAGATTGGTTAGTGGTTGCCAATACTTGGCCTTCCAAGATCTGAAAACATGGCCCCTCCATGATCTGTAGAGAACCACCCTATAAACGTCATAGATAATTCAGCACGCTTGGCTAAAAGTTTCTCCATCTATCCTTGCTCTATCAGTTTCATAGTAGAGGGTCGAATCTGCCTTAAGGACACTTCCTAACCTCTATATTTAACCTCCATCCTCAATTTCTTGAAGTTCCAAATGATGTCACTCAAGGTGATGAGCCACTGTACACCCAATACCATGTTACACCCCCCACGGGGTAATGTCAACATATCAGACAAGAAGTGAACACCTTGCATTTTCCACCTAAATCCTTTGCATATGGAATTGATGTTCATTTTGTTTCCATTAGCTACAGACACAACAAAAGGATTAATCCTGGTCATGTAACAACCCAACTTTTTTGCAGTATTAATGTCCATGAAATTGTGAGTTCTGCCAATGCCAATGAGAATTTTCACTGCCTTACCCTTCGGAGAACCAGTAACTCTCATGGTCCTAAACATAGTACTGAAATCCTGTGCTCTAGTTCTGGCATGGACTGAGACAAAAGGCAGGATGGCTCCCTCTGAATCACATTCATACTCCAAGACTTTCACGCTCAAGAATTCAGAAGGATCAAACATGACATCACCCTTCTAAATCCTCATTTCCTCCACTACGGGTTCCTCTACTTCAATAAGACATAGTTGTCTTCTCTTGGAATACACATGGCCTAGAGAATACTTTTCATCACGACAGCACAAACCCTTGCCCTCTTCTCCTCCATCTCAGTTGGGCTCAAGAACTTTGAGTTTTTATAGAATAATTTAGTGGTATTGGTTTGGGTAATTGGGACGTTCTGGTTGGATCTAGCAAAAGGTTGATTATTGTTGGGGTCGGTAATTGGTGTGGTTTGGCAGAAATCTTTGTGCATTTATGGGGTTAGAAAGTATTGGGGTGGTTTTTGGTGATTCTTTCTGAACTACCAATGTTTATTCTAGGATTTTGATTAGGCTAATGATTTTTTGCAGGGATCTGGGGAAAACATCTTCACTGGCAAGCCAATCTCACATTAGAGTCCCCTCAAAAAACATCTAACAGCATACTGTTCATTCAGTTCCACCTTGGTCAACAATTCATCAAACAGATCTATGTGATCTTGCATAATAGTAGTCTGTCTCAGATCCTTCAATTCCCCCTTAGGATCATCAAAAAGCTCAAATCCAAATCTATAATACAAGCTACTAACATACCCCCCACCCCCCCACCCCCAGATGGGTCAATCCCTAGTGATTCTAGTTTTCATGTAAACTTGATGACATTGAAGAGCCTAACCTTCATGTCGATAAGAAGCCAATATCACCCTTGAAGTTGCAGGAGTCTCATCAACTTCAAAAATCTGCTCATACTTGTACAACCAATCATGCAAGTCAACACCATCAAACTTCGCAAACTCCAATTGGTCACTTCTAGTGGGTAGTTGATACAAATCATCCTTATGTGTACTAGCTACTTCAGGGGCAACTTTATCTTTTGTCCTTTACTTTCCCACCTATGCTAGCAGAATCCTCTTGAATTCCTCCATAGATGCCACCAATTTCTTGTCAACAGTTCTCCTTAGTCCATTCATATTTCCATCGATTCCTCCGAAAGACCCCAAAGACCATTGAGATCTCTAGGCAACTCTTGAATCTTGGTATTGTGCTCACCCATTGCTACTCAAAGATCCAAGGAAAGAGAGGCTCTAACACCAACAATGTGATCCCACCATTTCATGAAGAAAAAAGAGAATCCTAAAGAGCAAATGCTCAAATTCCCTTGAACAAATATCTTAATTCACACACTTGATCTAGAAAGAAGAAGATATTATTGATTCCAATTACCAAAAGAATGAATACAATCAATCTGTATAGTCCGGCTATGTAGTCCAAGGCTACTGGAGAAGTTTGCAACTAACTTTGGACAACTCACGTGTCAATCATGTGCCCCAACTAACTCTTGACAGAATTCAACAACTAAGCACAAACTAATCCCGAATGAAATATGTCAGTATAAGATGAAAGAGAAATTGAACTGTAATTGGATCATAAATTTAGCCATCAACATTCTCTGTTTAGTTGCCAATGGGATAAAATGATAACCTAATTCAGAATAGGGAAATGAAAGAGGAAACCTAAACAACCAACAAATTGACTCTCTTTCTCCCATTGGTCGTTACCATAGAGAGATTATGGTTTTTTTGATCAAATATTGCTGATAATGTCTTAGGATATTATAGAAATAAAATAGATGTTGCATTATCTCTAAAAGATTTGCAGTAAATCTATTCGTAGTTAACTTTTAGGATTTCAAATTATTTTTATTAGAGTCCTCTATGGATTGAATTTATGGGTTAATTTCCTACTTCTTCGTGACTTGATTTTGCAGATAACTCAGTAGAACATTTTTCTTTGTTTTAGTTAGGAATTACAGCTATAAATGTATGAATCTGAGTTATTAATAAAATAATTCCCTTTGACTACATTGCAGTAATTCTTTCTAAGTTCTTCTTTGTTATTTTCCTATAATTTTCTATGTTAAAAACTAACAATTGGTATCAAGTGTCATTTTCTTAAGGGACCTGTGACTGAGTGATGTGTCGGGATTTTACAACACATGTGTACTTCTTTTCATAGAGTTTTGCATGTCTTTAAGTACTAATTTTAGTAAATACTAATATTATTTTCCTAAGTTTCAGGAATCCCAGAAAATCTGCCAAAAAGAAGGAACAGACGAACTGCAGATTCAATCTGCAGTTCGCTGATTGAACCGTGGATCAACTTTAGAGAAGTTGCATGTCTGAGAGCAACATACGAAACCAGTTATGATCCGTAGATGCAATTGACAGACCGTGAATAGCCACCACAGAGTGAGACTCAGAGACATTGCAACCTGAGTCTCCAACATATGGAAGCAGATACAGTTCGTATATTCGAAATACGGACTGTAAATGAAGTCGTAAATCAAAGTTCAGGGAGTTTGCATTCTGAAAATTTAATTTATGAGGGCTAGATAAGGCTGCAGATTGATTCACAGCCGCCGACAGATCATATAAAATATCCAACTTACGGTGCAATATACGGACCATGAATTCAATATACGGTCCGTAACTGCTACCTGGTCAGTCCGAAATTTAATTAGGCCTGGGGTTTAGGCCTTAGTATATATAACATTTTTAGTCTTTTTTCTTTGGAAAAAGAGAACATTATTATTAAGAATAGAATTTGGGAGTTCATCCATTGTACTCCAAGCTACTTTTGAAGATCTTAATCTAGGGTTTGAATTCTCTCTCTTCTACTCTATTGTAAGTTGATTATGATTAATTTAAATGCTTTCTTCTTCATCTCAGTGTTTTGGACAGCAAAAGGCGACAAGGGTCTGCCTCGTCACGAGGCGAGGCGAGCGGCGAGGCGCTCGCCTTTTTGAAATGAGGCGCCAATTAATATCAAAAACTTAAAATATTTAATTGCATATAATATATATAAATTGAGTTGGGCATAAATAAAAATAAAAGTCTACAATTCTTTTCAAAAAAAAAAAAAGGCAGAGTGCAGACTGACAGATTTTGTTTATTGTTTACTGTTTAAAACAAAATAGAGAAACAGTTAAGTGTTAACTGTTTATTGAAGAAGAATTGAAGAAGAAAGATGAAAGTAGAGGAAGAAGAAGAAGAAGAAAGAAAACTGAAGAAGAAGAAAGAAAAAGAACTGAAGAAGAAGAAGAAATACCCGGAGAAGACAAGAAGTTGTTGTCCGTCGCTACTCGCTACAGTCGATCGAGTGTCGAACTAATGGTGGAAAAGTTGTGTATGTGTTGGAGTGGGGCTCAGAGAGGAGAAGGCTGTGGATTGAAATAGTCGCAGCCGTGAAAGTTTTAATTTAAAACCCCAAAAAAAAAATTTAATTGATAAAAGCCCCAAGTTTTTTTTAAAAAAATAAAAAGGCGACGCCTTTCTCGCCTCGTCACCTTTAGCGCCATTAGAGCGCTTTTTTGATTTCGCAGCGCCAAGATGGAGAATGGCGACAGAGCCTTGCCTCGCCTCGCCACGTCGCCAAAGGCGAAAGGCGAGCGCCTTTCATAACACTGCTTCATCTTCAATCATGAGTAACTAAATTTTCATCTAGGATTGTGAACCCAATGGAGTTGTGAAATCTAGAGATCTCAATCATGACGAATTGATATTCGGCTTGCTTATATTTGATTGAATCCTTGATTTTCTAGTTGTGATTGGTGGTTGTCAACACCAATCCATGCCAATTTACCCCAATCATGCTTGAGAGAGCTGATTAGGGTTTGGTAGAATTAATCAACAATAATTCAAGGCGCAAACCCTTGCTTAATGGATTCGGTTAGAAATAAGTTGATTCCAATTGGCAGAATATAATTGTGTTGAATTCTTGTTGGTTTGAAAGAATCAATTTAGATAACGTTGCTCGATTGTTGAGAGACACCTGGTGATTGCATAGTGATTATTTGCATATAAATAAAAGCTCATTATCAATGAATCTGATTGAGTGATTTAGGTGGATCGACCTTAGACGAGGACATGTCCCTGGTTTCATCTCCTATTAATTACAATCCTTTTTAATCTCGCATTAGTTTATACTTTCAATTGCTTTTACCCTAACTTGAATAGCATCTTTAGACAATCAATCATCATATCCGTGACTTTTCGTTGGGTTAATTATATTGCAATTGACCGTGTACACTTTCTCTTAAAGAGGAGTGGATTTGGATGACATCAGTCAGAGATGGATTCTGAAAATAACTTTTTCTATCTTTGAAGGTGAAAACTATTATCTCTGGGTAGTAAGAATGGAAACTTATCTTGAAGCTTTAGATTTATGATGTTCTTCCGCTACCCAATAATTCTACAGCGGCCAGATCAAAAGCCAAAAGGAAAAGAAAATCAGAAAATCAAATGCAAAAACAACTTTGTTTGCTGCCTACAACAATTTTTACCAGAGTTATGACTCTCAAATCCAACAAAAGAAATTTGGGATTACTTGAAGGAAGAATACATAGGAGAAAAAAATACGAGGCATGAATGTGTTGAATTTAATAAGGAAATTTAAGTTGCAAAAGATGAAGGAATCTGAGACTGTCAAAAGAGTACTTAGAATGGCTTCTTGGCATTGTTAAAAAGGAAGGATTGTGTTGTGGCACTAAATTTAAAGATTTAAGAATTGTTCAACAAAAATTTGTTATGGTGTATGTTTGTTATTGTTGGTGGTTGAAAGATACTAAGTATCTATAGCTACCTTGTTAAACACAAGATTTATCCAAGATTACCTTGGTAGAATTGCTAAATACATTGCAGGCACAAGAGCAAAGGAGGCTTATGATTCAAAGCAAGTAATAATTCAAAGAAAAATTCCCAACCTTGTCAACACTGTGGCAAAAAAGGTCATTCTCCATTTAAATGTTGGAAGAGGCTAGATGCACAGTAAAAGATCTGTAACCAAGTTGGTCATGAAGCTGTGACTTGCAAAAACAAATCTAAAAAATATGAAGCAGATGCCCAAGCTGCCAATGAAGAAGAATCCACTTATTTATGGAAACATATTTTACATCTAATAAGTCTGATTTTTGGATGATTGACAGTGGTTGCACAAACCACATGACATATGACAGAAATCTTTTTAAAGAGTTCATGTCTATGGGAATAAGAAAGTCAGAATTGGGAATGATGACTATATTACTGCAAAAAAAAGGGACCGTTGCAATCAAACTAAGTCCAGATACAAAAATAATTTCAGATGTTCTTTACGTGACTGATATTGATCAAAATTTGTTGAGTGTTGGGCAACTAGTGGAAAAAGGATTTAAGTAATTATTAGAAGACAAGAATTGTCGAATATTTGATGCCACTAAGCAGGAGATTTTACGAGTCAAAATGAAAGGTAAAAACTTCTCATTTTATCTAGATGAACACAAGCCATGATTTTTTATGATAATCAAGAGCTCCAACTTGAAAAAGTAAATCAAGCTATCTGCAAGATCAAAACTGAATTGGCAGATTTCTTCACAAGATCAATTTCAGCTAGGACTACAGTCTCCAACTCTTGATCCAAGGAGAAGGTTTATAATATGTCTCAAGAAATTATAGAAATAAAATAGATGCTACATTATCTCTAAAAGATTTGCAGTAAATCTATCCGTAGCTACCGTTTAGTATTTCAAATTATTTTTGTTAGAGTTCTTTGTGGCTTGAATTTAGAAGTTAATTGCCTACTTCTTTGTGATTTGATTTTGCAAATAAGTCAGAAGAATATTTTTCTATTTTTCAGTTAGGAATTGCAGCTATAAATGTATGTCTGTGAGTTACTAATAAAACAATTCCCTTTGACTGCATTGTCACTAATTCTCTCTCTAAGTTCTCCTCTGTTATTTCCTTAAAGTTTTCTTTGTTAAAAACCAACAAATACTACCACATTTACAGTTGAAGACGGAGAATATGAATCCAACACATGCTAATTTGTTTTAGCAAATTTTCTAGGAGAAAGGTGTATTCACATTATTCATGGAAAAGGCATTCAAGAAATTTCAAGGAGAGAGCTATCGAGAAAAGTGGCTACTTACAAAGCACATAGATCATGTATCAAAAGGACACTCTGTGCAGAAGCTTTCCAACAATAGCTGTGAGCTGCTGGTGTGAAACCTAGGTGAAGCCCATTTTATTATCTCCATTTTACAAATATTGCCAACAATCCCTGATTGCAACACAGCAATAAGGGCTAAACCATAACATTTCTTCCCATGGCAAATCTGTAAGATGTGCAAACCAGCAAAACATGAAAGGATAATCAGATTATTTCATCATTTACTCTTAAAGGCACAAACAGCTTAAAATATTCCCTACCAGCAAACAGGTTTCAAATTATAAGAGTCAACAAATCAAATTTCTTGCCTCATTTCGGATATCAAATTCTTGATTTTGAACTATAAATTACTCCTACATATTTATGGACTATACAAAAAGTACTATTAGATACATCTTATAGTTGAAATATTTTAAAACATGTTTGAGATGTCACATTCACAGGAAAAAATGCTTAACTTCTCGAATTGTAATATTATAACTTTTCATCAATAGTATATACAAGCGCAAAGTACCTTCTTTCTTTCACACATCGTATTAGGAAGTAAACCACAGAATTATGTCAATTCAATCATTTTTTCGATTGGCAACAAAGCATGAGGTGTGAGGGATGGAATATAGCCCAAATGCAGAGTCGTATAAAGAAAAGGCTGTGCAAGTTCCTAAGGATCTACCCACCCACCGACTATGCAAATACATTCTAGGCAAGAGTTAGAAATCAGTAGAGCTCACATAATTGTCTTGCGTCAGCTTTGGCTGTGTCAGAGATATCATTTTGGGTCAGTTCTTGTTGCTTGAATTAATTAGATTGTCATTCACCAGAAATATCTGTGGGTTCATCTATAACCATATTTTCTGTTGAAACATTGTCCATATTTTCATTTTGATCATGCACATATGCTTGGGAGCTTACTAACATCCCCCATCAAGTTTTTATGCTTTAGATTGCCTGCCAAAAAGAAGAAACCAGTTAAAGTAATCAGTAGATGTGGGACGAAATTCAGATATGTTTGGCCTACACAAATTTAAGCCTGAAGCATCAAAACTTCTACAAGTAGATAAAGCTAGCCACCAATGCAATAAAGCTGTTAACAAACTTCCACAAATAAGTGGGAACACCAGAAGCATGAACCTTAATCATTATAGTGTTCTAAATCTGGAAAAGGACCATCACACCCTCGGCTTTAAAAAGAATTTCTCCTAGCATCACAATTTGTTGGGCATAGTTCCTATGAATGTAACAGATGGGCGCATGCTTTCCAAGAATCGATCAAATTGATATCAGATCAATCAAATCTGTGCATGTATTGATCAACATGGAAAGATTTTGGCTTTTAAATCATAGAAAACTTTATTAGCACAAAGAACAATATTATAAACCATCATTTTGATAAACTATGTTACTGTAATATAAAGTTAAAATACCCATGCAAGAAGTGCATCCATTTGATGTTGACGGAAGAAGTTCCTTAACACGAAATAAGAACCACTCCATAGATCTCTTGGTGATGGGGATTTTGCTGGTTATTGTTGTTTGTTTCATGCCCTGCCAGAAAGAAAAGAAAAGAAAATACAAATGAAAGTGCAGAGAGATGTCTAGGCCACAACTAATGAGCATACCCTGACAAAAACATATGGGATTTCTGTACAAACCTTTGCTTCTGAAGAAAGCGTCTGTATAGTTCTCGTTGCTATCTGAAGCTCTCTTACCTAATAATTAATAACAATATATAGAGGTTCCTTAATCTAAAGTCGGTTTTTTCGCATCTACTATAGGTTCAAACCAGTAATTCGCTCATCTTACCATCTGAATTAACAACAGCTACAAAGCGCATATCAGAAATCAGGGCACTGGGCTCGCGATTAGGATTGCGATGTTAATCCACCGATTGATGATTCCTTGAGCTTCACTGAGAAGAAATTTGAATGTGGGGATTAGGTAAATTGCCTTGTACTCACTTCCAACACAGAGAAGAATCGCGGGCCTAAGTTGTACAAATGCCCTAATTATCAGACAGGTACAATCACTTCAACATAATGTACAACACTTGAACGCTTCTAGATTTGAATAGGAACTTAATTTTCTAATTCGGATTTGATTATTTTCTCTGGAGAATGGGGGTTGTGGATTCTTTGAGTGGTATTCCGACCACCCGAGGCCCGGGTTACTCTGTTAGTTCCTCCTTCCCTTCCCGGAGCCTTCATATTGTCCATCCTCCTTCCCTTTTCTGTTTTACTAGTTGGCTGCATATCTTGATGAGACTAAAATGTCTATGTACCTGAAAAGCTTCACAGTGCATAGCTATGAGCCTGTGTAACTTAATTTCCTGCTTTTTTAAGTCATGGAGTGATCTTATTCTCTATAGTGTCTTAATAATGCCACAGAAGCAGAGTTCAGAAAGTAGTCCTACGAACACATTGCTGTCTACAATCAGTCATGACTGCACAGTAGTCCTTTGCCTATGAATAGAGGTTATATCAAAAGATTGAGAGTTGATTGTAGAAGTTCTCACTGTCAGGACGGAGTACTATTTGTCACGTTTCTCGGTAGAATAGTTTGATCTCATCTAGAGTGCAATTGAGAACTCAATATGGCCGGTTAAGGTTCTAATTTGTTAGAAATTGTTAAGACAATGGACGTACAAGGAGAAAATAATGTCGCGGAAGCTGAATATTTATAAAGCGATTAAATCACAATCACTATATCGAAATACAGCTAATAAATAGTAAATAAGAAAAAAATAAATAAAGAACACCAAAAATTTACGAGGTTCGATAAAATTTTATTATTTGCCTAATCCTCGAACACAACCAACCTAAATTTATTTCACTCCAAATGAATATAAGTAAAATACTATAAGAGAGAAAAAAAAAGACGCAAAAACCTCAAAAGGTGAGAAGGTAAGTGAGATGTATTTTACAAACGAATGAAGAGCTACCTATTTATAGGAATGAATTGCGCTTCTTGATGTCATCAATGACATCCCTATGTATGTAATGTTAAGTTTAAAATATGTGAAATCATTTAATAGTTGCCAAAATTTTCACTATAAAATTTGTTACCTTTACATTTCATACTAAAAAAAGATTACCTTTCTTCCAAATGTTCACACTAATTCACGTAGAATCTTGTTAAATTTAACAAATAACTCATTTTCTTCACCAATGTGAGTCACTTTTAACACCCCCGTGAACTCAAAAAATTGTTCCACTTGAATGTGGATAACATAAGAAGAGGCACAACATTAGGAAACACAACAAGACGGATGGCTTGGCTCTAAACTATGTTAAGAAAATAGACATTGAACTTAACTTAATCTAAAAGGCTAGTTCAAGATGTTAAGGATCGCCAAAAGCTGTCTAAGGAAACAACAATCCATTCTCTCAACTGACGTGGAACACTCTAACAAACATGTCATATATACAATCATGGATCAAGACCAATTTCAATAGTAATTTTAATAGCTGAAGAGTGAGGTATCCAAATATGCCTTGCTTTGTGCTAGGAGCACGGGCCTAAACAACAAACTAAGCGTAGCATTTCAACTCCCATACAAGTATATTTTCTGCAGATTCATAAAAAAAGATGTCTGTGGCTAGAGTTCCTGTTCTTAATTTTGCTTTTGTTTGTTTCTTTTTCCTTTCTGCAGTATCGGAGGAAGGATACAACTCGCCCCAATACAATGTATCATTATATTTATGGCTGTTAACGTGTTGTTTACTGTTCTTAGGGAAGTTGTGGGTTCTTCAAATGGTGTAACGACAACACGGCAAATGCTAGCTTCTCAATTCAGGTAACAACTCTCAAACTTATCCAAAAATGGATGGCTCAACCAACAATATCCACAATTCTGTCAATTCTTCCTGTTAAAAATGTGGCAATGTTGGGCACTGGGGCAAAAGATTGTCTCTGATTGTTGTCATGTTCCAGACCCGCCCCAGCAATAGGCATCCGATTCAAAAGTCAGAAGGCAGTTTGGAAACCATGTTCAAAACTTCAAATCATTTAAATGTTTTAAATCAATGGCTTGTTCATAGACCAAAAAGCATGTTAAAGGTGATTACATTGCAATTTCAATAATCCCGTTCATAAGGCAAAACACATTTCTATACATATACTACAATATAGAATCAAATTATGAAGGCTTGATGTGAACTTGTTCAGTATGCGCATAAAACCCTATTCAACCCCTGTAGTCTTATGTTTCAAAAGAGACATACCTCAAATCCCGCTAAATCCTCTCAATGTGATTCCCAATGTTCGACAATAGCTCTACAATCAATTATTATATAACAAAGATTAGAGCTTTGATTGAATCCTACATTTTCCCAACCTTCCTGGAAAACTAGGGTGCTAAGTCAAAAATCGTGATCTTAATAATTCAAGTCAACACCCAATGTTTCTGATGTCTTTTAATAGGATACACGAATTTCAATTAACCTTCTAAACATTGTAATTAAACAAGAGACTTAACTCTGAAAGATACCCCAAAAATCCATCTCCAATTGATGTTGGTACAACCAATAATCTATAGGTATTCACCAAATTCCTAACTACTATTAGTAGCTTGAGACGCACTGCTCCAGACCACAAAATCCAAGCTCCATTACTTAAATTTAATACCTATATATTGTGAACACTCTGGATAAAATTTGGATCGATGTTAAATTAGCAAACACCAATTGAAGCTGGCTAGTCGGAGGAAAAGTATATAGAAAAATACTAGGGATTTGCCTTTGATGGAGTGCATCTATTTTTTATTTTTTATTTTTTTGGTATATTTATAGGTATCGTAAAGGCTGGGACTTTAAAACCAAATGCTACGTGAATTGGGATTTCTAGTTTACACGTCTCCAATAAAATGACCAGATTTCTTTGTACCGACCTTCTATTAAACTGATTTGTATATGGTTGGAAATAAGCTATTTCAAAAAGGCACAACTTTCATATTTTAGGTTTTCCCAAATTCCTCACCTATCAAAAATTATACTTGTTTGAAGTCAGGTCTTGTGAGCTGTCTAGTTACTAATTTTCTGCCACCACTTGCGATAGACATATAGCGGACATACGGCTGTCTCTATGTTGCTTCCGTATGTCAAGTTCTGCTGTGTCTTGACCCAAATTTTCAACTTTGATTCTTTCGATTCTTTTCAACTCCAAACTTTTACATTAATTTCCATAGTCCGGGTCTAACCACAAGAATTTAATGAGTTCAAACCTAATCAGAATTTATGGAGCGTTATAGTGGTCTAATCAATGCTATGCTACTGATGGAGGATTAATGTATTCCAATTCAAGCACTTGTTTTTAAGTGTGGTAAACCTGCTCACTGGGCCAAGGACTGTTCATCCAACTGATTCCAGAGCAGTGCTTGAATGTTAAGTGGTTTCCTCGTGGTGTTCAAGAATTGGAATAGATGTAAACCTTGATATCTGAACCTTCGTCAAGTTCCTTTAGCTTGGAGTAAACCGCGAAACATTTGAAGCACTGCTATAATTTTGATGTAAATATTGCCACCCACGCAACTTGGTGACAAAAGGACTCACTTTTTTCATTTGGTACATCAAGCATGCTGAATTTTGATATATTTTGTAAAGCTTCCTAAGCATTATATATAGCTGGTTGCTCAATCAGATTATGCTCAGGCTGATTCTAGCATCCAGCGACCTCCCTCTTCGGCCTAGGGTGCTCCAACGTCTCATCCTGGTTATGGGGCTTCGAACATGATTTTACTTGTTATTCCTAGCCTCCAGTATATGCTTTTGATGGCATTGGCGGCTGTGCTCGTGGAACCTATTGGTGCAACAGTATTCAAGTATCATAATCACATAGTAAACATAAATATGAAGTAAGCCATTAGCATATCTTGGAGTAATCAGATTTAATCTTTTATCCGTACTTTTCTCATCAATTTTCAATGTAAAAATGCCCTTCCCTGTCTTTCTTGCTTCTCAAAAGCTGTCACAGGGAGTCTATCTTTGTCGCTGAAGGCTCTTGGTAATCTGCTATTGCCTTTGCCCAAAAGAAAAATCACCTGGAAGTCGGGGGACCTTTAGAACTGTATTCTACCCCCGAACCAGCAGCCTTTGCACCACACAAGACCGCCCTTGTCTCTTTCCTTTCTCCATTTCGTCTCCTTTGCTTTGTTCCGATATGTTGGAGTTCTTCAGAAAGTGATATATTTTGGATGAGGGAAACATGATTTAAAATCTTAATGAAACTCTGTTGAAGTGGGTTAAAAGAATCCATATTCTTGAAAAAAAGCATATATTAGAATCCAGATTTATGCTAAAGTTGGAAAAATACTTGACAAGAAGACCTTCGATACTAATGCTATAGTGTGCTATAAGAGTGATAGTTCTCGAAGTTAGACTTATTTCACATAGTGACTCGACGAGAGAATGGTTTCACCTTGTTTACCAGAAGTTAAGTTAGCAGCTACTACTCGATAGGATGTATCTGTAATTGTGATTTTTCTGCAAAATTAAATCAATGATGAAATTTTGATTGTCAAGATATGGACAACTATGAAGTGAACTAAAAAGTGTCATTAGATGAATGACTGACTTCCTTAGCCTTAGAAAGATTAATGAAAAAGACAAGACAAAAAGAAAGGAAAATATGAAGTACAAAACAAAAAAATAGATTCAGTGTGCTGGTAAACTTTTGATATCAGAATTTCCAACAGTTTTTCCTAGTTCAAGATTTTTTCTCATATGTTAATTTGTCTGTCGAATCTATCTTTGATAATTGGTCAACTACGCCATCAAAAGCTAAATATAACAACCAATTCAAGGAGAAAGAACATTAAAAGACAGGTCTAGCAGAATCCAAATCAAGCATCTCAAATCCATGATATATCTTCTCTTGTCAGCAGATCCATATACGATATTTGCTGGGGTTGCTGCAATTCTCTCATCGGCAAATCCATATGGGATATTTCCTGGGGTTGCTCAAACTCTCTCGTCAGCAGATCCATATAGGATGTTTCCTGGGGTTGCTCAAACTCTCTTGTCAGCAGATCCACATAGGATGTTTCCTGGGGTTGCTCAAACTCTCTTGTCAGCAGATCCACATAGGATATTTCCTGGAGTTGCTCAAACTCTCTTGTCAGCAGATCCACATAGGATATTTCCTGGAGTTGCTCAAACTCTCTTGTCAGCATATCCACATAGGATATTTCCTGGGGTTGCTCAAACTCTCTTGTCAGCAGATCCATATAGGATATTTCCTGGGGTTGCTGCAACACTTGATACTGATAACTTGGTAAGTTAATCTGCTGCAAAGAGTTCTCAAACTGATAACTTCCTACTTGGCTGCAGGATGGTTGCTGCACCTTTTGTCCTGATGATGATATGCCCTGAGTGCTAAGCAACTGTTTTCCATACAGTAATTCTTCATCAGTCAATGTTGAGCTATCTTCATCCTCCATTAGCAATTTCATAAAAGAGAAATTACACGGCGCAGACACTGATGTTCTCTGCATGTTCTGATCATAGTTTTGGCTGAATCTTGATGGGCTAATAATCTTGGTCGGATGAACTATTGTCCTTGGCTTATGATGCCTTGGCCATACATTCATTTCATTCGTACTATTACTAAAGAAATTATTAGGACTCACTTGGTTCAAACTGGTCAGATTTTGGAACTGCAATTTTTGGCCACCAGAATGACTAATGCTTGCTACCAAAAGTTTGGCCATTTCTTCTGATCCTGGATTCCCACTTTTTCCACAGATAGATAGGGCAGCCTGATGCACTAAGCTCCGGCGATACACGGGGTCCAGGGAAGGGCCAGACCACAAGGGTCTCTTTTCACAGATAGTGATACCTGCATTTCCTCTTTGAGCATGAAAATCTGCAAAATCCATACTGTTGTTTCTCTCATGCTGAACCTCTTTACCTTTACTCTTCGCATTATTGGTGCTCCAAGAAGTATTATTAAATGGAGGAATCTGCAAAGATTTCTTCAAGCAACAAACTTTAGTATGTGCAATCTTTTGTGCTACTTCTCCCAAGTCCTTGGCAAATTCTAATTGACTACTCACATAGTCAATGTTCCCACCATGAACCTAACAGTAGAAAGAAAGACATGTTTATATTATAGTGAAATACTAAGTGTGTTTTAGTCATCATATAATAAGCTTAGTAGTAGTAGTAATATTTTAGCTCTAACAAAGAATTCTTCAAAAGAAACTACACGTGATGAGTTAAGCCACGTGTAGTAAGCCGCAAAGAATTTTTTATTTTTAATGTTTAAAAAATAAAATTAAAAATAAATCTAAAGTATATAAGATTAACAAAAGATGGTTGTAAAAGAATTTACTATCTACACATAACCAAATTCTTAATTTCATAATAACATATAAGAATGTTATAGTCAAATATTAGAAAGAAAACACTTTGAAGTTTACACAAGAGACAATCTAAGGTGTAAATTAAGTGTTTTCCATTTAATTGCACAGTTTTTCCTTCAAATGGATTTAGTCTTTAATTTTTACCCTTAGAAATTGAACTTATGCTAGGAGCGCATAAATTCTTTAAGAGCATAGGGCATAACTTGTGGGATATTATGTATGCCCTGCTAAGAAGTTATTTGCTTTGAGAGGCAAAAATTAGAGACCAGCATAAATCAGGAGCAAAAGTGCAAATAACCCATTTTTTTTGGTTCTCACCCGGTTTCAGTACAGGTTAATTCAAACTCAGGCCATGTAAAGCCCATTTAAAGGGGAAAAGCTTTATTCATATCAAGAGATCAAGCTCGAACCAATATGAAGAGATCTCATCCATCCCATCACAATCCTCAGTGGTCATGGGATGTAAGTAAATGTAGAGTGTATGAGATCACTTACAGGAGCAAGCTGATACCAATTTGTCTCTTCTTGTGTTTGAGGCTTCCAGGTTTTGCGCTTTTCCTCTTTAGTATCACTAATTTTAGCATTTCCAGTACCAGCACCTCCACCTATACTCACACACACACACACGCGTAAAGAATTAGGAGGCCAAAATATACATAATTAATTCAGACCAAATAAAATGGAAAAAGAAGAAGAAGAATGATCCCATTTACCTTTGCATCGTCTAGTAGTATTCAACTTTGAGCTGCTATTGGAACAGTTCTTGGTTCTTCCTTTCTTAATAGTTTTTTCTTCCTTATTTTCCAAGAGTTCTTTGGGTTCTCTACGTGAAGTTTTTGAATTCCTTTGACCTATTTCTTTGTCCTGCTAAAAATAACAATATTGTAAAAAGATAATTGTATGACATATCATTCAGAAACTATTTGCCAATTTGCTGTGGCTTCACCCTTACGCAGGATTTTCATATGTCAAATGTGCATCATGTTGCTTCCAATAAAGCAAGAGAAAATCACATACATCTCAAATGCAAGGAGAGAGTTTAGTTCAAGGAGAGGATTTGTGAGACAAATTTAACCGCCACTTGTGTGAATCACTTTTAAAATGAAGTTTATGAGATTATTCCCTCAATATTTGATACTCTCCCCTAGGATTTCTATTGAAACAGTGAATTTCTCATCTCTCCCTGTGTATGTAAGTTAATTGATTAAACCAACATTAACATTCTGTTCTTCTTGTTGTGGCCCATGAAGAGAACCATGGTGTGATGGTGTGGTCAACTTAAAATTGCATGTTTTTTCTTTTAAAATGGTTTGATCTTTAAGTTTTGCTCTTTAGCAACTGAACTTATGCCTACTGGGGAATAACTTCTTTAGAAGCTGAAGTCATGTTCGGGCAAAACTGGTGAGATATTATGATGCGAAAATATAAATTTATGTCCTGAGAAATTTTTATTATTACGAGGGACAAAATTAAAGACCAACACAAAATAAGGAACCCAAATGGAGAAACTTGTGGCTACTGCAACTGTAACCATTCATATAATGTGGATGACATACAACGAATCTACAAAAATAAAGTGAGGAGCACGGTCCATAGTCTTATTTTTGTCAAGCATGTTTTCTTATGGAATGGACGTCTTTAATTTTGAAGGAAAAAAACTATATAAAAAAATGTGCAATGAGGGGTGCATATAAATTACTAGGATACTTAACTCATCTACTCAATGCCAAAATGTCCCATGCCTTACTTGGTAAGACCAGCCCAACCGACAATTTCCAACATCTATGAATCTTGGTGATGTGTTCTATGTACTTAGTTTGATGAGGAGCATTTGGATACGCGAAAAAAATTCCACATTGGAAGTTAAGACAACAAGGAAAAGCTTCCTACTAGGGGGGATTAGGGCTCCCTTTGTGGCAAGATCTTGGACAGGTCAGAAGTGAGACTAATTAGACTCGATATTTTAACTCGAGCAAAGTTCCAACATGAGCATGAACCGACTGGGCGGAGTAACAAATGTAGAATTTAGATGTTGCGCTTTCTGAATCAAAAGTGCAATCGCTATGACTTATTTGAGATCCAAGAGTCTATGGCCTAATTTAGGTGAAAAAATTAAATTTCTCCCTTTCATGGAAAACCCTTTTCACTCGGCTTAGTTGATTCTTTTTACATTTTATAAGAGCGTGAGAATTGAGGATTTATTTTTTGATCGCGAGTTGTGAGAGATCTGAAATGTGAATCACATACAACATTAAACAAGGAATTCAAAGAAATGATACCTTCTGAGCAGGGGAAGCAACAACATTAGCAACCAATTCTTCAATTCTTTTTGTCCTGCGGATTCTCTTCCGAACATAAACAATTGGCTCCTCTGCTTGGTTGTTTGACACAGACATTACAATTAACTAAAACAAAACTTTTTTTTTTGAAATCTGGCAATTTAACTAAAACAAAACTTGATGTTTATATTGCTACTTCTCCAGTTACTAGTGAAGCACACAACTCTATCCCCCAAAACTATGCAAGTGCTTTATATATAAATAGAGAGATTTCTATTTTCCAGAAAAACAGTGGGAACTCATTTAAATTGAGATATGAACAAATTGATTACAATTAAATTGCAACCGACAAGAATCCATAAATAATGGTGTAACTAACCAATGTAAACAGGAGAATGTGAAGTTTGCTTGTTATAAATTCGAATAATCTTTATATAATCCATTGAAACGCCAGAGGATTTAGGTGAAAAAGTGAAATGCCAGATTATACATTTGTCGTTTCTCCAACAATATCAACAAAGCTTAGACACATTGATAATGTGACAGATTTTTTACACAATCACTGGTTTATTAGCTGTAAAAGATCATTTACCATCTTAGGGGTATCAAGTTAGATGTATTTTCAATTTTATGTTAGTGGAAAAAAAATCACTGTATCCATTCATAGGTATTGACTCAAGCTTGATCATTTAACTAAATTTCTGCTTAAGTACAATTTTATGTTAGTGAAAAAAAAATTTACTGTATCCATTCATAGATATTGACTCTAGCTTTGATCATTTAACTAAATTTCTGCTTAAGTATTAAATGAAGGTGAGAAAAAACTACATAAATACCATGTTTACACCAAACCGCATTAGTTTATCATGATTTAAGTGATAAAATTAATGTGAGATTACATATTGATTAATAATGGTTAATCAACAAAACAATATACAAAAGATAGGTACGTTCTTAACAAGTTATTATCTCCATTTTGGTAGACGTTACAACAGCAAATTTGACTTGCTCAAACAAATGAAAGTACAATCGAGATGCGAAATATCACCATGTACAGTCAAACATATCATTGTCAGGACAACTCAAAGAATCCTTCAAGGGTAAAAACTATACTTCCTTCAATCATCAAATACAACATACTGTATATCTTCCTTAACCGTTAGAAAAAGAATAGGAACTCGGATAACAGGTCATTAGGTTGAGGGGAAAGAATAAACCAAAAAATGGTCATTTTGGTCGATAGATCATATAGTCCCAACTCCCCCTCACCCCCACCTCCAAGTCCCAAATGAAACAAATAGTTAAGAAGCCTCTTTTTCTCTTCTTAAAAGGACAATAATAGTATGTGAAAATTTTCCATTAGCTTGATCAATTAAACTGGTAGTTTACCCCACAAAGCAGAAGTTATGACCAATAAACCATTATGCCACAAACTGAATACTAAGGTGGTACTAAAGTTTAGCCACCAATGGATAAAATGATAATCCAGTCCAGAATATGGAAAGTGGAAGAGGAAACTGACACATAACAAATTGGCTCTCTTTCTCACCTTGGTCGCTGCCATAGAGAGAGACTATGGTTTTTTTCCCATCAAATACTACCTCATTTACAGATGATGACGGATAATATGAGCTTGAGCTTCTCGTATTCTTCATTTGGCATGTTGGTACGAACTAGGGGTGGGTATTTGATATAGTATTGAAAATTTTGATTCGATAATTTAGGTTTTCAATTTTTAAAAATATTATACCATTATTATACTAAATTAATTTGGTACGGTTCGGTATTTTTAAATTCAAACTCGATATTTAATGGTACGGTGAATCAATGACCATAGTTTACTCAACTTACCTGTACTCAAATAATTAGAGCCGTCAAAATGGACTTGGCCCTTGAGGCAAACCTAACCCACCCGCTATTAGGATAGAGTTGGGTTAAGATGTTTTAAACCCATTTAAACTGAGGCTTATAAGTCTAGCCAAAATCGGCCCGTTGGCAATCGAGGCTTGATCGAGGCTGGGCCGAGGCAGACCTGTGGGCTATAAGACTATTTAATTTAAATTTCAATTAAAAGAAGATTGTGAAATAAGAAGTAAAAACTAAGAATAGTGATTACCGAATAAGTCTTAATACCTTACACAATACTTTACTCATTTAGCATTAAATTCTAATCACCAAGTATAGGAGTTGCATTAATGATCGTGGTTCAATTTAAACGTAAAATTTAAAATAAAATTATGAAAAAAGTAAAACTAGAAACTGTGATTACCAAATATGTTCTAGTATCTTACATAATACTTTACTCATTTAGCATTAAATTCCTAATATTAAAATTCATAATCACCAAGCATAAAAATTGCACCCATCATGAAAATGCTCAAACACTTGTTGCAACTCGAAATCGGTTGTACAACTTTATCCAAATTCAAAGTGGTAATGATTTTAAGTCATATTTTGATATATAGTTATTTGAAATGTTTAACTAATTAAATTTGCATAAGAATGTAGACGAAGATGAAGATGTTAATTAAGATGATTTTATCAAGGGATTCAAATGTGCTTGGAGATGTATTGATATTAAATATGTTATAAGTTATCATAGAATTATGTATTTTCATATAATCAGATGTTAGAAATCTTAATAAGTTGTCATACCTATAAGTTCAAAAGTATATTGAAAAGAAATTTTCTTATAAAAAAATCAGAAAAAACAAAGGGCTAACCCACCTCAGCCCGTGGCCCTTTTAGGGTTGGGTTGGGTTGACCATTTTAAGGCCTGTTAAAATGAAAGACTGCCCCGTCCTATTCCATTAAATTCCTGACCCGTGAGGCTTGGGCTGGGTTGGGCTAACCTGGCGCATTTAACAGCTCTACATAAAATATAAAATTATGACTTCAACTTTTCAAGAAAAGTCTCAATTATATCATACTTACACTTTACACATGTTGAAATAGTCAAAAGAAAGTATAAGTAATTCCCTTCGTTAATCAATTACACAAAAAGGACAATTTCAATCAAGATGGAATAGTCAAAGTTCAAAACGTCTAACAATTAGTTTTGTACTAATACTAGTTTATATATTTGTTAGTATTACAATAATATATATGAATTGTACATGTAATTGTATACTTCGGTACAGTACTGTGTATTTCGATCTTTTTTATAAATATCAAATACCAAAAAAATTAAAATGTGTACCAAATACCACAATACCGAAAAGATTCGATTTTGGAATGGTAATTCAGTATTTAGTGTACCATGCCCATCCCTAGTATGAACAGCTCTGACAATCTTAAATCTAAGATACGGATTGAATGAGGTCACATAGATGTATAATTCCCAAGCTCAATTCAAGTTAACAAGAATCCAACACATTGCTAATTGTTTCAGCAAACTATCTAGGAAAAAAAGGTGTATTAACATTATCCATGATAGAGGCAATTAGGAAATTACAAGGAGAGAGAGGTGTTGAGCAAAACTTTGAGATTGAGGCTACTTACAAACTACATAGGATCATGTATCAAAAGGACATTCTGTGCAGAAGCTTTCCGACAATAGATGCAAGCTGCTGGTGTGAAACCTAGGAGAAGCCCATTTCATACTCTCCATGCAACAAATATTGCCAACAATTTGATTGCAACACAGCAATAAGGGCTAAACCATAACCTTCTTCCCATGGTTAATCTGTAAGATGTGCAAACCAGCAATACATGAAAGAAAGAATCGTCAGACCATTCCATCATATGGTCTACAGGCACAAACAGCTTAAAATACTCCCTACTAGAAAAGCAGGGTTCAAATTACAAGATTCAACACATCTAATTTCTTGCCTAATTTCTGATATCAATCTTGATTTTGAACTACAACTTACTCCTACATATGTAGGAACTATACAAAAAGTACAATGAAAACATTTTCTTATAATTAAAAAAATTTAAAATGTGTTTGAAATGTAACATCTAAAGAAAAACCGTTTGACTTCTCAAATTGCAATATTATATTTTTTGCCAATAGTATATACGAGCTCAAAATACCTTCTTTCATCACGCATCATATTAGGCAGTGAACCACGGAAATTATGTCTATTCCATCGTTTCTCAGGGGCAACCAAGCATGAGGTGTGCAGGATGGAATATAGAGCAAATGCAGAGTCGTACAACAAAAGGCTGGGCAAGTTCCGAAGGATCAACCCACCCCCCGACCATGCACATTCATATTAGGCAAGAGATAGAAATCAATAGAGCTCACATAACTATCTTTGGTCGGCTGTGGCTTTGTCAGCGATGTTGCGTTTGGTCAGCTCTTGTTGCTTGAATTAATTACGTCCTCATTCACCAGCAATATCTGTGGGTTCATCTATAACCACATTTTCTGTCGAAACATTGTCTATATTGTCATTTTGATCATCTACATATGCTTGAGAGCTTACTACATCCCCCATCAAGTTTTTATGCTTTAGATTGCCTGCCAAAATGAAGAAACAGATTAAAGCAATCAGTACATGCAAGGAAGAAAATCAGATATGTTTGGCCTACACAAATTTAAGCCTGAAGCATCAAAAACTTCTACAAGTAGACAAAGCTAGCTAGCAATGCAAAAAAACTGTTAACAAACTTCAACATATATGTGGGGACACCAGAAGAATCACTAGAAGCATGAAACCTGATCATTATACTGTTCTATATCTGGAAAAGGACCATCACACCCTCGGCTTTAAATAGAATTTCTCCTAGCATCATAATTTGTTTGGCATAGTTCCTATGAATGTAACACATGTGGCACATGCTGTTACACCCCGTAAGATTCCCGGCACCTAGATGGCCTATTCGCGTGTTGGTTAAGCATATTTGAAAGCCATACGTGCTAGGGAAAGACCCGGGAAAAGACTGGACGAGAAACCTGTCGAACCATCACGGAGGGAGCCGGGGCAGAGCCCCTCCGCGATGGCAACGTGTCACGGAGGTGGAGCCTCCGCGTTGGCTCCGTGACATGTTGGGCCTGTCCAGGCCCAAGTATATAAAGCCCCACTTCGGTTTTAAATGAAATAATTCTTATATTTTTCAGTGAAAACAGAGAGAAAAACCAGAGAGGAGAAAGGGATGAAGGTTCCTTGATAATTTCCCTGTGATTACGTTGCCAAACGTTGTCCAAACTTAGATTAACTCCAGCTACCGAAGTATTTAGCAGTAGGGAGCATTCCTACGGATTTAGTTTCGCGAAATTCGGCCGATAAATCGTCGTGCTACCGGGCTAAGGTAAGTGGAATTGCTCCAAACTAGTGTCTATGTGGTCCTAGCCGTAAAGTGAATACTCCTCCCTTCTGGACTTCTGAAAAATAGCAAGTTTTCGACCGTCTTTCGATAAGCCTAAGCTTAGGCTATAATTATATCAAAAGTGACGCCGTCCTTCAGAATAATGTTGTATTTAGTACTAGTTGACGTGTTTATTACTGCAGTTGGGAGATTTAGCTAGAATACTGACCGAGCCTCGTCCGACAGTCGGATAACCTGAGGTTAAGGTATGTAAAACTAGTTTCCTCGGCAAGTTAGTAGTCTCGGTATAGTAAAATGGTTCAAAGGCCAGTAGAATGTTTCAGAAGTTGTGTGTTATGTTTAGCATGAATATTAGTACGATATTGGAAGCATCATGTTATGTATAGAGTGAAACTTGCTAGCATGATATAAATTTTAACACAAAGTGTTAGGAACCGTACAGCATGCCCAGTATGTGATTTAGTAAAGTATGTTAGGAGATTATTGTGTTCAGTTGAAACTCAGTAAAGCAATATAAGTCTCTGTAAGGTATTTCAGAAATAGGATGGTAGACTAAAATGAAGTTTAGAAAGCATGTTAGAAATAGTAAAGCATATTACTACGAAACTCAGTTATACAGCATGATTTCCAGCAGAAAAACTATATCTTACTCAACATTAGACTCAGCACAGTATGACAGAAGATTATATATATGTATACCATTATCAGTCTCAGCATATATTAAATACCTACATATCACTATCACTAGTTCAGCATACAGTATGTACAGATACATTATTATCACTAGCTTCAGCATGTGGTATACGCAGTTAGTATTACTAGTGGAGACCACTGTATTGTCTTGGGGATGGATTACCTAGCATTCATGACCGCCCCAGGGTTAATAGCTGTATCGACTCGTCCGCCAGAGGGCGAGGATACGTCACTCTACGAAGTGGCATGCCGTCCCACAGGGGACGAAGATGGGATGCCGGTTTCCCCATATTGTGCCTTGGTCGGCCTTTATACACTCCCGTCGAGCGGGTACGCCCGGGGTGTTGATTCAGGAGTCCTCCGGACTCAGGTACAGCTATAGTCAGGGGCTCAGCAAGCCCAAGTGCATGATCGGCAGGATGCTTATAGTTATTATAGGAGATGGGACGACCGGGGTAGGGGTATAGATTGCGTGTTGATTGTACCTCCCGGCTTATGGGGGCCGGGTAAGGTTTGTGTGTGCTATGCTATGTTATGTTGTGTTATGCCATGTTACACAAGATACGAGTAAATCGACAGTAGAGCGAAACATCTCCAGGTATGACTCCTACTCCTTCCAGCATAGTTGAGAGTAGGCATAGCTTTACATTTTCAGTCAGTTTAGTCTATTCCTTTCTATTTCAGTTCCATCAGTTGTATTGTTGTTTTCAGATATTTTTCAGTTGTCGTTTTACATACTCAGTACCAGCGGTACTGACGCCCCTTGGGGGCGCTGCATTACTTGCTTGCAGGTACTCATAGACGAGGAGGCAATCCCTCGTGATCCTAGCCAGCGCAGAGTCATCAGCTCCTGTCATCTGGAGCTTGATATTCCAGAGGTTTATATTATTTCTCTTTTGTTGTACAGCACGGGTAGGCCGGGGCCCTATCCCGACCATCTTATCAGTATTCCCAGAGGCTTGCAGTCTGTATATATTTCCCTGTGGTCAGTTGAGCCGGTCGTGTGAGGCTGTGCAGTTTGTTATAGCTGTTTAGCATTTCTGTTTATGTTGGCCGTGTGAGGCCTCTGTTGACAGTAGTGGTGACCTCGCCGGTCACGTAGCTTTCCAGTATTTCATTGTTGAGTTACAGCTAACTAGACAGCATGGTGGCCTTGTCGGCCCACATAGGCTCCCTTATATTGATATGGTTCTGGTTAACTGTTAGTGAAGGTACAGGTAGCTATGGGCCCAGTTGGCCGGGGGCTGTGTTTACAGCCGTTATATAGCCCTTTGTTTTCAGAAATCTGAATTAGAGCCAGTCAGGCACCAGATGTGCTCAGGCTGAGTAGTCTAGCAGTTCAGGTCCTGGGAGGGCACCAGGTGCCAGTCATACCCCCCAAGGCGGGGCGTGACACATGCTTCCCAGAATGGATCAAGTGGATATCAAATCAATCAAATCCGTGAATGTATTGATCAGCATGGAAAGAGTTCAGCGTTTAAATCATAAGAAACTTGATTAAAACAAAGAATAACATTGTAGATCAACTATCTGATTATAGTAAATATAAGATAAATGCAAGCTTAAATTACCCATCCAAAAAGTGCATCCACTTGACGTTGAGTGAAGAAGTTCCTTAACACGAAATAAGAAGCGCTCCATCGATCTCTTGGTGATGGGGATTTTGCTGGTTATTGTTGTTTGTTTCATGCCCTGCCAGAAAGAAAAGAAAATACAAATGAAAATGCAGAAAGATGTCTAGGCCACAACGAATGAGCATAGCCTGACAAAAACATATGGGATTTCTGTACAAACCTTTGCTTCTGAACAAAGCGTTTGTATAGTTCTCGTTGCCGTCTGAAGCTCTCTAACCTAGTAATAAATATAAAGAGGCTCCTTAATCTAAAGTCAGTTTTTTCGCATCTACTACAGTTCAAGCCAGTAATTCACTCATCTTACCATCTGAATTATTTGCTCACGGTGCAATTCAAATTGCCCCTGTAAGAAGCTAAAAGCTGAAGACATTTGTTAATTTCAATACGTCATATTTTGTTGCAATCACAAAGATGAGGCCGAAGACATCACCCTCCCTTAACCGAAATAAACAAGTCCTTGTACCCTGACCTATGATAGAGCTAAGTACCTTTTAGGAAAGAGTCAACAAACTTCCCACCAAACTTGACAGCAATTGCACGGACGTTGACCTATTAGTCAACACCAATTATGTCAGTATCAAAAAGCTGAGAGGCAATTAAATAAGAAATTTAAAGCAAGATAACCACCTTATCATGGGTCTTGCACAAGTTGACTAAAGATACAGTCACATTAACAGATTGTTGTAGTTTCTTTAAAAGGCATTTGACATCTTCCACTTCACCGCCACCCGTGGCTTTCTCCAGAAGTGAAATTTCCTTTACCTACGCAGGTAAAGAAGAACAAAACAGTTAACTTTATCATGGAAGTTCTATCTGTTGATGTGCAGCTTCTAAATAATATGCAATATTTTTGGTACCAACCAAGCGGTTAATCATGGCAAGGTTCTCTTCATGCTGCAGCATTAAAACATCTCCAGTAAACGTCTTATTAAGCATGCATATAATCTCAGTGAAAGATAATGCACACGGAACTGAGCACATAGTGCTTACCAGTACCCGGTACCAAATGCAAAATGTTGCAGGACAGAGAGTAGGAAAACAAGAGCCATCCTCCACTGCAGATCTGTAAGAAGAAACCTGACATATAAACAAAATAGGATTAAGTTTAGGGTTTACGAGGAGTGTATCACAGTGACAGACCACTAAGCATATTATATGTTGACATTTTCACAATTAACATTATCTAGAGTAAACAACTGTAAAGTTGACATTATATAACAAATATATATATATATATATATATATATATATATAAACTGAAATTCCAAGACCATTATTTAAATTATAGAACATTTTAAGACATTGAATTTCAATTCTTAAAACATTAAGACTATTAAAACATTCATTTAATCTTGCCACTTAATATGCAAATTGGGTATTGCTGCTTCCTTAATTTTTCCAATATGTTTGAAGCAATCAAAATATAAATGCACTTGGTTAAGTGCAATCAAACAAGTATTTTATAGTCATCCAGTAAGCTTGTGCTAAAGGAGGTTATAAAGAATCCTTCAGGTCTCCATTTGCACCTTTGAACTCCAAGCCTATTGCATAACAGATAGAAGCTCACAGCAGAAGGTTTTGATGCAATATGTTAAAAATATAGCAGAGCTTAACAGATAAGCTCACAGCAGAAAGTTTAGATGCAATATGTTAACATATCTAGCAAAGTTCTCACTTTCTCTCAAGGACGACAAATGATCTGTCAAAGAAGCAACTATATAAAACCACCTAATATATGCACCTGGGGCAAAACAGAGCAGGCAAGCTCACTTAGGGAATCAGAAGTGCACTGGCAATTTTCCAAGTATATTCGTAAAAGCTTTTGAATGACCTCTGCCTGCAATTAAAAATTAATCAAACTAGCAACCCTAAAGTGAAGAAAACATATTGAACGGTCAGCAGTCATCCAAGAAACACGATGGTGATGTTTGTTGGAGAGACTAGACTAACATACTTTGACTTTCTGACCATCTTCAATGTCATTAACACCATCATGCTTTTGCATCAAGAGTTTGTAAGCAAAAGTTCCCAGCTTCTTGGACAGAAAAGCAAGTAGCTCTTTTGAAAAACCTGTGCTAATATCTTTTCCAATATTGTTGAGATCGTTATCTAGGATAGTCCGGATAGACAAAACCACTGATTCCAAGCTTAACAATACTTCGGAAGCCAAAGAAAATGAGACAGCACATGCTGCAAGGAAAAAAGTCAAGTGGGAGGGGCTATCATAGTCTTCCATGGTAAATGGAAGAAATATGTGAACCAAAAGAACAAATTCATAAGCAGCATACCTGCATCAAAGATATTCCCCACAAATGAATATGCACCAGCATATAAATAACCTATATCTCCTGCTGATGGGATCATTTCCATGCCTTGGAAAAAGCAGTCTGAAATGCTGATTGGCTGGAATGCCTCCAGAAGATCAGAAAGTACAGACCTGTCTCTCTGAACATCCAGAATGTTTAACGTCTACAATTGAGGTAAAAGAAAAAACAATGAGATACAAATTTGATAAGAAATTCTAGTAAGGAAAAAGGAAAGTTACTTCCCCACCCCTCTATTTCTCTTAGTTTTTGCTTTTCAGAGGGGAGCTTATGACCAAAATGTTTTACCTTGCCAAAGCATTGAAGTGTCTCTTTTATGACAGATCTAGAAATTGATGGTCTAAAGCTTTTAATGTTGGGTATATCAGGATTTCCAGCAAATGCAGAATGAGTTCTCCAATGATCCGGGCATGTGTCTGTATCTGCATAAAATCCGTGTAAGATATTCTAAAATTTGGCAATATTTCTTCCAAGGCATCCAACAAAGTCTGCTGTAATACCTTCTCTAACACCAGATACTGCAGAATTCAAATGCCTTCTAAGGGAAGGAAATAGTGGCTGAATTTTGCTTATGAACTCTATTACTTTCATCTCACCAAAAGGAGGAGGAACACTCATGCGCCTAACCAATATATGCCTTCGTGGACTGAAGTAGTCCAGCTTTCTGTTTAGATCCCTCAGAATATATAGACAAAGGGGCAACTGGAACCACCAGGGAGTTAGATATTCTCAAAGATTAAAGTCTGAAGACGAGTATGTATGAATTTATGCACCAATTTCCAAATATTATAAATGTAAACAGTTAAACAGGAAAAAGGAACTGAACACGGGCATGGAGATTCATCTATATACTAGTGAAGAGGGCATGACTAAAGGAGCTCATTGAATACCTCACAAGCTGGATCTGCACAGCAGGAATCTTGAGTCTGCATTGACAAACCATACTTGAACAAGTTAGAAACGCTGTACAGACCAGCAATGATTTCTGGTAGCTATTATGTGAATCTACACATTGCAAAGAGATATCAAGTGCCAACTTTATATCGGAACTCTCTATCAGTTCAGAAGAATCTCTTCTATTTCTTTATTACTCTTAATTTAAGGAAAATATAATTGCATAAATTGTCAGAATAGAACTAGAATTGTGCCTCAAAGGACTAATGACCTAAGTAAGATATGTTACTTTTCCTTGACAAATTAGAAGAAGGGAAGGTAAAAACAAAACAAGAGGAAGATGCAATTTAGCAATGAAATCTATCAACTGATCATAAGAGTAAGGGCAAAGTTAGTAGACAATCAACCAACTCATCATCAGAGCGAAATCCTATAAGGATTTGGTTGGAAAACCAATTCTGATTATGTAGATGCGTTCATTCAACAATAAGTAAATATTAACTACTTTCATCAGAGTAATATTGTGCTATTAGTCCATAAGGCGACAGTCTCACATGACAACCAAATACTAAGCAATTAATGAAATTGATTTGATTAGAAGCAATGAATACTATGTGATAAACATTGATCAAATCAGGTAAAATAATTCAAATCACACAATCCTCAGTTTTGTCATCAAAAAACTAATTCTTTTCTTTTGGAAATGCATCTTAGAGTTCAATACTCTGTCATGCAACTAAAAGCATTTTGTGCAAGAGAGAAATTGTGAATGGAAATATCACGAAAATGCCTAAGAGGTGTATTTATGGTAAGGAACTCTCTATTATCTTCTTAATTATTTAGACGTTTGACTAAACCTTGATTGAAGAAGCAAGATACAGTTCAATAATATACAAAGGATAAGTATCAAGACGACACCACCAGAAACGTAACATCTCAGTGGCGGAAACATGTTTTCTCCAGATGGGGCAGTGCAGAGACATTAAAATGAAGACCTGAGATGCAAGAAATACCAGTACACAATATCCAGATAGAATGCCCAAGAAAGAAAAGGAAATCAAACGAAGGTTATGCACTGGCTGAAAAAGGCCTTAAAAGAGTGATACTAGTGAAAATACCCATATACTTCTGGCACTGGGCTTGCTCAAATCAAAACCCATTTAGACAGCAAAAGGAAAGAACTCATTAGAGTCACTAATACTACCTTCTGAAAAGTTAAGATAGCAAAGCAATCCAGCAAAAGAGGCCTGAATTTGTGTCTTTGTGCTTCGACATATTCCACAGCGGTAGAAACATCTATATTCGCCGACATATTAATATTATGTGGTTGATTCCCTGATGGCTCAGGCATGCTACCTTTAGAACATGTTCCAGAAGGACCCGTGCTTGGTTCCTGGCTTGGAACTGCACCTGCTTTCTTCAAAACGTCCATGATGGTTGGCTGCCTAAGTTTTCCATCAATAAGTGATGCTTGGCTGTTCTTCTTCTCTTTCTTCTTCTTTTGTGATAGACCAACATTACCATTACCGTTACCATTCGCATTCTTCATCTCCTGATCTCTATTATGATCAAGTTGGTTCAGAGATAAGGACTCCAGATGAGGTTGGAGTTCAGGTAAGGAAAAAGACCACTGCTTGAGGGAACTGTTTAGCAAGCTCTCCAGAAATCTGCATTAGTAAACCCTTGTTAGCTTTATGAAGTTCTGTTGTCACAGCATGATTCTTTATTAAAAAAACTGACTCGTGGGCCATACTTATCATACAGTTGCTGATGCAGATGAACATTGCAGGGTAAAGTTGCTAAAGAGAAGAAACTCCAGGGCTCCTTCTCGTAGAAAACACACTAAGGAAGTCTACTATAGAAAGATAACATATTCATCCAGGCCTAAAGATAACACATTCATCCAGGACTGACATTTGTCGAATCAAAGCATAGAATTTTAAAAAGAAAAAAAGAAAAAGAAAACATAGAACGAACACAGACTGAAGGCTATTCATTTGTAGAATTTATAATTACGAATTTACATATCCTGTAACCTGGAAGAATAAAGATTTTGATAGAACTGCTTACAACTAGTGAAGACCCAAATAAATTTGAACAAATATTACCATGTACAGGAGAAGGTTATTACCTTATTCTGATATCTCCAGAAAATTCAAAAAAAGTAGCGGGTACAATACCGGGACAACGCATTTCCTTTTACCGTTAAATGTTTTAGGTATGGGATCTGGGAAACAGATAATCGTCCTTTACGATTTGTTTGTGACAATGATGCATGAAGATGAACAGAGTTGACAACTAGTTAGGAGATCAAAAAGGGTCCTCAAAACTTGCAGAGCTCAAAAATTTTATCATGCGTGGCATACAAGAAAAGGACATGAGGACGTACATAAGGTTCCTCAACCGCTTAAACAGCTTAAGAGTTATCTCCTCTCTTGTTGCTTGACTGACCGCATTACACCCATCGACAGCTTGAGTACAAAAGGCATTGAGCTGCATAATATACCCGAGAAGTCAGATAGCATGTTTAAACATAACAAGTTTTCAGAAATAAATCACCTACAGCACGTTGGTGAGATTATCAGCACTACCTACCAGCTCTCGCAGCCAATTGACAGCATAGTACAGTGATAGAATAATGATTTGCTTTTGCTTTCCACTTAAAGAGCCCCAAAGCGGTTCACGGAAGAACTGACACAAATATAATAGACCATTATTAGCAAATGGAAGGCATGCAGCAGGTATAAAATTATCTTAGTATAAGAAAACTCTCCCACCAGATGGGAAGAAAGAGTTTGGCCCATCGAGTGCTTCATCAACTGCCAAGAGACTAAATACTGTTTTCTGTATAATTCTAGCTTAAGGATCACCATACTTCAAACTTGAACAAAATGTTAAAGCCAAATGTACCAACTAATTTCACAGTGAGTGCAATTGAAATGGTTTAAAAGAGTAACTGGGAAGGCACTGAATCCCACCTTAGAGGAAGGAAGGTGTATAGGGCAGCCAAGAAGTGCATCAATTCCTGCAAGAGATCCTTGATTTGCCAACTCCTCAACCTAACAAAGAGTTGAGATCAAACATAGAACATTCAAGAATTTAGAGGATGCAGCTTTTTTTTGGAAGAATTGTGTACTTACTGAAGATAGCAAAACAAAGTTTGCAGGAAGGATTTGCAGTGATGAAGCAGTCCTGCATAAGTTGTATAATATGTGACCATCTAGGAAGAACAACAACAATTACAGACAGAAAGTTACCAGAACATATGTCTATCTCGGGATAAGTCTAAGGTTATTTGCTGGTAATTTTTACTCGGATAGAAATTTGACAGAGATTCATTTATAAGCAACAAAGGAGTACCAGGAGAAACTTTTATCATAGACACTGCAAGATAGATCCAAATGTCAATTTTTTCCTCAAGCTCCATACAACATCTTCAAGGTGCAATGAATCTTTTGGCATAAATCACCCCGTGAGTTAAAGAGGGCAGTGGGATTAACTGATAGATGTATAACTAAAGCCGCTCAACAAGTTCTGCAAAGTTCAGAGTTTCCTCTAACTTTAGAAAATGTCCTTGAAGTGCAGTAAAATATCTCCTAGCACCTTTTTAGCATATTTCGTAAAAAGTAAAGGACGGCCATCACAGTTTTCATAAGTGAGTCAGGATTATATCTGAGTGAAGCTGAGCCAAAGAACGGCAAACAATTTTGCATCAAAGAATTCTTTTCAGATTGACAATTTTAATTCCTAAACGCAGGTTATCAAAATATCAAGCTCCCAATGATGTTAGTAATCCCCTGGCTTCATAGTTTCTAGACAGTTAGTAAAACTGAGGTAATAAAAGTAGGTATGTTCCCCTGCTTTATTTTTGCTTGTTCCCACACTTGAAATTCAGCATATAAGGATGTATAAACTTTTCAAGCAGTAAGACAAAGAAGAATGACTACAAAATTACCGCAAAGAAGAGGATACAATTGGCAAGATATTGAGACATATAGGAGATATGTCTCCGTCGAGGTTCATCCATAAATCTCCTGCACTTATAAACAGAAGTTAAAACTTCAATTGATGATTACTTAATGAAAATTTGCTAGTGAAGTTTCTGGAATGCGCATGTGGAGCTTACCTTCCAAACCACAATATAACTCTTTGACCATAAGCTCCCCACCATCGAGGTCACATAAAAACTTTGATTCGAAGTCCCCAACATGTTTGCTTATCCTGTGAGTAATGCACGTTTTATGTTCTATGATATGGATTTTTGGGGTTAATCATGTGCTTACCATTCCACTATGGCAGGATGAAGTGCTTTTCTCTTCAATGTTAAAGCCAGTTCATCATAAAACATAATTAATGGAAGTGGCAGCTGCTTGCAAGAATTCATAGATGTTTCCAAGAGCTCCAAAGCTTCCTCGTAATTTGAATTCTAAACCAAATCTCAAAATCAATGAATACCAAATCTCACAAATTGAGAAGTATCATAACAAAGGAACTACGGCATGAAAATTTTAAATGGAAGATCATGACAAATAAAATATGGAAACTCAACATGGAAAACTAACTCAGCAAAAGACACCTTGGAAAGATTACAAGATAATTCTTGAAACCTGTGTGAAGAAACATGCAGAAGATATCTAGTAGTTTGAGGGAAATATCAAATATAGCATATGGCTCGGCAATTTTTTTATTGATATATGATCTCACAGTTACTCTCATTAATCATCAAAATTATTAAGGCCAAAAATGTATTACCAAGCACTTTAATGATGATATATACATATACTTATCATGTTCAAAAATAACACCCAGAGTTGAAATAAGACTACAAGCTTTTAGGTGAAAAATATCTACCAGTAAAGGAATAGAAGATGTTTTGAAGGACAGGTCAACAATATAAGGAAGATCAGATCTGATTGTATTATTTTCCTCTCTAGTTGGTGTAATATGGATTTTGTAAATGATTGGGAAACTTTGTTACAGTGTGTAGAAAGCTTACATAGATAGTAAAAGTTTTCCTCTTTCGGTTGTTTGGCTTTTTGGAGAATGTATTCAGGCATTTGTGCTAGTTTAATATTACTTACCATTTCAAAATAATGTTTAACCAGTAACCATTTAGGGAAATTATCAACTATGATACAGACATAGAAGATCTACCCATAAAAAGAATTTAGCTATAAGAAATATTGAAACATATTCAAAACCTAGAGCACTAGTAGACAAATTTAAGATAGCCATCAGAGAATAATAATCTACAGAGTATCTGAGAAGAACCACATGTTGCCAATACCTTCGTATCTTCTGCTTTTTGGAATAAGTCCCAGCTACTACTAGAACTCCATTACTGAACTCTCATAGTCTGTATTTCTACTATTTGCACTAAAAATTGTACTCAGTTCCATTTTATATGTCATTTGACTGGATAAGAAGTTTAAAATGTTAATTGACTTGTCCATTATATTAGTTGTATTGGAAGAAAATATTAAAGTAATAGCTGAAAGTTAATTTGACATAGAAAACATCATAACGAAATTCAAATTTTTGAATAATTAAATGAATTTGAATTCTTAGAAGTTGTTTAATAATAAATTGTATATGTTGTAATATGCCAAATTAATTTTGAGCCTCATTATAGATAAGGAGTTTTGGTCATTCTTCGAATTTAATGCTGAAGTTTGTCGTCTGATTTCTATTATTAGTCCTTCCTATTGAGAAGACTACACAAAATAACTATTAAATGAATGATTAGCTAGTGCATAGACTGATGTACAAGGCTACCAATAGAAATTAGAAAGACAAGCTTCAGCATTAAAGGGTTGGAACAAGGTCAGACAATACATGATTCAAAAATACTGCAACATATGTTGTTTAATTTGAACACTTGGAATAAAAGCAGTTAAATGATTGGGAAATGCACTGCTTGATGGAACTGCTAGCAGAAGCGGAAGAGTACAACATTGATAAGAACAAAACAGATATTATGTGTTGGGGGAGCAAGGTACAATGCTACAGACAGCTTGGCACTCATAACCAAGTAGTTGATAGCTGGCCTTTAAAATTGATATGGAAGACAAAATTACCTCCTAAGGTTATTTTTTAAATTAGATTGCCCTAAATGAAGCATGTTTGACTGTAGAAAATCTCAACAGGAAAGATTTCCAGTTAGTAAACAGGTGTTCATGTTTGGAAAGATAGAAACTGTATATCAACTGTTAGTGCACTGCACAGTAGCGACAGATCTTTGGAGCATGTTCTACTGTATTTTTGGTTTGAAATGGATCATGTCACAGACCATAAAAGAGGCACACATGAACTGGAGCTTGTGGAGAGTCGATAAAGCCGTCAAAAGGATTTGGAGGATGATCCCTGTTGCTATTCTCTGGTCCATATGGAATGAGAGAAATAGGAGGTGTTTTTATGGAATCTCAACTCCAAATCCCTCCCTCAAAACAAAATGCTTACTATACATTTTTTGCTGGACTAATATGACTACTGTAATTACCACTGTCAATTGTTGAATTTTGTTAGTTCCCTTGTCTTAGATAGACACTGAAAAGGGATCCATTAGTTCTTTTGTTAATGCTTTTCCTTTCCTTGTAACTATGCATCTACTTGATGTTCCATTGTAAATGAAACATCTTATTATCAAAAATATTTATATCAGCAGGCTACCTGAGATGATGAAAGATGCTTGGTAATTTTTGCATCCCCAAGGTAGGAAACTATCTTAAGAGTGCCAATTAAGCCCATCCTCTTATAAATAAGATCAGGATGACTCAGCTGCCAGAAAATTTAAAGAGGATAACTTGTCAGTATGACTCGAGAGAAGGTTACTGTCACAAATTCTAGAGAGTGTCATATCATCCATTTACCTGCTTTCTCACAATCATTAGTAGTTCATTTGAAATAGGAGATCCAAAGGGCCCTGTACTCACTTCATCAGAAAATGCCAGAAGACTGAAGGCTTCATACACCTGAAACATAAAATTGATTCTAACAGACAAGCCAGGAAATGGCTTAAGTCATAATGCCAAGAGAAGCACGGTGATGGCATCACCAACCTTATGCAGGTTTTCAACACTAAATGTCTCCAAGTAATCTAGAATGCCTGAAAAGAAGCACCATAATAAGCATATAACTAATTTTATGGCAAATTTTCCTAGTCAGCATCAATATTGCACCAACAAGCACCAGTTATATGAGAAGAAAGTGGAATCAACTCCTGTGAGTACTTCGAGGCTAAGAGGACCATCACATCCATAGCAGAACTCACTTCGTGACCTATCCCAGAGCCCAGATGAGTAATTAATGCTCCAAGGACCTTCATATAAAAAAACAAGAAGCTAATTAGACTTGCAGCATGCAGGACAACCTTTTGCATTTACTTCCAAAATCAGGAGAAATTATTTACTAAATGCTTCAAGAAGACAATCTTACTTCCTGTCTTGAATAACTATCGACAAGCTCTTTGAACAGGTTTGTGTACATGTGAATGCCAAATTCCCGGGCTTTATCTTCTTTGCAAGCCAGTAAGTACTCAGAAATGGAAAGGAGGGTCCGAAGATAATCCTAGTACAGAGCATAATAAGTCAACACAAAAGAACTGCTCCAATATAGCTCGCACAGGAAATGAGAATATAAGCATTAGCTCTGCTATGAATAGTAAAGTGTAAACCATACCCGAGTCAAATCCGTATTCCCAGAAATACATTGATCAAACATAGTTTCCACAATACAGCCCTCAAGAATTTTCTTCTTCAGTAACTTCTCAACAATCTTTTGTAAAGGCTCACTGTTCATGTATATAAGCGTAAGCAACCATATGTCTATCACCTTATGATCCTGAACTTTCTCAAGGCTTTTCAGTTCATTCAAGGTCTCTTGGCAAATTACCTACCAACAACTCACCATGTATAAAGAGCAGAACAGATGTAAATATTTTATACCTACTGACAAATGACTGAAAGAAATTATCAAGTACAAGGAAATGAAATTGCAAATCCCACTTTATTAAATCGAAGACTTGTTCGCAAGGCGTCGAGTATTGAAGCTTCTGTATTGTTGACGACTGACTTTCTCTTCATCTTACTCTGCTGTGTGGTCCAAACATTCGATGCTCCAATAAGTTTGAGTTGTTGTCGGATATGTGAAATAATCCTACGAGTATTGGTTGGTGTAGCCAAAAGCAGTAAGAATCTCAATAGGTAGGGAATATGCTCCGCATCAATTGTTCGGATACAAGATAACGCCACCGTAATGACCTTTTATAAGTTTCAGAAAAAGAAATTGTTATTCAAGTGAAAGTCAATATTTAGTAGATTGCCACTGATTTTAATATATGTTCAACAAAATAACCTGTTCTTGCAACATATCATCCAAATGGAGGTTAGAGAAACAATCGAGCATGGGAACAATAATGGAAGAATCCTCTTGAAGCATCTCCTGAAGCGAATCTACGACAGTTTTGTTGTTTTTCTCCCCAATAATCTCGGGCAAGGATCCAATTATCTCCTTCTTCAAATGAACCGGGCAAATAGATAACACTTGAAACAGTTTTTCTGTAAATGCTTCTGAATCTACAAGGAAGTCAAGCCACCGGAATTGGTTCAGAATCAGCCTTGCTATGTCTTCTTCAAGACATAAAGAGGATGATCTCTCTCCTATAGTTCCAGCAGGGTCCACATCAAAATACTCAGGAAGCTTTTCAAGCAGCAAGTTTTGAATGTCTGACTGGACTGAAGGAACCAGTAGCAGTACTCTTGCCAGGCTGTCACTTCGTACCGATCCAAATCCATCACGTTTTGAAGGTGATAAAATGCTGTTGTAATTGAATAGTTGCAACGGTAAACATTCCAATGAGAAGCTGTCTCAAGCATTTATTTCTTATCTTGGATAAAGAATTAAAAATTTATTGTACCACAACTATTTAGCCTCTAGTGTTTCCAAGAAGCACAAAAGCCTTTTTTTACCTTTTGAGATCCATTTATTGGAAAGCATAAAAACGATATCTACAAGGACTTCCCATGAATGAATCTGAAACCCCATCTGTGATAACTGACAAAGTAAGAAATTATATCCTACATCTATCGTTTTCACTATTTCCTATACTAGGATTTGCAGTCCCTTGCCAATATGTATCACCCTTGAGACATCTGGTAGGCGGGTAAAAGCTAGAGTGGTACAATGTTTTTGGGTTGTGATAAAAGAGTATACTTGTCAGTTAGTACATAAGGTGATGCATATAACAGAAGCAGCTGGAGTCATCTTTAAATTCCTGATATCCCATATTAACAAGAACTGATAACTTATGATTACAAAGCACAAGAGTTACTTGTTTTAGCAAGTAATACAATGTTCAACAGGAAAAGTATACTAATAAAATAAAACAACATAAACGTCTTTCATTGCTGAAAATATTGTGTGCCATCATTGGTTTTCAACTCCTAAATCTTTAAAGTTGAAAAGTAAATGTCTTCACCAGGCACCCACCTCCACCACCCTACAAAAGAAGTTAATGCTCCCTTAGTCACACTAACTCCCAGACTATAACAAAATAATTCTATTTTTTTCCATAGACCTATTTCTTTCTAAGAATTGTATAACCCTCACAAATTCCAACACCTCAAATTCGTTGACACGCCTAACCATATACAATAACGTAATGTTTCCAAGGACGCTCTAAGTTGCTTTTCATTTACTTGCTAATGCAATATACAATTAAATGGGAGGGAGGGAATAATAAGTAGAGCAATCCTTCATGCTTACCGGCGAAGGTTACCCGGAGAGTTGACGTAAGCCAAGAGACCTTGGAGGAACTCAGACTTTAGAGAGGAATCAGCTAAGAAGAGATGGTGGAGTTGGTTCCTAAGCTTATGTAGGTCAGACGGTAGACAGGGAGGACCCGAGGGGTTGATCAACGTGCAGCCTGCATCCGCTAGAACTGAAATCATTTTCTCAGTCGAACTTACGGTTTGCGATTGCCCTGATTTTGGCGCTTCCGATTCCGAAGCTATTCGCTGAACATTTTCCTCGTTTGCAGCAGCGGATTTGGGGATTTTGGTGGGCGGAGCAAACGGAGGAACGAATCCAGTTTTGAATTTCGATGGACGCTTACGAGAAGCATTTTCCTTGTTCTGGAGAAGAACCATTTTTTTTTTCCTGCTAGGGTTTCTGAGTTGAAGCTTGTGATAATGGAAGGCAAAAAGGCGCCAAATCTGTGAGGAGTTTTGAAATTGGGGAAAGAAAGTATAATTTATGTTTAGCCCAAAGATGTTCTTAAAATTGCAAATTTTGACTCCCGTGGTTCACCTTTTGCAATTAGGCCCTTTGTCAAATTGGGATTCTATCCACCAAACCCCCAAACCAATAAAGAGTCTTCACTACCCCTAAACATTTTAAAATTGAACATAACACCCCGAGAGTATGGGTATGGCTTTGGCTGTTCTACTTTTTGACCCATATCCTTTCTTTTTCTCTTATTTGTGTAACTTTCCTATGAAAAAAGTGATTTAATTATTTTACAAATAAATTAGAAAGCATATTAAGAGAGAGAGATTTGATATCATGATACGAATTACACGCACACATTGTTATAAGCGTGTGTCCCCAATTTAAGCAGATTCCGTTGTAGTCTAGTTGGTTAGGATACTCGGCTCTCACCCGAGAGACCCGGGTTCAAGTCCCGGCAACGGAAATGTTTTTTGCTTAATCAAACAATTTTTAAAATTTTGGTTATGTTTAATCAAAGAAAATTTGTTGGTCCACCCAAATAGGATGGCAAATGAAGTTAAGGCGACCAGTTGTGAGGGAAATTCGTATAAACATATAGAGATTTCAATCAATTTATTTTATATATTGCATAATTTATTATTTAACTCTCTCCGTCTTGCATGAAATTTATCAAAAGAGTGCCTAACTTTCTTTGAAATTTATTTATTAGCATTTACGCCTAACTTGTTTAAAAAGTTATTTATTATCATTTATACTTTTCTTATTATTGTTTGTCAATGTTACACTTATTCATTTATTATCATTTGTCAATTTTTCCTTTTCTATTTTATATTGTAGATTTATCTTAGAACGTGCAAATACTTAACTATAGCCAATAATATAATATTGGGAGAGATAATTATAAATTTATCGTATCGTAAAATATCAAACAAACTTAATAATATTAAATTATACATAATTGATTTTATATTATAATTCAATATTATAATAATATATATTTTAAAAAATTAATATTATCGTACCAAAATTTTTAATAACATATCATGCCTATCCTAAACACAATTGGGTGCCGCAAAATTGATATAGCCAACAAATATTAAAAAGTGACGTGTGATCCCATAATTTTTTTTCAGGAAAAAGATTAAAAATATCTCTCTACTTTTGTTTATTAATTGATTTTGCTCATGGTTATATTATAGGGTCAAATATGTCCCTGTCATTAACAAAATACGTAAAATTACCCTTATTTTGAATGAAATCCCCCAAATCAAATAAAAATACTGAATTTTTCCTAAATAACCCACTATCTTCTTTTTAACCCGACCGAACGCACTAGACTAAATAACCCATATCAAATTGAACTCTAATTATTAGGGGTGGGCATAGTTTGAGTCAATCCGAAATTTAAATTTTTTGGATCTTTAGATAGGATTTTTGAATTTTGGATTTCATTTTTAAAAATTGTGGATTTTGGATTGGATATTATGAATATTTGGGTATCCGAAAATCTGAAATTTTTATATCTTATATTTAACCCTGCTCAATTACTCATACTATATGTGTCAATACTAATAAGTCTAATTTCTAATATCCAATAGATTAATACCTACGACCCATCATCACATTAAATCAATATGAGATTTTCTATTAATCAAATATAAAAATATAAAATATTTCACGAGTAAGTAAAGTTTAACACATGGCATGAGCAGTAGAGTCACATCAATTCTTGTTAATTGTAGAAAGTTGTAAATTTTAAGGAGCAAAGTATTAGGTGAATTGAGGTTGTTACTAGTTATGATCTACAAAATAGCTCAAAAGTCAAAACCGAAAATTCGAAAAATCCCAATCGATTAATTCGAAACCGAACTTAAAAAATCCAATCCAATCCGAACTTATTTGGATTGGATTGGATTGTACTTTTCTTAATTCGAAAACCGAATATCCAAACTGAAATTCTCATATCCAATCCGATGGCCCAAACGCCCACCCCTACTAATTATAAACACCTTAACCCATTTTTAAAAAAAATTTAATTAATACTCTTTATGAACAAATCCATTTTTCTAACCCAATTGTATCTGCCTATGGGTAAAACAAGTCTTGGATAATTATGAAAAAATCAAACTTTCTCTTTTTTCTAGCCTTGTTTTTAGATTTTTTTGAAATTATTCTCTTACTACACTCAACATAATTCACCTTTAAATCAATTTTCAAAGAATATTCATTTTCACACTTTCGAATTTCTTTTTCAATTTCAATACGCTTTGTTAACTAGTTAATGTACCGTAAGATCTTCAGGAGAATGTAAGATTTTCTTTCTATAATCATTCTAATTGACTAGTAATTTTACAAGCATTGCATCCACTTGAACGTATTCATAAGTATCTATTTTGAAACTATTGAGTCTAGAAATCAGAACAAGTAATTCATGAACTTCTTCCATGACAGATTTTTTCACTTAAAATTTAAAATTTAATTAATGGGTTTGTTCATAGCAAGCATTAATTTTTGTTTAAAAAAAAGGGTTAGGGTGTTTATAATTAGAGTTCAATTTGATATGAGTTATTTAGTTTTGTGAGTCGGGTTGGGTTAAAAAGAGGGGAGAGAGTTATTTGAAAAAATTGGGTATTTTTATTTGATTTGGGGGATTCCATCCAAAATAAGGGTAATTTTGCATACTTTGTTAACGACAGACGCATATTTGGCCTTACAGAGTTACAGTATAACTAGGGGCAAAGTCAGCTAATAAACAAAAATAGAGAAGTATTTTTAACCCTTTTTTTTTTCCAATTAATCCAAATGGAATTAAAAAAAGTTATTCTAATACCTTAGTAGATTTTAGAAAAACTTACGGTGAATGAGAAAAACAATTAAAAAGTAAATTTTATGAGGAAAAAAAAAAGAGATATGCCTACCTTGAAGAATTTAACAGCACAGAAAAAAGAAAACTTACTTTTACTTCAAAAGAAATGGCTTAATTTGAAATTTAGAAATTCTATGACTCATAATTATTTTTTGTCCCACGTAAATTCTTTAAAAAGTTATTCTAACCCGCCCTACCTCACCCCACAACCAAATAATTCCATTCTCGTCCCGCTCGGCGCCCGCCCCATCCCTTTATCATCCCTGCATACAGATTATGTGCAATGAGAGATTATAAGTTGGTAAATTTTATTCTTAAAGTCAACACACATGCCTAATCAACTCTCTGGCAAAAATATTTTTAAAAAAGATGCACTTAAGGGTGTGGCCTAGTGATTTAACGAAGTAAATTAAGGACTATGAGGTTCAAGTTTAATTTCAGCGGAGGCAAATATATTAAGTAATCTCTTTTCATATCTCCTAACTTTGATAGACAAAATTATCTGATACCTATTGTTGGTGGTAGTAGCGGAGCCAAAATTTTTACAATGACATGTTTAGATATGAAGGATTAAATCCGCGAAGAAGTCGAGAGTTTCTGATGAATTGACACTCCTTGAATGCACGTGGTTCCGCCACTGGCTAGCGGGAGTTGGCAGACATCCTATGAAATTAATTAAATTATGCGCAAACTGACTCAGACCCCACATGTATAAAAAAAAAAATTAAAGAAAAAATCTCCCAAGAAATCTCTGTAGAACCTTTTCCTTTTCTTCTTCTTCTTCTTCTTCTTATTTTTTTTGAGGAAAATTTTCTTTAAAATGTTTTTGTTTATCGTCAATTCTAAAAGTTTTGTTAGCGTTCCATTAAAGGTTAAAAAAAATTAATAGGATTCAAAAATATGAAGAAAATATTATATATACATAAAAATAATTTTAATTATTTATATACAATATAATTTTTTGCGGAAAAAATTCAAATGAACCCCTTTGCCCCTAACTAGCTATGCCCTTGCTTAACGAGTGAACGAGTCAAAGGGTGATACATGATAAGTAAGGATAAATAAGACGGCATCATATTTAACTCTGAAAATTATCTTGTTTGCAAAAGATCCGAGGTCGTATCCCAAAGATTTGAGATCATATCATGAGACCATCTACCTGTGGAATTATGTAACTATGGATAGGTAGGAATTAAGCTTATAAGTGCAATTATTCTCGAAGAATTCAGATCCTCTCTATCAATTACGTTCCACGCGCATCAGAATTAATATGTAGATTTAGGTCATTATTGAAGGCGAGAAATAAGGAAGACGTTAGCTGGGATTTATTTTTAAATATATCACTATATATATATATACCTCATTTATAGCTCATAGCAATTTAATAATTGACAACTAATTATTCTCAAGCTCTATAAACCAATAACTCTCGAGATCTTGAATATAATTGCTTCTTGCTTTTCTGATGACGTTGTTGGACAATCATACCGAAAAACAAAAATAAACAACCAAAATTGGCATTCGAGAGCTTCGAAGAGTAATTAAGTATTATTCCAATGCCTTTAATAATATAATTGTATTTTGTTTTTTAGATTTATTTATAATTATTTTCCACTTATAGCCTTCTCTTATTTTGAAAAAATTGTTAGTTTGGTACTAGGAATAATTTTGATTTTATTCCACAAGTCCAACCACCAAGAATTGTGGTACTCAATTATTATATATGTTGTAACATCCGCAATAATGGCTCGATGGGATTTTCATGAATAATTCATGATGGGTGGGCATTTTAAAACTTCCCTTCTACTACCCCTGTTCAATTATGAAGACATGCTTCCAAGTCTTCCTTTCTGGTCATAAATAAATCATACTAGTTAATAAAATTTAAAAATAATAATATACACACAATCTTGTTTTTATTATCGGAAGATAAAAATTATTTTTAATAAATTTTGGATTTCATATTAAAACAAGTACAATATATATATATATACAATTGAAAAATCTACATAAAAAAGTTTAAACTACTTATAATTACCATTGTACATTTTGAATGTGTTTGATATGATGAAAAATATTATAATAATTAGTGAATTTTCTTATAGTATTTAATATGTTAATAAAAAATATATTATTTTAAAAATATTTAATATGATATAGAAAGAAACATTATAGAGATTGAGTTGGCACATAGGGGTAAAGGGGGTGGGGGAAGATTCGTGTTAAATATGAGTGAATTGAATATTTGTTTATCTTTATTTAACCAATTTTCGATTTATTCATATCTGATTCGATCCACATGTTTGTTATTCCTGATCGCACCTGATATTTACACCTTATATATGCATGAAACATATTTTTGCTATAATGAATTACTTCACTTAATCATGATTAATTAATACATACTTTGTCATATTAAATCATTATTTAACAAGGATAAATTGATATGATTTATTGCTAATAGCTTACGAACTCATCTTAACTTAGTATTTTGACACTTAAATCTTACATATACGTGAAGATCTATAAAAATAAGTTTAAATAATGAATGCCAAATTCAATAAACTTAACGAGTTATCATATAATTTTAAAATCGAACGCAAAATACTTAAATTCTAAATTTGAGATAGGATAATTTAGCCAAACAACTCCATAAATGTGTTAAAATCTTAAACGACATTAATCTTATTTTGGATAAGGGAGTAATTTTTTTTGTCGGTCTTTGTTTGTATGCACGGAAATGAGGAAAATAATATACATAAATGTGTACCTGTTCGTCATTTCGCTTTATTCCATCATGACAACTGAGAATAAATAAATAAATTTTACATAAATTTTATATATAATTAAAATTATTATTTATATAATAAATATTAATTTCTTTTTTCGTATATATTTATTTTCTAAATGAAAAATCTGATTCCGGAAGATAATAATCGAAAGTAGCATGATAGAGAGACAGAGTAAAGAAACATCAAACAATTCTATGTTCTATTTTTTTTTCTTTTTCTTTTTCTTTTTATAATTAAAATCAAATAAAATGGTATCCCTTCACCGTGTCCCGTGCATCATGCAGCAAGCCAGGCCCACAAAATCAATCAACAAAATAGGGAAAATTTTTTTTTTGCTATCATTCTCTTTCCATATTCCAAACGAGCTGCTAAACCAAGTATATATTATGTGGGGAGGGACAAATTAAAAAAGGGAGGACAAGAGAATTCTAACACGATTCAAAGTTTAGGACTAGTCCTTTTCCATCTATTCTAACACTCTTCGTGTAATCGGGTCAATTTATTTTATATTATTTAATTTTAATTTTTTACATAATATATTTAAAATTATATATTTTTTTTAAAAAAATTCTGCACTAAAATAAAATTAAATAATTAAATTAAAAACAAAAAGAATATAAAAATAAAAGTTAAATATTAATGATATACGCCTCCATGAGTTATCAAATTCAAATCCCACCGACTATTTTTTGGGCCAACTTTTTGGTTGCAATGCTTTATTTGGTGGCCGCCGTTGACATTTCAATTTAATTTCCCACCTCTACCGCCTCCACTATACCTACGTGGTAGCCTTATAATCCCCTCACCTCGGTCCCCATCTCTATTACGGTGCAGCGCTAGTATTTGTTTAAAAATTTTACGATGGTTTCGATGAAATATTGTTATATGTATTGATATATAATATTTATATTTAGTTTAATTATTATAAATAAATATATTTTAATATTTAATTTAATAATCTTGTAATATAAAGAAGAAAGAAAGTATTTGTTATTTAATTTAATAATATATATATATATATATATATATATATATAAAATAAATATCATTAGTTTTTTCTCTTAAAGTTACCATCATAATTGGTAGACTCTATTTTAATATTCTCTCCGTTTTAAAATAAGTGATGTTTTAATTTTTTCATTTTGTTTCAAAATAAGTGGTGTTTCACATTACCAAAAAGACATTAAAGATGTTATTTTAATTTTATCTTTATTTAAATAAAGAGAGATTTATAAATTATTAACGAGCTGTGTCTTTTTTAAGGTATTTATTGAGAGTATGTTAGTAAAAATGCATTTTACTTTTTGAGTAGTGTCTTAAAAAGTGTGTTCAAGCTAAAAACATCACTTATTTTGAAATTGAAGGAGTATATCTTTTTCTTATATATCCATACTTGAAATTTACCATGTGCATGACATTAATGATGATTAGCATAAATATTTTAATATTTAATTTTTATGCATGATATATTTCTTATAAAATATTATTGTATAATATTTGATTATGAATGTTATAGGGATAATTTTACAAAGTATGTACTGTCATACTGAACGTCACTGTTGTTAGCCTGTTATAAATAGAATGTTATTATAGAAAAGTAAAATATAAAAAAAAATTAAATTCATAATAAAATACTAATATAATAAATAACTGTTATAATGAAATCTGACTTTACTACCTATACTAGAAATATTATTATAACAAATAGTTAGTTATAATAATGTCCGAGTGTACTATGTATATTCTTATTTTCTAACATAAAGAATGCTTTTAAGGACCGACTCTTTTCTCCTGTCACATACTGTGTCAAATTAAACGATGTTATATAAATTAAAATAAAGAAAAAATAAATAAAAATGTGTGTAATGAAGTAAATAAGGCATAGTTATAATTCACTGTTCATTGTTTCAAATACAATTTTAATTATAACATTTTTTAGTTTATTACTTTACCAGAAAAATTACGAAATCATAATCTCCATCACTAAGCTTGACAGAAAAATTCCACTCCATTTGATTCACATCTCCACTCACACATAAAAAAGCGAAAAAGCGTCAGCAATATTTTTAACATATTAAAAATAACTCACTAAATTTTTTAATTAATTTTTTAATCTAAAAATATCTTTAATATGTTATTTTATTTAAAATATATCCTTTAACGAAAATGTTAACAAAAAATTATTTATAAATTATTTTTAACACGTTAAAAAGGAGTTTTAATTATTTTCAGGAGAAAGAAAAAACAAAGAATGGACAAGTCAGGTCAGAGGGGATTAGCAAATCTTGAAGTGGAGTCCAATATTCGACTACAATATAAAAAGACATAATTTGAATCCACCAATGCCGACTTTACTCCTTTTTTGTTTTATTTTTTCTTTTTATGGCCCTTCAACTTTTATAATAGTATGGTCAAGTTCAAATAACTTCTATAAAGACGTAAATGTCTAATTGTCTATGCAAAAAACTATCTATATTTCTCGAATCGTCCAACTTTTCAACGGAAAAAAAAAAGAATTATCAATTTTTAGAATTTCCTTTTTCCCCTTTTCAAGCAAATATTCATATATTCTATACAATTATTGTAGACAACATTTATAAATATACACATGTATGTCTATGCAAAAGTATCACTAAATTTATTATTGTTATTATAAATTTATAATATATTATTTTTATTCTATTTGAACTGAATTTAAGTCAAAGCATTTAAATATACGATTTAAAATGAATGAGGAATATATTAAAAGGTAATTAAAGACCGAAAGACAATAATAATAATAATAATAATAATAATAAATAATAAATGGCTTTATTATTTCCCCCTTTTCTATAGAACTTAACAAAAGAAAAGGAAAAAAAAAATATACGTGTTAATTGTGGTACCAAAATTATTACTACTGTAATTCGATTAACTTGTTAAGGTCTAACTATTAAAGACACTTGCATATTAAAATGAAAAATAATTGCATTTTTTTTTTCAAAAAAGACTTTCTATCAACCGACTACCTTGTTGATGTTAATATTTAATTGTTTACGAACTTGAAGTTGTCACTTAAAAATGACCCTAAGCAAATTAGTATTTTAAATCTTTTGGGCCCGTTTGATCATGCGAGATAAAATTGTGATTTAAAATTATATGAGATAAATTAAAGTTTTGTTTGAAGGTGTAATTTGAAATTTTTTCTTGTGAACATAAAACCCCCGTAAGTTGTAAAAACTATCAAAATTTTCTTATTCTTATACAATCTTACCACATTAGTAAAAATTCATAACAAAGTATAGTACAATGTGTCAAAAAGTCATTCTAAAAAAAATAAATATAACATTTATCGATCGAACTTTAGTTCAAATAAAATAAAATTGAACATGAGTTGTAGTGTAATACTCCTCCCATATTGTTGACAAACTTATATACGATATAAATGGTTAGCAAATGTTGGTAAGAGTAATAATATTAACGACAAATTTTATCTATATGTAAAATAAATGGTTGGTAAATATAAAATAGTGATTTTTTAAAAAAAAAATATAAATTTATGGGTCAAATTGTGTATTCGAAAAAGTCCATCTCATGATTTGAAATCTCAAATCAAACTTTTTTTGAGAATTTTAGATTTCATCTTATGATTTCAAACCATGAGATGAAATCACATCTCCAAACGCCTACTTAATCAATTTATTTATTATTGGAGTTATTACAATATTAAAGTGTATTATATTTTGTTATATAAGTTGCTACAAAATTGATAAGAAAATAATGAAAGTGGCCAAATAAATTTTTTGTGTAACTTATATAACCACCAAGACATATTTTATTATTAATTACCCACTAAACCTCGAGTGATTATTCCACTGTCTTGATATTTAATCCATGGAAGAAATTTACACCTATAAATAGTGATGTTTCTTTCTTGTGTTGTTGTATGAGATATATGAGAAATATAAGAAATGTAAAAAAATATTGTAGTGTATTTTGAGGCGAAAGAGAGATGTACGACAAAGAAAAATATTCTAAGTCTTCAACTAATTCATTATACAAAAAAAAGAGAATAAATTTGTATCGAGTGAATATGTTCTTTTGGTGGAGCTTTAGACTCTTCAACTAATATAGAATTATTTACGATGTTGTTGGGTTGTTATATATTGGAGGCGACAAGTCAAGTGTATTACTGCTGGATATGTAAAAATTATACTGCAACGGACTTGAACCTCTTTCGTGTTTTAGTCTGAATATTTATTTATTCACTTTATTTTTAACTATAATTTATAATATATTTAATAATATTTATAATTATCGAGACATCTTACGTAATTAATCAATTTATTTATGATCAAGATTTATATTTTTTAAATCTATTTTAAAATAATTCAAGTTCTATCAGAAACATATGTATACTTCATCCATTCATACCTGCTGTTGTTGATTTATGATCAAGACTTAAATTGATCTTACGTAATTAATCAATTTAATAGTTATTTATCCTAATACAAACCTTGCAAGCAATCTATATTTTTGTCTTGATTAATCACTATCCTACCAGCAATTATCTGATTAGTGGACCCTAATTCCCTTTCCTTCTTAATTATTAGAATATATATATATTCTTATTCTTCTTCTTCATTTTTTTTCTTTTTATTCAAGATAAGAACGTGCACCATATAATATTAAAATATTAAAAACAATAATGTTGGGTTGATCACTTTTGTAACGACTTTATCATTTTGATTCTTTATATTTAATTAATCATATTTTAATTTTTCTCTGTCAGTTGGTGGATTAAAGAGTTCTCATAAAATAGAGGATGAAAGATCTACTCAACTACCTCTGTGTCCACAAAATTGTATTTATATTTTTCTCAAATGTATTATTTTACTTTTTTTTAAAGAAAAAGAAACATCTCGTCAAATTGTGGGAGAAATTTGGAAAATTATGTGATTGGTGGCAAAAATAACTTCGCTTTAACTCATTTCAGTCTAATTTATTTTAATGTATTAAAAGTTAAGTTGATATAGCTTAAATGGATTTATAAAAAAATTTGTTAGAATATTTTTTTCTTAAAAATATTTTGTGTATTTAATATGTTATCTATAGTAATAATGAAGATTTTTTTTTATTGGGTACTAAAATATTAGAAAAAAGAACCGATAAAATTAACACTCAGTAAAAATTGACATTTGATTATAATCTGCATTTTAGCTCATTTAAGCCTAACTTATTTCAGAACAAGTAATTTTTTAATGGGTTAATAATTAGTTCATTTATTAACTCAATCAATATTAATCTGTTTAAATTCAATCCAACCTATTCATTTAATATATTTTTAAACTTGCTTATTATCAAATGGGAATAAGAGAAGTCAGGCCATAAAAATCAAAAAATGTTTAAATGTCTCTGTAAATTGAGAAACAAAATACGTATTACCTAATAGGGATGTTGATTTGAGCCTAAAAATTAAATGTAGGTAACATTTCAACTAATATTTTGACTTGGAGTTGTTAATTATTTATAGCATGTCTTATATCGCACATATATGACATTCAATTTTTGTGACATGACATTACCATGCTAGAAATTAGTTGATTATATTTCATCATTTTCACTTCTTAACCACCTCATCTAACTTTTTTACTTTATTCGCATGATAATTCAAAATCAAAAGATGGTATGTATTATCATGCAATAGTGTTTCTTTTTTTAGGTGTGTGGAGGATGATAGCCATATTTACGTTGGTCTTAAATCATTTTTATGTTATTATTTATGGAATATTCGAAAGCATGTTTGAAAGTTTTTTAAAGTAGGGAAAATAGCCATAAATATTTTCAAAAGTATGCAAAATTGAATAAAAATATTCAGAATTAACGTTTTAGTTTAAAAATGTCTCCGCCGTCAATAATTTGATCTAAAAATACTTCTATTATGTCTTAATGTCTTTTTTTTCAAATAAATTCCCTGCTTCGCAAACGGGGTTTGAAAATGATAGTATGTACACAGATCTCACATCTATCTTTGTGAGGTGGAAATGTTGTTTCATATAGACCCTCAATTCAAAGAAGAAATTTTCGAAGCTAGAGAATATATGACAATAAAATAGTGAGATACAAACGGTTAAAATAGCATATAGTATCACATATCAGTGAACAAGGAACTACGCGATTACTGACTATTACTAATATGGGAGGAGATGACACTAGCCCTCTACCCCTCCCATGCATAGAATGCGGAAACAGTATCTACTAATCATCTGCTCTAATCCTCGACATACATACCTTCATATCTATGGTCATGTCTTCAATATGCTAGAGTTGCCTTATCTAATCCCTTTTCCCCGATTCTTAAGCCTACTTCTATCTTTCATAACTCCTGCTATTGTCAACCTCTCAAACTCTCACACCTCTTTACTTGCACATCTGGTCACCTCCTCTTAACATGTTTGAATTATCTCAACCTCACTTTTCTCATTATGTCCGTCATAAAAGTCATTCCTACCTTATTACGTATAATTTCATTTCTAATAATATCTCTCTCTCCTAATATGCCTACATCAAAATTTTTTTTTATCTCAGCTACATTCATCATCTGAACGTGAACATTTTTGATTGGCCATAATTTAAATTTTCCAAAACTCTTTTTCAATCTTAACTTTATATCTTTTTTTTTTCTTTTCAATTTCATTCAAATGTTAATAGGTACGAACATATACAAGAGTAAATGACGTGATTAATTATTTTGAAACCCAAATAAATAAATTTAATAAATAAATAATATTTTTTAAAAATTTATAACCAAACCGGAGCTAATTTTTTGAAGTTCAAGTGGAGGGTAAAATATCATTCAAAATAGTCCCACAAGAATAATACTCCATTGGTAAAACAATTAAAGCATCTCCGACAAAAAGCCATGAGAGGCTCAGAGTGACAGTAGGCTAATGTACCCTAGCTTTGTCAAAAACCATAACAACAAAAAACCAAAAATCTCATATTACTACTACTAGATTCTTACCCCATACCCCTTACAGGCACCTTTTTCTTTTTGTTCTAATAAAAAATTTTCATTCAATATTTATTAGTATTCGTTTTAAATTTGATTAATTTAAATTTGTATTATCTAATACTTACTAGAGAAAAAAATTAACTTTTATTAAAAAAAATTTTTATTTTCAAAATTCGAACTGCCACTACCAATATTAACGTATACCTTATAACTCACAAAATACGAGGAAATATAAAATTATCCCTGTTATATTATAGTAAATGGTGGTATTTTCAACATACTAAATTTTCTTTCCCCCGTTCTTAATTAATTAAAAGAGAAATAGTTTCAATCTTCAATTCTTTCACCCACTGGTTGTTATTCTTATTAATCAGTTTAGATTAATATTAGCGACTTGATTCGAAAAGAAAAAGTAATGATGAAATAATATTTATCTATTTTTTTTAAAAGATTATTTAGAAAAAAATGCGTCCTAATTTTTTTTTCACAACTTTATAATTCTAATTCTTTACACAGTATATTTATAACCACAAAATCAAAGCATTCTGGGTATTATCAGTTTAAATCAAAAGAGAAAATATAAGTAAAATATTATAAAGTTAAAAGCTATCCCTATTCAGCTAGCTTTGAGTATTGGATTCAACATGGGTAGCTTTATTGAACTCCTCCCCTCCTTTGGTTGAAAACTTAAGAAAGAGATGGAAAAGGGAGGGATTACTATTTTAAATTTGAACTTCCAAGATAATTAAATAATAAAAAATATTTACATTTTTTCCTACCAGCCCCACTTTCAAAATGAAAATCTTAGGATAAAATGCGGTCAACCACCAAAAAGAAAGGAGAAAAGATAAATTTTTTCATTTCATTTCATTTCCCTCCAATAAATTACAAGATTGATATTACAGGGAACAGAAAAAAGAAAAAAACCAAAATATATTTTAACGTAGGAATACGGATCTACTGTACAGGCAACTGCCCGACATTAACGGTGTTGAGACTCGAGATTGACCAAGAAAAAGAAAAAATGGAGCAGGGAAAAAAAAAGAATATATATATATTTTTAATTTTAAAGAAAAGGTGAAAAAGAGAGAGAAGGAGAAAGAAAAGGACAGACAGACGGGAGCACCAATAATCATAACCATCATACATAAAAAAGTAAACACAAAACATTTTGATAGTTTTACAGAGAGAAAAAAAAGCGAGGAAAAGAAAAAAGAAAGAGAGGAAGAAGGAGAGGAAGAGGAAGAGGAAGAGGAAGAGGAAGAGGAAGAGAGTTGGGTTCACGTTTGTGGGGTTTCCTCTGTGTGTTGTTTTTGAAGAGATCTCTTTCAGATCAGAAGCTCAAAGGGTCACAAAAGACAACCTCGTAAGGATTTATTTTCTTCTGATCTGCATGTTTTGTGTGTGTGTTGAAATCTTTGCCCCATTCTTTTCTTTTTGTTCTTTCTTTGGTGGGGTTGTTTCAGCTTAGCTTCTCAGGCCGCAAGACTTTAGCTTTTGGTAATTTTTTGTTGGTTGCTGTGTTCCTCTTAGTTGGTTTCTCTTTGTGTTGGCCTGTGTTTGAACACATTTCCTATGTGGGTGTTTGGATTTTTGTGGTAAAGATTGAATTTTTATGCTCAAAATCTTGGGAAATGTAAGTGGGATTTGAATATGAGGGATTTTAGGGTGATTGTCTTCCTTTCTGAGCTACTTTTGTTTATGGGTTTGAGAAGTTGGTTCCTTTTTCTTTTACTGGGTGTTTGGGCTGTGAGAATTTTATTTGTTAACGGTTTTCTTTTCTTTTTCTTCCTTTTCTCTTTTGCATAAAAGTTTGAAGTTTGTTTTCTGTTATGTATGTGAGCATTTTGGTGCATATGTTGGAGGCATTGAGGGTACTAGATTGGGTTGATTCCTTTTCTCTCATTTTGTTGGTTTTCAAGGGTGGGATGTGTTCGTGTATGTCTACTGAAGGGATTGTTTAAGCTATCTTTCTGTTGGTTAGAAGATTATTACTTCTTTGATTTCTCTTCTCCATATTATCTCTTCATTCTCTTCAACCAAAATTTTCACATTTCTGATAGATTTGAGCATTTGGTTCTGCAAATTTGGATAGCCAATTATACATATGTTCCTTCTATTTCTCTTTCTTTCGTCGACCCAGAGCTTTGTGAATTGTCAGGCTATTTTCCTTATGCAAGATTCAGATTCACAGATTATTTTCATTTGCCATGTCATGAGCTTTTTCATGATTGGAATTAGACATTTGGTGGTCTTCTTTCTCATATTGTTGCCTTCCTAGAAAAATCTAGTGCTAGTTTGCATTCTGTGATGGTTAAGATATTCTCCTGATCTCTCTCTCTCTCTTGCAAGTTCTTTCCTCTTTTAATTCTGTAGATTTTCCAATTCTAAGATATTTTGGGGGCTTTCTAACATTCAATTTTTCTGCTTTTTGCTCTCTAGTTTTAGAGGTTGAGATGTAACATAAAGGGTTAGATTTTTTTATCTCTACCTCAAAGATTTGGTTTGCCAGGCCCTGTCATTTTCACAAGGGGATTAGATTCCTTAATATGTAAAGTTGGTCACTATATAACTACTAATTCTCTAATATAAGGGAAAAAGGACTTTCTTGAATTATGATAACTTCTCCTTCCATTCAGAAATATAATCTTGCTTTGCCTAGGTAGATGCTAATTTTTCGGAATAGTTTACTGAAACGAAATAAATAAACTATTGGGATCTAAAAGCAGGTCACTGGAGACTCCCATTGTTTTGTTATTTTTTGCTTGCACCTTTGTATTTATGCTTCCTACTGTCCTAACTGTGATTACTATATAGAAGGAAATATTTTGATTGATCAGTTGAACACTATCTGTCCTTAGAAAGCTCAATATGTTATTCTCTGGACTAAGGTCTGGTCTTGTGATAGTATTGTTTGGTTTGTTGAATGGGATGACTCCTCACCTTAAAGCTTAAGCATTAGACGGAGGATGCATTTATTTGCTTATTATAGATCTGAAACATGGTTTATTTGAGTCCAGAATATGCCAAATGTTGTCTACTGGGACATCATTCTGGGAATCATAGGAATATATAGACTTGCGTGATACAGTTGCATTTCCTAACTTTTAGAATATTTTGCTGGACTTCAATTCTTTTTCCTTTTGGGGTTAGCAATGTATGCTTTATTTATTTATTTATTTATTTATTTATCTTTTTTGGTTTGTGATCAAACAATGAAGTGTTGAATGACCATTTCTGCATGTCCTGTAATTCTTTCATCTATGAGTCACTTGAAGCACTAAATGTACCAGTTATAAGAGTATCTAGCCTTGAGGAATTACATTTTTAAGCTTTTATTCTGTTTATTTCTCCTTGCAGGTGATGGGGAGAGATGTTACAGGTTTTCGTACTGAAAAGAGACCTAGTGTTAAGCCAAATGGTGTCACCCATGGCACAGTTCATGTTGCCCCCAGAATCGCTAAGGAAAGGGTTGAGGCAAAGGACTATGATGCAGAGGATCACACTGCAAAAGGCATACACGTGGAGGAATCCCATGAGAAGCAGGATGTACTATCTGTGAAAAGCACCAACTGTGAACCTGATCTGATTGAGGGGAAAATTATGAAGACTGAGGCTGTGAAGTCCAGTGACAAGAAGTTGATCTCACCGTTGAAGCCTTCATCTGATTCTACTGCAGCAACTGAAATTCAAGCCCCCTCGGTCATGAATTCATCAGGGAATGAATCTGAATATCATGAAAATGGCACTCAGACTGTTGATATTGGCTCGAATGGTTCATCAAAGTCCAACTATCTGCACTCTCCTATGACTTCAAAACAATTGCACGTAAGATTTTGTTTTCTTTCAATTAACACTAACATTCCGGAATATGCTGCAAACATTATAAGCTGGAACTCTTGGTTATTTGTCACAGTATAAAGGACAGTGTAAAGGATATCACTTGTAAAGGGCCGTGGATTTTAATTGCAGCTCAAAGATGTCCAGAAAACTGCTTGCTTAATCCTGCTTTTTTGATAATCTGGCAAATGTTTATAAAGTATTTTTGAACCAGCCTAAATTCCAGACCATGTATTTCTTTTCTGTAGGTTTTATTGGTGGTTGGGGTGGGGTCGGTGGTAAAATGAATAGCCTGGAATGAGTTGATGCTTAATGAATAACTTCTCACCCCTCTATAAATATGTTAAGATTTAAATTCTGTGATGCTGGCGGGATGCTTAGTTGGAACCTCCAAACCCATCACTATGTAAACAAGATAGGCTTTAATCTGATGTTGATATCACAGTAGCACTAAATGGGAACCTTCAGCGAATTACATGTTTTAAGCCGAAAATAGTTGGATCAAATTCGGGTTGCAACTCTTCAAGGTTAAATTCTGTGAGAGTAGCACCAAATGGGACCCTTCAGAAAATTATGACTCGGGTTTTGCCGAAAAGTAGATAGATCGATATTGGATTGCAACTTAAATGAGTTAGTCACTGAATGAAGGACAAAAATAAGTTAGCAGTGGCAAGCAGAACGATAATTTGCTGCAATCTGAGGGGAATGCATATTCAGTATCTGATTGAATTTATCAGGCTTCCATGCTGCACATGTTTCAGCGATTTATTGTCATTATGTTACACCCTTCATAAGTCCATGAAATACTTGTATATCCTCTGATGTCATGTATTTCTTGGGACCTGATGATCAGACCACTGATTTTACGAATTATTTATGTTGTTGTAGCAAGATTCTCCCATAATGTCAAGGAAACTGCGGATTCAGGATGAAGATGATAACTGGTCCTTGGCTTCCTCGTATCCTCTTATTGGACTTTTAATTGCTCTTTTTGCAGACTTCACCATTAAAAATTTCTGTTTTCAGTTTCTTGTTCATCCAGGAAATCTTCCTTATCTTTCATAGAACAGCAGCTTCTGTGCGGACAGTTAAGTCCAAGATTACCGTTCCTGTAGCTCCATCGTTTAAATGTTCTGAACGCTCAGCAAGACGTAAAGAGGTATTTTGCTAACGTTGGAATGAAGTTCTTGTTCAACCTTCTTACAAGCTCCTCTCGCTCGTTCATATTAACTTGAAGTTGTGTTTTTGTTATTCCAACAAGTGAATCTCAATCTTTCTCATTTTATTTCTAGTATTACTCAAAATTAGAGGAAAAGCACAAAGCTCTGGAGGCGGAGAGACAAGAATATGCAGCCAGAACGAAGGTATTATATTGTAGCATGTATGTATTAGTTTCTCACAACATTTTGATTGCCGCAGCTTTAGTCCCAACCTCCTAGGCCTGGTGGGGAGAAAAAAAGACATGTCCTGAAGTAAGATAATTGACCCTCCTAACTTATTCTCTACAAATTCTAGGAAGAGGAAGCAGCAGCAATAAAGCAGCTTAGAAAGACCATGACCTACAGAGCAAATCCAGTTCCTAGTTTTTACCGTGAAGGGCCACCACCAAAGGTCGAACTTAAGAAGGTACTCTTCACCTATATTTCTACTCTTTGTTTATTGTTGAAAGTTGGTTCCCTATTGCTAATGTTTTTCCTTCTACCCTGTATAAGAAGCTTGTCCAATGAAGTTAAGATTTTGGCCAGCACACAATTTGAATGAATCACAGTTCCAAGTTCCAAGTGCTGATGCCTCAAAAAGGATTTAAGAGGATAAAACATGAAGATACTAGCATAGAATGTGAATGCATGTGTTCTATTTGCACGTTTATTCTATGTTCGAAAGGGATGCTATTGGGCATAACTCTGGCAACTTTACTGTACAAATGACATATTTTTAATGTAATTTAGATCTAAAATGTGTCTCCTACTCCCTAAGTAATTGATCAAGCAATCATGCAACAACCTTGAATTCTGTTTTCTTTTTCTGGACTAGATTGAGTTTGTATCTTTGTAAGCAAATAATTATGTTCCTGCTTTGCATGCAGCTACCGGTCACTCGTGCCAAATCACCAAATCTAACCCGTAGGAAGAGCTGTAGTGATGCAGTCACTGCATCTCCTGAAGAAAAGAAAGCTTCTGTAAGGGGTCGTCACAGCATTGGTGTTTACAAACAAGGCAGTACTACCCCAACCACCCCCAAAAGCAAAGATCGTGTGAGTGGTCGAAACAGTAATGGAACTCCCAGAGCCAAAGAACCAACCAAGTTGGTGAAAGCAAAAAAAGAAACCCCTTTGAAGGAGGTGAAGGAAACTCCAATTAAGGAGATAAAGGAAACTCCAATAGTAGAGTCAAATGGAACTCCAATGAAAGAGACAGAGGAAGCTCCAGTCAAGGTGACAAACGAAGCTTCTGTTAAGGAGATAAAGGAAATTCCCGTCTTAGAGACGAAGGAGGCTTCTAATACAATGACAGAGCAAGTGACTGCAGATACTGCTGCTCAGTCATGAGCAATTAGCCTTCTTTTTTCATTTCCTTTTTTCTTTTTTCTTTTTAGTTTTTATCATCAAATCGAGATGTTCTAGGTAAGGTCAAATTGGTCCTTCTCCTTTCTTCTCGGCCCAATGACTTGTTGAAGTGATGCTTTGAAACTGTTGTTGTATATTATATGTAATTTTCATTTGGTACATATGTTACATAGAAAGAGACTCTTGTTGAACATGTTGTTTATAAACATAAGTTTAAGACAGTCTGGCTGGGTTGTCTCACCCTTTCCTTGCCCATACAGTTTGTGCTCGATGGCACTCGGGTAAGTAAACTTTCTGTGTTCTAAAGGGGAAAAAGGGTGATTTGTATTAAAAATGAATGCATGATGCTATATGTTTTTGATCAAACGTTTATCAATTCATGATAGATATTCATGGATAAGTAATGTGTATTTTGTATCTTTATCACACAATCATGATATAAATGATAATACTATTGTTTGGTTTGTAATAACAATCACCAATCAGTTACTTTCTTCTAGTAAATATAAAAGTACTTGCCAAAATATATGCTTTTTGTCTATTTGGTTCTATTAGAATGAAAAATATGTGGGTGAAAATCATCATTTCACAAGGAAATAATCATGAAAACCACCCCCAACGAATTGATTCATGTTTTTGACTACACTGCTACCTACCCTCAGTCGACTATTAATCTGTGGTGGCACTTGGATGTTTTTGTGGGGTACTTTTGCAGCACAATTTGCTCAACTTAAATGATTTCTTGTTTTGAAATGCTGCTGTCAATTACTCACTAAAAAGTTCAATAGCAAAGCTTTTACTCAAAACAATATTAGAGTGAAGAAGCAGCAAAGAAGTCGGTGGTGGGCGCTAAAGGGTACATTCCAGTTATGGAAATATGAAGCCACATGATTAGAGATGATTTATATAGTAATTTTAATTAACTTGAAATTAAGTATACTAACTTTTTATTTTTATTTTTAAATTATTTGTTTAGTATTGACTTAATATATTTTTTTTAAAGAATAATAAATAGAAATCATAATTTTAGTATATCACGTTTTGAATATAATAAATTCAATAATTATAGTTAATAATAAGAATAAATTAAAAATTAAAAGATTACTTTTTAAATTTTCAAATAAAATAAAATTGATAAGGAAGTATTGTTGGAAGATAAGCTTTTAATCACTTTTTCTCTTTTGGAATATACTATATGTCTAATAAGCTTGAAACTACTGATTGTACTTTGTAAAATCAATCATTTTATTTGCTTAAAATAAATGAATCATTTTCCACAAAAGTTGATCACTTTGACTGGTTTTTTAAATCAAATTATGTATTCTATAATTTTGCTACATCAATAATTAATCCAATATAATTTCATGTGAAATTTGATAAGGATAATATATATGCAGATTTTATTAAATTTATTTAATATTTTTTTAATTTTAAATTATGTATCGTGATTTTTAAATTTTATTTTTATTTTTATATTAATTTTTAAATATATAAATCATATATATTTTTATTATAAAAAATAAAATAACACATAAATAAAGTAAGAAATTATATTTAAGAATTGAATAAAGATAATATAATCATTTTTTTTAAATTAATATTTTTTTAAGTGTGGGTAAAAGGAGAAACACGAACAAATAACTTAAGACGGAGGGGTTAGAATAACGTACAAATTAAGTGGCACGAGGTACAACTCTCACAAAATCAGAATCTAAAAGTTCGGTAAAGACGGGACTCCCCAATCGGCCCCTTCCCTACTACAGACCAAACCAAATCTCGCCGCTGCGATCTGCAAAACCAGAACAAAAATCCCAACAGTGGCAATTTTTTCCCCACTTTCAATGGACTCCGAATGGCTATTCCCATGAGAAATCTTGAAAAAGTTGCAATCTTTAAACCTTCTCCGCACTCCATTCCACTGCTCTACTTCAATGGCCAGCTCCTCAACAGCGCCGCCACCCAGTTATTCTCTCTCGATGACCAACAACAAGCGGCAATCCTACGAGGAAGATTTAGAAGAGAGCAGGCCTTCCTTCTTGTTGGTAGCTCTCTGCCCTTGTCTCGTTTGTTTCATTCTCTTGCTCATCGTAGTATCCATCTTTCTCATTGTCAAATTTCATCTCTTTTGCCATACCCCACTTCACTCTGTACTTTTCAAGAAAAGCTGCCACTGACTAACCCCAGAAAGAGTTGTCCTCTTTTGCCAAAAGGCTGTCTTTTTGTTACCAGTAGCCATCCAGATGTGAAGTGTTTGAAGTTGAATTCTGGGGAATTTAGCACTGTACATTTTTCTCAACGTCAAATTTCATGTGTTTTGCCACGCTCCACTTCACTCTGTACATCTCAAGAAAAGTTGCCATTTAGTAATCCCAGAAAGATTTGGCCTTTTCAGTCAAAAGGGTGTCATTATTTCCCTGGTGGTCATCCGAATGTGAAGTTTTTGAAGTTGAGTTGTAGGGGATTTTGTAGTTGTGTAGATAATGATGGTGAATTAGAAAGCGATAATGATGTTGAAAGTGAGAGTGGTGAGCGGGTGGAGTCAAAGGCGGATCCTAAAGAGGTGGATAGGGTGTGTAAGGTTATTGATGAGTTGTTTTCATTAGATCGGAATATGGAGGCTGTTTTGGATGAATGTGGGATCAAGTTAAGCCATGATTTGGTAGTAGATGTGTTGGAGAGGTTCAAGCATGCTAGAAAACCAGCATTCAGATTCTTTTGTTGGGCGTCTCAGAGGCCAGGGTATGCTCATGATTCAAGAACTTATAATGCAATGATGTCAATACTTGGAAAGACGAGGCAGTTTGAGACTATGGTCTCGGTTCTTGAAGAAATGGGGGAGAATGGTTTGCTTACAATGGAGACATTTTTGATCTCCATGAAAGCATTTGCTGCAGCAAAAGAGCGGAAGAAAGCTATTGGGATGTTTGAGTTGATGAAGAAGTACAAGTTTAAAGTTGGCGTGGAGACAATCAATTGTTTGCTTGATGCCCTGGGAAGGGCAAAGCTTGGGAAAGAAGCACAGTTATTGTTTGAGAAATTGGAGCATAGATTTACACCAAATTTACTAACGTATACGGTTTTGCTCAATGGTTGGTGTAGGGTAAAGAATCTGATGGATGCTGGTAAAGTGTGGAATGAGATGATTGATAAGGGTTTTAAGCCTGATATTGTCGCCCATAACACGATGCTGGAAGGGCTGTTAAAGTGTAAAAAAAGGTCTGATGCGATCAAGCTGTTTGAGGTGATGAAAGCAAAGGGTCCGTCACCGAATACAAGAAGTTATACGATCTTGATCCGGGATTTGTGTAAGCAGGGTAAGATGGATGAAGCAGTTGCAGGCTTTGAGGAAATGCTTAGTTCCGGATGTGAGGCAGATGCTGCAATTTTTACCTGTTTGGTAACAGGCTTTGGAAATCAGAGGAGGATGGATAAAGTCTTTGGATTGCTGAGGGAGATGAAGGAAAAAGGATGCCCACCTGATGCACGATTGTACAATGCACTGATCAAATTAATAGTAAATCGACGAATGCCGGATGATGCGGTTATTTTATATAAAAAGATGATCCGAAATGGAATCCAACCAACTATTCACACTTACAACATGCTGATGAAATCATTCTTCATGACAAGGAACTATGACATGGGTCATGCAACTTGGGAGGAGATGAGTCTGAGAGGTTGCTGTCCTGATGAAAATTCTTACACCGTCTACATTGGAGGGCTTATAGGGCAGGGGAGATGTATGGAGGCTTGTAAATACTTGGAGGAAATGATAGACAAAGGCATGAAAGCACCTCAACTTGACTACAATAAATTCGCGGCTGATTTTTCTCGGGCTGGTAGGCCTGATATACTGGACGAGTTGGCTAAGAGGATGAAATTCTCTGGGAAGTTTGAGGTCTCAAGTCTATTTGCTAGGTGGGCTGAGATGATGAAGAGTAGAGTAAAGTGCAGGGATCCCAGCTGATATGCTGTGCCAGAATATATTAGAAACCTGCATTATTGCATTTATACCTGCTTGTTTTTTTAACTTCACCTAGGCCGTCTTCTCCGTAAACTTTATCCTACCAATTAAATTGGAAGGGAGAGAGTATGTATTATTAATAGTTATTTTGTACTTGACTATTTTGAGTTTAAAGAACTCCAAAAATTATTATTCTTGAAATCACAGTGGGATGATTTTTTATTGGTCTCCTTATAATCCATGATCAATCGGATAGGAAATATTTTTGTAGGTAAAAAATAAAATTAAAAAAGGAAAACTAATTTCTTGAACAAGCCGAAATAGATTGTTTTCTTTTCAAATTTCCTAAGAAGAAAATAAGTTAGTAAATAATAGCGTAAATTAAATATTTTTATTTCTGAAATCAGATTCTTAAGTGGGTCTCAAATTATTTGATTAAGCTAACCTGGGTGACATTAATCAGCAATTAGTTGAGTGTAGCACAATTAATCAAATAATTTGATCCTACACAAATAGGAGAAAGGAAACATAAAACTAATTACAAAGTTACCATATATTGGTTGATCGTAACTAATTAATTAATTAAGGAAACTTTGGTAAACCTTTTTTGATACAAAAAGGGACAAGCTCCTATGTATATATTACTACTCATTTATCTATCTATCACCTTTCTTTTCATCTATCGTTACAACTTAATTACCTAGGGTTACTAGCTTGTTCATATATTGTTACATTTTCTGATCGATCTCCTAATCTTAGTTATGCGCTATGACAGAGAAGCGGCTCGAATCGCTATTGGGAGCATGAAAAAGATAGTTGATTTTGACGATGGTCTTCAAGCCGAAAGAGATTTGTTAGCAATCATTAGTGCTTCAAGTCGTTGATAAATAAAAGAGTTTACGCGTTTTCTATAAAATTACTTCTTGATTAATTTTTAGTACTCAGAATATATCGTAAGTAAGAATTTATTGAGTTACTAACTTGAAGAAGATCACTGGAATCATATACTTAATAGTACCAATGTTACAATGTACTTGTTTGTTGGTTGATCGATCATGAGAAGTGAATATAGTAGGGAACAATTATATATAGCTGTATGATGTACTTCTAAATGACTTGGTCTTAATTATTCATGTCAGATCATTAGCATAAACTTAGTAATTTATTTTTTCATGTATGGATATATAATTATTTATTTATTTTAAAAATATTGGTATTATTTTATAAAAAACACGTATTACATAACTCGACATACACATGCAGCATGTGAAACTAGTAATCTATAAAGACAAAGGAATTAGCTCTTAATTAGATTGTACTTCGTTTCAATTTTAACTTTGCCGCTCAAGCTCATCGACAGAGACGGAACATGATTTCAACAAAGCCATCTTGACAAAAATGAATCATATAATCCCTCTTCATCGATGAAACATAAAGTTTCTCTTTCGTGATCTAAAAAAAAGTAAAAAAAACAAAGTGAATACAAAAAAAAACAGCCTAAAATAAGGACATAATTAGACCACATATTTGACAATAAGGGCGTAAGCGAGCTAAATATTAACGAAGCAAGAATTTGATCAAAAGAATATTTTGGCTATTTATTTTTATCATGATAAGTTGGAACTTGGGATAAGACATTAAAGCACACTTAAATTATAATAAAATTGACAATTACATCTATATTTATTTTTTTCGTATTATTTTTACTCTTTTAACTAATTATATGATAAAAAATAAAATAAAATGCAGAATGTGCAAACACGTATTTATTCAAAATTAAAAAGATAAGTCTTTGATATACTTTTTTTATTCGATTCTTTCACATCAAAACGATGGACCCTCATCCTCTCTCGAATATATTGTCCTCCTCCCTTCATCGTTAGGATTTTCTCTACTTTTTTATTTTCTGAATTTACTTAATTAAATTATAGCTCTTCATTATTTTTTTATGTGAGTTTAATTTTTTAATTTGCAGTAATTTAATTGAAATAGGAAAAAAAGAGGACAGAGGGTTAGAGAGAGGGTGAGCGTCCAATCATTTTGGTTTGAAGGAATCAAATGAAAAAAAAAAAAAATCTTTTTCTTTTTTAATTTTAAATTTTGAATAAATATGTGTATTTGCACATATTGTATTTAATTTTTTTTATTTAATATGAAAAAAATAAGTTCGGGGTCAATTATAGAATCGTTGTATAATATAGATGTATAATTAACAATTTTATTGTGTTTTTATGCCTTAATTAGTTAATATGATGTGATATTTACACTGAATGGGTTATTGTGATAATATTCCCTGCTTATATAATAAAGGAAATTATCTTCAATTTCCTAATTACTATTTTCCTTTCCGTTGTCCATGTTTTCTTGTTTCTGGAGAAACTTGACAAGCCAGAGACCGGAAGCCATGGCTAGGAGCATCACATACATCACAGGCTCACAGCTTCTTTCTCTCAAGCGCCGCCCAAACATTGCCATCGTCGACGTCAGGTGATTACAAACTCAACTCTAACTCACTTATTCTTCCAGATCTCTATATGTATGTTTCTGCAAAACCCCATACCGATTGCGTGTTTTGGCCTCAAATTTGCAGGGATGATGAGAGGAGCTACGATGGGCACATAGCTGGGTCGCTTCACTTTTCTAGTGACACTTTTCTTGATAAAATACCCAGTCTTATTCAAGCTGCTAATGGCAAAGATACCCTTGTTTTCCACTGTGCTCTTAGCCAGGTTTGATCTTGTTTGCTTTTTACCCACTTTCTGATATGTGTCCATCTGTTTTCCATTTCTTTTATTGGGTATTTTCTGTTTTTGGTTAAAGATTCTATCTTTGGTTGGATTTTAGTTCTATCATGATCGCTCTACAGTTTTCTGCACATTTCCCTTTTTGGGTTTAGTTTATTATCTGCAGTTGATTACATTTCACTAATGAAGCTGTTAATGGCTCTGTGCACTTATACCGGACTAATCTTGTTTCCTTATCAAGATTGTGGTTATTAGCATCATCTTTTTGGAATTTCTTTTGGTAGGATTCGTTTTTTTTTAAATTAAAGGTTGTATCTGGTTGGATTCTCGGTTGTATCTTTATGGTTCTACAAGTTTCTGCACATTTCCTTATTGGTTTTCAACTGACTGGTATATTTTGGGGTATGTGCTTGAATTTTGAATTGGCCAACACTATGGGAAGGAGGGTATTATGGGATTTCAACTGCTACTAGTCGGAGAAATAACTTTTTAGAGTTATTGCAGTTGGTGGAACTAGAGATATCAAGATCAGTAAAGATACACAATGAAACAGGGAAAGATTATTTAGAGAGGCTCATCTTATTTTTCTTCCTATCTATGGATATTCTTCGTTGCTAAAGTGTCCTTCCTAGTATCAACCTTATGTTCCTTTCAGCGGTCATACCCTACAAGCTTCTCTGAAATATTAGAGAGTCTCATCTTATTTTTCTCCATATCTATGGATATTCTTCATTGCTAAAGTGTCCTTCCTAGTATCAAGCTTATGTCCCTTTCAGCGGTCATACCCTTTTAAACAAGCTTCTCTGAAATATTAGGTAGTGTAATATGCCAGAAATTTCTGGACTCCTTTAATAAATTCTTAGAGTATTATAAAGTGAATGTTAGACTAAAAGTAATCATGCCACTGATATCTTTGCCTCTTTGCTGAAAAGCACATTATGCCATAGTATAAACCGTCAAAGCTTGGTTTTGTTCTGGAATTGCTCCGGAGTAACAATCCTTGAGTCCTCACAAATAGCCCAAGCTTTTTCTTCCTAAACGTTGGTGTTCGGACTGTCGGCTTTGCTGTGATTCGAAAATTTGGTTCCTGAAGTTATTGTTCCAATATACCTTCTCAAAAAAGTTGTTCCAATCTTTGGCTGCTAAGCCCATCCCTTTGAGGTGTGTAAGAATAGTCCAAGATTTGAGTGGTTGTTCAGATTGTTACTGTGCAGTGTGCACTATTAATCAACTTACATTTTTGGCATAGGCTTAGAGTTTCAGTCCTGGGTTTTACCTAGCACCAAAAGCTTTTACTCTTTGGTTAATAACAAATTAAGGATATATTGTTGTCCAACTTCAGATGTTCACTAGATAGTCATTATATTATACATAGTTCTGCATGTATGGAATCTTCAGGGACCAATTGCAGCATTCTATTTCCTTGTAAAAGCTTGAGAGATGCTTCTGCTGCACAATGTTCTAAGTTCATTTGGTGGGTACAACTTCTGATGAGATATATAGCTCTGTTTTTCACCATTTAACCATTAACTAAAACGTGTTAGCGAGTTTCTTTGTCTACCAATAACATTCTGTAATCCTCAATCTGATCTTGAGTACTATTTGAAATCCAGAAGAACTGCGTGGGGGATATTGTTGGGTCAATATGTAAAGCTATAATGATATTTGATTAAAATTTGTCTAGCGGTCTCTTTGAAATGTATATCCATTCCAATAAAGGAGAAGATGAAGCATTTCCTAACTCCTTGTGCTAGCATTGGTGGATATGGCATCTGTATCATGATTTTGCTTTATATGTCAATCTCGTGGATGAAGCAACAACTTAAAGTTTAATGAATAAAGTATACAGAAAGATAAGGGTAGACCCGTAGATTATAGAGATAGAGAAAGGCAAAGCAATAGTCCAGGCTGTGATTATTAGAAGCATGAAGTTGTAATTTGCAGAGCTGCTACTCTGGAATAAACCTGGAATTGAGACAACTGATAGCTGATGGTGTCAACTTGTGATTACAACAAATAAGACTAGAAATTGGAGGTAAAGTTTTGAAATAAGGCTTGCCTTTCTCAACACTGTGAAAATTAGCAATAGTTTAAAGCCTAAAGGATCATTTATGTTAATTCTTGTTTTTGGTCTTTGAAATTGCACTTGTGTCCCTATTCTAAGAGTAGTGCACAGGAAGTGCCAAGGAAGAGAGTATTTGTATACTATATTAAAGGTATAATATTGTATGTTGCCAGTTTAGTACTCTCTCCATCCCAATTTATGTGACACCTTTTGACTTAAGTTTAACAAAGAAAGGAAGACATTAGAAATTTGTGGTCTAAAACAATCCTTAGACATTTGTGTGGCTATAAATCATTTAATTAAGGGTAAAAAGGGAATTTTAAAATTAAATTCTTTCTAATCAGTAATCATAGAAAGGTGACATTCTTTTTAGGACGGACTAAAACGGAAAGTGTGAAACATAAATTGGGACAGAGGGAGTAATACATTACAAACATGAGATTTTATTTTGAAAGAATTGAACGAGCAAAAATATGTCTAATACTGTCTAGAGTTGTGGAATGGTTATGTTATTAAATCAACCTTTGTAGTAGTTCTGAATATTTTTCATACTTGATTATCTCTCATAGTGCAAGTAGTAGCACACTAGCACTTCCATTCGGCTTTAATTTAAATTAAGTTAATAAATACAAATCGATACTCTTCTCCGTAACAACTTTTTCTTTACAAAAAATCTTTCATAATGCAAGAGGATAATAAAGTGTTTCATGTGGTATGTTAATGGAAACTGAAAATTACATCTTCAAAAAGAACTATTCGTTGAATGTGTTGAATTATGTTGTTGCCTCTGCACATGTTCTCCTAGGGATTGCAAGTCTTGAAGAAGAGGAGAATATACCTTCTGTCCATGTCTCTTGTTTTCACACATCAATTAACTTGTTGAGTTGTCAATGACTATTTTCTAGGTTCGAGGACCAAGGTGTGCAAGGAGACTTGCAGAATATCTAGCAGAATCGAAAGATGATGTGGGAATAAAAAACATCATGGTATTGGAGCGTGGTTTTAATGGATGGGAGGCCTCTGGTAGACCAGTTTGTCGTTGCGCTGAGGTCTTCTGCAAGGGTCACACTGAACCAGCATAGCAATAAAAAAAGGTAGATAAACTATGTCAAAGAAGAGGGGATATACTGTACCGTGATATGTAGTTCGATTGATTGTAATATTGTCCATCTATAAATGGATTTATGGAGTTGCGATCTCAGAGGCATAAGTGGCTGTTTGGTTGCTGATTGCTCATCATCTTGAGAAGAAACCAAATGATGTCATTTTCATTTTTATGCCATCTTAAATTACTACTTACTGATGTTTACAGCATGTAAACTACCTTGTTTGTGACAAAGGATGAAAGTTAAGTTTTCTAGTTTATTCCCTTCTATAATTATTGAGTGATTAGTAGTGCTATTCTTGGATAGCAAGTTAGTAAATTACCCAAGAAAGTTGCACAATTGCAACAACACTTAACTAAAGAAGACTATGAATTTAGTTTTCTTGATTTTGTGCTCCAAATCTTGTATATTTAGGTAAGTATTGGTAATACTTTGTCAAAATATATGAAATCAGCGGCGGAGCTACCTTTGATGAAGGGTTTTAATTGAATTCTTTTCTTGAATAATTGCACTGCACAAAATTAACGAAAAATTAAATCTTTTCGTAATATAAGCTACAGAAACCCCTTTATATCTATAGGTTCAAGTCTTAGGCAAATTTCCTTACTAAAATTTCTAACTCCACTATTGTATGTTATCTTTGTTATATTCTGCCCAATTTTGTGGGACGTTAAAGATTTTGGTTATATATTTGGTTCCCAATTTTCCTATAATTGATTGGTTATAATGTTTTAGAATATTTAGTATATAACTCTCAACTATGAACCTAAGGAAAATAAATTCATAAACAGCATTCTACAATTATCTCATTTACTCTACCTAGTGCCTATCACCGTTGCGCGCTCTCACTGTCCCTATCCTGTCTCCATCAGCATACACACCCTACCCTAACCATCCTTATTCGCTAGCATTTGCCTTTGTCCTAAATTATGTATAAATATTGCTTATTTATCAAATATAAAATATAAACAGTAATAAATAACAAAATCACTTATATTTTAGTAAATAAATATTTTCATAAAAAATATTTTCCTTTCAACCTAACAAGTCTTTTACTATCTTTAATCTAACCAAAAGTTGTTGTACGAGAGTCTAAAAGAGATCTAACTTTTCAGGACTAAACAATCAAAAGAAGAAACTTACAGGACTAAAGTACCATCAACATATTAGTTTACTCAGAGATAAATAACATTAGCTTTATCCCATGTTGTCTTCTCGAATATCTCAGCCCTTCGTTTTTCCCTCCAATCCCTCCATGACCAGCGCTTGCAACAACCCCCTTCTCTCCTCTTCCTTCCTTCTCCAACCTATTAAATCTCCAAGATTCCCAAATGTATCCATTTTCTTGCCCAAAATTTCCAACCCCATTTCCCTAAATCGCTGCATTCGGATAAACTCTGGCACCAAGACATCCATGGAATCCAGGAATCCCACACAGAGAAGAAGCACAAGTCCAAGAAAATTCAAACCCAGATATGGAACTTCAAGGAGATCAACTCTGAAGAAAAGTCTCAGTCAAGAACAAGTGAATTTTACTAAACCCGTTCCTGATGACCCTGTGGTTGGGATTATTGGAGGGGGCATGTCTGGCCTTACCTGTGCTCTTTACTTGGAGAAAAGGGGCATTCGTTCAACTGTTTTCGACACGGTTGGTTATCCTTTCCTCTTTTTTGCGTTCTTTTGTCTATTTCATTTAGGATATGACGCTGTTACGATAAAATAACTTATTGTATATTTCCTCCGTTTCACATTGAATGTTCACCTTTCCTTTTAGTTCGCTCGTGATAACGTTTACTTCCATTGGAAAGGAACTTCAGAGTTCATACATATACTACTTTCCCCATCTCAGTTTTGTTCTTTCGTTTTGACACTAGTCCAAGTATTTAATTGTATTTAAATGGATTTGAATCCAAAAAGTAGCATAAAGTTCGCTTCTTAAATCAATATGAAAAACAAAATATTACTTCATAAGTACTTTTTAGTAGGAAATTGCAAAAAAATATAGTGAAATGCTGTGAGAAAGTGGGTACACTGTGGACAACTCAAAATGAAATAGGAGGAATACTAAGCACCCAAGGGTGTGGCCTAGTGGTTAATGAAGTGGGTGAGAACCATGAGGTTTCCGGTTCAAACCTGCTGAGACAAAAAACTACTAGGTGATTTTCTTCTCATCTGTTCTAGCCTTGATGGATAGAGTTACCTGGTACCTGTTGCCGGTGGGAGGTGGCAGGTATATCGTGGAATTAGTCGAGGTACGCGTAAGTTGGCCCGGACACGATGGTTATAAAAAAAAGTTAGTAATACTAAGATTTGAGAATTTGAAATTAACATTGTGGGTACACTTCCTTGGATGAAGAATTCAACAATAACCTCACGTGGCTCTACTTTTACTCTTCACCATGAAACTTTTTTTTTTCTATAACTGAGATTTCTCGAGGACCAATAGCTCACGGTTTGAAATTCGGTGGATAATGGGGTGGCCCTCTATCTTCTCCACTTAAGTACCAGTTTTATTCGTACTTTTTCTACAAAAGCCTAAATTTGGATACAATCTTGTATTATTCTCCCTCCACTAATATTCTACTATCCCATTTTTAACACTTCTTTCAGTGTATGTGTAAGTCAAATTAAGGTATTTACTTTGAAATAGATGAATCGATAATCATTTTACCGAGAGATGTGTATAATAGTTGAAAAAGTGATTTTTACACTTATAACCTAACACTGACTATGATTATTGAGATTAATTTGATTGTGAAAAATATCCAAGCTAAACTGACTAGTTGAGCTGGAATATAAATATTAAGTGGGGAAATGATGATGCCTGAACCCTGAAGATGCTGCTGAAGTTGTACCTCTTATATTGTGCATTATGTCAGTAGATTGTGAGACAGAAAGAGAAACTATTGAGCACCTTGTATAGTGTTGGAAAAGGAAAAAGAAAAAGGAAAATAGAAAATATTCAAGTCATGGATATGCATTTCCGTATAAGGTTGCTCTCTCAGGTCCAAAGTCTCAATCATTGCTTTCTGTTCCTTGTAGTAGCTTTAGCATTCTGTGATACCTTCTCTTCATTATTGCTTGTAGAAGTTGACTGGCATAATTGCTTCCATAGTGTAGAAATGATTTTCATTACCACATTTGTCTAGAGCACACCTAAATTGTTCTTAGGCTAACTAAAAGCTCTGAACTCCATCTATGAAAGTTTTAGCTATTTCTGCCTTTTCTCAAAGTAAATAATGCATCAAACAGTCACCAGTTAATTAGTATGCGAAATGAGCGGATGTGTTCTAGTGCCCTTGATTTTCATGGTCATCAATGGCGAAAGCATGATCTGGATTATTTGTCTGAAGTTTCTTGGGAAGTCTGAATGTTTGCACTTCACGAAGCCTAAATTGCGGTACTCACAAACTGCAACAGCTGATGAGGTGGTTCAGTTAGTTTGTGCTGGTTGAGTCTCTTATATGTTACTCTGCTGTACTTCTTAAGTTCAGAGCAGAGAAATGTGAAAGCACGCATGTTATTATATCTACTTCTTTGGATCATTTGTTAAAATGGAGTGAGTGAAAATTATGATACAGCACCACCTGAGGTATGGTTATAGGGTTGTAGTATGAAAATGGATCTTAGTCAAGGAGCTGTCTGTTTGTTCAAGAGGTGCTATTATTGAATTTAGTAGGTGCTAGAGTCCATCCGTGGTGCTTTTGTCACCTGAGTTTAAAGGGAGAAGCTCTACCTCTTCCAGGAATAAAAATGGGAAAACAAAGTTCCTTTTTTCTTCTTTTATTTAAACTAAGGTGAATACTTGTGAACTGTCTTTGCCATGTCTTTCTAACTTTGCCTAGAAATAGGTACATCGAGGGCTTACTGAAAATGTAAAAAAGGATCTTCTGAAAGTTGAGCAAATCAAGTAAATAAAGTGTTTCATCATTCTAAGATGTGGGCCAGCTCTCCACAAGCTGATAAGATACAACAACAACAACAACTCAGTGAAATCCCACCAAGTGGGGTCTAAGGAGGGTAGAATGTACGGAGACCTTACCACTACCTTAGAGGTAGAGAGGCTGTTTCTGATAGACCCGCAGATTTGAAAAAGACAGACCCAACAACACAATAGCAACACATAAGACAACATTTAATATCAAAACAACAACTAGTGCCCGCACCATAAATACACAACAACAATACACTAAACGATAAACAAGTACCAACAAGTGGAAACAGACAATGAAAGACAAGACACTAATACTAGGCCTACGCTTGAGAACGGGAAAGCAATGTCTCATACACTCCCGACTACCCCGCTACCCTAATCCGTGTACGCCATACCTTCCTATCTAAGGTCAAGTCCTCGGTAAACTGCAATTGAGTCATATCCTTTCTAATCATCTCACCCCAATGCTTCTTCGGTCTCGCTCACACCTTCGCACTGGGGCACTCGAAACCTCCTCTTCACATGCCCGGACCACCTTAGTCTTGCCTCGCGCATCTTGTCCTCCACCCCAGCCACTCCCACCTTGGCCCAAATATCGGCATTTCTAATCCTATTACTACTAGTATGCCCACACATCCACCGTAACATCCTCATTTTGGCAACCTTTATCATACAACATCGATCTAACCACCACTCTATAAAACTTGCCTTTAAATTTTGTTGGCACCTTCCTATCACATAAAACTCCAGAAGCGAGCCTCCATTTCATCTATGCTGCACCAATACTTACAAGCCAATAAGATGCAAACGAAAAACTAATCTAGCATAGAAATAACTTTTAGGTTTGAATTTGATGTTTATGACCAACATTAAATTGAATTTAATGATTTGGTTGTCCTCTACCTAAAGTTTCATGTACTTGCTTCTATTTTGAACAACAAGAGAAACTACAGCTGGCAACCATTCATTAAAACGATTGCTATCTCTGCCATTTGTTTCTTCTCTAAATATGTATGGCAAAGTTTTACTTGTTACTCTGTCAAACATGGCATAGTCCTCAAACAGAAGATTGTAGTTATTGGCTTATTGCTATTGGGAATTTGTTTCTTATTGGTGAAGTCTATATTTGGTGCAGTCTGGTTTATTATAATTGCTTGACAGTTCTTGTTAGATTTATATGATGATGCACAGTAGAAGAATGCTATGGTGGATCTTATCATGTTCGATTGCTTTAGGGAATACATGGGTTGGGAGGAAGAATGGGAACAAGAATGATTGATCATCAGCCTTTGATATTTGACCATGCAGCTCAGTTCTTCACGGTGACCAACCCCAAGTTTGCTGAGCTAGTTGATGACTGGTTGAAGAGAGGTTTGGTTCGTGAATGGCAGGGTACAATTGGTGAGCTTGAAGTTGGTGGGCATTTTGTTCCATTTCCTTCGTCACCTCCCAAGTATATAGGGGTCAACGGAATGCGCCCACTTGCGGATTCATTACTATCTCAGGTGCATAACTTTTTATGTTATACTAAACATCTTTCTTCACATATGCCTCCATTCAACTAAGCAACTCCCTTCAAATTTGTTTGTTGAGAATGTATGTTTAGTGGAATTCTTTAAATGCTGGTGTTTGTAAGTTTATGAAATTTCACTTTTTCACTGTCCTATGTTTTGATCGCGTCATTTTTTGGGGGTGCTATTTCCCCTCAATTTTAAAAAAGTTTGATATGTTGGGCAGACTTCTTTGGTCAATGTGGTACGGCCTTGTTGGGTAAGCGCACTTGAACCATTTAATGGGACTTGGCACCTGAGTGAGAAGGGCAAGCCTTGTGGGCAGTTTGATGCAATTGTCATTGCACATAATGGTAATTATTTTCAATTTATCTTGTAGTTTTGACTTAGATAGTCTCTTCCTTTGCAAAAATTAGCAAAGTTTTAATGTGCTAAAGCAAACCCTTGTTGAGTTTATCTCTTTAATCTGTCAAAGAGGGCAGAAGTTAGTGGTCTTGAAAGAGAAGATGCTCATATTTCTTGCCCTATATTTCACTTAAAAGAGGCTTCCGTCCTCATAGCTGTGGGTAGGAGTTGTTGAAGTAAACTAATAATTGTTATCTTCCACTATGAAATTATTTTATCATCTGTTCCTTATCACTATGTCATGTTTGTTTTTGGTTATTCAACTTATATGCAGTAGAAAAACTTTCATTTTCCATAGTTTATCTCCCTGTTCTTTTTTTCTTTTGATCAAGTAAATTTATCTCCCTGTTTCATTGAAAAGTAAATTATTTGAGTTTATTATCCCCCAAGATTTTGGTCTGGTGGTGAGAGTGCAACACGTGATATGTAGGTTAGGCGCACGTCATGGGTTCGAAGCTTGCTGTAGACAAAAACCTAGCCTGGTATATAAGTGTGGAATAGAAGAGTAGAAGGGCCGAGCCCAGCATTCACCTAGTTTCAAGTCGTGCTCTGCTAGCCTCGGAAATTTCTCAGTTGTCAATTTTTTTTGAAGTTTTAATCATATATCAGAGGAATGCATGTCATCATGATGTCGCGATCTATGGGAACTGAAAGCATTCTTAGATCGTTCCCATTATCACCAACAAACAGTAGAGTTATGGATAACTTAAAAATAAAAAGTCTGTAATGAGGTAAGTGGTGATTAATAAAACCACCTTTGCCTTATTAGAAAAAACATTAAGTGCAACTGGTGGTGTCAAGATCTTGCAACATTCTGCACATGCAGTTTCAGGAGTAGATTGAACCAGCTTCACATAGACAAAATGCCGAAAAAAAATAATCATTTTGTTTGGGGTGGGGTGGCACGGAGATTCTAGTTAACAAAAAGAGGAAAACTTTTGCAAGTTAGAGAATAAGTGCACCCATAAAGAAATCATATGTGAATAACATTTCATGCTTGTTTGAAGAAGAGAAGTTCACCTTCATAGAATTTTTGAAAATGTGTGTTTACTATGAAATACTAAGAAAGAACAAAACTTTACCTTCTCAGAAAAAGAAAGAACAAAGCTTTACTGAACTCCTAGAATTGTCTTGATACCAATGTTTGTGGACAAAAAACAAATATAGAACTCCTCGAAGAGATAAGCCAAATATTGAAATGGAAAAAGATGACAATCATGGACCATTACCTTTATCAAAAGAATGATCATGGACCATTAAGAAGTTTAGAAACTAGACAGACCAAAATGATTTATTAATTAAATGATGATCAATCTAGTACCTCAAAAATTAGATCCAAAGGCAAAATTAAGAAAATCACCTATGCACTTCTGATTCTTTTTACAATTCCGTGCTATATAAACTAATAGACGATGAGTTTTGATGTTTAATTCTGCCTTGGTGGCAGGCCAATTATGAATCCAATGGAAAAAGGCAACGCAGACATATATCTAGTATAGTGTTTATGGAACTGGAGAGGGCATGACCTCTGCCAATCCATCCTGCTAGTGGTCTAGTCCTGCATCTTTTGATGATTTCTTTGTGTTTATGTGTAAGTTTTATTATTGCTTGCTTATGTTGACTGAAATTTATGGATTCAGTCGACTAGAGAAAGCACATATGCTTGTACCTTCAGCATAATTCTGATTTCTCCTTGGGTACGCTCATATTTTGTTTTACATGTCACCAGGAAAATGTGCAAATAGATTGCTTGCGGCATCAGGCTTACCCCTCATTGCAAGACAAATGAAGGTATTGGCAAATATTAGCTGGTCTTCTATGATCAATGCATATATTACTTGATTCTTTTTTTCTTTCCTATTTTGTTGTTTCAATTCATGATTTTGTGTTTTCATAATCTTTCACAGAGACTTGACCTCAGTTCTATATGGGCTCTTCTTGCTGCATTTGAGGATCCTCTGCCTACTGCACTAAATGCAGAGTCCCTTCCCTTTGAAGGGGCTTTTGTGAAAGGGGTTGAATCTGTCTCATGGATGGCAAACAACACTAAGAAACTCTTAGCTTCAGATAGTGGTCCACAATGTTGGACATTTTTCAGCACTGCGACCTTTGGAAAACAGAACAAAGTCCCCCAGGTGTCTCTTCTGTAACAATAGTTTGAGCTCAAACTATTTATTTTTTTATCAAGTAAATATATTTCATTCATAAATATGGCCAAACTGCCCATATACAGGGGGTATACCAAAGAGTAAGAATCTACAAAATATGATTCTCTACAAATTCTACCCAAGCATCAATACAACAAGAAATTTTTTGTTCACTCCAAAAGAAAATAAGGGAACGGAGACTACTACTCAACTGGGAGGAGCTCGACTCTACTCCTTTAAAAGCTCTCCTATTTCTCACTCTCCAAACCCACATTAACGCAAGCAGAACCACGTTCCAAGCCCTTCATCTTCTCCTCCTTCTCCCATTCTTCCAACTTAGCATCAAATCTTTCACAGTTTTTGGCATTGCACAAGAAGTGTCAAACCACCTAAACATATCCCACCATAATCTCATAGTTAGCCCCCAGTATAGTAGAAGCTGATCCATGTCTTCACTCGTCTCCTTACACATGTAGTGCCAACTGACGCAGACAACCTTCTGCTTTCTAAGATTTTCCATTGTCAAAATCACCCCTCAAGGGGCTAGCCAAGTGAAAAAACACACCTTCCTTGGCATACTTCGAACCCATATTGCATTACATGGGAAATCAAACTCCTCCGTAACCAAAAGTTTCTCATAAAAGGACTTCAAGAGAACACTACATTAGTTTTCAGGCCACACACCACACATCGGGATTATCCACCTGATTGACTTGCCTATGACGTCAGGCTAACAGTCTCTGAAACTCACTCACTTCTCAATCTTGAAAATTCCTTCTAAATCTCAAGTCCCAAAAGTGGTTAACCATATTGCTTCAGAGGCCATTGTATGAGTTGTGATCGTAGCCCGTAGGGTTAACCTTGAAAGTCCCTTAACTGTTTGCTGTCCAGACCATCTTATCAGCTTCCCTATTCATTCCTTGAAATCAATCCAATTATCTGAAGAATTCCATCATTCTATCAGACAACTAGTCATTTAAATTCCTTCTGAATGTTTGGTTCCAGTCTTCAAGAGACATGCTTTACACCAAATTTAGCTCTGCATCATAAAATAGGCTAAGTAGATCTGGAAATTGATCTCTCAAAAGATAGTGCCTTATCCTGCTGTCATGCCAAAAATAGATGTTATTGCCATCTCAACAGCTTGTATCCAGTTCTTTCGGCAAAAAATGGCCACAATACCCTGATCTGTCACCACAGCCCCACCCTATATGGGGCAGTCGCTATATTGGTACACCACAAAGAGTTCTCTTTAGCGCTGAACCTCCATAATCACTTCATAAGAACCAATACATTTCATTAGGTGGTATACTCTTTTTTCCTTAAGGAATGGGCTCCCTTGATTGACTAGTGAGATGGCTGGTCCATGCTTAATTCAGTTGGATGCCTATCACTCATGATTTATTATATTTGGCCCTTGGAAGCTATATTAGCTTAATAATTGAAGTGTTTCCAATCTTTAAGTTTGTTAAAGAGGAGGTTCTGAGCCAGGTTTTAGGGGATGGTTAAGTTTTTGTGATTTGTCTTAAGTTGTTATATCAGCAGCCCCATAGAAATTTCATGGACAGTGTGGTTGCTGAGGGAACTTTTCAGGTGAAGAATGTATATATATTATTTGTGGTATGTGTCTGTGTGTTTGTGCACATATACATATACTGATGGTATTGAGCATACTTATGAATGATCAAATTTTCTTTATCAGGAAAGTATTCCAACTGCTACGGCAGAGAAAGTGAAGGAAGCTATGCTTGAGGGTGTTGAGAAGGCTCTAGGACTGTCAAAAAGTTCACTCCAAAAGCCATTTTATACCAGATTACAACTATGGTATGAAGTTTTGCTGAACAATCTAGTCAATGTATGCTTACTGTTGCAAATGCTTAATGCATAATGTGAAACTGAAAGGATCACTATCACATAGAGTATTTGTTGCTATGGCATAGAGATGCTGCACCGGTAGCTATACAAATTAATCCTTATTCAGGATGCATTTTTCACTTGCCAGCTTCTTCTATCTGGATCAATTGAATTGAATTGAATTTTCTGCATGACATGCACCAACACTTCAATTATGTTACCTTATCTTACATGGAGACTTTGCTTCATTGTTGTTGATCATAAATTTTCTGATATAATTTAATGAGGCGATTGATCCTTCTTGTTCACATCTTTTCCAATTTCAATCTAAAGCAGTAAACAGTTGAACAATTAAGTGTAAGTTGGGAGTGGAGTGTGATTAGTAGGGTCTTCTCTTCTGAAGCTGCTAATTTTTTATAGCAATGGACATGTTTATTATTACTGCACTGTAGTTCCTGAAGCATGTCAGATATCTTGAAGTTGAAGCTGTTCTCACAAAGAAAAACTGGTTCTGGGCAACACTGAAGTCATTGTATCAAGTAGATGCTCCTATGTTAGGTTAGAATTGGATTTGAACAGTTGAATTTGGAGTTTCAGTTACAGTTATTGTCCAAGAGCATGACTTGGTACTATGCTGAGAAAGCTATGTATTCTAAGATCTGTGTGTTGCTTTTTTTTTTTTTTTTTGGGGGGGGGGGGGGGGGGGGGCGCCTAACATTTGCAGGACCAAACCATAGCAAAACTATCACAGTTTGCTATCTAAATGAGACTCAGTTACAAGCAGCAAAATAAAACTATAGCAAATTAAAAACATGAGCTCTTGAACTGGGCCCTGATCCCTATAGGAGCTCCTAACACTACATGCATAAGCTACTTCTTTAGCTACTGCCTACTCTTGCCTTCAAAGGTCCTCATGTTTTTTTCCACCCATACTGCATGATACATTCTGCAGCACGGTGTGTTGCTTTGTTGTAGAAATTGGATGAGCCAGTCCTGTTAATGCCACTTTCCCGTTTTCCTTTTTAGGAATTTTCTGCTTATATTTTTACTAAATCCATTGCAGAAGAAATTCTTTCCTTCCATCCATCTGTAATCATATGGGACTGGTTTATTTTATTACTTTGCAGGGGTGCAGCTCTTCCAACCAACACTCCTGGAATTCCATGCATTTTTGATCCTCGTGGAAGAGCTGGTATATGTGGTGATTGGCTACTTGGCTCAAGTTTAGAAGCTGCAGCTATAAGTGGCATAGCTCTTGCTGATCAAGTAATCCCTTTGAATTTAATTTTTCTGTCTCCTTCTGCTTATGGACTTACTGCTAATTATGATAAAATAAACATACCTGAGTAATATTTGTTCATGCTTGTGTCTTTAACAGAGTACTCGTTCCGTTGATGACTATTGAATTTACTATGATGTTTAAAGCTGAAATGTTATTCCCAAGCTTATATAGGGCCTTCCCTACAGATTGCAGATTACTTCGAACAAGGTGGACCTTGCTCAGATGAGTTTGCTGTTGGTTTGCACAACGAATATAAGCCACTTGAAGGACATGACATAGGGCAGTTCCCAGGACTGGAATCTGTTGATCAAACCACAAATACCCCAGCTTTGACACTCGCCACATGAATTGATCCTGTGAGAAAGTCTTCTGTAAGTTCTTAATCATTTGTAATCTGTAATTCATGTTAGTTCCTTTTCTTAATGAAGATGCCTTCGTCTTTTCTACATACATTTGATGCTCTTTCTGATTTTCTGTGAAAGATGATTAGTTGGTTAAAGCTAGTGAACAAAATTAGAGTCACTATCAGAACAAGCAGTTTGCGATGCTGCTTATAGACATACTTGAGCCTGAATCATTTTGCTAGCAGCTCGTGAGAGAAGGTATCAGATCTTCTGCATACTTGTATCCTTCAGAATGATAAAACTTTAGAATTTCAAGTTGGTGATAAACCTTATTCTGCTTTCAGGTTCAGCTAAATACTAGATAACTGAAACCCGAGTTGGACTTCTCGAACCTTCATCTTTCAGTGGAAGAGAAAAGCACTCAGATGTCAAGCCCGGATGTCATTAGAATTTCAGTTGGTGAGAACGATGAATTCTACAATTTCAGAAAGAAAATTTTTGTAGCTTGAATATGCAGTGTGTTATAGATGTACAAGAACTATCAGTACATATAGATTGTTTGATAGGACCCCGAAAAGATGATTGATTAGTAAGTAGGTAGTTTTATCCAAAGGAAATTATTCTTGATAATGTGTTCTGGGCATAAAAGGACTGCCATTGTTATGAAATTTTGTGAATGAAAATAGAGTGTTGTGTCAAGCCAAAAAAAAAAAAAGTTCCATTGATAATTCAAAAATAGAAAACATATCCAAATTTTATCTTTTGATGTTGAAATGGATGACGAATTTCTTCCCCAATGATTTCAGTAAGTATCAGTGTCTGTCATATATCTATTTTTTGTTTATTTATTCAGTGACATTCTTCATTTGCCCTTGACATCAAATAAAACCATGAATAAAGATAACAAAAATGAAGAAATTATATTGTATTAATGCTTCATTCCATGAAACCATTAAAGTTTCAGAGAAAGAAAATCCAGTCGCCATTAAAACTCTTTTTCAGAAATAAAAAGGTAATATCAAATATATTTTTGATTTATTAGGAAAGACCATTCATTTAGTTACTAATCATAGCACGTAAGTCAATTATAAATGATTTGAAATAAGGCGAGTTCTTTCAACAAAGACATTGTTCGTAGAAATACCAGTTGATCTCGTGATAGAAATAAAAGGTCTCTTTCTGTCACATCACAGAGTACCCCCTAGACGTGACTGGCATTCGTTAAGCCGCTAACACCATCCGCCAGGTGAACTAATTTTTCATACACTTAACCTTTTCTATAAGCATTGAGAAAAAATATGTACAACTCCAAACGCATCAGTAGTATCCAACCAAAATCATATCTTAATTTATAAGAAGATAAACAACTGCTTAAATAATATAGCTCTAGCCCAAATCCCACAATAAGACCATGGAGCATCTAATAGAGTTACATGAGTTTAGTTGTCGAGCATGCAAACCCCAAAAAAGAAAATATACGCTATAAAATAGATAGAGTTGAAATAACAGCTTCCACGAATTAATGTGAAGGCTCACCTCAGCAACAGAATCTACGCAAACGGACTCATCAGCCACTAGCCTCACCCACCGCAACAGTATCTGCATAGAGATGCAGGTAAGGAGTGAGCTATATAAAAATATAACATAGTAAGATCCTCGATCCGCTACTTTAATACCCTTGAACAAGTGTTAGAAAATACAACCACACAATGAACATATAAATACTATGACCAAAAATATATTTCATAATGTAATACTCATTATAGTCCAAATAAATGTTCAATAAGAATACTATATATTTATACGATAGGAGCATATGCCTCATGAGAGTTGACAATGATAATACCTGTGACTATTGCATTAATGCCTCGATATCCTGTCTATCCATAGCGAAGAATCTTGGTAGTCCGCCCGCTTCTTGAGCACCCCGTCGACCCTATCCACGAGCATCTTGTTGAGTAGCCCTACCTCGCTGAGCCTAACTAGTACCAGAATTCGCTCTCCCTTTCAAAATAAATGGTATTTTAGCCTTTTAAGTTTGTTTCAAAATAAGTGGTATTTTACATAATCAAGAAGACATTAATGATGCTCTTCTAATTTACCCTTATTTAAATGGATAGAGTTTTACATAATCAAGAAAATATTAAAGAGGTACATCTTTTTCAAGATATTTATTAGGGTAAGTAGGTAAAAATATGTTTTTCTATCTAGGAATGAGTAGTTTTCCTAAGAGGTGTGTCCAAGCTAAAAGCACCACTTATTTTGAAATGGAGGGAGCATTTCGCAATATGCCCCTTCTCACCACAAGTAAAATAAGGACCAACAACCCCAAAGCAATGACCACCATGATGCCTACCACAATTAGAATACTTTATATATGGACTATTGACTGATACAAGTCGTTACCTTTTCTCTACATCTTTTGTTGACCCTGTCTAGCTAGATAACCACTTCTAGAAGACTACACCACCGACTCTGACTGTGTAGGCCTAGACTGCCCACGATGATAACCACTATTGCCCACAGATGGAGTACCACTAAATCCACTTGTGTTACGTGCCTTTTTGCTTTCTCGCTCAACTCTTTTCATTTCTATATAGGACTCACAATAAAGAGCAGTATCAATTACATCTGAATAGGTACCATCTCGCACATCTCGTATCACAGGACCATGATAATTATGCTCAAGTCCATTCACGAATCGTCTCACCTTCTCCGTCGGGTCTTCAACTAAAAATGAAACATAACTGGATAAATCAGTGAACTTAGTCTCATACTCTGTAATTGTCATAGTGACCTAACATAAGTTATTGAACTTACGTCTCATGTCGTCTTGTTTGCTCAATGGGATGAACATGTCCTTAAACATTGTTGAAAACTCTGACCAGGTGATGTACGGTAACCCTACTTGTCTACCTCTCTAAATTGAAATCCACCATGCCTCTACATACCCTGAGGAGAGGAAAGTAGTAAATGTCACACTAGCCTCAAAGTAGTCAGTATTTTTTCACAATGATCAATGAACTTCCGAGGCCCAATAGAAGTTGGTGTCACATCGAACTTTGGTGGCTTAAGATTCATAAAATTCTTAAGATCTTTGGATTGCTCGGTAGTTGCAATTGAATAAACAACCGACTGAGGGGTCAATTGAGGTGTCTGTGTAGCTACAATATTCAACTGAAGTTGTGTTTGCGTTTGTGAAGTAGTTTGAGAAACTGAAACTCCACTATGTTCAGGCACCAATACCTCTAACACATTCAACAATTTCATCACTATGTCTGCATCACTGTCGATTGAGTATCTTGAATAACATGTTCCTGTACTCGCTTTGGAGCAACAACTCGGGGCTAACCCTCATTTACAACTTCAGACTGAGGATCAGCGTGTGCCCTAGTCTGATGGGCCCCAGCTCGACTACCACCACAGATAGTATCATGCTCTGTACCTAGTTCAACAAGTGCCTTTGATCGACTAGCAGATGAAGATGCATGTTTATTAGCCATCTGCGAAATAAATATTTCAAGATTAGACTTAATTTAATTTAATGCACAAATAAGAAATAAAAGAAGGGAAAACATCCTAAGTGTTGAGTAGCCTCATGGTCATAAAATAAGATTAAACTTATTTCAGATCCTTTCTATTTTATTTGTGAAGGATATTTTTATAAACAAATAATTTATTTTAAAAATTATGTAATAAATATTATTTTTAATACATTAAATTAAAATAATATATAAAAAATAATTTCAATGATACTAGCATTACGAATAATAATTTTCGGTTGTAATCGTCGGCTCAGTAACTAATCACTCATTACACCTTACAATTTTTACTATAGAAAATTAGAGGAAGAATGGACCAATGAGGACTGTAACTAATTTTAAAGAAAAAATTGTAAAACCCAAATCCCAATATATAATCCCCCTCCTTGTTGGGACATTTATTCACATCCCCCATTCCCCTGTTCTTCCCCAAGAAAAAGTAAAAAAGGAAAAACTCTCAAATTTCCTCAAGTCCATTTTCACTTCTTGATCCAAAAATTCAAGAAAATGAGGATTCGAAAACCCATACTCAATTCATCTTCTTCCCCTTCATCATCTTCATCATCGTCTTCATCTTCTTCTTCTTCCTTATACAGCTTTTCCTCCCTAACCAACAATTCATTGGCTTCATCCACAGATTCATCTTCCTCAACTTCAACTTCTTCCTCCCTCACCGCCAGATGCCAAGGCCTTGATCTGCTCGTCAAGGCCATTTATCAGGTCACTGCTGGTTCTGTTGTGGGTGTCCCTTACATTCAGAAAAGGGTCATCACTAGGAGGAGGAGAAGAGTTCTGAGCTTCGATAGTTTTTTTATAGCTGAGTGTTTTGAGAAACAGGATGATGGGGTGAAGTGCAAGGGTGGTTCGTTGCCTAAAAGGCAGCAAAGGAAGAGATTGAAGACTGTTCCCACTAAGTATCAAGATTCTGTGCTGATTCAGTCATCGAAGCCGAAACCCAAAAGCCGGAGACTTCAGAGATCTGCTAAGATTTGCGAGGAATTGGGGTCGTGAAACTGTTTTTTTTTCTTTATTTTGATTCTACTCTTTCTCCGAGATCTTAGATGATCTTGTTCTCTTAGAGGTTTCAATTTGCTATATAGTATTTTTTTAAAAAGTATTTTTTGGTGGATGGGTAATTTTTCTGTTTTATGAATTTGTAATGGAGTATGTTATAGTGATTTTTCGATCAATGAGGAAATGGAGAAAATTGAAAATTTTGGGATATCAGATTCTGATCTGACTTGTAGATCCTTTGGATTTCGTAGTAGCTAGTTAAATTTTGTACTCCTGGATTTTGGATTTATGAAATTGGTTAGTATTTCAATCTGAGGTTTTGAAAGATTTTTCTTTTTTTGATCAGTACATTTTTTTTCCTTCTAAAATGCCGAAGCATTAACCGTTCATTGCTCACTTCAACTCAACAAGTTCACAATTGACTTGATGTGTTCTGTGTAGAGAAGAATCGAGCTGGAGATATTGATCTTATCAATAGTGAGCAAGTTCAAAACTTTCTGAACTCGTGTCTCTATGGTACAAATCCTGATTTCTACTCTTGATTCTCACAAACTTGCAGTTGGGTCCTTTATTCTGATTAATTTGGATGGGATTTAGGGCGATGCAGCTTGTTACTCTTGCTTATTTATAGCTTGCTTAGTTTACTGTTTTGCCTCCATTGATATTGGATGATGAAGCTTGCAGATGTTGTTTCTAATAGGTAAGCTAGTGAAATTAGTTTAGCAGTATGGTTATCTTTCGAATTTGATTCATGTGTGATTTGGGAAAGTTTAAGCTGAGGTTAAATTCATAGTAGACTCTGGTACTTGGATTTCTGAAGCTTTACATTCTGAATTTCTGGAAATGGAACATCTGCCTTTTGCTCAATAAGTGTGTCATTTTTATCTTTTCAAATATGTTGAAGGAGCTTAAAGTAGAACAGGTTTGAGGAGTGAGCCAGAGCTGAAGCAGGCGCAGCTGCTCCTGGAAATTAATCACCCCTCTATTACTAAGCACATGTTTTTTATATCACGGTGGTGTTTGGGCCAGCTTGTGTGTGGGTCAACTAGTCCACCGCCTGCTACCTCCTACAGGTACCAGGCAACTAACTCTATATACCAAGATTTAAGACATTTTTGGGTACTTGCTGGGAATTGAACTGTGATAGTGATTTCCCATGATTTTTATCCATCTTCATTGACTACTAGGCCACCACATTTGGATGCCCTCAATTGTAAGCACTTGTGTTCTTTTTTCCTTCTTCTGTTTCTTTTATTTTTGCCCCCTTGGCAAGCCTTTGAGCATCTAGTTTATGAAATCCCAAATTGTAGCATCTGTAACTGTAATTAGTTCTTCATGATAGTGTTATTAGTGTAGTAGAGAACATCTCATTTAAACCTCTCTGGTTCTCCCTTTTGGCCTTGCCATGTCAAAGCATGTAGTTTTGGAGCCCTGCATAAGGGCTTGAAATGAGTTATCAGTGATGCAACTTTAATAGTTGGTCCCTATTAAGATTCAAATTTTCCCTATAGCTTCATGAACAAAATACATAATTTTCAGTAATGGTTTTGATTTTGATTTTTTATTACAAAGACTATAATATCTTCAAAGTTTCCTGGAGGAAGACGTGAAAATAGGTATTGGTGGTTCTTTTTTGTCATGACTGATTTTATCATCTCTTATGTTGATCCCCACGGAGTGGGACTGATCGATCCAATTACCCTGTTCTCTTATTATAGATACTGCACTATTTGTAATTGGTGTTTCACTAATCTATAAAAGAAATTGACTACTTTTTCAACTATAACATGTTAGTTCAATGAAATTGACTAATCTTGAGTAGTACCAATTACTTATTGAGTTCATTGAAATCGACCTATTTACTTCAAATAGGCAATAATACTTCTGCTTTCTTGCTGATCGAACTGCCTATACATATTAATGTTTTCAGTTGGATCAACTTGAGATGCACCATAAGACATCTCTATGTTATACTTCTTGATTCTCTATGGTATTTGGATTTCTAAAGCTTTACAATCTGAGTTTCTGGCAATGGAATATCTGCTTTTTGCTCAGTATAAACATGTCATTTCTATCTTTTCAAAGATGTTGAAAGAGCTTAAGATAGAACAGGTTTGAGGAGTGAGTCATGAGCTAAAGCAGCTGCTCCTGTCAAATTAATCACCCCTCTACTTTTAAGCACATGTTTTTCTTGTAAAGTGGTGTTTGGGCCAGTTTCTGCGCGACTCGACTAGTCCACCACCTGCTGCCTCCTACAGCTACCAGGTAACTAACTCTATATAAAAAGAAATTTCTTATGGTAACCATCCTGTGTTTGATGTAGAGACCAAAGGTCCAACCATAAAAATGAAAATTCGTGTTGGAAACAGTGTTATTAAAGGCTATCACTTTGTTGCTTAAAGCAACGTGAAGCGAGGGGTCATTGCTTCATGGACGAGACCATGCAGTTTAGACTAGTGATCACTCAACTAATAGTTATTATCTCATAAAATTACGTTTCTTCTTGATCAACTGCAAAAAATGCAAATAGTTTCCGGGAGAAAGATGTGCAGATAGTTATGGTTTTTCTTTTCTTATGTTGATCCAATGGAGTGGAACTGATCGATCTAATTTCCTTCCTCTTATTATATCTAGTCTTTTGTACTAATTGTAATTGGTGTTTCACTAATGTCTAAAAGAAATTGACTATTTTTACAACTATAACACATTTTTAGTATTTTAGAAACTTGACCGAATGGACATTCTACTAAATATGTATTTTATAAATATTTATATTCTATATCAAGCATAATAAAAATGAAAAATCGTTGACAGTGTGTTTTATGGATTAAAAAAATAGCATCGTATAAAATGTTTGATTCAAGAATATAATATTCAGCTTTAAAAATGTTGTGTTCAATTCAAAATTATAATATTCTGTTACAAAATAAAGTATTTAAACTACATTTAGAATATTTTTAAAAATATATATATAACATTTAAATTGGAACGTTAATATTCAATTCGAGAATATGTGATATACAATGTAACTAAAAAACTAAATATTATTAGCGGACGAAATTTGAATAAAACATTGTTCAAAAATGTGTTAAGTGGCTTTCCCATATGGTATATTAGGTAGATTTTTCGTTACTAAATACAGATAATTTGTCAGCGAAAATTCTTGAATTTTTATATTCAAATAATCTTCACTTGAAAAAAATAGTTAGGAAGAATTTTTGTTGTCCATCAGGCATAAGTTCTAGCTTTTCTCCATAAGTTAGAAAATGTGATCAATGAGCAGGTTCAGTATCTTGAAATGTCTCCGACTTTTATCTTATAAGTAAAAACTAGAACTTATTTCTGACGGGCAACAACAGTTTTGTCTATGTTATTGAGGCACAAATTCAAGCTTTTACCTATAAGATAGAACTTGTGGTCTATTTAGCAAGTTCAAAATTAAGTTATTCATAAACTTCTGCATTATATGCAAAATCGATTTATATTCAAAATTTATTTTCGATGGACAACAAAAATTTATTTAGTAAAATTTTTTAAATGAAAACTATTTTAATTTTACCAAGCGAGACTCAAAAAATTAAGATTACTCTTTATAAAATCCATTTGTCAAAACTTAATTCTAATTATTAAGAAATAGAGTAGAAGGCTCAAATGTAAGGGGCCTGCTATACACTGATATAAACGGATATATTATATATACGCAATTCACAATATACGTGCACATATAAGAATTGTGTCTACAATTTGGAAATATATATATAATCAAGGGGCCTCTTATTAAAATTCTGCTTTGAGATATTTTTAAAGTTGAATATAGCTTACTAGGTATGATCGAGCAATATTGCAGGATTCTTACGTGATAATTAAATAGACATTTTCGTTTATACTCGCGAAATTAATGGAAATTGGATTATGTTTTTCTTTTTCTCATAAATTTTTGCAGCAAAATTAATCAAACACTAAAAAGAAAACTCGAGGTTAATTAATAAGATAAATATTTAAAGAAAAATTTATGTGAAAATTTTATCCAAAAGCAACTAATTATCTCTTTGAATGTAAGAAACAAATTTATCTATCGTTAGCCGTTACAAATGAATGGAAGAGCCGCAAATAATGGTTATCCTTTAGTAATCCCCCATTAAACTCTTCCTAAACCTTACTGCATCCCATTTCTCTCCTTCACAATACAATAAATCCTATTATTTTCATTGACCTTTAAAAAATAAAAAAAAAAACATCAACAACCCTTCTCTCTTTCTTGTTCATCCCACACATTTTTAACGGCAAGCCAGGGCGGTCAATTTTCTAAACCGCCATGGCAGCCTATTCTGATGTATTCCATCAGCCTTCGCCAGAAATCTAATTTATTCTAATTATAGCGTTATCATTTTTTTAAATTTACATGTTAAAATCAAATCTTGATCTGAATATTTGACATGAATGAGGTTATAGATACTCATGCGGATCAAGAGAGACATCTGACATCATCGTCATCGAGTGAATTTTCAGATCAATGCGATGAGTTACAGCGTTTAGAGGATTCCCCGCCCTTTTGGAGGAATCCTAATAAGAGGTTATCGAAGCAACGCTCCATGTGCGAGATTCCGCGTGACATTGCATGGGAGAAACGACGTCGTCAATTTCTCCATCAAGAGAGGAAAAAGAATATTATTGGGAATACTCAAGACCTCGAAGATTTGACCGATGAGGATTTGAACGAACTAAAAGGTTGCATAGAATTAGGATTTGGTTTCAATGAAGAACAAGGACAGAGGTTATGTAACACGTTGCCCGCGCTTGATCTTTATTTCCTGGTAAATCGTCAGTATTCTACGAGTCCTATTTCTTCGCCCAGTAGCAATAAAGGTTCATTCTCATCTCCGGGATCGTCGAATTCTCTCGGAGGAAGGTCATCTTCGTTTGGAAGCCCTAGGAGTGATCATGTTGATGCATGGAAGATTTGTAGCCCAGGTATTAATTAGGCTTCTTATTTTTGTTATATAAAACTAGAAGAATGAAAAATGGAGAGATTTCAGAAGGACAAGCACACAAATTATAGAAAACATCTTGATTATGCTACTTAATTATGTAAGCTAGATAAAATTATTGTAAATCATATAACTTAAACACGAGCAAAGAAAAAAGAAGAAACTTGTTAAGTCAATTTTTTTTAAAAAATATCATATTAACTATTTCATCTAAAAAGAGATACTTATTTAATTGAAGATACGTTATGTATTGGTGTATGCATTTCCTAAGATGTTAGTTTTTCTTATATCTACAAACTTGATTTCTTTTATTGAAATTTAAGTGATCGTGCTTTTATATTAAAAAATTTAATACAATCCATTAAAAGAATTGCAATGTCCACTTTCACACCTTTTCTTTTGGATAGGTTATGAGCAAGTAGAGATTCGAACCCTGACATCGTGGTTTAATAGTACAATTAATTATTAGTTTAATTTGTTGATATTAATGTGCTTGTGTAGGTGATGATCCTCAACAAGTTAAGGCAAAGTTGAGGCATTGGGCGCAGGCAGTGGCTTGTTCTGTCAGGCAGTCTTATTGAAGGGGTGGGTGGAAATATATGGGAGTATTAGAAAGAAAACATTAGTCAAAACCCAGCCATTGTTCTTTAAATTGGACACCAAGTTTTGATGACTAATGTTTTCTACTCAAGATGTTGATTTCCATTCGTATAATTGATCCATTCAGATCTAGTATTTGTTGCTTCTGATGAAATATAGTTGTGACTTTTGAGAATTGGGGTTTAATGCGTCAATTGATTAAATTGTGGACAGAGCTACATAGTTGTAGGCGAGCAATTTCACTATTACGTCGATTCTCAATGTTTAGTTAATTGAGATGACGAGGATTTAAGTTGTAAGCACTGATATGTAGATAATTTTATGTGTTGTCAGTGTATTTTGAACTTTTATTGATGATTGCTTCCCTTTTTTAAGAAAATTAACGATTGATATTTATATAGAGAATTATTTATAATTGTTTTTTATTTGATATGATAATGTAAGAAAGGGATTCATTTTCCCTATTATCGATCTCAATGATCACTTGATGAAAGATTCAGATTAACGATGAAAGTCACAGTAAATGTGATTTAATGATATAAAAGTTTCTTACATTGACGTTCGTACTATGTACCATTATATTGAGTGACGGCGGTGGCGGCTACTTTTTCTTCTTCCTCCTCCTCCTCCTCCTTTTTTTCTTCTTCCCTTCTTCCTTCATATTCTTTTCTTCAACGATTTTATAACAATGTAAATATAATGCTTTCAAAAAATGGATCTTGAATTTCAAAAGTGAATTTAAATAAAAAATAAAATTTTAAAATAATGACAAATCATCATTATTGCTAAATGAATTTGTTAAATTTATTATTATTTAGTTTTGACAAGCCAGATAAATCTTTAGTCAAAAATGTCCAAAGTTTGCCCTTGTCAATTTCATCACTATAGTCAAATAATGTTTGAGATTAGCTTTGATAAGTCATATCAAACTTAAAAATGTCCAATATTTAATCTTCACACGGTCACACTTAAGATAACAATATATAAATTACAAGGCAAGGAAATTTAAAATCATAGTAAGAAATACATGAGTAAAATTTAAATTTTTATCTTAAAATATTTTATCACATAAAATCTATTTAATCCATACCGAAACTCCATCAGAGTTAAAGTCAGATAGGAGACGATTTGCTAATATCAAGGCTATGAATAATTTCAAGATATCACACAAAGTAAAATTGAGATAGTACAAAAATAAATTTAGACCATTTTCTTTGATTAATTAACATCATACACATTTTTTGTTAAAGTTTTAATAGATAAAATTATATCATATAGTAATAGGGTAATATTATAATCAAATTGAGTTCATATTTTAAGTTCTTTTTCGAATTGATCTAGTTTTTATTTAACCTCCCCTTTGACTTTATGTTTTCCTTCTTTTTTCAACTATATGTACCAGTTTTATCATCTTTTCCTATATTCTTACAAAATAGATAGGTTATGGTATTACTATATTTGTAGTCTTTTTTCTGTGTCATTGTTGGAGTTTTAGTGCTCAAAGTTCTGTTGCGAGAAAATTCGTTCTTATTGAAGGAGTTTCAGAACTCGAGGTTTTATTGTCAGGAAACTTAGACTCCATTGAAGAAGATTTGAAGCTCGAAATTCAACTTAGAACTAGAAAATCTTACTCACTCAATCGAAATTCGTTCGAAAAGCTGGTAGTAACTTGAATCTAAAATGTTGGATTGACTGAATCCGATAAATGTTGGTCTTGGAAATCATACCAATTGAAAAATGAAGTTAAACATGAAATTCAATGTTCATATACGACACTATACAAAATTATAATAAGTATATAATATTGTATAATGTATTAGTAAAGATTGTTATACAATATTATCTATTCTTCTCTTTTTTTTCGGTCTATATTATTATACATTTTATGTACAAATTTATACAAAATTATACGATATGTACTGTATATGTGAAGTTAAAAATTATTTTTGTATTTCTTACTTCTTCTCGAACGATCTATATTCTATATATAAAAATCTTTTGATTTCTTTACTAAATCACAAAGTTACAACATTTTTTTCTAATTTTTTTAATCTTTAATTGATATTATTTAAAATTAAAAATATTCTTAGTTTGTATTGATAGAAAATATTAGATATTCATAAAGTTAAGAGTAAAAGTCCAAAAACACACCTGAACTATATCGGTTTTGCGAGTTTGGTACCTGAACTATGACTAGTTTGCGTTAGGTACCTGAACTATCACACTCAGGTGTTAGAAACACATCTAAGTGCTGACTGGATCAAAATGGCGATTTCAAACTCCAAGCGTCTGGAGTGATGTTTTACACACTAAAATACGCCTACATGACATCCTAACGGCTATAATATGCTGACTAGGCATTTTTCATTAAAAAAATTTCATCTTTAAATACCATCTCCTTCTTACTCTTTCTTCTTCATTTCTTACTCTTTCTTCGTCATTCTTTCTGCAAATTTCAGATTTCTCCCCCTCTAAAATCCTCTTCTTCTTTTTTTATCCTTCTTCTATTTATTATTCATTTTGTAAAAACTCAACCCCAAGCCCTAAGCAGATCTATTGTTCTTTTTCTTCATCCCTTCTTCTTCTACATCTCATCCTCTATATTTCTTCAAAATTAGGATGAATGTCTTTTGCAATTGTGGGCAACTTGCAAAAATAAGAACCTCAACAATAAATAATTATCCAGGAAGGCGTTTTTATGGATGCCCAAATTATGGGGTAATTATCAAATTCTTATACATTAATCAATATAATTTTTCTTGAAGTTTTTGATTTAATGGTGTGATTTAATTTTTTTCAGGTTAGGGGTCGTGTTGCTTGTGGATTCTTCCATTGGTATGATGATATATTTCCTTCACAAGCAAAAGCAGTAATTCTTGGCTTGAAAAAGGATAATATGAAACTTGAGAATGAATTGAAGAAGATGAAAAAATTGAAGATGTTGTTATTTATTAGTATATCTTTTAATGTATTTCTTTGATTGTTCAAGTGCTAAAAATCTTGTGTAAGCTTAAATCTTTGCTTGTAATATGAGATTAGTCAAGCGATTAGTAAATCTACTATGTCTTTGTGTAATATGAAATTAGTGAAAATGAAATCTTTTTTTGTAATATATGGGACCTTCAAATGTGATTTTTGCAGCTTCTTTGCAATAATATGTTTACAAGAGAGAAACATTTGAAAACCTTTACAAAACTAAAGAGCATCTAACACCTGTCAATCAGAATAATGTAAAACCTTTAATATCTAAAGATCTGAATTTACCTAAAACACACAAATTCATCTAGCATTAGTTGCCAAGAAACATTTATCATATATAAAAACTTGATCTGCTAATTATTGTTATGAAATCAGTAGCATCTTACACAACCAAAACTATTTGTTCTAATGGATTCAAAACCAACAGAGCAACTTAAAACAGTTAGAGCCACTGCCACTCCTAAACACCTCTAGTCTCACCTTGTGATGAAGTTTGTATCTTGCTTTTCATAGATTTTACTAATGCACTTTTATGTTGCAGTTGACTTCCTGTAATAGCAGTTTTTTCCTTCCGTTTGAGACCTTTAGTTGGTGGATAACCAAGGTCATCAGTCACTAAAGATGAACTTGTCATTTTTTGTTGTGGTCCACCCTTGATTATCTTACTAGTAGGTCTTCCTTGCTGTGAAATATTAAAAGATATATTACAATATTTTAGAGAGGAATAACTAAGAAAATAAAATTATTAATGTATAACTAAGAAAATAAAATTATTAATGTATCTTCTTCGTACTTCTGCATAAATATAGCCACTGTTGCTCAGAAACACACCATGACCAACTAATCTTGGCCTCTTGAATGCTCTTTTTGCACATTTTTTGTTGCCACTGCCCGTCGTTGGTTGAGATGACTGAGTTTGACTCCCTGATTGAGATGGCTGAGAGGTCTGAAATTGACTTGTTGTTTGAGATAAATGAGACAAATCCACTGATTTATTTGGTTGAGAGGATTGAGAGAGATATCTACTTGAGTTGGCTGAGACAGATGCTCTGCTTGAGTTGGGTGAGAGGACCTAGTTTTCTGCTTTTGCTTTCTCTTTGCATTGGTGGATGCTCGTGATGAAGCAACTCCCTTTACAAGAGCAATTGTGAAATTATTAGAGATGTTAACATAATATAAATAATACTTAAATACTAATAGACATATAACGTACCTCTGAAGTGGCTGGATGTTTGTTTGGAAATGTTCTTCTATTGTGGATTGTGGACTTACAAATTGAGCAAGTCATGATTTTTCCCCTCCTTGAAAGCTTTTCAGAATTTGGTATCTCTCCAAACTCCTTCTTTCTATTTTTACTAAGGCTTCCTGGCATTGTTTTTGTTACACCCCGTAGAATTTCCGGCACTTAAATGACCTATTCGCACGTTGGTTAAGTATATTTGAAGGCCATACGTGCTAGGGAAAGGCCCGGGAAAAGATCGGACGAGAAATCCGTCGAAACCATCGCGGGAGGAGCCAGGCAGAGCCCCTCCGCGATGGCAGCGTGTCACGGAGGTGAGGCCTCCGCGATGGCTCCGTGACACGTTGCCCTTGTCCAGGCCCAAGTATATAAAGCCCCCACTTCGGGTTAAACTCATTCTCATCACTTAGCAATTTCCAGAAACGTAGTGAACAGAGGGAAAACGAAGGGAGATTATAAATTATCGTCTGATTACGCCGTCAAACGCTGCCCAAACCCAAATTAATCCTAGATACCAAGGTATTTAGCAGCAGAGAGCATTTCTACGGAGTTAGTTTCGCAAAATACGGCCGACGAATCGGCGAGCCGCCGAACTAAAGTAAGTAGAATTGCTCTAAATTAATGTCTATGTGTTCCTAGCTGAGAAGTGAATACTTCTCCCTTCTGGGCCGCTGAAAAATAGCGAGTTTTCGACCGTCTTTCGATAAGCCTAAGTTTAGGCTATAAACTATATCGAAAGTAACATTACTCTTTACAATAAAGCTGTATTTAGTATTGATTGACGTATTTATGAATGCAGTTGGGAGAAAATAGTTGAAGTACCGGCCGAGCCTCGTCCGACGGATGAATAGTCGGAGATAAGGTATGTAAAGTTAGTTTCCTTCGGCAAGTTAAGTAATATCAGTGTAGTGTAACAAATTACGGACCAGTAGAATGTTCAGAAGTCAAATGTTGCGTTATTATGAATGTTGGTACGATGTGAGAAACATTGGGTTGTAATGTGTATGAAACCTATCAGTATGATATAGATTCTAACGCAAGCGTTAGAGATTGCCCAGTATATTCAGTATGTGATGTAATATGCCATGTTAAGATATTGTTGTGTTCAGCTGAAACCCCGCGGAGTAGTACAGTATCCGTAAAGCACTTCAGAAATAGAATAGCAGGCTAAAATGAAGTTCAGAAAGCATGTCAGGAATAGTAAATCAGGTTACTATAGAAAATCAGTATACAGCCTAGCTCAGCAGAAAGATTATATTCGTACATATATATATAGTACTTCCAGCCTCAGCATGTATCAAGTGTGTACATATTTCTATCACTAGTCCAGCATATAGTGTATACAGAAACTTAGCAAACAGTAGAGTTTTCAGCAGAAACATTATCTTATATAGCATTTGCCCAGTACAGCCCGGCAGGAGACTATATTCATATTTATACATCTTTACTTGCCTCAGCACGTATTAAATACGTACAGATTACTATTAGTAGCCCAGCATGTAATATATATGATACTTTATCCCTATTAGCCTCAGCATGTGAGATACCCAGACAGTATTACCAGTTGAGACCGTTGTATTGTTTGGGGTTGGATTACTTAGCATCCATGACCGCCCAGGGTTAATAGCTGTATCGACTCATCCGCCAGAGGACGAGGATACGTCACTCTACGGAGTGGCATGCCGTCCCGCCAGGGGACGAAGATGGGATGCCAGTTTTTCCCCATATTTGTGCCTTGATCGGCCTTACACACCCCAGTCGAGCGGATACGCCCGGGTGCAGATTCAGGAGTCCTCCGGACTCAGATGCAGTTATAGTCAGGGGCTCAGCGATCCCAAGTGCATACCCAGGGGACCGGCAGGGTGCTTACAGCCAGTATAGGAGATGGGTTGACCGGGGTAGGGGTATAGATTCTGTGTTGATTGTACCTCCCGGCTTATGGGGGCCGGGTAAGGTTGTGTATGCCATGTTATGTTATGTATGTTATGCTATATTACAGTAGATATGAGTAGATTAGTAGTAGAATGATACATCTCCAGAAATGACACCTACTCCCTCCAGCATGATTAAGAACAGGTACGATCTACACCATCAGATAGTTAATCTAGTTCTTCTTATTCCAGTTTCGACAGTTATGTTATTGATTTCAGATATCCCTTCAGCTCTTACAGATTCAGTTATCTCCTGCTATTCAGAATTTTTAGTTATATTACTTGTATTCAGCTGTATTCAGTTTGCTTTACATACTCAGTACCAGCGGTACTGACGCCCAGTGGGGCGCTGCATTACTTGCCTGCAGGTACCCATAGACGCGCAGGCGATACCACGTGATCCCCATCAGCGGTCGAATATTCAGCTCCTGTCATCTGGAGACTGAATTTCTAGAGGTGTAGTTCAGTTCCTTTTGTTGTACAGTACGGGTAGGTCGGGGCCCTGTTCCGATCATTTCTATTATTCTTCTTAGAGGCTTGCAGTCTGTATGTATTCCCTGTGGTCAGATGAGCCGGTCGTGTGAGGCCGTGCAGTTGTATAGTTGCCTTTACTCCTTTCTTTCTTTTGTAATGGTCGTGTGGGGGCATAGTTTGCCAGTAGTGGTGACCTTGCCGGTCACGTAGCTTTTCAGTATGTTATGTTTGAGTTACAGATAACTAGACAGCATGGTGGCCTTGTCGGCCCGCATAGGTTCCCCTGAATTAACATGTTTCTGGTCAGCTGTAATACAGGTACAGAAGGCTATAGGCCAATGGGCCGGGGGCTGTATTTACAGCCGTTATATAGCCCTTTGTTTCCAGGAATGTGAGTTAGAGCCAGCCAGGCGCCAGATGCGCCCAGGCTTAACAAGTTCAGCAGGTCAGGTCCTAGTAGGGCACCAGGTGCCAGTCATACCCCCCAAGGTGGGGTGTGACAAACTTGGTATCAGAGCAGGTCGTATCCCAGGGAGTCTGCAAGCCGTGCTAAGTAGAGTCCTGTCCATGGATGTGTTGTGCACCACATACTATGGGTAGGAGGCTGCAAGGCATGATAGGATGGTTGTCTTTTATTCTGATTCAGTCGTGCTATAGAGCGGTACAGTATAGGGTTGATTCCCTAAAATCTTACCATATTCTTTGGTTACAGATAATGTCAGACCAGCGCCATCCTATTACAGGTCGGAACTTAGACATTGCAGCAGGAGAAGGCACCAGCAGGATGCCTCCCCCTCATTTGGAGACAGCCCGATCAGAGGGCACTACAGAGGCATCATCCCAGCCTCCTCAGCACTCTCCACCACGTCAGGAGCCACTTGGGGCGACATTACCTTCAGTAGCCCCTATATTGACTCCTTCTAATCAGGAGGTTAGGAGTGCTGTAGTTCTGTTAGCACAGATGATGGCTGCTCAGCGTCAGCCAATGCCATCTACAGTTGCAGAATCATCAGGAGGGCCCGGTAGTTCGAGGGTCCGAGAGTTTTTAGCCCTGAATCCCCCACAGTTCACAGGCACGGACCGAACAGAGGACCCCCAAGATTTTCTGGATCAGATGCAGAGAATCTTCAGGGTTATGCACGCCACGTCTATCGAGTCAGTTGAGTTGGCAGCATTCCGGTTACGGGATATTGCGGTGTTATGGTATGAAAGCTGGGAGAGGTCCCGAGGGAGAGATGTTTCCCCTCCCACCTGGTCCAGCTTTTCAGGAGCCTTTCTGGATCATTATTTGCCGCGGGAGATTCGACAGGCCCGGGTAGACCAGTTCCTACATCTAGAACAGGGGGCCATGAGTGTTCGGGAATATTCTTTGCAGTTTGATTCCTTAGCCCGATATGCACCGGCCTTTGTTGATACTATGGCATCCAGAGTGCATCGCTTCATTACGGGATTGAATCTAGAATATGTTGAGATTTGCACTACAGCCACACTGCGAGAGGACATGGATATTGCTCGCATTCAGGCATTTGCTCAGAATATTGAGGGCATCAGACAGCGGCAACGAGAGGTCAGAAGGGTTAATCAGGAACAGCGTCGCCAGGACAAGCCAGTTGAATTACCGGGAGGGGCCCGGGGAGGACCCAGGCCCCGATTGTCAGACAGGCCGCCCAGGCCCCCACCTCCGTCACAGTTACAGGGGGGTAGATTCAGTCGCAGGGGGCAGTCAGGGAATGGTAGAGGCTCGCAGATGGCAGATTCACTATCACAGAGGAGGGCGGAGCAGAGTAGGTATACCCTACCACTTTGCCCTATATGCAATCGATGCCATTCTGGAGCATGCAGATATGGCTCCACCGCATGTTATATTTGTGGCCAAGAAGGCCATTTGATGAAAGATTGCCCAGCCAGAGGTTGAGAGGACCGCGATAGACAGGGTAGGACATCAGCAGGGTCACGAGCCACAACATCTTCGACTGGGCGCAGGCCCTCAATTTCAGCAGGCAGGGGTCGGGGCAGATCAGGGGCCTCCAGTACAGGTATGGGTCCAAGCCGCACATATGCTTTACCAGGGAGACAAGATTTAGAAGCATCGCCTGATGTCGTGACAGGTATGCTAACTATCTGCTCACACCCTGCTTATGTGTTAATTGATCCAGGGTCTACTTTGTCCTATATTACTCCATTTGTGGCACGGAAGTTTAGTATTGTACCAGAATCATTACAGCAGCCCTTTCTAGTATCTATGCCCGTTGGTGACTCTATTACAGCTAGCCGAATCTACCGCGGGTGTACAGTAGAGATTGTTAACCGTCAGACCACAGTAGATCTGGTCGAGTTAGAAATGATAGACTTCGATGCCATAATGGGTATGGACTGGTTAGTGCCATGCTTTGCCAATGTTGAATGTTGGACCAAAACGGTCCGATTCCACTTCCCGGGGGAAGCAGTACGGGAGTGGAAGGGCAGCACCGTGACGCCAAAAGGTAGGTTTATTTCCTACCTTCAGGCGAGAAAGTTGATATCTAAGGGGTGTATTTACCATCTTGTCAGAGTTCAGGATGTCCAAGCAGAATCTCCGACACTCCAGTCTGTCCCAGTGGTAAATGAATTCCCAGATGTATTTCCTGATGAGTTACCCGGTATTCCCCCAGAAAGGGAAATAGACTTTGCTATTGACTTGCTACCAGGCACTCAGCCAATATCAATACCTCCTTATCGTATGGCTCCTGCAGAACTCAGAGAATTAAAGGAGCAGTTGAAAGACTTGTTAGATAAAGGTTTTATTAGGCCGAGTACTTCCCCATGGGGTGCGCCAGTCTTGTTTGTGAGAAAGAAAGATGGCTCGCTCCGAATGTGCATAGATTATCGGCAGCTAAACAAAGTTACAGTAAAGAACAAGTATCCGCTCCCCAGAATTGATGACTTATTTGATCAGTTGCAGGGAGCCAGATACTTTTCTAAGATTGACTTGCGGTCCGGATACCACCAGGTCCGAGTACGTGAAAGAGATATTCCTAAGACAGCATTCAGGACCCGATATGGGCATTTTGAATTTCTGGTTATGTCCTTCGGGCTAACGAACGCCCCAGCAGTTTTTATGGACCTGATGAACAGTATTTTCAGACCTTTCCTGGACTTGTTCGTGATAGTATTCATTGATGACATTCTGGTGTATTCTCGCTCTGAAGCAGATCACCGGACTCATTTGCGGACAGTGCTCCAGATTCTCAGGGACCGCCAGTTGTATGCTAAGTTTTCGAAGTGTGAATTCTGGCTTAACTCAGTGGCCTTTTTAGGGCATATTGTCTCAGACACCGGTATACAGGTAGATAAGCAGAAGATAGAAGCAGTTAAGTCATGGCCTAGGCCTACCACCCCGACTGAAGTTCGTAGCTTTCTGGGGTTAGCAGGGTATTATCGGAGATTCGTTGAGGGATTCTCAACCATTGCAGCACCTTTAACTAAATTGACACAGAAAGCAGCAAAGTTTCAGTGGACGGAGGCATGCGAGCAGAGTTTCCAGGAATTGAAAGACAGGTTAACCTCCGCCCCAGTATTAGCATTGCCGGAAGGCACAGAAGGTTATTCAGTTTATTGCGACGCGTCAGGTGTCGGATTGGGTTGTGTGTTGATGCAGCATGGTAGAGTAATTGCATATGCCTCCAGACAGCTGAGAAAACACGAAAAGAATTACCCTACCCATGACCTGGAATTGGCCGCAGTAATTCATGCCTTTAAGATGTGGAGGCATTATCTGTACGGCGTCCATGTTGACATTTATACAGATCATAAGAGCTTACAGTACATTTTCACCCAGAGGGAGTTGAATCTGCGGCAACGCCGCTGGTTAGAGTTGTTGAAAGACTATGATGTGAATATTCTATACCACCCCGGAAAAGCTAATGTTGTAGCAGATGCCCTGAGCCGTAAGTCAATGGGGAGTTTGGCGTATTTGCGACCTGAGAAACAGAAATTAGCTAAAGAAATTCATCAGTTAGCTGGCCTAGCCGTTCGAGTAATAGAAACAGAAAATAATGGACCAGTAATTCAGAATTCTGCAGTGTCATCGTTAGTTATAGAGGTAAAAGAACGGCAGTATGAGGATCCCGATTTAGTCCATCTCAGAGATAGAGTTCAGAAAGGTAAGGAGCCAGATTTTCAGATAATCGAGGATGGTGTGCTACATTGTAAGGGCCGCCTTTGTGTCCCGAATGTCGCAGGACTTCATGGGCAGATCATGCATGAGGTACACTACGCTCGCTATTCCCTTCACCCAGGGGCGACGAAAATGTACCACGACATCAGAGACATCTATTGGTGGCCAAGTATGAAAACTGAGATAGCGGAATTTGTATCTAGATGTGCTAATTGTCAGCAGGTGAAAGCAGAGCACCAGAAACCGAGTGGTTTGACTCAAGAGATAATGATACCTATGTGGAAGTGGGAAGTAATAAACATGGATTTTGTAACAAGGCTACCCTGTACTAGACGCAGAAATGATTCCATCTGGGTAATAGTTGACAGGCTGACAAAATCAGCTCATTTCCTGCCAGTAAGGGCTACCTTCTCAGCTGAGGATTATGCCGAATTATATATCAGAGAAATAGTTAGATTGCATGGGGTGCCGGTATCTATCATTTCAGACAGGGGGGCACAGTTTACAGCTAGGTTCTGGCAGTCGTTTCAGAAAGGTCTGGGGATGCAGATTAATTTGAGCACAGCATTTCATCCTCAGACAGACGGGCAGGCTGAACGTACGATTCAGACGCTCGAAGATATGCTGCGAGCGTGTGTGTTAGATTTTGGGGGTAGCTGGGATGAACATCTCTCGTTAATTGAATTTGCTTATAATAACAGCTACCATTCAGTTATTCAGATGGCGCCTTTCGAGGCATTGTACGGACGAAAATATAGATCGCCGGTGGGCTGGTTTGAGATAGGAGAATCAGTATTAGTTGGCCCAGACATTGTTCGGCAGTCCGAGGAAAAGATAAAGCTTATCCGAGAACGTTTACTGACCGCTCAGAGCCGCCAGAAGTCATACGCAGATAGGCGGCGCAGAAATCTAGAATTTTTGGTAAACGATTGGGTATATCTAAAAGTGTCCCCGATGAAAGGGGTAATGAGGTTTGGCAAGAAGGGCAAGCTTAGCCCAAGATTCATTGGGCCGTATCAGGTTCGGCAAAGAATAGGCCGCGTGGCATACGAGTTGAACTTGCCTCCAGAGTTAGCGTCGGTTCACCCAGTATTCCATGTTTCTATGTTAAGGAAGTTCGTAGGGGACCCTTCTACAGTAGTTCCAGTTCAGAATGTCCAGGTCACAAAAGAGTTAGCATATGAAGAGGTTCCTGTAGCTATTTTAGACAGACAGGTTCGCAGGCTAAGAACTAAAGATGTTGCATCTGTCAAAGTATTGTGGCGTAATAGAAATCGGGAGGAAATGACGTGGGAGGCTGAAGAAGATATGAAAAGCAGATACCCTCACCTATTTCAGGTATAGTCAGACGACAGGTATGTCTGTGTCATTATTTATACAGTACCTTATGGTTGTATGTTGTAAATGATAAAGAAAGAAGTTATATTCAGTTGTCCAGTGGATTTTAGAATATTGTGTGCAGTGCCTGTGTTGGACTTTTCTGCATTTCAGGTTTTTGCGATAGTCCATATTACAGAGGAAACTCTGCCGAAATTTTTCTAGAAAGTAAAGTAAGCAGTCCTTTAGATAACAGTGTACATTCGAGGACGAATGTTCTTAAGGGGGGGAGAATGTTACACCCCGTAGAATTCCCGGCACTTAGATGACCTATTCGCACGTTGGTTAAGTATATTTGAAGGCCATACGTGCTAGGGAAAGGCCCGGGAAAAGATCGGACGAGAAACCCGTCGAAACCATTGTGGGAGGAGCCAGGCAGAGCCCCTCCGCGATGGCAGCGTGTCACGGAGGTGAGGCCTCCGTGATGGCTCCGTGACACGTTGCCCTTGTCCAGGCCCAAGTATATAAAGCCCCCACTTCGGGTTAAACTCATTTTCATCAGTTATCAATTTCCAGAAACGTAGTGAACAGAGGGAAAACGAAGGGAGATTATAAATTATCGTCCGATTACGCCGTCAAACGCTGCCCAAACCCAAATTAATCCTAGATACCAAGGTATTTAGCAGCAGAGAGCATTTCTACGGAGTTAGTTTCGCAAAATACGGCCGACGAATCGGCGAGCCGCCGAACTAAAGTAATTAGAATTGCTCTAAATTAATGTCTATGTGTTCCTAGATGAGAAGTGAATACTTCTCCCTTCTGGGCCGCTGAAAAATAGCGAGTTTTCGACCGTCTTTCGATAAGCCTAAGTTTAGGCTATAAACTATATCGAAAGTAACGTTACTCTTTACAATAAAGCTGTATTTAGTATTGATTGACGTATTTATGAATGCAGTTGGGAGAAAATAGTTGAAGTACCGGCCGAGCCTCGTCCGACGGATGAATAGTCGGAGATAAGGTATGTAAAGTTAGTTTCCTTCGGCAAGTTAAGTAATATCAGTGTAGTGTAACAAATTACGAACCAGTAGAATGTTCAGAAGTCAAATGTTGCGTTATTATGAATGTTGGTACGATGTGAGAAACATTGGGTTGTAATGTGTATGAAACCTATCAGTATGATATAGATTCTAACGCAAGCGTTAGAGATTGCCCAGTATATTCAGTGTGTGATGTAATATGCCATGTTAAGATATTGTTGTGTTCAGCTGAAACCCCGCGGAGTAGTACAGTATCCGTAAAGCACTTCAGAAATAGAATAGCAGGCTAAAATGAAGTTCAGAAAGCATGTCAGGAATAGTAAATCAGGTTACTATAGAAAATCAGTATACAGCCTAGCTCAGCAGAAAGATTATATTCGTACATATATATATAGTACTTCCAGCCTCAGCATGTATCAAGTGTGTACATATTTCTATCACTAGTCCAGCATATAGTGTATACAGAAACTTAGCAAACAGTAGAGTTTTCAGCAGAAACATTATCTTATATAACATTTGCCCAGTACAGCCCGGCAAGAGACTATATTCATATTTATACATCTTTACTTGCCTCAGCACGTATTAAATACGTACAGATTACTATCAGTAGCCCAACATGTAATATATATGATACTTTATCCCTATTAGCCTCAGCATGTGAGATACCCAGACAGTATTACCAGTTGAGACCGTTGTATTGTTTGGGGTTGGATTACTTAGCATCCATGACCGCCCAGGGTTAATAGCTGTATCGACTCGTCCGCCAGAGGACGAGGATACGTCACTCTACGGAGTGGCATGCCGTCCCGCCAGGGGACGAAGATGGGATGCCAGTTTTTCCCCATATTTGTGCCTTGATCGGCCTTACACACCCCAGTCGAGCGGATACGCCCGGGTGCAGATTCAGGAGTCCTCCGGACTCAGATGCAGTTATAGTCAGGGGCTCAGCGATCCCAAGTGCATACCCAGGGGACCGGCAGGGTGCTTACAGCCAGTATAGGAGATGGGTTGACCGGGGTAGGGGTATAGATTCTGTGTTGATTGTACCTCCCGGCTTATGGGGGCCGGGTAAGGTTGTGTATGCCATGTTATGTTATGTATGTTATGCTATATTACAGTAGATATGAGTAGATTAGTAGTAGAATGATACATCTCCAGAAATGACACCTACTCCCTCCAGCATGATTAAGAACAGGTACGATCTACACCATCAGATAGTTAATCTAGTTCTTCTTATTCCAGTTTCGACAGTTATGTTATTGATTTCAGATATCCCTTCAGTTCTTACAGATTCAGTTATCTCCTGCTATTCAGAATTTTTAGTTATATTACTTGTATTCAGCTGTATTCAGTTTGCTTTACATACTCAGTACCAGCGGTACTGACGCCCAGTGGGGCGCTGCATTACTTGCCTGCAGGTACCCATAGACGCGCAGGCGATACCACGTGATCCCCATCAGCGGTCGAATATTCAGCTCCTGTCATCTGGAGACTGAATTTCTAGAGGTGTAGTTCAGTTCCTTTTGTTGTACAGTACGGGTAGGTCGGGGCCCTGTTCCGATCATTTCTATTATTCTTCTTAGAGGCTTGCAGTCTGTATGTATTCCCTGTGGTCAGATGAGCCGGTCGTGTGAGGTCGTGCAGTTGTATAGTTGCCTTTACTCCTTTCTTTCTTTTGTAATGGTCGTGTGGGGGCATAGTTTGCCAGTAGTGGTGACCTTGCCGGTCACGTAGCTTTTCAGTATGTTATGTTTGAGTTACAGATAACTAGACAGCATGGTGGCCTTGTCGGCCCGCATAGGTTCCCCTGAATTAACATGTTTCTGGTCAGCTGTAATACAGGTACAGAAGGCTATAGGCCAATGGGCCGGGGGCTGTATTTACAGCCGTTATATAGCCCTTTGTTTCCAGGAATGTGAGTTAGAGCCAGCCAGGCGCCAGATGCGCCCAGGCTTAACAAGTTCAGCAGGTCAGGTCCTAGTAGGGCACCAGGTGCCAGTCATACCCCCCAAGGTGGGGTGTGACAGTCTTAATAGGAGGTGGCTCAACTTTTGGATTTGATGTCTCAGGCCACATCTTCATTTTGGTCACTGGCTGTAAAATATTTCTATAAGCTTTCAGGTAGGTATGTTTTTTATACCACCTACTAACTGAATCAAGAAGATTGGATTTATCATGATACATGGCTGCTATAGCATGTGCACAAGGAATCCCTTTCAATGTCCAAACTCTGCAAATGTAAGTTTTTTAAACTAAGTTAACCACATGTGTATATAGACCATCCTTCACTTCATATCCAGCATCACCATTTCACTTAATTTCCTCCTTCATCGACTTCTCCACATTCAAATTTAGTACCATCATTGCCATTAGGGATATGTCATGAGTCCAAGTATCTGCAAATGATGCCACTTTAGTGAATCTACTCATTACCTTCTTCCTAATCTCTTCAAGCATGTTGATGATAGTTTTGTGCCTAACACCTAACACCCAAGCATTGAAGCTTTCAGCCATATTGTTATCCATACTATCACATTTTGAGGTTGTCCTGAATATTGATTTGGACCATCTCTCAGGATTAAAGCTTGAGTCATTAGAAATGTTATCACCTAACAGTGCAAGTTTGTCCATGTTCTTCTTAAGTTCAGCTTTAAATGTTGATCTTGCACAAGCCCAAAATCTATTTCTTCTTTCAACACCATTCCATTTTTTTGACCAATTTGCTAGTATATGTCTTGCACACATTCTATGTTCATATTCTAGAAGTAACTCCTGAACAACTGAAAATAATCCCTAGAAACAAATGCAACAAGGTGAAGTTATAAATTTGTAGCTATAACAATCCAAAAACAGTAACTATATTGCAGTTATAACAAGTTTAAATCATACACAAACTAGTGTTACAAACAAACTTAAAACAGTAAACTATATCTGACTTAAAACGTAGCTAACAAGTGTTACAACTAAAAGAGGCAAAACAGATATTACCGAACTGTATAGTTTATAATTTCATAAAGAAGCCATAAAGTATATACATAATGCAAAAGTCAGGTGTTAAGGCTAAGTAGTTTTTCTTTATTTTGCTGCATCTGTTTTGATCTTTCTATTTTGAAAATGTGAATGACCTTTAATTGAAGAGTAAATATGACCAACACAACTGTGATGCATGTTGCATTGTCTGCAGATTGCAGCTATTCTAGAACCACCTCTGAAGATTTTCTTGTTGAAGTTTTTTTATTGCACTACTGGTTTGTCAATCATATAATGGCTTGTACAAATCTAGCTCAGTTATTTGTTCTTTCACAAAGTGCTCATTAGCAGTCCAGCGATCTATTTTGAAATGCAGAGTTATTATTTGTTTTGCATATTCTCTCAAGCTGCATAAACTCTAATTCTAATCCGAGAGAGGGTGTGTCCTTTTGGACCTTTTCAAGCATTTCAGTGCCCCAGGAGGTGGCTTATTGCAGTAAGAAATCTAAGTCTAAATCAGCAGCTATTAGAAATGTTACAAACTAAGTTAAAACTGTAAGAAATCTAAGTCTAAATCAGCAGCTATTAGAAGTGTTATAACTAAGTTAAAACAATAATAAATCTAAGTCTAAATCAGTAGCTAAATTAAGTCAAAATCAGCAGTTATTAGAAGTGTTATAACTAAGTTAAAACAGTAAGAAATCTAAGTCTAAATCAGTAGCTAAATTAAGTCTAAATCAGTAGCTAAACTAAGTCTAAATCAGCAGATAGAACAAGTGTTACAACTAAGTTAAAACAGTACCTAAACTGAGTTAAAAGCCAATTAAAGAAAAGAAAGAAAAGAGAGGATGGCCTTATGCTTAAACAACAATAGCTATAACAGTAAGAAATCATACTTTTTGCATGTCACTTATAAGTATCAATCCTGCTCCTTCATCATTGATGTTCAAATCAGATTTCAAATTTCTCAAAAACCAAGATCAAGTATCTTTAGTTTCAGTCGCAACTACAACCCAATGCTATTGGGAACATTTGATTATTCCCATCCTTTACAATAGCAACAAGCAGTTGACCCTTAGATATCCCCTTCAAAAAACAATCATCTAACCCAATGCACTTTCTACAACCCTCAATGAATCCTTTTTTCAAAGCTGAAAAATATATATAGAAGGAGTGGAAGAGTTTTTTTCCATCATCACAGTCTGTGACCTTTACCACACAAGTGTTTCCTGGATTTGATTCAAGAAGAACATCTCTATAACCATATATTCTACTAAACTCTGCAATGTGATCACCCATTACCTTCTTCAACACCTTTTTTTGGCTTTCAAACATACAAACTCAATTCATCCCTGACCAGATCTTGCAATTCCCACCCTTTTATGGAAGGTTGAGAAATAATCCTACTTTTATAGTACTTTGTCAAAAACTTAGAATTGCACATTGTATTGGTATTGATTCTATAGCACTTGTGTCTAGGATTATAGGTTCTAATAATGAAATTGAGAGATTTAGAGTCTTTACTTGCATACAATAACCAAGGACAACCACTTGATTTACATTTGACTCTAGCTCTTCTTTTATCATTAGAGATCTTTTCTAGCTGACAACCTCTTTCAATTGCATACTTTCTAACAACTTCTCTAAATTTTTTAACATTTTCAAATATCATATTTAGTTGCCACACAACAAGCTTCCATATTGGATCATATGAGATCCTTTTGTTGTTCTTTGCTCTTAAAATTTCAGATCTGTCAACATGTGATTCCCCCTCACTTTCACTATCAAAACTATCTTTATCTGAACTATCATAGAAAGGCTCATCAGGTAGTAGCTTACCAGAAAGATTTTTCTTGGCTCTGTCAATATCTTCAAAATCAGGATCTATGTCAACTGGTCCCAGAAAATATTCAGAAACGTTTTTTTTCCTTGGCTCTCTTTTTTTTCTTTATATATGTTTTCAGATCTGCCTTGACTATGTTTAACTCTTCATGAACATCACTCACATAACCATCCTCATCACCAGAAAGGTCAATATTCTCATCCTCTTCAACTTCATCATGGACAGTAGGTTCTACATCATCTTCATCTAAATCTTCATCAGAATCTTCCTCTTCATTAGACAACCCAAATTCATCTATATTTTCAGTACTTTTTCCTACCAGATTTGATGTTTGGACCCCTTGTATTTGACCTCTACCATCAATAAGTTCTATTTCTTTACCTAAAGGTGCATTGAGACCTTCACCAACTATGTGGATAGAATCTTTACTAGGACCACCTACCCCACATGTGGTCTCAAAAGACTCACTGCTCACATGTGTATTTTTAATAAAAACTTCCCCTTTATGACATATATAAATATACATAGTACCCCCATTAGCCAACAAATTAGAAAACAACAATAAATCTCCATCTTTCACCAATGCCAGCAAACCTCCACCATCAAGAACAACAACATACATTTTGTCTATATTGGAAACCCCAAAATTCTTATAATAATCTTTCACTTCCAGAATAGACAAATTGTTCATATCAATATTGAAGGCATATTCCTTATTTCCCCCAATATAAACAGGCCCTACATCACTCACAAGTATACTACCAAGATGAAACCTCAAATTTATGTATTTCGTGGCCATTAGGTAGAACAATTGAAGTGTTCAAAGATTAAAGCATCAATTTTTAATATAACTGAAATAATGACAAAAATTAGGAAAAATTAAGTAAAATAAGAGAGCACCTGTGTGACGATGAAAATCGCATATAGCGTAGTATAATTTACAAACTCGTCGACATAAAAATCACAGGAACCCTAATTGCAAACTCATCATCATAAAAATCACAAAATACAACAAACCCTAACTTTTCTTTTTGGTAAATTAGCAACTAACCTAGATGAGATGATGAAAGTCACCGGCGAGATTAAAGTCACCGTCATTTCTGCTGTAATATTTGATCAGTTGTGCAGAGAAAGAGGAAGAGTAAGAGTAAAAGCGTAAAGAGTAAAGAGTAAAGAGAAGAGTGGGAAAGGGTAAAGAAAGAGTAAAGATTATACGTATATGTGGACAGCCAATGTGGAAATAATATTATACGTGGACAGTCATGTGGCATTTTTAAAAAAATAAAATGGCGAGTGTATCACATGGAATTATTCCAATTATTCAGGTGTATTTCTGACATTTAAGTATGATAGTTCAGATACCTAACGCAAACTAGTCATAGTTCAGATACCAAACTCACAAAACCGATATAGTTCAGGTGTGTTTTTGGACCTTTACTCTAAAATTAATCAAGTTACTCGTAAACTAACTTTACATAATCTATATATCTATATAAAAGAGGGACTTAGGCCGGCCTACATGTCATATCTCACAGTCTAGGAATCTCATTTATTTTTTTTCCTGTATTTTCTCCTTTTTTTCAGTTTGTTCATTAAAATTTAAAAAAAATCCAACAGTCATGTTTATTCATCTTGATAATTGACGTCTCTTCCTCTAATAACTTCTGCCAAAAGTACTCGCTTCCTCCCCCTCTTCCTTTTCCTCTCTCTCTGCATCTTCTTTTGTCTTTCCCTCTCTCATCTTAAAAAGAGTAAGAGATAAGTTGATATATCAAATTCTTGGGAATTGTTGATCAAAAAAAAATCTTCAAATCTCTTTTACATCAATGGAGGAACATTAGTGCAGTAGAAAGAAGTTGAAACAAACTTTGTTGTAACATTAAGTTTATTTTAGAGATTACTACCTTAACAGAGGATAAGATACAAGGATTATTCTTTTCGATTAGGAATTCTGTCCAAATTTACTCTTCGCCACCGAGGTAAATCTTCTCTTTTATCTTTTTTCGATTTTTAGCTTTTCTTACATGTTTAGTTGATGTTTCATGTATCTTCTTACAATTCCTTTTATATCAATGGAGGAATATATAGTGCAGTAGAAAGAAGTTGAAACGAAACTTGGCTGTAATATTGAATTTATTTTAGGAATTACTACCTCAACAAAGGATAAGGGATAAGGATTATTCTTCTCGATTAGGGATTTTGCCAAAATTTACTCCTCGCCACCAAGGTAAATCTTCTCTTTTCTCTTTTTACAGTTCTTAGTTTTTCTTTATATGTTAGTTGATGTTCCATGCATCTTTAAATTTACATCCTCGAATTTGCTGATTGATTTGGGTTCATGACATATTAAAATAATGTATCTTTTGGCTAATTTATTGTCTATTTATGAGATTAATTTAATTTTTAAAAAAATATACAAAAATTACATTCTTACACTTGAAGGATTTTAGTAACACATGTTCTGTTGGAATTTTAGGAAAATAAGACTCGAAGTTTGACATACAAAAGTTTCAGGTTCTTCCGTTCTTCTGTTTCTGCTAGACTGCAACCACACAATGAGTTGGAGCCCTTTAGGAGTTTGGACAGTCCTAACAATAATTATGTATTTAAGAATAAGAAGTATTTTTTTGAGTTTTGTCAAGGTATAGAATTAGAATAATTAGATGCTTAAAACAATTTTATGATAAGTTCTACACTTTTTTATAAGGATAAGAACACGAGTCTCTCCCTTGAAAATTAATGAGATATTATATACTGGTCAATGCTTACCAACCACTTTCATAATAAATATAATAATTATTTTATTTTCTATCATCGGAAAGACAGTCATACTAGGTTATCAATCTTATTTTATAATGAAACGAAACTTGACTGTAACATTGAATTTAATTTAGGAATTATTACCTCAATAGAGGATAAGTTAAGGGACAAGGATTATTCTTCTCGATTAAGGATTTTGCCCAAATTTACTCCTCGCCACCAATGTAAATCTTCTCTTTTCTCTTTTTGCGATTTTTATTTTTTTTTAAATATTTATTTGATGTTTTATGTATCTTTAAATTTATGTTCTCAAATTCCTGCTTCATTTAGGTTTATTACATAACTAAAAAACACATCTTTTAGTTAATTTTCTGCCTATTTATGAGATTCATTTGATCTTTAATGAAATATACAAAAAATACATTCTTACACTTGAAGGATTTTAGTAACACATGTTCTATTGGAATTTTAGGAAAATAAGACTCGAAGTTTGACATACAAAAGTTTCAGGTTCTTCCGCTCTTCTATTTTTGCTAGACTGCAACCACATAATGAGTTGGAGCCCTTTAGGAGTTTGGACAGTCCTAACAATAATTATGTATTTAAGAATAAGAGGGAGTGTTTTTTTTAGTTTTGATAACGTACTTAGAATTAGAATAATTAAAGGCTTAAAACGGTTTCAGGATAAGTTCTACACTTTATTTTAAGGGTAAGAACATGAGTCTTTCCCTCGGAAACTAATGATATATTGCATACTTGTCACTATTTACCAATCACTGTCATAATAAATATAATAATTATTTTTATTATCTATCATTAAAAAGACAGACAGACTTGGTTATCAAAATTATTCCATATAATATTTGTTGGTAATTATATAGCACGTGACCTTTGGTTTAACCTTGAAAAGAACAGGCCAGTGCATTGAGAACCCGTTATGAGTGTATTCGAGAGAATTTTTTTTCTCCTCTTATTAGAAAAGCAACAAAAATAAGCTAAGTCATTTTTTTCTTGACTGTTCTATTTTTAAAAAAAATAGAAACCACTTTTACTGATCCTAAAAATTGCGTCTCTTCCTCTAATTTCTCGAAAACTTATTTATCTAAAAATACTAAATACTCTATATAACTCTCTATGTGTTTGTGTATTTGGTCTTCAATTGCACTTACCAAAGAAGGAAAAGAATAATAAATTTGTGTGAACTTTGTCACCGCAGTTATTTTGATGTGAGATATCATGTCCTTAAACTTTGATATTGAACAACACACACATACAACAGAGAAGTTCTAATCTTGCTTTATAAAGGAGTCACGTGAACTATACGTGCTAATATTTTTATTGAAAATATTATCTGGAGTGAACTCTTGATATTTTTTTATATCATTGGTCACCAAGTTCCTCTTACACATTTGCATTAAATTCTTACTAGCAGTTCAGTTTTGACTTGCTCCTTGATGTGTGGATTCAAGATAACTTGATGCTGACATTTGTCTTGAAACAAAGATTTACATATATCAATAAGATGTTTTACCCTTGAAATGAATATGTCGTTGAATTGTTATGTTGCTTCTCTTTTCAAGAGGTTCTGAATGACCAACCAAAACTAACATTCCGCATTGAACTTGTTCCCTTGAGTTATGGCTAATAGCACTTACCGATTCATTAGCTTAAACTTGAGTAAATCTTGGATTTTCTATAGTTTTTTCAAATGGAGAAGCTATAAGGTTCTTCTTTTAATCTTCTAACAAATTGAAAATTGCATGTGGCGTACTTTCTATATCGTTTGTTATCCCCATAAGAAAATATATGTTATTAGTATAATTAAGTTCTTGTATGAGATCTTCGTTGTATTTCTATACTTCAACCTACTCGAGTTGTGTCAATGCTATATTCGTAGAAGTTGTTGGTATTCTTAACATTTGTAGAGTAAAAATAATTTTTTTTAACCAAAAAATCAAGCATTTTTGATTGAATTTTCATATTGTATTGAATTTTACAGAGATTACCAGTGATCAAGTTACAGCCAACATTCATGAGGGTCACAGAGCTATTCGACAAATTTTACATTTAAAATTATAAGAGAATTCTTATTGTTTCATTATTTCACCAAGGTATTGAAATATGTTAATAACAGGTGTTGAAATTTGTTAATAATCTTTCTTCATTTTATTTAATCTTACTTTATATCTATCATAAATTGAGTTAATTTGGTTTGTAAAATAAAGCAAAAATCTCTAATCTAAGACTATAGAGGGGCAAAAAGATTAGAGAAGATCTTATAAAATACAAGAAAAAAGAAGAAGAAAAAAGCTATGATGACTTTCAAAATTTTTTATCGGGGTTCAATTCTCTTTTCCCTTTTGGCTTCTACAATCGATTTGTAAAAGTTCTATGTCCTTTATCCATCTATTTTGGTGATTTTCTAAAAAATTATCTTTTTTTTTATTGAGCTGATTTTTTGAACCTTCAGTTGTTGAGCTAGTGAGTTTGATAAATTTCTGATTTTTTTAAGATCTGACCTCTATATATAATTGTTTTTGTTGCTTTTGTTGAGTTTTATTTTTGGAAGAGACTGATCTAATTTTGTTTAAAGGTTAGATATTTTTAATCATCTATATGACTTCGCTACTGTAGTCTGCAGGAGTCACATTTCTATTACTGTAGCTAGTAATTATTCACATCAACTTTTGAACGATAAGAAGCATGTTAAAGGTATAATAAGAGATTGCGTTTATTACTCAATATTTTTTTACCCCAGACATGAATATAGAAGCAAATATTCCTTATTAAATAGGATTACATAAAATATAGATAGCTAAGTCCATCTAGAAAAATTACAATGGAATGATTTTTTCTTCTTATTTTGGAATAATGCACGTTCCTCCTCTAATTCTATGTACACTTGTATTGTTGCATGCAATAGTATACAGTTTCTGGGTTATCTAATTTTTTTCTATAATGATTTTGTAATTTTTTTGTGTAATGGTGGTAGGATATACATTGAAAATCAATGTCATTTATTAGACCTATGAATTGATATCTGAAGTATATGCTAATTGAGCATTTACCTGAGTTTTCGCTACTGAAATTGCTGAACGTACAACCAGAATTTCCTTTAAAGATATATACTGATATCTCTGAAAAATAAATTTAAATTTTGTATGCCTATGGTAAAAATGTAAAGACCTTAAAAACCTTATCAGCCTTTGATATGCTCAATGAACCATGACAAAAAGACGAGAAGTAATAAAATTTTGACATGGCTTCAAGGATGTTGTGTCAGACGACTCATTTAGGAAGACTGGAGTGAAACTTCTGTAGTCCCAAGACATATCAAGCCATAAAAATTCAACATAATTGAATTCAAGTATAGTATATAGTAAACTCTAGCTATGCACGTAATCTAGAAAAGGGTAAACCACATTACGTCTTAGAGTAAAACATTCATTTCAAGTTGTTGAGCCGAATACTCATATTGTAGTTCTTGTTTTGTTGGTTAAAACATTTATGCATTTGAAATTTTCAACTTGTAAGTGCCATTTGAAACGTCATAAATGGAACTTAATATGAATTAAGGGTTTGGTTGTTCGCCCATTTCATTTGTACGTAAATTTGATTTTGATTTACTATACAATAAATTATTTGTTCACATTCAACAGAGAAGTGTGGATAGATTTTCAAGTTAAACTGCAAGTTGTAAATACTATTTAAAGTAATAGATGTGTATTTCTGGACTAACATTGGAATAAAAGTATAGTTTTAAATTGAAACCTATCACTTTGGTATCCTGATTTATTATAAAGCACCTAAGGAACTTATTAATTTATTGAAATATTTTTTCCCTTCAAGTATATATAATTAGTTGATTTTTTGTGCAATCATGACATATACTCTCTTTTATTTTTTATTTTAATAATTTTTTTTATGCCATTTAAATGGGGGAACATTTAAATGATATACGTAGTGCAAAAGGGAGGGGTAGACTTTCTACAAGGAAATATTAAGTTAAAACTAGAATATCTATTCACCTTTTTTTCCACCTTTCTATTTTTTTACCGATAATTATTTATTTAAAATTAATATTTCACGTTGATATTTATTTGATTCTTCTAAAATTCCAAATATTAGCACATCTAAAAAGCAAAAGCTAAATAATAAAATAAAATCAAAGACGATTGATTCAAGTATAAATGATAAATGTTACTATCATTTTCTTTTTCTCAATTAACGTTTGTTACTATGTAATTTCATATGTAAGGTATATATTATTGTAGTTCTAAAGGCCGATAGATTTTCTTCATATTGTAGATATCATATTTTTATATCTTGATACTATAAAAAGAGAAAGTGTTAGTGCTAATTGAATTATATTCGTCATTTATTTAATTTATAAAGTTATTTTGCATGCATATTTATTGTTTAGTCTATTTATTTTATTTTAATTAAATTTATGAAAATATTATTTTATAAAGTTAGTGATTTCAAATGATGGCGAAGCTTGAATACTTTTATTAGCTATATATATATAACAATTAAAGATTAACACCAGGGACGCGATATCGAGTGTGACACAAAATTTAGGTTGAAATACAGCAAAACCCTTTGTTCTTTTTATTTGTTGGCAAAACCCTTGTTCAGTTGGTCTCATTCTGTATTTACAGTATATATATAAACACCAGAAGTTTCTACCGAAGCCCAAATTTTTTCTCTATTCTTCTTCTCCCAGTCTTCAGTTATGGCTCCTGATGCTGCTCATGCTCTTGCAGGTTTTGATTCTTTCACCCTTTTCTTTTCCTTTCTTGAAAATTTTCAAATACTGCAAAGCATGTTATATCTTGAAATTGTTTTAAGCAGTTAGAGAAAAAGTTCAGAAGTTTCTGAAGGCGGCTTGTTCAGGGGATATTGAGCTTTTCAAGAGTAAGTTTCCAATTTCAAAAATCAAAGTCACAACTTTCCTTTTTGTTCTGCTTTATTTTGGGGTTTCAGTTTATGCTGCATGGTATTGATGAATGTAAAACAGAATTGGCAAAGCAACTGGATGATGGGAAAGGGTTGGCCGGTACGGTGGGGGATGTGAAGGATGCTAACAAACGAGGGGCATTGTTTTTTGCCGCTATGGAAGGCAAGATTGAGTTGTGCAAGTACTTGGTGGAAGAGTTGAAGGTTGATGTCAATGAAAAAGATGCTGAAGGTATTTAATACTAATAATTTTCTTCGTTCATCATTACGTATGCAGGACCTAATTTGAGTTCTTGTTTAGAAGAAATTGGTTCTAGAGCTTGAATCTTGACGGTTTCTATCTTTTGACCTTCTTAAAGTTTGAGGGTAAGATGCCATGCCTAGTATATATATTTCTTGATAATTGGTGAGTTGAATTTCTTTTCATAATGTGTATATATTTTGTATCTAAAACTGTATTTTTATCTGAGAGGATGTTGGTTTGTACTTTCTAATATAAAAGGTAGAATATTCTAGATACAAAATTTAGATTTAGGTACTTCAGGACAATGAATCATTAGTTCAGGTACGGCCCATGAAATTTACCCTGCACTCACTTTGTTGACTATGTATATTCTTAGGCGACTATGTGCTTAGGCACTATTTGGTTATAAGCGTGCTTCATATTTCAAGAGCCCAAACTTTCATTGCGGAATGAAAAGTTTGAAGTATAACAACCTGTTATTTGGTTTGATGTTTGATTTGAGATGTATTATTGACCCCTTTCTTCCAATTGTTCTTGAAAATTTTGTCCATTATTCTAAATCAATGGATGCTCTTTTATATGTTAGAAGGAAAAGTTATGCATCATTTTTGGATCTACTTGGCATCAAAACATTTTGGTGGATTTGCACCATTTGAATTTTATGTTTCCTTGTCATCCAAATATTTGACAACGTTGTGGTGCCTAAGTGCAGACAATTCAGATAATTAAATCAGTTTTTCAGCCTTTCAAGAGAATGTTATGATAGACGAATATGTAGCACATTGAATTAAAGTAGATATAAAGATACCTAACAATTGAAAGAAAAGTTCTATAGCATAGTTGTGAGACCAACAATATTATATGGAAATGAATATTGAACTTCTGATGTGCTCGGCTTGTCAACGAAACAACTACCGTGAAAATGCCAATTTAAAATCAATCACCTTATGCAAGTAGTACACATCAATAATAAAATTAGAGGAAGACTTCAGTAATGGTTTGGATGCGTCCCTGTGCAGGCCTCCAAATGCATCCATGTAGGCTTGACATTATGATGATTGAATGTGCTAAATGGACAAGGTAAAACTAAAATCACAAGGGCGGGAAGTTATCTCAAAAGATCTAAAATCTCTAAGAATCAAGCTGCACTTGGCTAGAATACAAAACGATAGATGCAAATGATACATATAGGTGATAGTAATTTGTTGTTATCAAGGCTTACTGGGGAATTTACATTAAGTCTTGGTAGGACAAGCGTATAAGTTAGGGAACCTCAAATCTTTTAAAACCCTTAATTTGCTCTGAAAGACAATTTATTCATCGATATAGGAATGGTGGACTCAAATACTGCGTAATATATGGAGGATTCATATTATTGATCCCAATTTATTTGAGATTGCTCTTATTGATTGGTTGATTGTTGATATGTGCTGAAAGTGATATTGCTGTATATTGATTTGAATATGTTGTTTCTTCATAGGTGAGACTCCTGTTCTTCACGCTGCTAGGCATGGACACACTGCCACTGTCCAGTACCTCATAGAACAGGGTGCAGATCCTGCAACACCCAGCGCCTCGGGGGCAACAGCTTTGCATCATGCTGCATCAATTGGTAGTTTCTTCCGCCTTGTTAATAGAACTGATTGAAGCTTCTATTTATGACAGGAAAAGATTGGTGCGTTCATATGCATTTAGCTGCCGTAACCTTGTGGCTCTTGTACAGTGAACTCTTCTATTTAAGGAGTTCCACATTTTTTGATAAAAATGTTTGACAAACAAGTCAATAATTTTTGTAATTTTTTTTGATTGTTTATATTAATTAATGGAACTTTTGGGGGATATAAGTTGTTTTGGATTTTAGGAATATGAAAGAGAAAATTGTATTGAGAATTTGTCGTATTATATAATATGCAAATTTTCTTTTTAGCAAAGTTGACATTATTATGAATTGCCTAATAATAGTAGAGTGACCCATCTACTTAACCCTTGGTCAGCAGTTTTACTTGACATCTTCACTTAATCTAGTGGATTAGTTGAAGTGTCGCACTTTTTGGTCGAGATGTACCGTCATTTAAAATGGAAAAAGAACAGCAAGTAAGACATAGCTATAGGTCTAATCTAAAATTTTCCTAGTAAGTACTTCGAGACTCAAAATAACATGGCAATCGTAAAAGTAGAGGAGGACTAGAAAGTGAGAATAAAGTTGAAACTTCAGCAGATAGAAGGCTATAAAAATTTCCCCATTGTGTAATAACATGGATTGAATAAGATTTGAATGAGATGAGATCATAGATCAGAAAAAGCTAGCAGCCAGAAAGCAAATGACATGCTAGGGCTAGTGTGGACTTGATTCTATATTGTGACTCTCTTATTGTATAAGTGATTACCAGATAGTTGATTGCACAGAATTACAGTTCCATTGGAAGTAATTTGGTAATACTGATTGTAACTTGTGATCCATCTTACTTAAGGAAATAAGTTTTCAGGAGTTCTCTTTTCTGTAGAGTTATGGAATAAGTGAATCAAACAGGTAATTGAACAGAACAAGAGTTTTACTTGAAGTAACAAGGGATATTGTAATTGTGACCCCTCTTACTAAAGGAAAAAAGTTGTGGAAGGGTTTTCTTTGTTCGATCTGTAGCCTAACCAAGTAGCCTGCTATTTTGCATGTACAATCGTAGCCCTTCATCATGGTTGCTCCAATTGAAATAGGAACCAAAAGGTAATGATCAAAGTTCTCTGTCCACCAATGGAGGCAATCAACACTCTGCTTCTTTGAGATCCAATCTTTATTTGAGCTGATCAGTTATAGTGCTATGTGTTGCCTTTGAAATTTTCAGCCTTGTTATATAGGAAGAGTCAGTTGAACTCCAAGCTAATAGCAAAGGACAATGTAGGACAACCTTTCCAGATTCTTTAATATATATATATATATGTACATATATATATATATATATATATATATATGTTATTTTCCCCCCTTTTTAGGGCTGAGCTCTCTGGCTTTTTGCCGTCTATTGTGAGGAGAAAATGGAAGAACTGATCAAAAGGTCTAGCAGGACAATCTGCAGGTCTGTTGTAAAACTTAAGCAAATAAAGGGAGGAAGAGGCCGACATTAACTCTGGAAAGGCAATGCTTCTAAGACTTGGATATTACATTTATGCTGTGTGCTTGAAAGATGTGTTCGTGATGGTTTCTCTTCAACAGTTCTCCAAAAATGAACCTCAAGATAGTTTTTAATTGGTAAACGACATGAAAACCCACTAGAATCTGTAGCTTTTGTGATTTGAACAAGTTCTGGGGAGCAAGAATTAGAATCCCATCAATGAGTTGGTCAAAGTTTTTATCATAAGCAAATAAACGCAGATAAGGTAAGCAAATTAGGCGATAATCAGCAGTAAGAAGTAGAGATGGATACGGTGGGGTTTGCTATGTTTTCTATTTGCTGCATACTTTTCAGGTCACTTTTCTACTTGCAGCTGTTGAAAACTTAACTTTAGCCTCTATTTTTCTGGAAATGTTATGCTAATTTGTAAACTAAATCTGTAGAGACTTAGACGCCCTTAATGTTTGACCTTTCTGGCTTTATTTGCCCTTTTCTTTCCTTTCTTTCTGCCAATGCTACATCTTTTGTTCTCAATTGATGACTAGAAATGACCCTAGATTGCTAGAGCTTCAAAGAGCTGGCATGACTCGAAAATGTTTTCTTATAATGTAATTTATGCAGGATTGGATGACCACATCAATGAAGATGTATAAGGAAGCTGATTAATACTTCTGTATCTCATTTGTTTGTTATTCTTTACTGATGAAAGTGTATCATGAAAAGATCCTTCTAAGTTAACTCTATGAGAAACATAATTTGGATTGTTGGTCATATAATCAGCCTTTGTTCTGTTCACAACAAACACATTATGAGTCATCTTCATCTCAAAATATCATAATTGGTAGAAAGACTCTTTTTTAAAGCTGTTGAAGCTTGAAGAAAAGCAAGACTAGTTCTGCAGGCTAGAAAAAAGTCCATCTGCTCCTCCTCATCATTCTAAAGGATGCATGTTTGCAGTTATATTTCTCCTGGATAGAACTTTCTTCTTTCTAAAGGAAAATTTTAAAAATAGCTGGAATCTGAGAAAGTTGGTCTAGCTATTTCAGCAGCCGCGTTCATTATAAGAGTATAGCTCTGTCGCTATTATAATTTGCGCCTTCCATTTTTAATTTGAACTCATTCGTTTAACTTGGCATGATGAATAAGAAGACAGTTGAGGATAGCTGTTTTTTATGCTAAATGAGGGAAGTTTTTTAGGCCAATACTTGGATTTTGTTATCTGAATTATGAAAACTCAGAGAACTGTAAATGTCGGGTTGATTTGAAGTTTGAGGTTATTAATAAATGAGGCATGAAAGTTAATGAAGACTTCAGAAAGTAGTGCCACGGGGAGAAACTATGCCTGGCTGGCGAACATGTTCCATTCAACTACATTTGTTCCTTTAATCCATAGCTTAAAAGAACGCGGAGTTGTAGATAGTATCACCTTTAGCTGGTAGCTAGCAAAGAAGTTATCCCCAGATTAATTGCATGCAACTGAGAACTCACTATTATAGAAGTCGCAAGGAGGCAGACTGATAACCTGGGGATCTCTGCTGTATTTGTTAAAAATCATCATAAGACTATCTGCTCTGCCACATTTCTTCCGCTTTATCCTCACATATGCCCTTTTTGTTCTCTTCTAGCAAGTAATATGAATGTGAGTGGGGTATCAAGAACATAAGCAAAATTACCAGTTCTTTTAAAGAAAGAACATAAGCACATGTAAAAGAAAAAACCACAAATTCTCGTGAAATTAAATTTGCAGATTTATTTTCCTTTGTTGCCACATAATCTGAATTGAGGATCTAATCATGTTCTAATGGATATTAGTAGTTGAGATCTTAGTTTCTGCTTTTAATTCTCTATTGGTAAAACAATGACAGAAATCAATCAACATATCATGCCTTATCTCTCTATTCTTATTGTAGTGGTGCCTGCATACTGTGATGTGTGTAGCGACATGCATTCTTCAATTTATCTATCCTTCTTTACATAGAGTGACATTTTATTATGCATCGTCTTTGTTTGCAGGACATATTGAATTGGTTAAATTGTTACTGTCAAAGGGTGTAGATGTTGATTTACAAAGTGACGCTGGAACACCACTTATGTGGGCTGCAGGTCTCGGTCAGGAAGATGCTGTCAAGGTTTTACTGGAACACCATGCTAATGTGAGTGCTTAGCTACATGTTTAAGCCCCAGTTTCTCAAAATAAAAATACTAGCCGTTGTTTAACAGTTATCTAGACAAAGTGGAAGGCAGTTGTATAGGTGCAAGTGTTTCCTATCTAACGACTTAAAGCTTCCTAGTTGGTTACTCAGTTCATTGTGGTTTTATAACAGGGAGATATGTTGTTTTCAAACATCGCCATCACCCTTATAAAAAAAAAATTTCACCCCCCATCCCTCCCCTCCAAATGAAAAAATAAGTCGGGCCACATGTGAAGGAGGCATGTTGTTAAGTAATAAAAGTATCCCCTCTTTAACAGCTTAAGCCTTTTAGATGAGGTGGTTCCACAAATCCTTACACAGTTTTCTTGCACTGATACATTCAAAAAGTGATCAATTAATACATGTCGGGCTGTTACTTTCTTCTCTTGTTTTATATACTTCCTTCCATTTGCCAAATAGGGTAGAATTTCCACTCCCAACCTGCCCAGACTTCTTTTCTCACCCCCTTCCCTCTTTCTCTTTTCTGTTTTTGGTAAGTGTCGACTTCACCATCTTCTTTCATGCTTTTCTGTTTCACTTAGTTGTTCTGTTGCGAAAAAAGAAGTTTTATTAAAGAAGTTAGCTTACATATAGTATATAAAATAGCTTTTGATTGGTTGATTCAACTTAAGCTAAATTTTTCTTTCAAAAGTTTAACTTAAGGTAATTTTCTCAGATCAATTCTTTATTGCATACGCCACCTGATTTTCATTTCTTACGCGTTAGAGAAGGAAGACACATATTGATAATATGTGGAAAAACCAAAGTTCTTCTGGGGTGTACCTTTTTTCCATTTTGATGCATTCATCTCAAGTCTCTACTGTTGAGGATGGGTTTGTGTGTGAGTGTTTTTGTGGGGTGAGGTGGGGTGGGGTGGGGGGTGAAGATACTCTTTTCAAAAGTATAATTTTTCTTTGTTTATATGGCCTAAAAGTTACTTTATGCAGATTCATGTTCAAACAGAAGATGATAATGTCTCTCCTTTGGTGTCAGCTGTAGCAGCCAATTCATTGCCTTGCGTGGAGCTGTTAGTAAAGGTCAGTAAAATTCTATTTTCTCCTTAAGACTGCATATATTCATTAGATTGTTGATTGTTCTACTCTTTCACTGTATGTACTTTAAATTGCTGAATCCAATTGAGCATCCCCAAGAAGTTGTGTTGCAGAAAACATGTGGTGCTGTTGTTTGCTGCATTGTCATTCTGCACTTTGCTATGTGTTGGAACCAAGAAATTTGTGTTAGATCAAACCACAAGAAACTGCTTTGATCATACAAGAGCAATGTGAGACTTGGTTCTGTTACACCTTAGAGTTTTTCTTTCCTGAAACTCTCAACTTTTATTCTGCTATTTTATCTCTTTTAGTATTGTTTGAATAAATTGAAGGTTAAGCATGCTTAAAAGGATAAAACAAGGCCTTGAGAGCTGCCTGTAGAAAAATTAAACGAGTAAAACTGCTAAAGATAAATGGGGAAAAAACATCCTTTGCCTCTTTGTTTTATACTGGGTCAAAAAATTCAGTTACACACAATCAGTTTATTACCAGCATTAAGTGGAAAAGGGTAAAGGGGTAGGTTCATTATCCACCGAGTTCCAAACTTTGTGCCACCGGTCCTCGGGAATTTCTCGGTTATCAAAAAAAATTATAACCAACAAAATTAACATTTTGTAACCTCAATTTCACAGGTGGTACAAGCCATTTAAACACAATGTTACAATATAAAGCTAAGCGACAAACTGTTTGGGACTTAAATTAGACTTCAACTTTCAGGTTTATCAAATAGGCAATTTAAACATTTCTTTTCAGTGGATGGTCATCCTATATAGTTTTATCTTGTTTCGATTTTGCTTTCTTTCCCTTTTGCCTTTCTGGGGAAATAGGCCCCCCGAAAAATACTTGAGGAGCAAGATTTGATCTCCTCTACTTGTTAAATCTGCAGCAGTTTTTAATGGCTCACATCCATGTTGCATTTATTTCAATGATTATCTTATTTGTTTCTGTGGTGTGGGGGGGAGGCTTTGCTTATGTGTTATATGACTGGTTAAGCCAAATGTTATGAAAAAATTTCTTGACCACGCAGGGTATGAATTTTGTGCATCTTACATGTCGAGGTATAAGTCAAAGCAAGAACTCAACCTCCTTTGTCAACATAGTCACGCCTAATTAAAATTCAAAAAAAGCGAAAGCATAAAAGACACTCAAGATTGCTCAGTGAGTTCTAATTTTTGATCCAATTAAAATAATGTGATCAATGTCCTACATAATGAAATTGCAAGGTGGGGGCGCTTCCTACTACTAATCTTGGTCTACCACTTGGATCATCTTATAAGGACCAAATAGTTTTAGAACCCAGTGATTGAGAGGGTAGAAAAGAGCCTTGCAGGTTAGCAAAAGAGATGCTAAAAATATCATACTTCCTCATAGATGTGGGCTTTGGAAGAATATCTTGAAGGAGTGGGAAGAGGTCTTTTGGTAAATATCATTTAGGGTAGGTGATGGGAGTAGGGCAAGTTCTTGGGGATACAACACCTGCGGGAACAACAAATTTTGAGTTCTGCATTTACAAATATGTACATAATTTCGTGCCAAAAAGAGATGCCAGTTCAACAAATACAAAGGTTACAAGGTGAAGAAGTTCATAAGGAATTGAGGTTTTAGGAGGAACTTGTAAGTTTGGGAGGTCATAGAATTTCACAGTTTAATTGAGATGCTTCACAAACTAGTCCCCACAGGCTAGTCGTGATGTACAGAATGGCTAGCGGGGAATAGTAGTGTCTTTTTTGTCAAGTTGTATTATGAGAAACTTCTAGGCAGGGGGGAAAACACTTTTCCAAATATCTTGGTATGGACTCCTACAGAGAGAAGTTTGTTTCTTTATCACGTGGCTATCTACAAGGTGACTTTGATGGCTCAGAATTTGAGAAAGAGGAGGATTACATGTGTCAGTTGGTAGTTGGTGCTTCATGTGTAGATGCTTGGGTGAAGACGTGGATCATCTTCTTCACATTATTGGATAGTGTCTCACTTGTGGTGGGGAAGTATTGTTTAGTTGGATCTTTAGAAGAGAAAAGAGGAGAAGCAGGGCGTGAGATGTTGCTCCGCTATCACTTACATGGACCATATGTAGAGAAAGAAATACGAGAGCTTTTGACGGAATAGAGAAGAGTTTTGCACGCTTATGAAATAGACTTTTATCCCTTACTTCGTTTGGTGAACTTACGAGGTTTCTGCAGGTATAGAAGATTGGGTGTTGTTTGTGGAAAATCATATCTTCTAGTAAGGTTCTGTACTTTTTGGTATACTTATTGTATATGGATATTTTCTTTCCCCTGATGGATAGTTACCCATCCCTCTACCAGATAAGAAAATATCCTTACTTAAACAATAGCCCAAAAACAAATCAATGAATACTTGGGGCCCCAGTTTAGGAGAAACATGAATGACTGGGAGCTGGACATCCTTTTTGAAATGCTGGGAAGACAGGAAAACTCCATTAATATAGGATCCACACAGAGAATCCGGTGGGGCAGATCCGGAACATGCTCTTATACTTTGAAGGCAGGCTACAGACACCTTTTTGAGCAAAATGAAATCATTGACTCTTTTCCCTGGGAACTCATTTGGAAGACGAAGCTGCCCACAAAAGTTGTCTGCTTCTCATGGACAGCTCTCAAAGTCGCTTGTTTCACACAAGACAACCTCTGCAGAAGGAAATTTCATCTGGTAAACAGATGTTACATGTGCTATTAAAATTCTGAAATCTGTTGATCAGTTCTTCCTACACTGCCCCAATATAGCTACAAACATGTAGTCTGTCTGGGTATAAACTGGACCAGTCCTTGAAGCAGTTGAAGGTTGGTGGAACAGTTGGAAAGTTGACAGTCATCAAGAAAGTCCGGAAGATGATCCCCTCTTGTATCTTTTGGGTTCTATGGTAAGAAAAGAATCTTTTGTGGGCGTACTAGGAGAGATAAAGTTAGGAATGAAGATATGCGGGACAAGTAGGAGTAGCCTGGTGGACAAGATGAGGAAATTGAGATTGGGGTGGTTCAGGCATGTGAAGAGGAGATGTAAAGAGGCTCTAGTGAGGAGGCATGAGAGGTTGGCTTTGGTTAGTTTGAGGAGTGGTAGAGGCAGGCGAAAGAAGTATTGAGGAGGGGTGATTAGATAACATATGATATATTTTCAACTTATCGGGGACATGACCTTAGATAGGAGGACGTGGAGATCCCGGATTAGGGATAGAAGGCAAGTAGGTAGAGGAGTGCCCCGTACCGGTTTCCCCTCTTATACCAGTAATGTTAGCAGGGTTTGCGTAGTTCCTGGTCCTATGAGTTGTTACTACGTTTGTATTTTTGTGCTTTGGTTATCGCATTATTTTGCAATTGTTGCGGTTCGTTTCTCCTTAATGCTAAATGATGCTCTCTCTAGTATTTGTTATATCTTCTTTTCCTGTAGTTTCTTGTCCCACAATTTCTGTTACTACCTCTTGTTTTTCGTGCGTCGGTTATCGCATATTTAGTTGTTGTTACTGTTTCTTATCCTTTGAATGCTTTTTTATGCTTTTCCTATTATTTTTTATATTCTCTTTACTTCTGTATATTTTTTTTTCTTATTGCTTTGATATGTGTTACGAGAGTCGAGGGTCTTGTTGAAAGTAAGAGTAAGGTCTACGCACACACTACTCTCTTCAGACCCGACTTTTGGGATTATACTAGATACATTGTTGTTGTTGGCAAGAAAGGAATAACAGATGTCTTGATGGAATTTCAACTCCTCCCCTTTTTTTGAAAGCTAAAGGTCTACTGTATCTATCTAGTTGGAGCAACCTAACCCTTGTAAATAGTGTTGGCTTATATCTAGATTTTGTCGGTTCACTTTCTTTAACTTTGGCAAATTTTTGCTTCTTTTGGTTAGCTCCCTGGTTACAATGGGAGATTTTGTAATGGAGCTAACATAGGCTACTTTTTTGTCTTTGCATCTTCTTGATGCCATCTATGAAATATCTTCATAAAAAAATATGAATATTTTCTTTCCCCATCGTTATTAAAATTTATTACTTGATAAAGAAGGGATAATTGCACTTTTTTGGTCCCTAAGTTATTGGTAAATTCCACTTTTGGTCCTTGTGATATATGATTCAGCATATTTAACCTTCAATTAATTAAATATGTGTTTTTTATTCCTTCATGTAAAGAATGTGTTATATTTGATTACTATAGAACTATATTACTATCAAATATGAAGTAACACAATACAAATTTAACATATCACAAGAAGAGTAATTAAGTGGTGAAATGGTTAATAATTAAGTTAAATTTGTGGATGTTCACAAGCAAAGGGTTAAAAAATGCACAATTCAATTAATTGAAGATTTTAATGTGCTTAGTCAGATATGACAAGGATTAAAATAAGAATTTATCAATAATTGGGTGGTTAAGTGCTATTAACCCAAAAAATGTTCCGAGAAAAGAGAAATGAATGGAATTCAAAGTATGAGTGTTTGGTTGTACTTGCAAAGAGGAGTCTGTGGAGTCTCGACTGCTGGATACGTATTGTTAGTCACACTAGGAAACATATAATATGTGATCATGTTGTTCCCAAGATGGTATTAAGTAAGGCATCCTTTACCTGCTGGAGAAAACATTGCTTACATATTCAAAGATGGTTTATTGGGTAAAGCAATCATTTCTACTTATCCAAAAAGGGAAAAAGAAAGAAAATTCATATTCTCCCTGAAAAGCAATTTTGCATATGCTACACCAGATTGGAACCGTTGTTTGCGGGAACATATATTTCACTCATAGGAACTGTCTTTTTCAATTTTTCTGTGGATTTTGCTATGTTGCTTGGTTAAGTGTCATTGGAGATGGTAACTTTTCCTTCTTCTCCATAATTCAAGATATTATGTGAATTACTCCCTTCTTCCCAATTTATGTGGCACCGTTTGATTGGGCACAAAGTTTTAAAAAGAAAAGGTTTTTTTAATGAAATTTATGGTCTAAAACACTCCTTGATCATTTGTGTGGCTATAAATCATTTCATTAAGGGTAAAAAGGTAATTTTAAAGTTAAATTGTTTTCAATTATAGAAAGGTGAAATTTTCTTTTTGGGATGGAATAAAAAGGAAGGTGTGCCGTGTATATTGGGACAGAGGAAGTAATATATTACTGAATCTAACGAGTTGAACTTAAATTAAAGTAAAAAGAAAAAGTTTTATAAGGTTACTGTTGCCATCTGTCTCCTCAAGGCTGAACTTATTTTATGTTACCATGCAGGCAGGGGCTGATGTCAATGTTAGGGCTGGTGAAGCAACTCCTTTGCTCATTGCTGCTCATAATGGTAGTGCAGAAATTATTAACTGCTTACTACAAGCTGGAGCTGATCCTAATGCGGCTGATGATGTAAGTGAAAAGAAAATCTAACAGAATATAATGTTCTTTTTGTTTCACATCTTTTGGAAGAAATTTTCAAGGAACCCTTCCTTCTTTATAATGTTGCAAAGATGATTCCAGGCAATTTAGTTTTATTTTCATGTGTTCTGTTTGTCTGCATGTCAATCGTGTTCCTTATTATCGCTTTCTAGTCTACTACCCTTCTATTCTTTTTCAGATTTGACATGCATATTTCGGTTTGGGAATCCAGATCCCTTGTAGAATCTAGGTACCTTAGTTATTTTTTCCAGGGGATAATTGAAGTTGCAGATATGTTCTTAAACCTGGACCTAGACTCTAGAGTGGAGAACTAATAATCTCAGGGTTATGGGTAACCGGTTCATAAGTATGTTGAGAAAAATAATTCTATTTTGACTTCATAATTGTATCGTAATTTTTTTTTTATTCTGAGCATTTCTGAAATAAATAATTTTCAAAAATATATAACATAAGTTTGTTGTATTAGAAAAGCGAACTCCAATGAGTTAATTCAGTACTTAACCATTTTTCAATGTAGTATCTTTTCATATAATATAGATCAAATTTAGGTATGTAAATTCAAATTAGGTAATGAGAAGATGACTCGCCCACAACTTCTGTCCATCATCTAATAAAACAAACTAATGTACTAATATGATGTCTGAGTTACACCATGGTCCTTGTAGTCATTTTGTTATGTAATGAAATATCTCTTTTCACATCCAAAAAAGCCATATACCTTCAAAATTGAAAGTGATAGAAATTGGTGACCTACAATAGAACCTTACTTACCAATGTCATAACTTTACCTTATCCGTTCCTAGTTACTTTCCCTAATGGTTATAGGTGAAAGTGATAGAAATTGGTGATGCATGCTCGAGTTCAGCACTGACTTTATATAAAGTACTGTTTGTACCTAGTTTCATGTTCAACCTAATCTCAGTCCACTGCTTAGCTTCACATCTTAAAGGTACAGCTTATAGTCTCTCTTGCATACCTGTTCCATTGCTAAACATTGATGGAGACTGCTGCTGCGTTTCACACCATTTTGGAGACGGAGAACTCTAGAGAGAGAGAGATTGGAGCTCATTTTGAAGGTATGCAAGAGAGATATCTGGGACAAAGAAGAAATATCTGGCTGAAAAGGGGCGCTGGAAAGGGGAATGTCAATCAAAGAACAAATAAAACCAAGATTAGGGTCTAGGTATTTTACTAATTGTGGTTTCTTAACCACCTTTTAAAAGAAATTGTAAACCTGGCCATTTTGTTGTATACACAGTCAATCTGATAGGTTTTCTGGTCCTACTGGTTGATTCTCCTGTTCTGAAAGGTTTTGAGGTAAACCCAGACCTGTTTCTTTCGGGTTGACAGATCAACTGGTCCAATCTGGGGTTCAGAACATTTAACTGAAGAAACTGTAGGTTGTGCTTAGATTTGCTGGATCAGATATGGTACCATGCATTGACTATTAGCAGAACTAAGATTTGGAACTATCACTGCATTCTGTGATATTGTAAAGCTTTCTTACAGCTTACGTTTGCTGAAGGTTTATGCTCAATTGTCTCTGGCCTTCTGGGTTCGTTATTCATTACGGTGAAAACCGACATCTGTAGGTGAAAGAACTGGTGTATTACGTGTGAAATCGCTACAGATGTGACTTGAAGGGGCCTGAGAGTCTTCTTTTTGTCCTTGTCTACTGTATTTAACTTAGTAATATACGAGTCATTCTGATCTAAATTAGTGACCTGGTATCTGTACTTAAAATATACTCGTATGGATTCCCTGGTATTCTGAACTTTCTTCTGGTTAAACACAGAACTTCAATCATGAACTTTGTTAATTTCTGAACAAGTCGCTGGAAAATAAAATCAATTAGCAATTTCAGCATGCACTGATAACTGATACCGAAATATAACTTTTGCTATTTCTACAGGATGGTAACAAGCCAATACAAGTTGCAGCTACAATGGGCAATCGGGCTGCTGTTGAAGCTTTATTAGCTGTCACACCACGGATTGAGGGTGTTCCAGAATGGAGTGTGGACGGAGTCATTGAGTTCATGCAATCTGAATATAGAAGAGAACAGGTACTTAATTTGTCTCACTGTAAGATAAATCACTGCTGGTTTTGGTCTTCTGTCAGAGTTGCTTGCAAATATTGGTATTAGCTCGGTGACTATTTCCTTTCCTTCTCTCTTGCAAATTTCAGCTTCTTTTTAGCTGTCTAAACTGTGATAATAGCAGGAAAAAACAGAAGCTGGGAGGAAAGCAAACAAGTCAAGAGAACCTATTATTCCAAAGAAAGATTTACCCGAGGTCTGTCCTTATGATATTTTACATTTGCCTTTTTGTATAATGTCTAGAAAGTGGAATATTTTCACATGTTTTTCTAGTTGTCCTTATGATAATAGTCATCAACAGAAATGAATAAGCGTTTATAGTGAAGGGTAGTTCTGGAACAAAAGTAAACTATTTCTGAAAATGGAACAAAGTGAGCATATATTCTCCTTGTGTATATATTATATTTTGGTCTTGCATTTCTTCTGGTGAAAGCACTCTTGAAGACAGACCGGAAATTCTCTCATTATGGATATGACAATACATCCGTGAAACATGTAGGCAAGAAATTGAATTTGCATGTGCAAGTGTATGTAGTAAAAAACATAATAACACTGCTTTGTGTGTGGTGGTGGTTTGGGGGGGGGGGGGGGGTTGATGAAATTAATGTCTTCAAGAAGTCAAATAAACAATGTTGTGGAACAGTTCATGTTTGCTTACGGTACTGACCCGGTGAAACACTTCCTAGAGCTTCAAATGCATTAAGTTTCTCTTATAGTCTTCCAGCAATGTGGTTCCAGAATCCCAGTTCAGCTGACGTCAAATTGCACAGAGGATCAATATCTATTATATTCTTTGTTTTACTTGTGTGTCTCTTTCATTTGAAGTACCTCAGCATGTGCACCATCTCGTGTTGGAGAAAACATTTACTGAATAGTGCTAAATATCTTGCATTGGCATAATTGGTTTGTAGGTGACTCCTGAAGCAAAGAAGAAAGCTGCAGATGCAAAGGCGAGGGGAGAAGAGGCATTTAAGAGGAAGGATTTTGCTACAGCTATAGACGCTTATACACAGGTATGTGTTAGGCTTATTGGATTCCTCCTGAATTCCCTACTACTCTCCCCCTTCCCCAGTAAAACACCTGCAAAAGGGAAAAAGAAAGCATATAATGATGAAAGGAAGTAATTGTCCTCTTCATGGTGCAAGTATATGTAGTAGACTGATTTATAGTGTGTATGCATCACTTATGGGACTCACTTATGTTTGCTAATAATCTGCAGGCCATCGATTTTGATCCAACTGATGGCACTCTGTTTTCCAATAGAAGTCTTTGTTGGATCCGCTTGGGGCAAGCTGAACACGCCTTAAGTGATGCCAAGGCCTGCAGAGAACTTAGACCAGATTGGGCAAAAGCTTGTTATAGGGAAGGTGCAGCTCTGCGTCTATTGCAGGCATGCTCTTCTTCTGCTGGAGTCAAATTTTGCAAACTTGTATACCTATATTTTCTGATATTCTAATATTTCCTTTTCAGAGGTTTGAAGAGGCAGCCAATGCTTTCTATGAGGGCGTACAGATCGACCCTGAAAGTAAGGAGCTTGTCACTGCCTTCAGGTATGCATGTTGAAACTTGAAGCTCTTTTGTTTAGCAACTGTGCAGTTGATATTTCTGTAGCATCATTTTATCATAGAACCTTACTCTAATGCAGTAATTTCTATATCCAAACTTTTCTCATTATTGTGAGGTACTAATATATGATTGCAGGGAAGCTGTTGAGGCTGGTAGAAAATTTCATGGCACGAATAAGAAAAATTCGTCGTCATCCAAGAGTTAGAAAGCACATGATGACAGAACAAGTGGTCACTTCTTTTCCTGGGCTATAGGACTTCCGCTGGAGCAAGTAGATAAAATTATCCGTCATGCCCTTGTTTTCATTGGTAGGTTCCAAAATGTATCCTTCAAAAATTCACTATTTTTAGTTAATATTCTTGAAGAGTCTGAGTGCATGGTAGAAAACTATCCATGAATGTTATTTAATATCCAGTAGTATTCGATTGAAGACAGGTGTCTATATTTTTAGTTAGAACCTCATTTTTCTCAGCTGTAAAATACCTGTAAAATTTCAAATGGCCATTTTGCCTTAATGTGGTGACCTCATTATGAATATCATATCCCTCAACTATCTGCAGTAGTTGACAAAAAATATGGCCCTGTTTAAATAGTCTGACATAAAAGAAGGAAATTGGTAAATTCCATAAGATCCTGTTCATGGATGTCTTCAATGAAGTTAAAGGATAAAATCTGTGGTAAAGAATACTTGTTGGTCTCTTTTTGACAAAAATAGGATATGATAACTTGATATAAATATAACAAGTCGAATATTATTTATGAAAACATATGTAAATATGTAATGAAAGATTGACCGAACAAACAAAATATTCTCATATAAGTAGTTTTATTAATAACGATGAGAACTCAAAAATATATTTACATATTTGAGAATAAAAGAAAAGTAGATATTTTAATATATATATATATATATATATATATATACACACACAAAATTAATGTACATAATACAAAAGAAAAAGTTAAAAAGATGTATATTTTTAAATAAATTCTTAAAAGATTCTCTATTTATTATGATTTGAAATTCAAATAAATTTAAATTACTAAAAATATACCGTTATAATATGGTTGTAAAAGTTATTCGTCCATTGGAGAAAAAAAGAAAAAAGAAAAAACTTAATTTAACTGCAGTAGCCAGTAGGTTATGAAAAGATAAACGATTTTTAGATATGATAGAAATAAATTTCGCGTTTAGAAAGTTACCATATTTGGTTCAGTAACTAACTAATTTAGGAAACTTTCATAAACTTTTTCCCATACAAAAAATGGGACAAGCTAACTTATAGTAATTAAATAATAGACTGTATTAAACATTTTTTGTTTATGAAATTGCATCCCTTAAGTGGGACTCAGCTAGGGGAGTGAAAATTTTAGTTTAACTGAATACTTAGTTGAACTGAAAATTTTAGAAAGCTTTCCATCAAATGCATTTCTACGCATATATAATAGTGCTTAGTTTCTTTACTAAGTGCTACTCATATATCCATCACCATTTTTTCATCAACATTACAACTTAGCTAGGGTTATTAGCTTGATAAAATTGTTACATTCTCTGATCTATCTCCTGATTTTATTTACATTACGTTATGGCGATGCTTAGTGATTCTATCTCGAAGGATTTTGTTATTGATGTTAAGAACTTGGAAAAAGATAACAAGATCCTTCGGGCCGCGATGCTGAAGAAACGATACGCTCACGTGATCTTCAAATCCCAACAACAGATTCTTGGCAAAGCATTTGATAGAAAAGAGTTGAAGAAGAAGGCTGAGTTGTGGGAGAAGCAGTTGCGAGAAGAGAAAGAGAAAGCAAGAGCAAGGTCGCAGCAACAAAGAGACAGAGAGGCAGCTCGAATTGCTATTACAAGCATAAAAAGAACAGCTGATTTTGGTGATGATCTTCAAGCTGAAAGAGATTTGTTGGCCATCATTGGTGCTCCAAGTCATTGGTAAATTAAAGAGTTTGCATGTTTTCTATAGAATTGCTTCTTGGTTAATTCCTAGTACTCAGGGATATTTTTTTTTTCTTTTTTTTTCTTCTCTTTTTTGCTTATGTGAAGCAAAAAATGATATGTACAAAGCATACATCAATTTGAAGCAGATCACTGGTTGATATTTGTAGAAAAATATATACTAGCAGTTTACTACTTTATTTTTCCCATGTAGTATAATATATCACCGGTACTTGCTTCGGCTCTTCCAAAGTACACTGAGATATCTACATATTAGTACTCCCTTAGTTCTTTTACACGCCCTTTAAGAAATAATTAATAAGAATGGTAAATTAACTAATATAATGTTATTAACTATTAGATATTTTCTGACAACATATAATAATTATTTTCTTTACATTTAAAAATGACTTAAGTACAACGGATTCAGTCGGAAAAAATTGATCAATTATTTCTTAAATTTTAAAACTACCAACTATTTTGGAATGACTGTCTTTAGTACACTGACCGACTCAAAAAGAACAGGAGTATCTATCTTCCAAGCTAATTTGATTTTTTTTCAAAACAAAAACAGGATTCTATCTGGTTCAAATGTGTACTCAAACTACTAAAACATCTGGTTAAAATGTGTGTACTCAAATTAGACCCATAATTGATACCCAACACAGCTACTTTTGGTCTGACTGACATGCCATTAATCAACATGTATGATATGATGGCAAACTAAGGATATTTCTTGACACACGAAGCTACACCAGATGCAAATTCAGGTAAAAACAGGAGTATATATGTTTTTGGTACTTCCCTTGAACACAGGACATGCTTATGCAAGGCCACATTAGCATAAACAGCAAAAGGATTTGATTTCTTTCTCAACATTGGTAACTGATAAGGTCAGCTTCCCCTGAGCGTGATGAGCTTAAATACAAAGAAGGTTGACAACACGCTACAATAACAAGAAATTTCCCTAGTGTGTTGCATATGCCTTGGAATTTTCAGCTATAAGGTATCAGGTCTATAATTTTTTTGACAAGGATCTGTCTGGTCTGTGCTATCTAAAAGGAAACAGTAGCATATTCTTTTTTTTTTTTTCCAGTTCAAGTTGCTAACTGCCGTGACAACCAGATTTTATATACATGATCACACAGCCATGAGCAAGAGCAATCCACCTTACTCCTTCGAAGGTCATGCATGAGCCTTCGTAGCTAAATTCCAGCATTGGAACCTCTCTGATAGGTGTTAATAGTTACGGAAGAACACTACTTATAATGCATTACTGGCAAGGGGAAAGAAGAAGGGCAAGAGAAAGAGAGCCAAGGGACAAATTATCAGAAACAGATTAAAAGGCAAAACAATTCAGGCCATTGTACAGCAAATCATACACCTAACTCTGCAAACACATGCCAACCGGCACAACATTAAGCTACTAGATCAGATTAGGAACTAGCTATGCTCAAATGAACAGCACGACAGAAGCCTAAGAAATTCAAACAGATTGGAAACATGGATTACAATGGGAACATGCAGCAACAAGGAGCCGGGATAGATCATACCTTTTTGCATTCACATTTGCTGATTTTATTTATCCAAACAACAAAACACCAAGAGAAAAGACATCATACTTGGAGCCAAATAAATGAAGAAATGTGACTTTTTCTTTCGGATAAGCAATGAACAACATAAAAGATTAACTTAATGGATACATAGAAACTAGCCAAAATTTTAATTGAGTACAATGGCAGCACTTTGATTGACTCTCATTTGTATCATAATCAAAACAAAGTAACAATCCCAATTCATAGCCCCGATCCTACTAAAACTCAAAAACAGGGTTGAGGCAAAAAGAATCACCTTCGACAATCTACAGGCAGACGCCTCCAAGCAACAAATCTGCTCTAAAATTAGAAATGTTCCTTCACACGTTACACTTTGCAACCACTACTTAACCCAGAAATAAGCCAAATTAGCAACAAAAGATCTCCTGGACCGGGATTTCACCCAATGCAATCCAGGAACAATTAACAAAATCTGTTCTTTCAGATTTCCCCATATCATTTGAAGCTGCAATAATCAAAATCCAATTTGTGGGAAATAAAATGCACTACCTATAACTAGGCCTGATTTGTTCCTCACTGACGACCGAAAGCAACCCACCCTCAACAGCCTCGTTCTCATCCAAGAACAAGTCCTCAGTTCCCCTTAACGCCCCGTGCAGGCCCAAAACAAAAAACCCAATAATCAAAGCAACCAAAACGTTGAGACCCACATGAGTAAGCGCCAGGGCAATGACAGTAACCAACCCTAAACCAACCAAAACAAGACGATCGTCCAATTGGGTGCCCAGGACCAAAATTGGTTCTCCCCTGAAGTAGTATAACCAAGCCACAGAAATAGCCAAGAAGACAATCATGGAGATGGGGTGGAAAACGAGGCTGAGGAAGAGAACGACGAGGATTACCATGGCGTAGTTGACGCGGAAGTAATTAAGGTTCCGCCTCACACGCGTCATGGCTTCGGAGTAGTTGTAGGGAAGGGAGAAGAGGGTGTAATCGAAGAAGACGCGCCATGGACGGCGTGTTGCCGTCTCGGATCTAGTTTCTGAGAGGAGCTTCGATGACCGCAGTGGTGATGGAGGTTGTGGTCGCGGTAGCGGTGGGCGAGGAGGTTTTCTTGCGGAATGCGTGGGGGTGGGTGGTGGGGTGGAAGTTGGAAGAGTACCATAATTGGGAGGATTTTCAGACATTGTATTTGTTATTTGTGAATATTGGAGAAGAATTCAGCTGATGGATCTTCGATTATTCAATATATTCTCCTCCTTCAGGATTTCCTTCTTTTCCCCCCTCCCCTCCCTTTTTTATACCGAAAAAATTAGAACTTGCAACAATGGAGGAGGAGAAGGAGGAGTGGGAGACAGCTTGACAATGAATTGTCCTGCTGATTCTTCTTTTTTCTACCTTTATTTAAGCTTAAGTATCAAAAAATCTGACAGCCATGACTACGGCCAACATGTACCAAGCGATATGAATCATTAATTTGTCTTAAAAATATAGAGAAGGATCATTTGGTTCACTAATTCCTTGTGCTAGGCATAATAAAGTATTATGCATAAATTAATAATATTCATATAATTAATCTCAGTATTAGCTTTCGTGTTATATACAAGAGAATACTTAATTGAGTATAAATTATATTGAAAAATAAAAAATTATTTTTGTATTGAGATGATCTTATTGTGACACAAACATATAATAATTATTCCTTGTCCTCATATTTCTACTAATTTTATAATTGTTATCCTCTTGTTGCTTCTTCATAATTCAACATTGCAAATAGCATACACACTTTCTTCCAGCTGAATTAATTTGTTCAAGAAAAGATAGTTACTAAAAATAACTTTATTCTATTAATCGTGAAGGGTATCAAAGGTACATATAGAGCTTCCAGATACTTATACTAGTATTGAAAGATCAGTCCCTTTTTATTCTAAACTTCAATCTCGATAATAGTATGAAATCTATCTTGTGGTTTAATTTATTGATGACGGTGGCTTAGTCATTGCAGTTGACAAATTCATAGTTGACAATAAGGTGGCCCCGCTGGTAGCCCAATCCATTAGTGTCCAATTGGTTAAACACGTTCACATCCAAATCAAGCCCTCCATTGCTGCATTGATCTACTATCCTCACTGTTGCTTGTGTTCCTGTTCCTGTGTTTGTCACCTGCATGCACATGATCAATCAATCATATATCTTTTGTAAGATAAAACTTTTAAATTTTAATTAATGTGTATTTATTACTATCGAATGTAAAAATGTTATGTTATACGTACCCTCAAGCATCTACCGCAGGAATCTCGGCCGCTAGGTCCAGCAGGACCGCAGAAAGCAGTCCAGCCATACTTCTGGCGCCAGGCGAGAGGCTTGTCAGCATCCCAAGTAGCGCAGTAAGCGCTGGCTGCTCTCAAATCCCAGTTTATGTTCTGCGGGTTGTACAGATGGTATGTTGACCTCACGTTCGTAGCGCTCTGCGCCGCGGCCACTGCCATCATCATGCTGATCGTCACCAATGCCACACACAACTTGTTAACTCTCTCCATAATTCTGCTTTTAATTTTGTTAGTTTCTGTGATAAATAAGCCATATATATTTATAGGGTAATTAAACTAGACTAGCATATGTATAGTGTGGGAAAATGAGAATGGACAGTGCATGCACTTGATTGATGAGTTGGAAAAGTCGTCATTGTTCTTAGTAGTTGTGAAAGACTGGAACTCTCTCAAACTTAATACTTTTTGGAATTTTTAGGGAAACTTAATTTTCAATCTTTTCGTCCTACTATTTGAATTAGAATTACAAGTCATTAATGAATCAACTAGACTAGGTAAATTGAGCCCATGAAGCAACCTATTTTAGTTAACCACCTGTCCTGATGGAGAAAACAATAACTAGCAACCATGTGGGGAAGAAAAGAACCTTCCAATATGAGTTTTTACTGCGCAAATTTAAATTAATCAAATAAAAAAAAATTAAGTATTATATAATTTTAAAAAACAAAGAAAATGCACCTTGGACATCTAAGATATGAGGTAGCCACTCTACTACATGGATCCTTCTCAATTTTCTCCTATGATCGCTTTTAATAACTTAATTTAGTTATGTGATTTGATCTTTCATGATAATTAATTCCTAAAATCTAAGATTAACATATTCAAATTTGTAAATGTTGTCCATCTAAATGTTCATTATCTACATGTTAAAGTAGTCACTTTCGTTATACTATCAATTAAAGTAGTAATCTTAGGCTAAATTAAAGATTTTTTCTCGTATAAATGATCAAACATGTTGCTGTTAATCCAAGCGCAACGCCTTTAATTGAATCATTTTCTTTAAATTAATTTTCCGTTTCTATACTAGTCATGAATATAATGTACAATTTAAGTGAAAGTGAAACTTTGAAAAAGGCTTTAAAATGTTAATTTGACCAATTCAAAATGATTGAAAGATCAGTTATACTTTTAGAACGTTAATAGTGAATTATTAGACGGTGGAAAATAAAAATGAAATTCAAGAAATCCATGAATTGCGCAAATACTTTTCAATATATCCATGAATCGTAGAGAAGAGAGTAGAGAAATCATAAAATGACGTTGATCTTTTCCAGAATATACAAAAATCAATTTCACTACTGTCTAGTCTAGTCCTACCATACTGATTTGTCAAATGTTGTCTAGAACTTGTGACAAAAGTAGTGTCCTTAATTTGGTCATTTCTGCTGAAGAAAAGTCTTCTTGGGCACGTATATGCAGAGCAACAAGGGCAATTGTGAAAGGACTAACATTTGATCAAACATTATTTTGGCTTAGGTAATTCTAGAACGCAAGAATCTTATCCCACACAATAGTCTTTAATTTGAATACTCAAAACTAAAATTATTATCTAAAGTGGATGTTATATATATATATATATATTATAAGGTATACATGTTTATATTATTCCGTACGTAATAATATTCTTCCCAATTTGTTTGACACCGAAATGTAGTAGTAGTTATTTTTTGTTGTAATAACATTCTTCTTTTCTCCAATTGTTTCATATTTTTTTTTTTTTTGATCGAATTCTGCTATACTGATAACAATTCTACAATACAAACCTAATTAAGAGGATTCATATTTGTATTGGGTAAAAATTAGCTCATACACGTGGCACAACTCAGAATAAACACGTGGCACATAAATTTGAATAAGAGTATTTATGATGATTCCAATAACAAAGTATTCGAGTCAAAGACTAGCCGATTAGCTTGATCTCGGCTCATTACCGGGATCACTAGATGATCGCTATCGAAGAAATGACAGAAACTCGTGGCTCGAATTCAGTGAAGAACTCCTGTCCTGACCTTAAAGATAAAAAAAAATAACAGATATGCCAGTTATATCCGTATGAGGTTCTGCAGTTTACAACGGTATAATGATATTTTCAATTGGGGCAATTTCATTGGACATAGCACTTTAGAAATCGAGTGGAGCTTTTCTATTGGCTAGTGTTTTACATTTATTGCCTATAAATAGTAGTCTAAAAGCTACTTGTACGGGGTTGGATTTTGAATAATACAAAAGCAATATATTTATTTTCTTGTGCTCGGAGCTACTAAGTCTTAGCTCTCAAGTGTTTCTATATTAATTTATCTTTGGATCCGAGACCGTGATACTCTAAGGCCTCAAGATCCATCTTAATCATCAAGCATCCTAAGCTCTACTGGTCCACTCGATTCGATTATTCTTTCATCGTTATCTTTATTGAATTCATTTATAAACATATTTAACTGCTAATTTAATAATCAACGAGTTAAATCAAGACACATGTCTTTAAACTCATAACAAATTTAAGTGTACTGTTTTCCGGTAAACAATAGCCAATAATTAAAGCTTTTAGGACAGAGACTAAATGTTGAGTATTACCTGACAACATAGATCAAATATTGAGTATGATATGACAAATGCTGAGTAGGATTCAAACCTTTAGCTTTAAAACATAGGCTAAATGTTGAGTATAATCTGACAAATGTCTGTATTCCATTCTTGAACACAAATAATATGGAGTTATCATTTACAATGGCTTAATTAATGATAAATGAGGAGGACAGTACCAATGTTTTTGCAGATGAACTTTCACGTATATATTATGCACTATTCTCTATATATGTTAAATTAAATACAAGATTAATAGGTTTTGAAAGTGGAAGATTGCTAGTAAAAGAGGAGAAGATCCGTGTGTGTGTCACTATGTTTCTTAATTTGCATTGAAGTACTATTTCATGACTAAAGATAAACCGATTTCTCCATGAAAAAATTGAAGTGTGAAAGAGAGAATTTCCACTTTTTCTTTTGTTCGAAGAGCATAGCTGAGTAATAGTGATCAAATCGATTTGTCTTTTTACCTTTTGATCAGCACGTTTGTACAAATAAAATAGTAAAATTTGATTTGTTATTCCGTTCACCCGATAAATGTCAAATAAATGCTTTTAAAAAATACCCAAGGGATCATGCGACCCCCATAATGTATAAATGTGTTGCTACAAATCCGATCATAATATTGCCGTCATTTTCGCAATTTCCCAAAAAACAGAAGGTACAAGTATGGGAATATGAAATGGTACACATCACAGTGGAATCTGATGGTCCAGTGGAAAAAAGAAACTCCTTCACAACAAAAAGGTACCATATCTTTTCTATACCAAGTTGCAAGTTATTTGACAAAATGTTCAGTTAAGCAGAGCACAAGGATCATAGTACAACATTCCTGTACAATTCTGTGTCAGCTTGAATAGGGGTACACTTCTTATGTATGGACAGCATTCTCTTCAGTGAATACTCCACAAGAAATTTTGGAAGAGTAAATATAGTGGACTCATCCATCAAAAGAGAGGACCAAGAAGTAGAACAGATCATCCAAAACATTATCTCCACCATCCAAACAGTCGAAACAAATATATTCTCCTTAGCCTTCTATTGTATGCCATGAAGGCCCTGGCTTTGACGGGGTCCTCATTCAAAAATTCGAAGGCATACATCTGCTTTGATTCTTCCAGACCCTCGATTTCCATCACAGCTTGCAAAAGAGCAGGGGTGTCAATGGTGTACTTGCTTTGCTCAATTGTGTCAGCTAAGTGCCGGATGCTTGAGGCTATTGCCAACATTGCATCTTGAAGAGTATCTGAGCTACGAGTTCTTTTTGCAGCTTGCCCCTCAGGTTGAGCTTCAGGCTCATCTTCATCTTCGTTATTAGCAAGCGTTTCAGTATACACTGGTTCTTTGGCAGATGACTGTGTCTCGGTTCCATCTGAATCATTCATATGCTCTGAACTTGCAGAAAGATATGAAGCAGATTCTTGTTCATACTTGCACTCTGTCACTGGATTTCCATTCACTTTGCCCGACATTCCAGCCCAGCGGCTATGACCTTGATAATTTCCACATACAATTTTCATTTCTTCATACATGGCTATCTGCTTTCCTCGGAAAGCCCTTGCATCAGGATGTGCCTGATACATATTAGATAATATTCAAAGGCATCAATCAGATTAGCAGAAGAATTTTAAAAATATGTTACATGGAACTTAAGAGAGGTAATAATAAAAAGGGTAAACATCAAAACACAAAGAAAGGAATTGATACAAAGTTCAGAACATTAAGCGAGCATGACAAGCTAAAACTTACAGCAACGTATCTCTTCCAAAGATCATCATCTTCACAGTCTATTGTATTTGTATTTGGATTCCAAGAGAATCCCTCTTGACTGAGGATATTCCTGATTATGTTGTACCTCTTTTTGATCGTCTTAAGACGATTAACGACCTTTTGGTTATTTAAGGACAAGCTGAAATGAGAATTAACAGCAACACAAGCAGCATTATATGCATTTTCATTGAAGCATTTGTCAACTTTATTTCCATTTCTTGCTTGAATAGAAAGTGCTTCAATCAGACACTTGTCCATTGCCGGAGACCATACAACATTTTTTCCCTTGTGCTTTGTCTTCCTTCCCCCACTATCTAGGTCATGCTGGTCAAGTCCTATAATAATCAGCAAACTTTATTGTTAAGCACGCAAAATGGCAGGAGATGGGCAGATGTACTTACATGCTCGGGTTCACAGTTTGATGCAGACATATCAATCAACTTAAAGACAATGAGCAAGATTCCAACAACTAAACGCAAGATGCCAACAACAAATAAAAAATTTTGTTATTAAAAAGGCAAAAAGGGAAGGGGTGTCTCTATTCCAAGAAAGGATTCACTGATGGTTGATGAACCCGCATAAATGAAATTCAGAGATTAAAAGCTGCAGGGGAAAAAATCACCAAAAACAAATCTCTCTCTGAACAAGAAGTCAAGAACTGCAAATACACTTACAGTAAACAAGACTGAACCGAAAAACTGCAACAGAAATTAAATTTAGGGCTTGACCTATGTATAAGCACTCTCCAATCTCCAGCTTCCTCAAGAAAGAGGAAACCAGAATTAGCTGGAAAAAACCATACCTATACCTGCACTACTTATAAATGTAATATGGAAGAGAACCCACAGAATCACTGGCCAGCATATGAGATAAGTTGTATATAAAGGGTAATGGAATTGTGATTATGAACTCTAAGGATTATCCCTATCATCTCAGATTAGCCACTCCAACTTAAGTATATTATGCCTGTTGTTAATATGTGAGTACAGGTTATGTAAAAGCTGAATAATTTCATAATGTGTATAAGTATGCATGCCTAGAAGCATACAAAGTAACAAGCCTAGTAGGAAAAGTGTTATCAAAATGGACTTAGAACTAAAAGTTAAAGAAGCATATAGAGGCCCAAAACAAAGGGACGGAAATTGGTTCAATACATGCAGACCATGTGATTTATCCCAAAACCATATGTGAAACCCTAAGCAATAACATCAATGTGCTATCTCTTCCCTGTCAAACGCACTTCTGTTTCTCCATCCCATCATCTCAAAACTGTTACTGCTAAAACAATCATCCTAATGAGCTTCCTATGATTTTGCTTGTTGATTTTGGTGAGACAGAGGGGAATCTGAATCTTAATTCCATATGTTTCCTTTGTTTAAAATTCCATCCACAACCACAATACAAGCCTTTGTCTAAATTTTCCCAAGATCTAAATTTCTGCTCCAGCTGCTAAAGATCAATAACACAGAGCAGGGATGGCACAATGATAGATTTTAATTGAGGCAATGGAGGTTTCTGATACTCTTTTAAAATGCATTAGCCAGTATCACCAGATACAAGACAATATGGAGGTTTCTGATACCCTTTTGTAATGTGCATTAGCCAGTATCACCAGATACAAAACAATATATTAACTTTTGGAAATAAAAAGTTCAAAGCTAACATACACATTAATTCCGAAATGAAGCTAACATAGCCATTGGTAAATAACTATAGAATGTAACACTGACATTCTTTTGCAACATTTACATAAGTTTGTTACAACGGCTAATAAAATTTTAAGGGTAATGAAATATGTGATTTTTCTGCTATAATCAATCTCCTCGACAAAACGAGTCCGATCATTAAGTTTAATTCTAGAGTCAGTGCTGATGAATCCAGCAGCTTCAAAGAAGTATTTCTTTATCAAACCAAGAGATGAGCTAAAATGTTCTTAGAGTTTCCTTATCAAAAAAGAAATGAGATAAATGCTAAATGACTAGGAACCATGTAGAAATTTGTTCCACAAAAGGGGCGTGCAAGAGAGAAGCAAATCTGATCAATCTCACTTTACCTTATCTTATACAGCAAAACATGCCCTAAATGTGTAATAACTGATGTGATGTCTCAGACCACTTCAAAAATTTCCAAACATTTAATAAGCTTAAAATAAGCATGAGAAGAGGGGAAAACTGAAGAAGATAAATGATGACGGAGAAAAAGAATGAGTTCATCTCCACAATCTCTATTTTAATTCTTCAACAAAATGGAACATTACAATGAAATTTATGTCCAAACAAAGTGTAGCACAGACCATTATTTTTTATTCCGGCGATGAGCTTTTTCTAGAGCTAGCTTAAAGAGTATAAATTTAATTCTTAAAGAGTATAGAAAATCCTCTGATAAGGAGGTTTAAATATTAATGAACTTCCTAATATGTAGTACAATATGTAGATAGAGAATGTCAAGAAATTTGGTCTGTGTGTGCAAATCATACGCCCTCTTTCCTTTTAGAAATAATTCTGATATTCATATCATTCTCATCACTCCCATTCATCCCCCCACCCCAAGGAGTGGTGGTAGCACTCTTTGCCTGCATGGGCAAGGATTGATACTGCTAAAATCTCAAAATAATCCAGTATTTTTGTTTCAAGAAGGAGTGAGAGTGCAAATTAGAATACCATTTTCTCACATAATTTCTCTTATCTCACTAAATTATCTCCCTCTTCCAAAATAATGCAAACCCGAATAAAAAAGTTCAACATAACAACCATCCTAATTGGATTAGCACTTAAATGGCAATTTGCTTATTTAAATTGGCTTGTTTAGACTCCATAAATTATGAAACAGGGTCCTGTTGTAAGATAAAACAAAGTGTGTAGCAGGTCTGAATAGGAAGGTTGCAAGAAACTGAAAGATGAACATGACCCATCTATTCAAACAAAAGATTTCTCCAATATAGAAACTAGTGGCTCTACTAATTAAAGCCGGATCACAGAAAAAGAAACTTAGTCACGCATGTGTTCACTAGAATATGATGGCATTCCTCAATTTCACAAGTTCAATTGCAACTTTAGTTACCTCCTTTATCTCACTAAATGTATTTAATCAATGGTTATAACTGTAAATGGCCTAACAACAGGTGTGCAAAAATAAAATCAAGTCATCTTGTCCCAACTTGGTTTGGTTTCTCATTAAATGAATAGACCAACAAAACAGTTTGTCAAAACCAGTAAATTCTATGTCTCTTTTACTATGTTTTGCATCTTATGATACAATTTACAACATAATACATGATAAAAATAACGGCCGCTTGGATGCGCAATACATATCATGATCTGACAACCGTGTCCTAAGACCAACAAGTCTAGTAGAAGAAGTAAAAAGTTCTTATCTATTATGATATCCCGTCTGTTGTCAATAGTCCCTAATCAATAGTCCCTCATAGTCAAACCTCGCCAATCACCTATAGCAAAGTATATTCCCATTGACAGTGTATTTCAGTAATACCAACAAAATGATTTTAGCATCGGCTGCCATGAATTTTCATCACTAAACCTTTACTCCCATCTTGTACCTATTTAAGCAACAAACACAACAAAACCGATGATTATCTAAGCTCACGAATGTAGAGTAGTAAATACGGGAGCGTGTGGAGAAGGAGGGCTACTAGTGAGCTCGGAAACGCAAAATTACCAGCTAAAAAACAAAACTTGGGCCAATAATAGGAATCAAGAAAGTCCATTTCTTCCATCACAAAGTATGCAAAAGCTTCCACATTTCCCAGCAGAAACCCATATCAAACAAAACCCAGATCCAAAGCACGCCAAAAACGCAAGAAAACGAAAACCCATCTACGAAAAAACAAAAACCAGAAAATCTAAAGCAGACAAGTTAAGGGAAAGTGGGAGAGGATATTGAAAATTGGGTGAAAGATAGAGTACCATTAGGATGATAGATGGGGTTGTCTGTGGCATAATGAATAGGCGATCTCCTTCGAGTCAATGGTGGTCTGGATCTCATTGTCCCTGGAGCTGACGGCGGCAAGCAGCAGCTGAGGGTGGCAGTCGGTCGTTGAATTCACAATTTCATCTTTAGGATTTGCTGGGCTTATGGTTTGCCTTCACTTTTTTCTCAAGAAAACAGTTTCCACTTCCCCGTTTACCAAATGAGCATTTTGGTAGATCAGTTTTGGATCATTAGATCTGTAGGGACATATAAAATTCATTGATCATGATCACATGGTCCCAAACCAAAATAGTACTTTTCTAGTCATCAAACTCCTTTTCTTTTTCTTTTTTTTTCTTTGCTCATTTGGTTTGTGTATAAGAAAGCACAAAATACTGTGCAAGTGATGCAAGTTTAATTTCAACATAAAACTCTGCAGTACTAGTGCAAACATTATGTACTAATTAATTTTAAAAAAATCTTTATATCCGGATAATTATTGGTACAACATATGATTTATGATGTATTTGTATTAGTAACACCTTGATAAGAGCACTTTAAAAAGTTGTGAAGACTTGACTCTTGTGGAATTCAAAAGGCTATTTGTTGCCCAATTAGTTTAAAATATACTCATGTTTAAGTACATATGTGAAGGAAAAAAGATTGATGAAATATAATCTGTCTTAGCTCAAAATGGCATTTCGCATATACTCCTATCAGTTTATACTGTTACACCACAACAAAATATTATAGAGCTAGAGGTAGAGCACACACAAGTACTTGAGCACAACAATAAGAAAGTAGTAGGACATTCTATCATAGTCATGTCCAATTTGATAACAATATTACCCCCATTGCTTTTTTGTCTTAATACCATGAGTAATATCTTGGACTAGAAGGACCTTATCAGTGATTGATCTTCCTCTGACAAAGTCATTTTGGTTTAGAGAGATGAATTTATGCAACAAACTGTTGAGCCTTAAGAATGAAAACTTTAGAGAAATTTTTTGTGAGAAGTTACTGAGGTTAATGAGTTTTAGATCTGAGAAAGATTTAAGAGATTCAATTTATGAATAAAAACAGCACAAGTATGGGAATAGAACCTAGTTAACCTTCTGCTAAAGTAAAAATCCCTAACAAAGTTGGTAATTTTCTATTTGATAATATGCCAACACTTGGGATAAAAAGTGGCATTAAAGTCATCGAGACCAAGGGAACTGGTAGCATTCATACTGAACACAATATTTTTCACTTCTGGTAAGCCACTTGTTATCATTCTCCGTAACCAAGGTAAAAATGCAAAATATTCACAATCTTATCTATCATATAATTAAAATATTCAAAAAAAATTTCTACCAATATATAACGGACAGCCTAAATAAGTTAAAGAAAACTTTTTATCCATGAACCTAGTGGAATTTCTAATCCTATTAATCACGTGAGTAGAAGTTTTAGGGGTTGGGAAGAAGGAACTTTTTATCTCTATTAATCATTTGATCAAGACAGTTTTCATATTTTCTTATTTGCTTCATCATGAGTTTTATTGAAGAGGATTTGTCACTACTAAAAACAATAACGTCTGCATAAGTTCGATTATTAATATTTGCCCCTTCTTTATCTCGTTTTTTATGTGATTTGTTTTTCTCTTATATTGTTTCTCCCACAATTTGGCTTTCTTCTTCAATGTTTTTGGCAAAGAACTTTGTTTAAATTTCATGATCATGTCATCCAGGGGTGGGTCAAAGGTGAGCCTAGTAAAGTTTGCTTTAGGCCCCCAATATTTTGAGCATTCAAAAAAACAAAATTTTGGCAATTAACTGACATTTATATTAATCACCAAGTAATATTTACAAAATCAAATTCTGCTAAGTCTAGTGGCTCATCTCATATTATCCTGCTAGACAAACTACCTTTGTATAAAAAAAAAAACTATAGAGAGCAAACTACATCAAAAAGTTTTCTATTGTCCCGAACTCTTATACATATACTAGTTTTAATATCATGGACCACCCTCTCCTTGTTCGTTTGGTTGTTCTGAAAAATTCTAGAGTTTCTTTTGCACCATACTTCATACTGTGGCAGCAAATCAGGCCTTCAGCAAGGTACATTTAATAAAACCAGCTTTACTATGTCATAGAACCCATTGTCACTCCAAGGTCCAAGGTAGAATATGTCTCTGCCAACCTAGAAAAATCAGTATATTCCTCCATATACATAGTGAATAGTTGCGCTCAAAGAAGAGGTGTTGCTGTAATTCAGGATGATTGCCACACAACACACAACTGTTGTTGATCTCCATACCCCAATTCAGAAAAATATGTCTTTAGTTCTCATCCTCCCAAGCAATGCCAACCATAAGATAAAAGTATGCTTTGGGCTAGCTGCAGTATGACACACAATATTTTTTCAAGGAACATTAGTTGCAGAGCCTCTTAAGAGCTTATAGGCAGTGTTAATCAAGAATTTCTCCTTGTGATAGCTTTGAGACGTTAATCCTCTCCAGTGCCTCCTCACTTTGAAAATTTTCCTCACCATTCAAGAGGCCTGCTTTAGGATCTCCACTGTAAGTAAGTTCTGATTTTTGATATAATAAGTATGGATCCAAGTAATCCACAGCTTCTCCTTATGTTGACTTAAAGCCCACAGTAGCTTCCCAATGGCTGTCTTATGCCAAATTCTCAATTTTATGAGATTTAAACCTCCAGCACAATTGGGGAGACAGATTTGATCCCAAGCTACTAAAACCCCTCCTAGATATGTTCGGTTCTCATGTCCATAAGTAGCTCTTACAAGTTGCCTCTACTAGTTTAATCACTTTTTGTTGAAGAAGGAACAGTTGTGACCAATAAGCCTATATGCCAAACAATACTGATTGATCAATTGTAACCTCCTTGCATAGGAGAGCCCTCTAGCCATCCAAGAATTGATTTTATATTGTAATCTTGTCTGCTAATCGCTTACATTGAACTATTGTGACCTTCTTGGTAGACAATGGAACTCCCAAATACTGAAAAGGTAGATCTCCTTCCTCACAACCAAGCAGCTGCACTATCTCCCCTTTAGTTTGTCTATCCACGCCTCTAAAATATAATTGACTCTTGTAGAGATTTGTTTTCATTCCAGAAGTAGTGGAGAACAAATCAACCTTATCTTTTAAAAGCTGAACAGGCTGAGTATCCCCTCTAGTGAATAACAGTAGATCATCAGCAAAATATAAGTGTGTGATTCCCAATTTTTGACATCTTGGATGATAGTTGAAATTAGAATCCTCCTTTAAAGTCTTGAGGCATCTATTTAGGTATTCCATAATAAGCACAAATAGATAGGGAGACACGGGATCTTCTTGTCTCAGACCTCTTTTGGCATTCATGTTCGCCGATAATATCCCATTGATTTGAAATTTATAGCTTACTGTTTGTACATATAGCATAATTCACTGTACTATTTGAGAAGGAAAACATAGCTCTATCAAGACTTATTTGATGGAACACCAATCCACTGAATCATAAGCTTTTTGAATATCCACCTTTATTATGCATTTAGGTGAGATATATTTCCTTGTATAACCTTTAACCAATTCATGGCTAAGGATGATATTGTCTAAAATGATCCTCCCAGGTATAAAAGCTAACTGGTTATGTCCTACCAAACCATCAATGACCCCTCTAAGTCTGTTGGAAATGATCTTGTAAAGAGTAAAGCAACTGGCAATTGGTCGAAAATCCCTAATTCTCTCAGGTTGAGATGTCTTGGGAGTCAGGGTGACCACTGTGCTATTAACTGCTTTGAGTAGCTTGATCTTACAAAAAATAACTCTTGTACTACCTTGCATACATCCGCTTGAATAGTGGACCATGTCTTCTTATAAAACAATGCATTAAAACCATCATAACTGGAGTTTCGTTGTCATCAATTCCCTATAGTGCTTGCTTTATCTCAACCACTATAACAGGAGCACTTAGTTCTCTTTACTGAGATAGTGTCAGGCTAGATCCATTTCTTAGGACTCTTAGATTAATAGAGGACAAAGTTCCAGCATGTGATCCAAGTATAAAATTGAATGACCTCAGCTTCAATCTCACTATGTTTCTTCAGCATTATCCCATTACTATCCTTTAACAAAAATATGATATTAGAGCTGGTTCTGACCTTCATACAGGCAAAAAAATATGTATTATTTTTGTCCCCTGTGCTGATCTAGTGTGCTTTAGATTTCTGTTTTCAAACTTTTTCCTGCAGGTCAGGCCATTTCCTCCATTCAGCCAAAGTGCTCCTCTCCTGTTGCACCATGTCTGAAGTTGTCCCAGCATTTATATTTAGATTTAGTTGAGCTTGGATATTGTTCAGCCTTTCGTAGCCTCATGTAATCTCCTATCAATACTTCTTACATTATTCTGAAGTAGTCCCTTCAATGGGCCTTTGCATTTCTTTAATTTCTGCCAAATAACATCAAAAAAATTTAATAGTGAATTTCATAATTTTAATTTAACTTAAAATAATATTGAAGATGGTAAAAAAAAAAAAAAAAGTTCAAAAATTATATTTTAAAACAAATTACTTTTTAATATAAATATTTTAGAACTTTGAATTAAATATCTCAAATCTTCATATTAGTAAAAAAAAAATTTACAATAATATCCAAAGTAACATATTGCAAATAAATGGATAACATCTTATTAACTATAACTAATTCTTACATTTATAAATAATAATATTACAACGTAAAGTTAGAACTCATCCATTAACACTAACAAATTTTTACATATTATATTTTATATTCAAAAACTAGCAACCAAGAAGCAATTATATACAAAACATATAAACTCTTTCGTCAAGGACTTTTACCATTGATAATCGCCAAGAAATCTCTTTTCGTTTGAAGATCATCATCAAAATTAACGATTCTTTTGATGCTTGATGTAACGATTCGAGCTGTTATCCTATATCTATATCTTTTCCGTTGCAACTTTGCATTCTCTTTCGCAACTGCTTCTCCCACAACTTTGTTTTCTTATTCATCTATTTTTTATCAGACGCTGCACCGAAAATTTGTTATTGGAATTCCAAGAAGCATAACGTTTCTTCAATATCGCGTCTCGATGGATTTTGTTATCTTTTTCCAACTCATTATTAACGTCGATAACAAAATTCGTGGACATCTTCCTCTTCCTGCAACATTGAGTATTCTCACTGCCAAAATGTAGTACTTTTGGCTGAGAATTAATATAAAGCATCGCCATAATGTAACTAAGTCGATTGTAAAAATTAGAATGTAACGATGCAAAACAAATTAGTAACCCTAATTAGTACTAATATAACGTGGATGAATGATGGGTAATGGATAAGAGTAGTAATGAATGCAGTATTATATAGACACATAAAACATTAATAATTAACTTTGTCACATTTTGTATGGGAATAGGTTGATCAAACTATTGAACCAAATATGACAATTTATAAAAACGCCTAATTTATTTCCTCAATGCTACCATATTTTAGTTAAGTTTCACCGTTCTTTTTATTCTCTATTTATTTTTCATCTTGATTTTGATAAACATAATAGTTTCGAATTTATTTAAAACACTAATAAATAATATTTAGGAATTTTTCATAAAAGTCTATTTTCTTTTAATTTTTTTTTACGTATACTAATTTTAAAAAATGACTTTTTAAAATATAATCAAACTCCCCTCAACAAGGGTAAAATAGGTATTTTAAAAAGTCAATTAGGATAATGGAAGGAGAATGTCTATTGTTCAAAATTGAGGGAGGAATTTGATTTTTAAAGCAAATTTTGGGGGATCAAAATGATTTTCACCCATTGTAAAAGGTCTAAAAAAAATTTATGATGCTCATTTTTTCATTATTCAAAAAAAAATTAAAAATTGCAAGATCATAAAATTTAATAAATAATCTTATTTGTGGTTAAAAAAAAGCTGCATAATTAACACATTATCTGGTTTCTGAAATAATGTATATGGGGCTTAATAGAGTTTAACAAAATAAAAATTAGAATTGTGGGTTCTACAACAAGTTCTCAGATATTTGTGTGATTATAAAACATGATAAAATGAGAATTTCAAAATTAAATTATTTCTAAACTTCAAATGATGACATTCTTTAATTCTTTGAATAGAATAAATTGAAAAGTGTGTCACATAAATTGCATGTGATCGGGAAGTATTATTTTACAGAATGTTGCATGCCAATTTGCAGGATTATGTAAATTTGTCTGGTTTGTTTTTTTATTTTAGTTAAGCTCACTCAAGAAGAAATCACAAAAGTGAGGGGACTTAATACCAAACCTCACAACAGAAGTTAAGGGGAATCAATTACTAGTTACAAAAATATGGCGGACTGGTTTGTGTTGTATATTTCACCATCCAGTCTAAATGCCGACACAAAAAGTTAGCTAAAAAACATTCGTTTTTTCGTATCAAAGTCTTATATTAGTCATTTGTTAATTTGGAATGGAGCTTGGAAATGGCTGATTCATTATAAATTGCTGCCCATTTGGTCAGTTGTACTCCCTATTATCAAATAGAGATGATAATTGTTGGGTAGTTTTAATTTATATATGAGCAATTTTACTTTCAATAAAGACATGACATATAGTGGCAATTGTGAGGAGTCCTGCAAATCTACAAATAACATCATCAAAGATTGTTTTGTCCTAAAATTCCTCCTTAATTAGTAGGCAAGCACAAGTTATCCCAAAGTATAAGTGGGGATGGCCTCGAGCAAATATTTGATAAGAATAGGTAACAGCCAACCTTGCAATCTTCAAATAATTTTGCATTAGTTGGGTGATTGGTGATTGGTCCTCTGCTACTCATTAAGGGTAAACATGGTTTTGGATGTCAGGAGAGATAGGATGAACAGATTTGGGAGGAGTTACCTCATCCCTAAAACTCCGCCAAAACTAAATGTGAAAAAGGGAATGCTCGTTATGCTAAGAAACTACGATTCTACTTTGTATAGAGAAGCAAAAAGAGAAAAAAATGATATGACGCTTCTTTCAGTTTCTTTCTAATGAAAAATTCTCTCAGCACGAAACAGATTCTTAATACACAAAATTAAGACATTTAGTTGGTGAAGATCATCGCTTTCTTTCCTAGTGATTCAAAGTTGACTTGGGACAAGATTCTTGTGGTAGCAAGTCCAATAATTCCTCCGCTGCTTTAAGGTACATAATCCGAGTTCTTGCTTCGTATTTACTTTCACATCTCATCAACAAAAGATTATTAAGTAATTAGGTAGAACTTTGCAGCAATAATAAAAAGAGGGGGTGAGAAAGGATCACCCTGTTTAAGACTTTGGAAAAAAAAGATTATTAAGTAATTAGGTAGACATTTATGTGTTGGTTGCTTGAACTTTGCGATTCAATTAGGTATTTCAATGAAGATTTTTCTTTAAATAGTTCTTTCTCTACAATTTTTGCGATAGACTTAAAAATTCTAAATTCTAGTTCTAATTTAATTAAATATTTTTCTCTTATTTTCTTCTTAGAAAAAGTGAAAAGAAAATAGTAACCTTTTCCGACTTGTTCAAGAAAATTAATTTTTTCTTTTCGGGTCAAAATGGACAGACGATCTCGATATTTTTTTTCTAAAATTAATGGACTCGATAACATTGAAATTGGCTGGGTCATTTTTAAGAGAAAACCAACGGACTTCCTCGGTTAAATCCAAGGGATATTCGTCTATTTCTTTAAATTAAAAACCGATACATTTTTTTTTTGGAAAGAAAATATGACGGAATCCGTCGTTTTGTTCAGAAATATATATAAAAAAAATTGTAGCAACTTTGAATCAAAACTGGATACTATGACCTAAATAATTTTACTACTGGACCACATATGCTCTTTAATACAAAAATTTCGTTATTTTAAATTTATAATTCACAGATCTCAACTGCAAATTTTCACTTTAAACAACGATTCTGTCGATTTTATCATCAATTTTTTTCATCAATTTTTAATTTTTTACGTTTTTTAGTAGTGTTCAATTTTGTTATTCACCCGAACTAATTTGGAATTGAAGAACAGTAATTGTTATTCTTTTTTTTTTGTTGTCGTTGGACCCACAAAAATAATCCCAATTCATTTCATCTAGTACCAGATAAAATAATAGCACCATGAAATATCTAAACAAGAGTACTTGCAATTCTTTTATTCAAAATTCAAAGTAATCGAGTACAAAGATAATACACACTTCACCTCATTCTTCCCCAAATGAAAACATATATATTCATGAATATATAGATCACTTGGAATTGCTTAACCCCTTCAAAGTAACCTTATTTATTTTCTTCATTTTGTTCTTTTACTTTTATTTGAATCGTCAAAGATGACTCCTACACCCTCATCAGATTGAATAGAGTACTAATGTAGCTTCTCATTCTTTGTCAACTACAGACAACAAAGGAACATTCACACTGTCACCACAATTAACAAATTGGTAGTTCACAATAAGGTGGCCTTGTTGATTTCCTACTCCGTCTGTGTCGATTTGTCGAAAAACGTTAATGTCTAAGTCTAATCCGCCATTGCTGCATTGATCCACGATTCTCACTATCACCTGAGCTCCTGTGCGTGTATTTGTCACCTATATATATGTAATTCGTGATGATATTAGTTGAGTTATATATAGTGTTTAAAAATTAAATATTATAGTATCGAAATAATTTTCACCTCCAAATATCGATGATCATTCAAATAATTTCTTTCTTCGTGAAAGTAAATACTAAATATCTAAAATACAGGTTAGTTACACGAAAAATCATGGAACACATAATTTAATTGCAGAAAAATCACCAAACTAATTATCAATTTGACCAAACCAGTAAAGATTGATCAGAACTCATCCAAACACATTTCAAAATCATGTTATTTTCTCAATAAAAGAAATCATTTTAAACCCAAAAAAAAAAAAAGCTGTTAGTACTAACTTCGTTCCTTTTCATGTTAACTTGACGTTCTCAAAAATATTTATCAAGAATTTTATGTAAATTTATTAAATTAATTTTACTAATTATATTTAAAATTTAATTTCTAGTATGTTATATAATTATTTAAAAATAAAAATAATATTAAAAGAAAATAATAAATCATTCTTGATTTGTTAAAATATAAACAAAGTAAAAAAGAAAATTTCTTTTCAGAGTATAAGAAACAGTCAAACAGGAACAAAGAAAGCAAAATTTTACTTTATGAGAGGCAAATTTTTACTAGCTATTAGCTAATAACATGATCATCAAAAGTAGATAAATGATGCTCACTCCATCTCAGATTATTTGTTGTGGCTTTTTAAAATAGCGTGAAATAAATAATTATTGTATGTTTTTAAAAATTATTTATAAATTAATTGGAATATATTAGTTTAATTACAGTCCTTATTAATTTTTTATTGATGAATATGTAAATTTAAATCTTATCCTAACAACTATTGAAGAAAGTATTATTCTTATAGACTATTAATTAAGTGAAGATGGCATATGAATCAATAAAAATATATTATGTTTTAAAACATAAATAAGAACAAAATAATTAAAATCGTGATTAATACTTTCTTAAAAGAGCGTATAAAAAGGAAATTACTACATTAATTTAAAACAGAGAGAGTACATAATAGATCTTACCCTTAAGCATTTGCCGCAGGAGTCTCGGCCGCGAGGTCCGGCTGGACCACAGAAAGCAGTCCAACCATACTTGCTCCGCCAGGCGTAAGGCTTATTGGCATCCCAAGTGGAACAGTAAGCACTAACCGCATTCAGGTCCCACCCAACATTCTGCGGGTTATATAGATGATATGTTGCCCGAACATTTTGCGCGCTCGCCCCGCCGCCGCCTGGAGTTGGAGTTGGTCCGCTGCCGCTGCACCGGCTCTGGCAGCCTTGGCTAGGTGAACAGTATTCGGGTGTCGATCCGCACCACCCGAATTGGCTGCAACATAAGTTCCCGCTGCATAAGGCTCCGCCCCTTTGCCTCCCGCACTGCTGGGCGTTGGCACCTGCGCCTATGGTGATGAAGAGGACCAGAGCTAGCAAAATAGTACTACTTAGCTTTTCCATTCTCAAATCAGAGTTTGTTGTAATTTGATTGATGTTGTTTGATCTAGTTGTGGCGGGGTCTTTTATAGGATTTTCTTCTTTTTTTTAAATATTTATTTGTTTATGTATTTAATTTGGATTGGGACAGATTGTGTTATAAAAATATACATTTTTGCGTGTGTCCGTGAATTTTGAGTGCTAAGCCATGTTACGGCTGCTAAGACTGACACTGTTTTAATGGGTGCAACTACATTGGTCCCCCTTAATATAATTAGACAATGAATTTAAGAAAAAAATTTTAAAATTTAAATTTATGATTTAAAATAAATTATAAAAAATTGTATGATTAATGAATTATTTATTAATAATAAAATATAAATACAAAAAATGTTATTCCTCTTGAAATTAATTAAAAATAAAAGGAACGGCATAAAAAGAAGTTTAAGGCAATATCCGAATTTTTGATAAGATCCGACAGACAGGACTTGAGAGGGTACATCAAATTATTTCCTCTATCTTAATTCACGAAAGATAGCTTGATTCTTAATATTTTAAAATTAAGGATATATTCTTTATAGATTTTTTATTAAATAAATAGAATTTGATATGAGTAAAATATTGATATTATTATTAAATATTATTAAATAAGAAATTATGTTAATAAAGTAATAATTACATGACATTGCAATAACTACCCATTATTAATAAGCTATATTTATTTTTTAAAATTTTAGCGTTTGACCTAATTATGATATTATGCATAACATAAGAGTACAAGTAACTTCTGATTCAATGGCGGTTTTAGAAACCAAAGAAAAAGAAAAAAGAAAAGACTGATGGCGGCTTTTAAGCAGCATGACCTGAGGCGGCTATTGACAAAAATGTTAGACTGCGTCGTTTCTGACAAGTGAGTATCTAGAAAAAGTCCTCCCCACAAAATTTAATAAATTTTAACATTAACTTTTGTTTTTTTTCTGTTTCTATTTGGACGGTGATACACATTATTTTATAATATATTCAATTATATTATATTATTTTAATAAATGTAATAGTTATATAAAAAAATTATTTATTATTATTATATAATATTACACATTAATAATTTAAATAAAAAATTTTACAAAAAATAAATAAATACGAGGATAGAGCTATTATCAAAAGAATGAAAAATAATAAAATATAATTATTAAATAATTAAAAAAATAAGATGAGAGAAAAAATAAATAATAATGTGATCAGATTAAATCAATTATTATATTAAATTTTATATTATTATATAATAATAAATTTAATAATATAATATAATAAAATTTAAATAATAATTAAAATAATATAATATTTAAACTAGCAACACAATCCACTACAATACGTAAAAACCATCCAAACAAATGTTAAGTGACATTGAACATTCGTTTACTTTATATGTTTGCATTTGTATCTATCTGCTTATAGTTATATATTTTATTAGTTTTATTATTTTAATTTATATAATTTAACATATATTTTAATATTATTAACATTTTTATTTATATTGAATCTCATTTATTTAACAAAAAAATTATAAAAATATATCTTTTTATTTAAAAATTAATTTATATTTAGAATAATTTTATAACATGCAAAGTTTTTTTTATATTTTTAAAGATTTTATGATCACATAAATTAAAATAGAAAAATAATTATTAAGTGCTAAACTATTTTATTGCTGATGGATGTGTTACGTTGTAGGTCTCGTTATTTCCTTATATAATGGAACAAAAACACAAATTTTAATTAATTTTAAAAGTTAAATATACTTTATCAAATATATGAATTAAAATTAAAATTTAATAATAATTATGGGACAAAAAGTACCTTTCTCAAAGTTTATTTCTTCCGACCCACAAATGCCAAACACATAATAGTAGTAGGTACCACTGAATAAATGAGTGTCGCAGGACCTGTTTTTGTATGCTTATGCCACCACACAGAATTATGAATTTTTTTTTTATTAAGAATCGAAAAAATTTATTCATTTTATCATAATTTTTGTTAATTAAATTTTAAACCTTTATGTGATTAACTCTATCAAAGTAATTTTTTAATTATTTATTTATATATTTTTCAGTTTCTTTTATAATAATAGATAAGCCAAAGTAATATCATAATTAATTTTATATTCAATTAAATATCATTGCATGAAATGAAACAAAGAAGGATTATTTACTGAATGGTTCCATTTTTTTTGGACGTGACTTGTCAAGTTGTTTTGTGTCAACTCGAAATTACCTTTCTAAAATGCAAAAAGTTACCATGAGTAAATATAATTTATCCATTTAACGTTTTGACTCCAAAATTAATAAAAAATAAAAAACATTGCGTTTTCAAATTTTCTTTTTAATTAATTTGGCGAATTGGATAAGATCTGGCAAATAAGTGGAGTAAGCATCTAGGGTTCTTGATTATGACGTGTTTCCAATTATTAGACTCTTGGCCGCACATTCCCAGAAATATATATTAAATATTTTAAAATATCATTCAATTATGATAATTTATATTGTAAAATTATTAAATTTTGATTTGTATCAATAAAATTAATTTTGATTTTAAATTTTTTTCTCATAAAATCACTCAACTAAATATATCATAAAAAAAATTTTACATGACAAAATAATTTAATTTCTTATATCATGCAAATATGAATTCCACATAAATAATTTTTTAAAAAAAATATTTCATTTCATATACTCAGTCACCCACACATCATTTCATCTAAAACCATTTAAATTAGGTATTTTTTGAATTTATATTGCATCTATAACAAAGTGGTAATTATATATCTTTAACGAATTAATTAGCTCCTAAAAAGTATATATGTATATTATTTAAATTAAAAAAATAAGTCGAAATAAGGCTTTTTCTCTAATACTTTTGCCCAAATTATATCATATGAAAAATCATTAACTATATGGATTCAATAGCAATAATTATTTCTAGAAGTTCAAATGAAATGTAAATGTTTACTCATTTAATATTTTTATAATTAAGGGTCGAAAGAGTATCAAATATTTCTTATATAAATTAGGCGAAATGAATATGCAAAAGTTCATTCCGATGGTTTTCTCAATTTAAATATCTTATATATTTTTTACGAATCAATTCCATCAAAGATCACGTCGTCTTATATTTTAATAATAACATATACAATACTGAATTTTAATAAATATAAAAGACTAAAGCAACACAAATATATATTAAAAGACAATTCTAAATCACGTCCTTAATATAAGAATTATCTGTGTTGTTAGTATCAATGTTATCTTTTAGATATTTTTACGAGTTAATTTCATCAAAGATCACGTCATCTTATATTTTAATAATAACATATACAATACTGAATATTAATAAATATAAAAGACTAAAACAACACAAATATATATCTAAAAGACCATTCTAAATCAAGTCCTAAATATAAGAATTATTTGTGTAGCAAATCTTTCAGCTGCTCCTTTAACTCTCTGAGTTCTGCAGGAGCCATACGATAGGGAGGAACTGATATAGGTTGAGTGTTTGGTAACAAATCAATAGCAAAATCTATTTCCCTTTCTGGGGGAAGACTAGGTAACTCATCTGGAAAAACACATCAGGGAACTCGTTCACCACCGGAACAGACTGGAGTGTCGGAGATTTTGCCGGAACATCCTGAACTCTGACTAGGTGGTAAATACATCCCTTAGTTATCAATTTCCTCGCCTGAAAGTAGGAAATAAACCTACCTTTTGGTGTAGCTATGCTTCCTTTCCACTCCCGTACTGCCTCTCCTGGAAAGTGGAGTCGGACCGTTTTGGTCCAACATTCAACATTGTCATAGCACGGCACTAGCCAATCCATACGCATTATGGCATTTAAGTCTATCATTTCTAGCTCTACCAGATCTACTGTAGTCTGGCGGTCAGCAACCTCTATTGTACACCCTCGGTAAATTCTGCTAGCTATAATAGAGTCACCGACGGGCGTGGATACTGAAAAGGGCTGTTGTAATAATTCTGGTGCAATATTGAACTTTCGTGCCACGAATGGGGTAATATATGACAGAGTGGATCCTGGATCAATCAATGCATAAGCAGGGCATGAACAGATAGTCATCGTACCTGTTACTACATCTGGCGACGCCTCTGAGTCGTGTCTCCCTGGTAGTGCATAAGTACGGTTTGAGCCCGTACCTGAACTGGAGGCTCCTGCTCTACCTCGGCCTCTGCCTGCTAAGCTTGAGGGCCTACGCCCTGCCGAGGCTGCTGGAGCTCGTGGCCCTGCGGATCCCCTGTCCTGACTGTCTCTGCCCTCCTGACCTCTGGTCGGACAATCTCTCATCCGGTGCTCTTCCTGCCCGCAAATATAACATCCGTAAGAGCCATATCTACAAGCTCCGCGGTGTGATCAATTGCAATAAGGGCAGGGTGAGGGTGTGAATCTGCTCTGCTCTCCCCTTCTCTGCTGCGGGGAATCTACTGTTCTGGAACTGCCACTAGGCTCTGACTGCCCTCGACGAGAAAATCTACCTCGTTGCTGCTGCTATGGTGGAGGTGGGGGTCTAGGGGGCCTGTCTGATAGTCGTGGCCTGGGTCCTCTCTGAACTTCCCTTTGCATCTCGTCTGATCTGTCTCTGCGGCGTTGTTCCTGACTGATCTGTCTACTATTCTGTTGCAGCTGTCTAAGACCCTCAATGGTCTGAGCAAAGGCTTGTACTTGGGTGATATCCATATCCTCTCGTAACGTAGCCGTCATACATGCCTCAGTATATTCCGGGTTCAGACCCATAATAAATCTGTGAACTCTAGCTGGCATAGTATCAACAAATGCTGGAGCATAACGAGCTAAGGAGTCAAACTGTAAAGCATACTCGCGTACGCTCCTCGCCCCCTGCTCCAGATGCAAAAACTGATCCATCCGGGCCTGCCGGATCTCTCGTGGCAAGTAACGGTCCAGTAAGACCTCCAAGAAGCTGGTCCAGGTCGGAGGGGTAACATCTCTCCCTCGGGACCTTTCCCAACTCTCGTACCATAGTACTGCTATGTCCCGTAACCGAAATACTGTCAGCTCAACAGACTCAGAAGGGGTCACATGTATAACCCAAAAAATTCTCTACATCTGATCTAGAAAGTCCTGAGGGTCCTCTGCCTGATCTGACCCTGTGCACTGTGGGGGACCTAGTGCCAAAAACTCCCTGACCCTGGAATTGCCTGACCCACCTGAAGACTCTGCTGCCACAGGTGGCACTGACTGGCGTTGTGTGGCCATCATTTGTGCCAGCATAACTACAGCGCTACGGACCTCCTGATCTGATGGCGAAGGCACATGAGCTATCGGAGGCGGTGTCGTTCCGAACAGCTCCTGGTGAGAGGGGAACGGCTGAGAGGGCTGTGATGAAGCCTCTATGTCGCCCTCAGATCGGGCTGGCTCTGTCTAAAACTGAGGCATCCTGCTGGTGCCTTCTCCTGCTGCTGTGTCTAATCTTCTGCCTGTGGTAGGGTGTCGCTGGTCTACCATTCTTATCTGTAGACAAAGAATACGATAAGTTTTTAGGGACTCAACCCTATACTTTACCGCTCTAAAGCACAACTGACTAAGAAAGAAGAGTAACCATCCTATCATGCCTCGCAGCATCCTGCCTATAGTATGTGGTGCACAACACATCCATAGACAAGACTCTACTTAGCACGGCTTGCAGACTCCCTAGGACACGACCTGCTCTGATACCAAGTTTGTCACGCCCCGCCCTGGGGGGTATGACTGGCACCTGGTGCTCTAGTAGGACCTAGACTACTAACTGGTGAGCCTAGGCACGTCTGGTGCCTGGCTAGCTCTATCTCAGGTTTCTAGAAACAAAGGGCTATATAACGGCTGTAAACACAGTCTCCGGCCAACTGGCCTATAGCCACCTATGCCTGTAATAATAGCTAACCAGAAACATACTCATAACAAGGAACTTATGCGGGCCGACAAGGCCACCATGTTGTCTAGTCATCTAAGACTCAATAAAAGGAATACTGAACAGCTACGTGACTGGCAAGGTCACCACTACAATCAAACTATGGCCCCACGCGGCCAACATAAAAACAGAGATACTAAACAGCTATACAACTACACGGCCTCACACGACCGGTTCAACTGACGACAGGGAGATAATATATACAATCTGCAAGCCTCTATGAGTAACAATAGAAATGATCGGGACAGGGCCCCGACCTACCCAAACTGTACGTCAAAAGGAAAAGAGCTACACCTCTGGATATCAGACTCCGGATGACAGGAGCCGATGACTTAATAGCCGACTGGAATCACGAGGGATAGCCTCCTCGTCTATGAGTACCTACAGGCAAGTAATGTAGCGCCCCACTGGGCGTCAGTACAACTGGTACTGAGTATGCAAAGCAACTGAAATAATACAACTGAAAACAACTGAATATAGATAGCATAACTAGCATTTCTGTATAGCAGGAGATAGCTGAATCTGGAGAAGCTGATATGAACTGAATCAAGCTTTCCGTACTGATAGGGCAGAGGCGTACCTGTAGATACGACTGCCTGCTGTCTAGTAGCTAGTATATAGCACATAAATAGATATACAAGTAGCAAGCAAGAGCCAATACCAACCCCCATAAGCTGGATGGCGCCAAACAAGCAAACAATCTATATACCCCTACCCGGGTCAAAACCAGCCAAAAATAAGTCACTCCACTCATCTGCTCACTAGGAGCTCCTCTACTGGTCCCCTGGGTCTCCGGCTCGGGCCATAGCCTCAGATATAAATAACCGTGTCTGAGTCCGGAGGACTCCTGTACAGTATTTGTAACAGATAGGGTTTGTTTCCCTGGACACAAACTCAACAAGGCTATCTGAAACAGAGACTGTACATGTTCCCTGGAACTACTCAACAGGGAATATTTGTACTGGATAGTACCCTGGACACAAACTCAACAGGGTTGTCGGTACTGTAGTGCTGATCAGACTGATATGGGGAAAGCTTCATCCTATCTTCGTCCAAGCTGGGGACGGCATGCCACCCCTTTGGAGTGACGTAGACCCACCCGCTCAGTGGGCGACACGATTACCAACCCAGGGGCGGCGAGAACGCTCAACAAGGTGCCCTCATGCCACATCAAGTCTCAACAAACAAATAACACATATAAATAGCAAGCATGTATAACTAGAAAAGACTATCTAAATTCTGATTTCTTATTCTGATCTCTTTCTGTACTATACTGATTCTTTACTAGTTACCGTAATCTTTATTTATCTGTTTGGCTAATCTGTAGCCAGGATACTATCTGTCTGAATGGCTAATCTGTAGTCATAAGACTGTCTGAATGGCTAGCCTGTAGCCATAATACTGACCGTCTATCTGATTTTACTTTACTAACTTTATTCTGAGAATCTGTATCTTGTTATTCTACAACATGCTTGCTAATCTACAATAGGCTATACTGAATCTGGAATGCTAACTCGCCCTTTGGCGCATGCTTTACTAATTTCGGACTGAGTACGATATGGCAATGCAACCCAGACTTACTAAACTTACTCAATACTCAACATTCAACTCTGAGAACTCAAATACGGAGTTTACTATGATTTATACGGCTAAAGTTGTTAACTTGCCTAAGAAACTACTTCACATACCTTAACCTCGATTTATCCGACTGTCGGACGAAACTCGGCCAGTACTCCAGCTATTTCTCCCAACAGCATTCATATACACGTCAATTAGTGCTAAATACAACACTATTCAGAAGGACGACGTCACTTCGATATAATTATATCCTAAACTTAGGCTTATCGAAAGACGATCGAAAACTTGCTATTTTTCGGAGGTCCAGAAGGGAGAAGTATTCACTTTACGGCTAGGAGCACATAGACACTAGTTTGGAGCAATTCTACTTACTTTAGTCCGGTAGCTCGACGATTCGTCGACCGTATTTCGCGAAACTAAATTCGTAGGAATATTCTCTGCTGCTAAATACCTCGGTACCTGAGGTTAATTGGACTACGTTTGGCAGCGTAATTGAACGATAATATCCCCTCTTCGTCTCTCTCTGTTTGCTGTGAATTCTCTGGAAATTATAATGAATGAACTGATTTAAAACCGAAGTGGGGTTTCTATATAATAGACACTATAAATCGCATTCAGGGAATGCGATTTATAAGTTGCATTCTCAGAATGCGATTTATAAGTCGCATTTCTGAAATGCGATTTATAAGATGCATTCTTAAATCGCATTCTAGAAATGCGATTTATAAGTCGCATTTCTGAAATGCGATTTATAAGTCGCATTCTAGAAATGCGATTTATAAGTTGCATTCCCGGAATGCATTTATAAGTCGCATTTTGCCTTGCGACGCGCAGACTTGGTGCTTGTCCGATCTTTCCCCGAGCCTTTTTCTAGCATGTATGGCTTTCAAATACTCTTAACCAACAAGCGAATAGGCCATCTATATGCCGGAAATTTACGGGGTGTAACAAATTGGATATGAGAAATATTTTTTAATATTTTTTAACTAATTTATGGGGTCCATTTTATATGACATAAAAAATTATATTATTTTATCATGTAAGATATTCTTTTATAATATATTTAATTGAGTGATTTTGTGAGAAAGAAGCTAAATGTTGAGTGATTCTATTGGTACAGACCAAAGTTCAATGACTTTGCAACATAAATTGTCAAAATTGAATAACCTTTTGAGCTATTAACTCTTTTAGAAAATAAAAATAAAAGATGAATTTTTAAATCTAAAGTTTATAAATTTCCACAATGAATTCAAATCAATATAAAAGAAAATTACTAGCTCAATAATATTATTTAGAAAAAGCTTAAATTGTTATAAAATAATAAAGGAAGAAGAAGAATATTATAGAAAGAGAGAAGAAAGAATTTTTTCATTTCTATGAAATACAATATAAGAGAACTCTTTTATTTATAAGGAAAAACTAACCGTAACTTTTCTCCAAAGATGCAAGATAGACATTCACTGCATATATAAATACATTTATAGACATTCACTATAATACAAATATACTTATAACACTCTCCCTTGAATGTCTAGTTCATAGATAACGTGTCTTGTTAAGACCTTACTAGATAAAACTCAATCAAAAAAATTTAATCAAGAAAATAGAGTACACATATCTAATTAGTCGAAAAATCAAGGTTGAAGAACAACATGGTGTGGGAGGAGAGGCGGAATAGGAAACCTTATGTTTTTGAGTCTTAGCATGGAGTTTTGTTGTTTTCAAATACACAAATGGGCTGATCTAATTTCGTATTAAGCTGGGGCTTCACTTTGTAGATTTCTTTCTATTTTCTTTTCATTTTGTTGGATTTGTATACGGAAAAAAAAGGGCCCCGAGTCCACATATTTTAATTTTAAAAATATCATAATTTTTTATCCAATAATTATAATAAAAATTATTATATATCAATTAATTAAAAGTGGGCTATTTTATGCTAATTTAAGAAGTAAGTCAACATATTTTGTCAATTTTTCAATTACATTGGTTTGTTGAGTAAGCCCATACCTAATATTTGGCACAAACACAATTGATGAGATGCTACTATTCCGACAATTTTGAGGAAAATTAATTGAATTAGCAATCTCGGTCCACATATTTTTTTTCATAATAGTACTTTTAAAAAATTACAAAATATAATGAGATTATGTAATTTTATAGCATATATACACTTGTATATATATTTGTGGTTAAAATCCTAATAACCACCATTGCTCATACATACGTACACATACATTGAACTTCTATTTTGAAACACATACATATACAATTGGTCACACACGCACACAAATTACAATCTCCATATTTTGCATACGTGTAGTTTTTAGTTAGGATGAGATATTGTATGCGTGTGCATACATACATTCTGCTACGTTTTAAAATCAAAATATTGCTATATTTTGAAATCAAAATGTTGCTACGTTTTAAAATCAAAGTATTGCTACATTTTAAAATCAATATATTGATACATTTTTAAATATACTAAAATCTCGCACATCCCCCCTCCCCCAACACACTCTTAAATATAGTAAACATTTTTTTGAGCAAAATCATATACTTCATTATGAATTTTTACACATTCTTTTAAAGTTATTCGATTAGTTACAACACCTGAACCATATAAACCACCTTCTTGAGATCTTAGGCATTACTCACTCACTACGGGTTTCAACTTTCAAATGGATATTATATGAAACTTTCTTTTTTTCATTTAATTTTATTGTGTTCATTTTCTTGGTTCTACAATCAAAACACACCCAATCTCCAAGATACAAAAAAGTATTACTTTATTTTATTTTTTCAATTTCGTACTTTTACATTTATTTAGTAGTCGATGAATTTTATACTCATCTGAATAATCATGGAGATTTATAGCTTCTTATTCTGTAGCAGCTACAGATAATAGAGAAATATTCAGATTAATTATCACCACAATTAACAAATTGGTAGTTCACAATAAGGTGGCCTTGTTGATTTCCTACTCCATCTGTGTCGATCTGTCGAAAGACGTTAACGTCTAAGTCTAATCCGCCGTTGCTGCATTGATCCACAATTCTCACTATTGTCTGAGCTCCTGTGCGTGTATTTGTTACCTGTATATATAATTTGTGATGGTGCTAGTTGAGTTATATATATTTGTTTAGAAACTAAATATAATTTTCATCTCCAAATATGAATGATCATTCAAATAATTGTTTTCTTCATGACTAGCTTTTAGTGGTGAAAGTCAATACTATATATTTAAAATACAGGTTAATTACATAGAAAGTCACGGAAGTACATAGTTTAATTGCAGAAAAATCACCAAACAGATTATAAATCTGACTAGTATGTTATTTAGTTGCTTAATAATAAAATAATATTAAAAGAAATTAATAAATCATTCTTGATTTGTTAAAAAATGAACAAAGTAAAAAAGGAAATTTCTTTTTAGGGTATAAGAAACAGATACAAAGGAAGCAAAATTTTACTTTATGAGAAAAGCAAATTTGTAGCAGCTAATAATATGATCATCAAAAGTAGATGAATGTCACTTCCGTAATAATTAGAACATAACGGATCTTACCCTTAGGCATTTGCCGCAGGAGTCTCGGCCACGAGGTCCAGCTGGACCACAGAAAGCAGTCCAACCATACTTGCTCCGCCAGGCGTAAGGCTTATTGGCATCCCAAGTGGAACAGTAAGCACTAACCGCATTCAGGTCCCACCCAACATTCTGCGGGTTATATAGATGATATGTTGCCCGAACATTTTGCGCGCTCGCCCCGCCGCCGCCGCCGCCTGGTGTTGGAGTTGGTCCACTGCCGCTGCACCGGCTCTGGCAGCCTTGGCTAGATGAACAGTATTCGGGTGTCGATCCGCACCACCCGAATTGGCTGCAACATAAGTTCCCGCTGCATAAGGCTCCGCCCCTTTGCCTCCCGCACTGCTGGGCGTTGGCACCTGCGCCTATGGTGATGAAGAGGACCAGAGCTAGCAAAATAGTACTACTTAGCTTCTCCATTTTCAAATCAGAGTTTGCTATAATTTGATTGATGTTGTTTGATCTTACTACTAACGGGTTTTTATAGGACCTTATTAATTTTATGGAGTAGTACTTCCTCTTCTATTTTTCTTTATCCACGATATTAAAAATAGATATTCACTTTTATTATTGTAAAATTATGGTTCTATTTATTATAAAATTGACATTTTAATTATTTTTTAAAAAATTTATCAAATTAATATTGAATAAGTAAAATGGACGAAGAAAGTATTTATTTTGATAGAAGTGTACTTTTAAAACTAGGTGCTGCGTGTGTCACTTAAATCTGGGTGCTGCATCTTAATTCTTATGCATGCTGCTTAGACTGAATTAGTTTGAACTCTTAAGTTGGAAATTTGGGATATTAAATTAAATTACGCGCATGGGTCACTCTTTATTTTAATAAAATGGTGTTAAAATGATCGTCTCTAATCTTTAGCCTTACACTTTTTATTTACCTTTAAATGTAGCCACAAATTTTATGCAATATTTAAAGTTACAAGTTATAAAAATATTTTAATTAACACGTGCAAAGTCTTTTTTTTTTTCTTTTTCTAAATTCCATGCTCAACTAAATATCTCCTGCATATTAAATTGAAACTAAGATTATAAAGTACTCTAGTGGGGATACATTTGCGAGGGCAAAGGGACCATTGGATAAAGGTATTTCATAATATATATATGCTTGAATAAAGTACTCTTTACTATTTGTTATATTTCATTCATTTTCTCAATATCAAGAGTACTTCACTCGATGCCATATATTAATTCAATTATGCAGACCTCGAAAAATAAAAGTAAAAGAAATAAGTGGAGTATCATTTTAGATAATGTGACAAACTCATGTCATATCTGGTGCAAAAGCGAAATTAACATTTTAAGTTTATAAATTTAAATTCTAATAAAAGAAAAATAATGAATTTTTAATAACTTATTATACATATTAAATAAATATTTTAATTTAAATATAAGATTTTGCATTAAAATTATTAAATTATGTCAAATCGTTAGGTTGAAGAGGAGCTCTGCTCCTATACTTTGGGGGATAAAATTCTAACAAAGAGAACTTTAGGAGACGCATACACTAATAGGGCTAGCGGCGGTTTATTAACGAAAAAGTTGGACTGGGTCGTTTCTGTCAAGTACTCCGTCTCAAGTGGTGCAGCTTATATATATTACTTAAAAGAAAATTATTTGTTCTTAGTAAAAAAATATAATTTTATTTTTAATAAATATTTTTAAAAAACATAATTTTTAAATATCTTTTTTATTATGTAAAACTCTCTTCATTTAAATAAAAATAAAATTAAAAAAATATTATTAATGTCTTCTTAATTATGTAAAATATCACTTATTTAAAAAATAAAATTAAAAAACTAAAACACCATTTTTTTAAAATGGATAAATTAATCATCTAAAGAAAGACTCTTCCGATAAAAATATTTGACTTCTAAGGAAGACAAAGTTTAGATGCATTTTGGTGTTTTTTAATTTAGGGATATTTCTTCTTTTAATCCCTCAAAAACTAATAAATTTTAATATTAGTTCTTGTGATTTTTATTTAAGCACATTAATTTTCATTTAATCCTTATATAAGCGTGCTTGATTATAAATTTTATCTGAAAGTTCAATATGTTTTATTAAATATTGTAAGATCTATAATTAAATTTTAACCATAATTGAGGGACTACAATTACATTATTACTTAACTTTATTGCTTCGGATGCTTAAACCCCATTTGAATCTTTACATAAGTTTTAAGTATTAAAAAATTATTTTTAAATGTTAAAATTGATTTATATAAGCAATTATGTGTTTTGATAGAATTGTTAAAACTGTTAATAAATAGTTAATATATTTTACTAAAAAAATATTGATAAATTATTCTTTTATTAAAATAATCAAAATATTTTTGACATTTTCATAAAAAGTTAAAAATTTAATAATATTTAAGTAAAGAAAAAGAGAAGTTACGAGTAAATTAACTTATGCATTAACGTTTGACCAAATAAAATTCGTTGTCTTTTCAAATTTTAGTATTAATTAATTTGGCGGATTGGATAAGGTTAGGCAAATAAGTCTAAATTTCTTGATTATGACATGTTTTTAATTGTTAGAATCCTGACCGATAGAAAAATATAAAAATTTAAAATTTATAAATTTTTATGACAAAACTTAAATTAAATATTAAAAGTAGTTTTTTTAATTTCTTCGGTGGCACGTTAACGACATCTCAAACACATAACATTATTTGATTACTAAAATCAGAGACAAGTAATTTAAAATTATTTGAGCGGTTTGTCATCCGGAGAAGAGAAATTACATCAGCATATAATATTATTAAATTAATTATTTATATTAATATTAATATTTATATTTATCAAAATTATTATTTTTAATTATTTAATTTATCTAATAAGTATTAATAATTTTATAATAAATTCTAATTAAACTTGCTCACTTAATAACAACAATTTTTATTTTGGCGTGCCATATCATGGATCTTAAATTTACTCCTACAGAATCGTGTATTTTTTTCCTTCATAAACTTGTATGTTTTTGTTCTTCACATATCACAATTATGCTAAAAGCTCTCCAATTATTCTCTAACATTCAAATATAAATTTGCACGTTTTTTCTTCTTCTTCACGAATTATCATTATATTAAAACTATACACAATATAATTAGAAATATAAAAAATATTAAAATACATACATCAGAAATTAAAAACAAAAATAAACCTTATAAATTGATGTCTTAAATTTTAAGAAAATAACTGCTTTAAGTTTTTTGCATAACAGCGAATACCAAAAAAATAAAAATTAATTGCTTTATCTTCCTTTTTATTTTTTCTAAAACTGCTAATACAAAATAATAATAATAATAATAATAATAATAATAATAATAATAATAATAATAATAACTGACTTAATTTTTTTCCATAAAACTGAAATTCCTAAAAAAAAAAATTTAACTACTTTAATTTTTTTCCTAATGCTGTAAATACAAAAAGAAAAGAAATATAAAAAAAAAATAATTGCTTTATGTTTTTTCTAAAACTGCGAATAGAAAAAGGAAAACGGAAATTAAAAAAAGTATTTAACTGTTTTAATTTCTTTTCTAAAACTGAGAATACAAAAATAAATTTTTTAAAAAAAGTTAACTTTTTTTGTTTTTAAATAATTTTTAAATTTAATAGAAATAATAATTTTAATGTAATAATATATACGTAAGAAAGCCTCAAACATTTGTAAGGATATCTCAAATATTTTATTTTGTATTTTTCATTATAAAGAGATTGTAATGGGCCTAGGAAACCAAAGCAGGCCAGTCTTATAAATTCGTTTTTTCATCAAAATCCATCTAAGCCCATAACTGATATTTTGCAACTAACACTTGGGATGTTCACAAATGGTCCTGAAGGATCGCTTTCACTTTTAGCCCCGCTTAATGAAATTCTTAAAGATAGCCTCTATTTTAGAAAATTTACTAGGCAAAATTTTTGTACCCACCGGTATAAGTTGTGGATGTAAATTAATTTTACAAAATAAAATTTTAGAATATTTCAAGATAGCGAACCTAATTAGTTGATCATAACTTTTGTCTTACGTGCAAAAATTAAAACTTATGTCTTACCTATAAAACTTATAGCCATGTTGAAATTTTTATTACGAAATGTCTAAAATTCACTTGACTTGAATCTCATCTATTACGACCTAATTTAAAATTTTATGAAACCGAATTTTTCGTCTAGTTGCTAAAAATGTAGTGAATTAAAGATTACAATTTAAATTCATTATACTCTTGAAATTATGAATTCAAAAATTTTATTTTTTTATAAAATATAGTTTCCATGATAAAATCAGAAATGGTATAAAAATTAGGAGAAGTTATATAAATACAAACTTTTTAAAACATAATAATTACAAAAGTTATAACTATTTTTTAAATTACACAATTAACAATGTATACATTACAAAATGTGTAAAGGGGTAAATATTTTAAGTATGGTATTGTTTCTATAAATGATATATTTCTTCCATAATTTAAGTAGACTAAATATGAAAAATATTTGATATTTAGTAAAATAATTCCCTACTAATTCTTTATTCTTACCTTTTAATAAGCAAACATTAATATCAGATACTACAAATATTCCATTAATGTACAATATATAACTTATATAATATTTTTTGTTATGTATTAACTAATATATACTTTATATAATATTATTCTTAAGTATATTATAAACAAGTATTATCTTTTATTTATATATATTTATATCCATATTGTATAATATACAACTTATATAACATTATGTGTTATATATTAACTATTATATACTGTATATAATATTATTCTTATGTATATTATACAACAAGTATTATTTATTATTTATATATATTTATATTTGAGCATATATTATTGTATTCATATATTAGGTATATTGAAGAAGCAAATACATTATTCATATATTACTTATATATTGTATTCTATATATCAATTTTAAATTTTATATTGAGCTTCTAAAAGTATATAGTAGTGATGATAGATTATTGGGAATTTTGGAAGAATAAAAATGGAGAAGAGAGAAATTCTTGAAAAAAACAAATAAAAATGAAGAACAGAGAGAATTCTTGAAATTTTTGAGAAAATAAATAAGGAGAAGAGAGAAATTTTTGGGGAAAATAAAAATGGAGAAGCGAGAGAAATTCTTGGGGTTTTTAAAAAAAATAAATATGGAGAAAAGAGGGATTCTTGGTTTTTTGAAAAAAAATAAATATGGAGAAGATAAGATTCTTAAAATTTCTGAAAGAAAAAAATGGAGAAGATAGAGTGTTTTATGAAACTTTGTGTATTTGAATTCTTATATCAAGTATATAATATTTTTCTTTATATTTAATTAGAATAGAGATTTTAGAAAAGTAAAATTATATGAAATGTAATTAAAAAAATAAAATTTTAAATAATTTATATTTATGTAATTTTTAAATATAATAATAACTTTTATAATTATCATTTTTATAAATAATATTTATGTAAGAATCTTTAAAAATTATTTACGTTAACCATATATATTACTTAAACTCATAACATAGATATAAATGAATATAGTTTGATCGAAATAATTATAAAGATTCATGTAAATGAAAATAGTTTGATCAAAAATATGTTTATATATAATATTAATATTATTTATAATTTATGGCAATATTTAATATATCATTCTTTGTATTCTTAATTTTTTAAGTCATCAAATACGAATACAAGATTAATTTTATTAATAGATTTAAGGGATTTTTTTTTTAAAGACAATTAGTTTGACTCACGCTATTATTAAAACACAATCTTCAATACTAATTTGGACTCCGAAAAATAGTTGGAATTAATATTTATATATGTACTTATTCTAAATCAAACAGTCATTAACTATCAATATTTCATATATAATTGGACTCTGAAAAATAGTTGTGATTCATATTTATATTTGTATTTTCATACTAATATGTGTATATATATATTTTAAAAAGACTATTTTATGAATATTTTTTACCGAAATTAAAATTTGATACATCTTATGAGTTGAGTCAATATATATTGATACACATTAATGGTATTTGTATCAGTTACTTTATGACATGTTATTTGATTATATCAATGATTGATACACACACACACACACACACACACACACACACACACACATACATATATATGTGTGTATGTGTGTATGTGTGTACGTATGTATTTCTGGATGTATATACGTGCATCTAGGTTGTATCTATTCCATTTAATTTAGTTTGTATTCATTCACTCTTGTATCAATCATATCATTCGTATTCGTGATACAAAAGATACAAAAAAATAACACATAAAATAGAGAGGGGAGAGAGAAGGAAAAAGAGGGTGTAAGATCTGCCATGGAAGAATGCGACCGTATTTGTTGTATCATTACATATGTAATTCAACTGTTGAGTAGAGGAAGAAAAATAGAGAGGTTACAGAGAAGAGAGGGAGGATTAGCCAAGGCAGTTGCCACGAAGGAGGAGGAGGAGATGATAGAACTTGAGAATTTATCAAATGATGTAGTGAAATCAATTTTCTCTAGAATTCCCTTGAAATCTCTTGTCCCATTGAAGGTTGTCTCCTAAACATGGCGAAATTCAATTAACAACATCCGCCATCATTACCTTCCTACAACTTCTACTGGTCTCATCCTCTTCCTCAAGCACAAAACTTGTCAAGAATCGATCTATATGAAGTTAAACAACCAAATCCATATTTGATTTGGTTTGTGAAACCTCTTGAACAGTGTATAAATGTGGGTTGAAGATGGTTTTCGCAAGATCTGGATAATTTGAGAGAGATGGAATTAGAGGGAGTTGATTGATTGATTGAAGGCATACGATACGGCGTATTTATGATGGATAATTATAAAAGAGAACAAATACATGATTAAAATAGATAAATGACCAATAAATTAAAATATAGCTAACTAGATATTATAATTATTTAAAACTAAAGTCATATTTTATAATTATATTATATGGTGTAATTTTTTAAATATTCCCTGCAGCATAGAAGTTGGGCTTTAGCTTGCAAGAGATATTTATGCATTGTATCTTGCATATATTTAGTCAATTTTGTATAGTTAGCCAGGTTAACAATTGGTTGAAAATAGCTTAAATGTCAAAAAATAAAAAAGTGGAGGTCCCCTGACTTAGAATTTTAGCTTGTTTTAAGTAGATTTAAATTTGTTTTAAGTATTTTTTATTTTATTAAATATTTTAAAAACTTTAAATTTAATTTGATCAATTTTTAATTCAATTCAAACAAAATCTTAAAATAATTTGTTGAAGCATCATGCACTAAATTGGAGATCATGATATAACTTTCAGGCAAATTTTTACTCTTTTTTTCCCCCTATTGTACAGTAATCTTTTCTGGGAAGGCCTTGACAGAAAATGAGGTCCCAAATACTTTCCTTTTTAGGCACATGGGACTTATTTTATATTATTTTTTTGAAAATTTATTTTTTATTGCACGATGTTTCAGAACTTTCAAATTAGAAATATTTTTTAATTTTTTTTATATTTGATTGGTCAAAGTTATTAAAAAAAATTTCTATAGCAAAATCGATTTCTTAATAAAAATGAGGAAAAATAACCTTTTCAGCGCAAATAAGGAAAATAAGCTGATCAAATCAATTTTTAATTTTTTATTTAATTTTTTGAAGTGTTTGAAAAAATTAAAAAAGAAAATACTTAAAACAAGTTTTAAATAATTATTAAAACAAGCTAAAAATTATAAATCAGAGTAACTCAAAGCTTTTTCTTTTTCGACTTTAAGCTATTGTTTGTAAAGATTCACAGTTGGTAGAATATCATGCTTTAAGAATTGGTTGATTTTAAGGGATAAGATCCATCTTCAAGTCAAAACTCAAAAGTGTATTATCTTACTCATTCTTTCAATTTCATTCCTTCCTTTTATCCTAATTCCACAATTAATATTTATATCAAATCAAACGATTTAATTTTAATAGTTAAAAATATATTTTTTATATTGAATAAAGTTACCGAGTAAATTATGAAAAGATGTGAACTTGTCTCGAATCAATTCATTGTTGTGATTCATGAATATGTCTCACTCATATCCGAAAGGGTGAATACAACTTTTATTTAACATATTTAATTAAATTTAATATTTTCAACGTAAAATATAAATTTATATATATAAAAATTACTAACATTTTAATAAATAATTTTAAAATTACAATGTGTATAAAACTACTGAAAACATTAAAAATTATAATTTATTAAATTTAAATTTTGAATCGAACTCTTATAATAAGTCATATTCTATCAATAATGTCGAAAGTGTTCTTTGACTTATTTCAAAATTAGTGTGGAGTGGATAAAATAGACCAAGTTAAATGTATCTGCCTATTATAAGGTACTTTAAATTGATAGGTTAAGAAAAAGGGGCAGTTGGCCTTTAATATAGAAAACCAATTTGAATGAAAGGACAGTACGGTTTTTATTAGTAGTCTCCCATGCATGCATGAAAAGGATGTTACAGATATAAAATACGGGAAAGGATCAAATATATTCCTGTACTATTAAAAATATTTTAAATATATTCCTCGTTATATTTTAGGTCTAAATATATCTTTTCTGTTATATTTTTGGTTCAAATATATCCCTTTCATCATATTTTGACACAAATTTGCCCTTAATTTTAACGGAGGACACATGTCAAACTCATAATCAAATGACCCGATCCCTATTTTTAAATACCCTTTTTTTAGAAATTTACCTGTTCAATCCTATCCGACCTCTTTTTCTTTTTTCCTTTTTTCTTCTTTTTCTGATACCCAAAAATTGATTTCTCTAATACGTTTACGCGATGGACCCGTGTCTTTTCCTTTCCTTCCGTTTTTTGTAAATTTACTTTTTTAAATCAATTTTAAAACAAATAAACCCATTCAAAACAAGGAAGATCTTTAATTTTTTTAGGATTTCAATATTACCCTTTGCTAATATTTCTTTTAAAAGCTGACACAGATCTCAATTTTCTAATCTTGATTCCAAAAGAAATATAATAATGCAAGCACTAGTAATTATAATAATGTTTCTCAATTCATCTAATTTCTTTTATTATTTTTTAAAACAATAAAATTAATCGTGAAAAATAAGCTTTGAAATTTTGGGTATTTTAAATAGTAAAACAAAGATGGCAAAAAATAATAATAATAAAGAGGTCGGGTCAGATTAAACGGGTGAATTTCAAAAATAATTGGGTATTTAAAATAGGGAGCTGGTCATTTGATTGAGTTTGACATGCGTTAAAATTAAGGATAAATTTGTGCCAAAATATGATGAAAAGGATATCTTTGAACCAAAAGCATAATAGGAGAGGTATATTTAGACCTAAAATATAATGAGGGATATATTTAAATTAATTTTGATAAACAAGAATATATTTAACCCTTTTCCGTATAAAGTAATATGGAATTAATAGTCTCACATTCCCAAAATTTATAAAGAAGGAAAGAGACAAATTAAAGCATAGACATCTCAATAAAGGAGATTTTTTATTTTGTTCAATGAAAAATAGTTGGTAGTTCTTACTCTTATTCTTCTTTAGTTTCTAGTAATTCTTTTTAATGTTCATTTGGAACTCCCTTGGTCATTTAATGGAGATAAAGTTTATCTAGTTTTATCATACAATATTTAGTAAAGATTGAAATTATAAGATTTTAGATCAAACATTATTTCAAAAAGTGCCTAGATGATTGTGTTGTTATTTTCTCTGTTTTAAAATAAAATATCATTTTAGTAAAAAAAAAAAAATCTAAAATAATTGTCATTTTAGGAATTCAAGACAATAATCAGTAATAGTTTTCAATTATTCATGTTCTTATATTAAAGAATTACTTCTTTTTTATTGTGCTCAATTCTCAAGAAACATCTAATAAATAAGGATAAAATTTTAAAAAATAATATCTTGTATTTATTATTTTTTTAATAGACATAAAAAGAACTAAAACGATATTTATTTTAAAACAGAACGAGTATATAGTATGACAAAAATATCCTATGGTTACTTTTGAAAATTTGTGTAGCTCAGCTGGTAATATTTACTTATTCTTAAAGCTTCAGTCAAGTAACTGATACAAGGAATCATTCTTCTTGGAAAATTGAATAGCTTGTAAATTTGATTGCCAAAAGAAATAGAGACTTTTGAAAGTTTAATACCCTCACTTATAATTTCTATATAGGAGTTCTTTTTAAATTTTTATTTTTTATTTTGAAGCACTTCTATTTAACTGAAAATTATAATAATGTTACCATGAACATAATAATAATAATAATAATAATAATAATAATAATAAATTTTAACACAAAGTATTGGCCCATTGCAATTTATAAACAACTCCAGTATAGCCTAAAGTACTCTCATATAATGTCACTGTAAGGGTATTTTTGAATACGAAATTAGTTAAAGAATTGAATTTGTTAGGACCCTCTCACGACAAAGAATTTTCCATTAAGGCCGGAAGCAAAGATCGATATCGACTTATCCGGTGTAAGATCTAATAATAGATTCCGTAGATTTATTGGTAAAAATTTACTCACGCCTAAATATATATTTAATATTGTTAAATTAATTATAAAAAGTAAATTTAATATTTATTATGAGTCTTATTTTAAATACATAGTAGTTAGCTATAGTAAAATATAAAAAAATTGTAATTAAAAAATGACCCATATCATTTTTTTATTATTTGAATATATACACCCAATATGAATAATTTTTTTTCAGAACATAGCGTTTTAGGGCTGAACCCTACATATGTAAACAAAAATTAAGTATATATAATATTCTGTTTGGCTAAGTTGTTGAAAGGTTTGAAGTATTTTTTTTTTTTTCAAGAAAAGAATTGTTTTTTTTTTTTTAAAAAAGAGATGTTTTTAATCAAGCTTCTAGGAGAAAATGTGTTTTTGTAATAGAAGTTGTTCTGTCCTAAGTTAAAAGATAGTTTTTGTTCAAAAAATACTCTTAGAAACACTTTTTAAAAATTTGTCCAAATACTGATTAATGATTAAAAGTGTTTTTCAAATTGATTTATCAAATACAAACTGTTTCTCATTAGAAGTAATTTTTAAAAATATATTTTGTAATATAAGCTGATTATAAAAGTTTGACCAAAAAATACTTTTTAAAATAAATTGATTTCAGAAATTTGATCAAATAGACGAGTTAATTTTTCAGATGGTCACTTAACTAAGAAAGATTCACTCAGAAAGACACTTTTTTTTGCTTTATAACTCAAAAGTCACTCAATTATTGGTGTTTTACTCACAAATAATTGAGTGACTTTTGAGTTATAAAGTAAAGAAAAGTGACTTTTTGAGTGAATCATTCTTAATTGAGTGACCATCTGAGAAATTAACTCTCAAATAGATTATTAGATATGCATAAAAAAAGTTCTATATGCAAAATAGAAAAGGAAAAAAAGAAACTATTATAATAATAAAATACTTTTAATAATTTGAGATCTTTTAAGAGAATAATATAAACTTAATTAAAAACGAACAATATTATGTCATAATAAAAGTATCTTTAAACTAAAGTAGTTGATACCAAACCCACTGGTCCAGCTGCACAAGTATGGAGATGAGTGATTTCCGGCTAAGTGCCTTTGCTCATCGACGGGCCGATTTGCTATATACATTTATTCATGTCTTTAAAATACGCCCACAAAAAAAAAAAATAGTGATTATAAATAATTTAATTGACCTAATTAATACATAATTAATCTTCAAATTACCTTGTGAATAGTAATAAATCATGTGAAATGTTTTGTGTGTGTGTGTATGTGTGTGTGAGAAATACATATTGAAAACTCCTCGACTCCACAGTGGATAGGCAAAAAGAGAGAGAAATGATGTTGTATGAAGATAAGAATAGAAAGGTCTAACTCACTAAGAACAAAAAAGGCCATTAAATGCACACGTGTGGGCATTTAAGAAGAGGAGGGAAGGCCAGACAGACACTTCTGTTTGGACACTAAAATATGGAGAAACTCTGAGCTGTTTATGGGCCCAAAACACACGAGGCCTTTTTGATTACGATTGATTTGTGGGCCCAAAATTGGCCTAATAGTCAATAGTCCCTTTTGTCTTTCAGCGTGGAGATATCCTTTTCATTCGCTGCTCTTTTCCTTTGTGTTTGTGTTTTCTCTTTCACTAAAATTAATTTCGACCTTCAAAATTGTTGGCTATGCATTCAGATCCATGCACATCTACATCTTTATACATCTAAAAACTTCTCGTAAAAATAGATAAAATTTAAGTAATAATAATTGAATTTAATCCCATAGGTTTGAAATTCAGTTATTTGTTATCTAAACTTTAATCTATATAAAATATCAGATTTTTAGTCTGAAGATAAGCTTGAACTTGATATGACCGATTTGGTTATACCCAAGTTAACTCATCAGCTGTCCAAAATGTTTGAGATGCACCAACTTTGACCAATAGAAATGCTAGATCTTGACCCATACTACTCATTTGGTCTTGATATCTAATAAATAATACACTAAGTTATGTCGGATGTTTATTTACAATAGGAAGTCATAGACTGACTGTAAAAGGGAAAATTATAAAAATAGTAGTGAGACAAATTATAATTCATTGATTAGTTTATTTTAATTCAATTTATTTTTGTCCAATAAACTTTGAATAAAATTAGACGATAACTCATGAGTCAATTCATTTTGATATGTCTATTTATCACACACACTCACTTTATATCAATAGCGGAGCTCCGACTGCTATTGGTTTAAACCATAAAAAACATGCGTAACAAGTGACGACCCTCTTGAGTGCCGAAAAGTAGGCGGAAATTTGTGCCATATGATTGATTCCAACATTATAGAAGAAGAAGGGAGTCCAACTCATCTAATTTCAAATCTAGGGAACATAAGGATGTTCACTTGAAGTTTTGAATTTTCTCTTTTTCTTTTTAACTTATTTAGACCAACTCAAATGAAAGAACCCAATCTCTTCTTTACTTAATTTTAAAATGAGTTTGGATCGATATGAATAAAAGAGGGATTAAGTTTTTTCTTTAGTTGTGATGGATCTAGGTCAGAGGGTTGTTAAACTTTTAAAGTCACGTGATATTTTTGAAATTTAAAAAGCCACTTTCAAATTATTATTTTTTATTTAGTTTGTTAATACAAATGATAATTATACACTATTTGTTATACGATGAAAATATATATGCACTATTTGTTAAATGAAAAGGATTTTATATGTGTGTGCGCATACATATATATTACTTTTTTAACAAAAAAAATATCTGCTCTTAATTACAAAATTAAAAAGATATTTGCCCTTCTCTCTTATATCAAAATTGAAAAAATAATTTATAAAATTAAATTAAGGTCTAATATGAGGTTGATATGCTTCGAAAGTTACCACGTGAGTTATTTTGATAATGATATATCTTAAAATAGCCGCGACCTTGTCTAGCTCTCCGGCCAACCAGAAAATAATCATTTTTAGTAAACATACCTTCACAATTATTAGATTCTAACACCTTGTTTGGATGGTTATTACCTAATTCAGTATCTAGCTTATTATATTGTTAATTTAAATATTAATATTTATTTTAATTATTATTTAAATTTTATTAATTGTATCACTAAGTTTATTATTATATACTAATGAAAGATTTCATTTTCTATAACGATTAATTTGGTGTGATCGCATAGTTACCTTATTTTTCTCTACTAATTTTACTTTTACTTATTATCTAATAATTTTATTTCATGTTTAACTTTATTTTTTTATATCATAGCTCTACTTTGTACCCTATTTTTTTTGTAGGGTGATATTATATAACGACGGAAATCGATACAATTCATTCAATTATTATATTCATTAAAATAATATAATATAATATAATATGACTGAATATGAAAAAGTAATTCAGATTCTCTATTCTTAGTCAAATATCCAAAATCCAAGCTTTGCAAATGAAAAACATATTAGTAAGAAATACTTTATCCCCACGGGTAGTGAATTTATCTAAAATTATTTTTGAATTAATCGAATCAATAAATTTTAAATAATCAAATGAAAATAATCTATCGTACAAGTTGATTTTGTTTTAGGTAACTTGTTGATTTTCTGTTATATGTATTTGAAGCATCGGCGATTTATGAAAAAATTTCTTTACATAAAATCTCTTCAATTTGAAGAAATGCCGCACAATTTAGTTGTTTAGAAGAGAAGATCTAAAAATATAGTTTGTACATTTAGAATTAGTAAAAATTGAAAAGTTTCAGCTAATCTGAATGATAAAGATTTATTCATACTCGATATTTATTTGAAACAATACAGTTTATTAATAATAAGTAAGTGTTTTGACATGCGATATGAAAATCGCGATTTGAAATTTGGAGATGAAATCAGCGTTTGAATGTATGAGATGAAATCTCAAATTCTCCAAAAGCTTGATTTGGGATTTCAAATCATGAGATGAGATTTTGTAAATGCAATATTTTAACCCACAAATTTATATTTTGTAAGAAAAAGTCCACCATTTAATATATACCAACCTACATACCAACTATTTATTTAATAAATATAAACAACCTTTGCCAACTATTATATTGGACATAACATTTACCATTTACTCCCACCAACCTTTACCAACCAAATTTATTAAAGAGTAGTACACTACAACTCATGTTTAAATTTACTTTCTATTGAATTAAAGTTTGATTTTTAAGTTGTATTTTTCTTAGAATGACTTTGTGATAGTGTATTATATTTTACTATGGACTTTTACTTATTTGGTAAGATTATATAAGAATTTGGGCAATATGAATAGTTTTTACAACTTATGAGATTCTTATGTTTATGAGTAAAAAATACAACTTAAAAATTTTAAATTGCATGTCCAAACAAAACTTTAAATTTCATCTCATAAAATTTTATATCACAATTTCAAATCATAATTTTATCTCACGTGGCGAAACATGCCCTAAATCATAATGGAAAGGCGGCAATTGCCTTTACTTCTACGGCAGTAACGGTCTTAGCAAAAATTGGACAAGCATCGATTTTGTCCCATCATTAATAAAGGCATGAAACTAATTATTAGCCAATATTGTACCATCTCAAATCGAGTTTATATGTTATCAATATTATTTTAGTTATATAATATCTTCTTTTTTTTTATATAGATAATCGATAATATAACGTATGAAATCTATTTGTGTAATGCATTTTAGTTATATAATCGGTAATATAAAGTATGGAATTTATTTGTATAATACATCCGTTTTTTTTTTGGTAGAATTATTTTGTTATTCAAATTGTAATTAATTCGTTCTAGGTGATTATTTGCGTTGCTCTTTTTCTGCAATACTGAATTGATTATAATTGGAGAGTGCAATTAAAATTCTACTAATTAATGAATAAAATCCTTATTATAAATACACGTTTGCCTAGGTTGTTTTTTTTTTTTAAAAAAAAAACAAATTATACCCTAATATCTTTTACTTTTCTTAGTTTTTAGAGTGAAAGAGTTAAAACGCACTTAAAATATTTTAATTTTTTAAGGTTCATATTTAAATTATTAAGTGTGTAAGTTTTTTATCTGAATTATCAGTAAATATTTATCAAAATATATCTCAACTATTAGTTATTTCTTTTTTCTATCTGAATAATAGTTATATTTCAAATAAAAAAATAAACACTCAATAATTCAAATATGAGACTTTTACCATCTTTTAAAAGACATTCATGGTGCATGCTTCTATGTTCGTTCATGGAGAAAACAAATAACATATTATGTATTTCTCCGATGGTAACTTTATGTTGGATGTGTGTCAAAAAAGTTTCACATTATTAGTTTTGTGAACAAAATCTTACATTATTAGTTTTAGACAAATATACCATAAATTATAGTTAAAACTAAAAATAAATAAATAAACTTTCAGGATGAGGCACAAATATCTCGCTCTCTCTAAGGAGATTTATTTTTATTACAATTTGAAAAATTACAGATATTAAGATAGGAGATTTCAACATCACCCTACTTCAATGTCACTAGATCTCTTTAAGAGATAAAAAGAACAAGATGAACGGATAAAGTATTTTCTACTTGCTCAACTCAAGCAGAGGGATGATTTTATTTTATTTTTAAAAGAAAATCTAATATTTTTCATGAATAAGTGATACTACTTTTCGTGAACATTTATTTCGTTAGATTCTCAAAAAAATGGGGTTGATGAAATGAGAAAAATATTCTTTCTTGAAAAATGTAACTTTTTGCATCTTTGAAAATACTTTTGAAAAAATATATTACAAGTGCATATATTAATATTGAAATAATTCACAATGCAAGTTATTGGTTGCATATATATGAGAAAATTGGCTCTAACATGGGTGTTATCTAAGAAAATAAAAAAAACATACTGAGTAGTCATTTTAACATAAAATATCAGATGAGAGAAATTTCATTTTTGGAACGAAAAATATCATAAAACATGTGATACAATTTTTCTTGACGAGTCACATTATGTCAAAAAAATTGTGAAGTGTAATTATGCTGATTGTACACGTTTTCCAACTCCTTTTGATTCAAATGTGTGAAGATGATGTGATAAAGGAAATGGTTGTATGCTAGCCTAATCAGAAATATGAGAAATGTGACCGATTGCACTTGACCAATATTATGTATGTAGTAAAAGTACTTGGCAAGTACTAAGTAAACCGGTATATTTACCTAATAAATAAATAAAAAATATAGCTTGTTTTATAAAAAAAAAATTCTATTGTACTCAAAGAATTGTTTTTGATGCAGATGAGAATACTTGGTGCTATTTGTTGAAAACTAAAAGTTATTATTAACTCTACCATGAAAGTTGAATTTGTTGCTTCAACTTCAATTAGTGAGAAAGAGAATTGATTGAGAAATTTATTATTTCAAATTACTTTATTTTGAAAATCAATTTCTTCTATTTTAATTTATTGTGATAGCACCAATATTATTTGGTAGAGTACAATGTGTTATTATAACGGTAAATTCAGACCTATAAGGAAAAAGATATTTTATTGTGAGATCATCTTTGATAAGTGGTACCATTAAAGTTGATTGTGTCAAATCTTGCAAATGAACTAACCTAGGTCTGAGTAAGATAAAAGGTCTAAAACAGATCAAGTGGGATGGGTTTGAAGTTTATAAATTTCTGAGTCATATATGAAAAAACCCAACCTACAGACTAGAGATCGTATAAACAGATTGAAAGGAAAAAAAGATCATATGATAACTTGTTGTGAAATGTACTATTATTTTATTTAATGCTCTCCCTATAATGTGAGTGTATGTTTCCTGTAATGATTTGCGGAGCTTGAGTTAAAAACACTCTTTATGAAAGTATGTATCTCATATTAGTGGGGTTCCAAAGTTACAGGAGCACTCTTGATAGATTTCACCTATGTGAGTGTGAAAGTAGGTTGTTTTCTATGAGAATCGGGTTTGTTCTAAAAAAACACTCATGAAAATGGGGATAGCACACGACCGTACTGTGCTAGCTAATAAAGTTATTTCAACACCTTGATTATTATGTATAAGCAGTGATATTTTATTTCCCTAATAGCAATCATAGTTCGAGCCTAAGACTGCTATTGACTCTAAAGTAAAAATTACCATTTTACTAAGTGAAGATTTAATGCAGAGCACTCCCTTCAACTGAATTGGTGAACTCTCTTATTTTAATATTAAAATGAGCGCTAAAATGTTGAAATATAAGCATTTTACTATCAAAAGTGTATGGCATTTCAGTGGTCATAAAGTGAAAAAAAAAATAGTCTTTATTTTTGTGTAGCTAAAATTAATGATATAATATCCTATAAATTATCCCCACTAAACCTCAAGTTATTATTCACCTTTTTGACATGACATTTACCGGATAGAATAAATACTACATTTATATAAAGGATGTCTTCTTTTTTGTGTTGATATATGTAAGAAGTAGAGGAAGACGAGAAGTGTCGAAAATATTATCGTATATATTGAGATTAGTATAGTGAAAGATCGAGTTGAGACAAAAATAAATATTTCTAAGTCTTCAACAAACTCACTATACAAGAAAAAATAATTTTATGTTGAAAGAGGTGTTCTTTTGGAGGCGCTTTGAACTATTCAACTAATTCGGATTTGTTTGAGTCATACAACGTTTGTAGGATTGTTGTATCATGGAGGGAACAACTTAAGATTACTGTTGGATCGATGAAGATTACATCACAGTGGACCTGAATCTCTTTAAAGAGAGCGAATATCCGCGCCTCAGCCTGGATATTTATTTATTCATATTAATTGTAATTTATGATATATTTACCGACATTAGCTAAAAAGAAAAATAAGTTATTGAAGATTCTTAGTATATAATGTGGGGCTTTTAAAAAAAATGATATGAATTTAATTTAAAATTGACAATATTACATTATAAAATAAAAATATGTTTAGATTGTTTTAGCCTACCACTTTATAGTACGATATCGACTGTGCTTTGCATTACCTTTAAATAAAGTACTGTTGGAGGGTAACCATTCTTGTTAAGTTTTCTCAAAATCTACTTTTTGGATTGTCTTTTCTTTAATTTCCTGAAAAAACATAGACTGTTTAAATGAGACGTGGTTGTTTACGGTTACTTTGAAAAAAGAAAAAAAAAATTAATTATGGGAAAAACAGGGAAAGTTAAGAGGAGAATTTCGTTACTTAATTTAAAAGTAGTTGATGTTTTGGTGATAGTGGAGAAACGATATGATTGTAGATTATAAATTCACGCCGAGAAAAATATCACAATAATTATAATATTTTATTTAAAATATTGTAAGTGTTGCCATTTTTATTAAAAAAGGTTCCGAAAATATAGTATTTGAACTAAAAGGCAAATGCTTTATCATCTTGAATGTGGTGGTCTTGATCTAGAGAACTTGTAGAAAAATATTTAAGTCATTGTAGCTTGTGTTTGATTCCCGAATTCTCACTGGCTTCTTGTTAGTTATAAATTTATAAGCACCTTTATTTATAGTTATAGAATGAAAGAGTTGTGATAAGAACAAACTCGTTTTCACCAATTGGATTTTGGAGGACATAACGATATTTGATTGGTTGAAATATGACACTTGTATACGTGACACATTTTCATTGGTGTTTGATTTGACTAAGTATATTAAGTCATTTTGACATGTGGCATGATTTTATTGGCTTATTTATTTGACTTATATTGTCACGTCATCTGACCCGTGACACCAAAGTGGGCCTCTAAAATAAGATGACATCTTGAGCTTAACAAATTGGATTCATAACTAGTAGTCCAAATTAATGGACTGGCATAATTCAATGAAAGTCACATTATCCGCACAAATATCTATTTTGGGGTAATCTTTAATTTTTGTTTCTCACAATTGTAATCTTTTTGTTTTATCTTTCAGCACGTAAGTAACAAAAGAGTGATTTAAAATTAGCCCAAAATGATAAAAATAAAATTAAAAAAAATCGTAAGGTTAAAAAAAAATTCACAAAATGTAAAATTTGACACAAGTTGTGCCTCAGGACACAAATTCATGCACTTGTACCTTTGGCATAAGTTTAATAGTATGAACCTATGTCTTAGGCTAACCTGTGTCTAGCAAATTCTTTTGCCTTACGATTTTTTTAATATTAAGGATATTTTTGTCTTGTTTTTATTACTTAAAATACTGAAAGGAAAAAATTAAAATTTATTAATTTAAGAAGCAAAAATTAAAAACCACCCCAAACAAAAATGACCTTACAAAAACTTATATTTATTGAAGTTAAATAATTAATTTAAAAAATATTTATTAAAAGTAAATAGCTAAAAATATATTTTACTTTTTAGAAATAAATAATATCCTTAAAAAATATGCCCAAATTAAAAATACCCATCATTTTAAAATGAAGAAAATAATTAAATTACGATAATCAAGTTGGATTAATCTTAAATCAAGATAGAGGAAAGTAAAAGTGGACTACATAATTCCCGAAGGGTGAAAATACAATACCTGTCCCCATGTAACCCCCCAAACCCCTAAAGAAAAAAGAGCACTGTAATAATTAATATATTGCCCTCGATATTTATATGAGATCAAGCAATTTACTTTAAATAACAAATTAGTTAAATTAAAAAAAATATTATTTAATCATAATTAAATAATATATATATTATATATTATATTTATTATTTATTAATTTAATATAAACACTAAATGTGATTTTTTTTTTTCGCAGCTTCTCAATTATCTATCGTGTGTTTGAGAAGTATTGAGAAGATCGGCATTCTCTGCATTCCCTTGTATTTTACCTTTTGACTCGTAGTTATTGTCCACTGACTAGCAATTTTTCTTCAATGGCCTGCTTTTCGATTAAATTCGAGTTCTTATATTATAGAATTTATTTTTAAAATAATATATTTAATATTTTTTTTATTTTCATAAAATAAAATTTGTTATTTTTAATTAAAAATATAGAAATTTCAATCATACTATTATAACCCATACTAATAATATTAACTAGTCTAAAGTCATAGTACAATGAATATATATTAGTCATAATTTTAGAATAATGGTTCATATGAAGAGATTCTTGTGAAATACATTTTTCAGCTCAAGAAACTTGTTGATGACCTATTATATATTTTAAAAATAAATCAGCTTAGATCTATCATATATTAGCAAAAAAATTCCAGAAGCATAATTAATTTTTTTTAATTTTCATTCAAAAGCAAATTGTCAATGACTATTATATTAGCCAGTGTCCATTAATTTAGTAACTCTCATCAAAATTATAAACTCAAGACATGTTCTGATTCTGAACAAGCCTACCCACAAAAACAAAATAAATTTTAAATGAAAGAATAATATAACTCATAATTGGAAATCATAATTTTGTTGCTTATATAGGGACAGATCGAAGAAGACCAAAATAATTTTATTTTCTTAAAAAATATAAAAAGATTCTTCATCTTAGGATAAAAAGGGAAAATGAAAAAGAAGAGAAACCTCCGTTATGATTCATTCGAGAATACAACGATATGAATATAATTTCTCCATCCTTAATTCTTAAATATATAGGATTTGAATTCCAAAATAAAAAATCAAATGATAGGAAGGGACAAATCTACATGGGCGGGTTCCAAAGTTTGGTCGAATTTCAGCTGGCTTGCCTAGTGTGTCGGCTCGCGTTTCGTGAAAATGTGATCGAAAATAAACAGGATGAGCCGATTCAACTTACTTAACCAATATATGATACAAGTTCGCTACAACCTACTATATATTTGTTTTAGATCTTGTATTAGTGGTAGATAATCTTCTTAATATATATAAATAATCTATCCCCAAGTAAGCAAGCAAAACGAGATAGTATAAATTCAAAAGTCATAAAACTTAAAATTTTTAAGTTCATTTTTACTTGATATGAAGTATTTCTCGTTTAATAAATTCTATACATGAATTTAAATTAATTGAGATACTAAAATAGGGGTGGACCCAATGAAATGAAATATTTATTGAGAGAGGAAAGTAGGAGGGAATTTCTTGAGAATGATTAAATTAAATGGTAGTTGCTAGGTAGCTAGGTTGTTTGTGGAATGAAAGATGGGAGGAATTGGGGTAAAGGTGAGGCTGGCGCACATGGTTTGAGGTTTTGGACTTTTGAGGGTACAATACCCACTGTCCCCATTCCCATATGCTTTTTTCTTTCTTTTTTTTTTCTTTGGGCCTGGGCCTGGCCTGGCCCCTCTATTTATTCTCTTTGCTTCAATAAAGCTTAGCACATGCTTTCTCCCTTGTCTTAGACTTTTTTTTTCTTTTTAAATAATTTTTTAAAAACTTTGGGTTGCCAGATATGTTTGTTTTTGGGTGTTTTAGCCAAGAGGGGTGGTGGGTGTGTGAAGAATTTTTTTTTAAAAAAAAGTAATTTATGAGTATCAATTTTTGAGAAGATTTCTGTTGACTTTGGAATAGTAGTTAAAATTTTGGAAGAGATTACTAATTAGTGGACGAAACAAATTAATCAATTAAGCACCATAGTATCAATTGTACTAATTAATTAAATCCACCTTTTGCATGCATGCACTAAATTAATCAAAACCCCATGATTTATATATTGCTTAATATCTTGACAGTCATTAATCCACGGTACTTCTAATACTATAATATAATATGAATATTAGATAGCTTTGAGTATTAAGCCTAGTGGTTAATGCAGAAGGTTGAAAATCACGAGATCACAGGTTGATGAATAGAGTTACCTGGTACTTATTATTAGGGGAAGGTAATAGATATTTCGTGAAATTAGTCGAGATGTGTACAAGTTAACTCGAACAACACGATTACCAAGAAAAAGTTATCAAGTACATATATATGATATATATGAATATATATCATGTTTGATATTCATACCTTAGATATGATCAGTATTGAGATTCTGTAATTCTAAGACAAAGAGTACCCTTGTTGAGCTTTCACAAAAATGTTTGAACTGATGCTAGAGAGCTTAACTAATTCTAACTTCTATACACGGAAAATATAAAAATTTATTCATATGATCAAATCATTTAAAAAATAATTATAAACATTATTAATCATCAAAAACCTAAAAATAAATTTAAAATCTATTAGCTATAACAGGCTAAATGCAAGTAATTGTGTAAAAAAATTATTACACCGTCAATATATATAACTTAGATCCTTAACAATTATACCTGTGTTCATTCCAATTTTGTAACAGTTACATAGCACATTTTTTAAAATGTTTAATTTGTTCAATCACAATTATGAATTATGTTAATCATTCACTCGAATAGTCAGACTTAACACTTCTTTCATCATGCATTACAGATACACCAAATTTAATTTTCTTTTGTTTGTATTGAACTATATATGTTTAGACAATTGATTTCTAATTAGTATTGCTTCCCGTGAGTGCTATGATAATTGATCCTAATAATTAGTCAAGTTTCTATCTAATGATGGGGGGAGGGGTGTTAAATTTAGTTAGTTTTTTTTTTCACGCCCAATATTCGATATCTAACTTTGAAGCTGAGTAATTTGAATTCATGCCGAAAAATATGTCATATCAAAAGTGATTCCTTCGAATTTGAAACCTTCAGATGAAAAGGTACTAACCTCCCCCAACACAATTTTTGATGGTGAGAGTCAGCCCAACTAAGGGTGTCATTGTTAGCATATATATAGATACAAAGGCGGATCTAGAATATCGGGAGGAGGTTCACTTGAATTTTTTTTGATAAAAATTTTATATTGTATATATAAAATATTATTTTTTATTTTTTATGTACATATATAGATTTTGAATCTTATAAAAATATGACTAAAGGTTGAATTAATAGTTTAGAGATTTAGAATTTGCCTGAAAATTTTAAGTTCAAATCCCAAACACCCATTTTTATTTTTCAAAATATGAACTAAGTGACAGTCTATATTATAAAATTAAATCAATTTAAATAAGATCGCAATGATTCTCCCGTATAATTTTACAGTGCTATCAGACATAAGCCTATTTAGGGTTGCGACAGCTAGTTGTACTTTTGTTTTTAAAAAATAAAAATAAATTGATCATATCTCAATGAAGATTAACAATTTTTTTTTTTTTCATATATAAAGTTTTGAGACATGCATGTCAATAAACAGAGTACAATTAAGCATCTATGTTGCATAGTAGTATAAGTTATTTGAACACACAAGAATAATTAGGCAGACAATTTAAGGGACATCTAGCTATAAAAGAGTAAAAGCCTCTTGGCTCTTTCCTCATCTTTTTGTTATTACTTTTTTTTTTTTTTTTGCCTTTTCTTCTTTTTAATTATTTTACCCTATAATTAATTACCTGATTACTTTTTGTTTGCTAAGAAAAAAGTTGTCATTGCTGTCCCCTTTAGTGTCTCATCATACTGTTTATCTCATGATTTTTAATTGATTATTACCTAAAAAAAAAAAGAGAACAACAATAAGTGGAGCCTAACAAACAAAAAGCAAACGTAAAAACAGTTGCCAACTTGCTTAATCCATTATTCCAAACAACAAAACAATTTCTTTTTATTTTTTATTTTTTAAAAGAAAGGAAATTAAACCTAAAAAAACCCAATCAAAAACCACAACACGTCATTGATGACATAAACTATCCGACAACCCGAACCCAACCCGTTTAATCATTCACTTCCACGTGGCAAAATCCTTGACGTCTAAAAAAAAACCCTCAATTGCCCAACACACTCTCTTCCACATATTTCATATATAGCATGCTTTCTCATGCTCATTATACCCTTCTTCTTACACTTTCATTCTCACCTTAAAAATCTTCAAAAAAACATCCCCTCTCCTCCCCCCGCCCCCCCCCCCCCCAAAAAAAAAACCAGCGAGAAGATAAAAAAATAAATCAAAAGGAAATTATTTTTATCTTGATAGAACTATGACGAGCGTGTTGGGTTCAGAGTGTGACAAAATCCGGTTGGATTATGAAGCGGAGACGGAGCTGAGGCTCGGGTTGCCCGGAGCCAATGGAAATGAAGTCGAATCGACTAATAAGAACAATGGCAAAAGGGTCTTTTCAGAAACTGTTGATCTGAAATTAAACCTTTCTTCAAAGGATTCCACTAATAAAGTTGACAAGTTGAAGGAGAATAATAATAATAATAATATTGCTGTGCCAAACCCTAATGATCCTGCTAAGCCACCAGCCAAGTAAGTTAATTAACTTGTGTTTCTCTTTATATTGTATATATTAATTGCTATAAATAATAGTAGGAGTAGTATGTACATGGTGATGAAATTTTTAGTTTCATGTTTAGAGTATGCTTAGAGCTAGTAGTCTTGGAATTCTTGACAACTTCTTAAATTTTTATGTTTTATGTAAAATGTGGTTAGAGACTTAAAGTACCATGTTGTGGGGAATGGACTAATGATTTTCGCGCTCATGAGCTTGCTTTTGGGTTAAGTGTGGCTCAAATGCCATATTTTTACATAAAATAATAACGACAAAAAATCGAATATAATTCTTTGAGTGAAATTTCTTACCTTATGAAAATGAAAAGACCGTATCCAATAGAGTTTAAAAGAGGATGACAATATAACTGTTAGAAAATATTGCACAAAAAAAAAAGAGTTCTTTTTTAAATGCAAATTATAATCACTCCGTTTATTGTGTTGTAAATTACTGGATGCTTATTATTGATCATTCTAATTGAATATGTGTTAGGGATCAAAAATTGAACTAAGAACGAACTTTCGTGATGCCACAACAAAATTTATTATAATTGACTAGTAATTGTAGAGTTACAGTCTCGTTTTGAGTTTTACCGAATTCAATAGGTTTATTCAAATTAAAAATCTATATAATATCTACAAATAATAAATTCAAAATTTAATGAATTATACTTTTTAAAATTCAAAATCTTTTAACTTTCCTTTGATTTATTAGGAAAATTTAATGAATAGGCAAGAAAATACCGCAGACACTGTTTTCATATAAAGAGTAGAATTGCTTTAATTATTTTTCTTGTAAAAATTGTTTAAAATGGAAAAAATCTAAATGTTAGGTGTCAGAAGTGTAACCTATCTTTTCGAGAAAAATGGACTTTAGGATATGGCCGTGGTTTGTCTGGATGATGGGGTAAAGAACAAAACATTTGGAATCTTTTACTTTCATCACCCAACATTTTTAGTGGAAAACACATGCACCTTTTATTTATTATCTTTTTTTTTTTTGAAAAATTAAATAATTATTTTAGAGAAACAAATCTAGAGGTACTTTACAGAGTATTTCTTTGTTACCTTTTGGTGAGACAACGCAATATAATAACTTCATAAATGCTACTTGGTTTATTATATTAAAAATGAAACCAGAAATAAATATTTTAAAATTATATTATTATTAAATATAAAAAATTGTTTAAAATTAATTTAAAAAATTGTGTCAGATAAATCAAAACAAAAGAATTACTATAGTAATATTATATAAAAGTACTTTGCATCTAGGCAAATCACCTTATTACAGACTATCTATCAAATTTACTGAGTTCGTCATGTCTAGACTTTTACTTCCGCCCCTATCCGTTTTATGAATTTTCAGTATTCATATCGTTCCATTTTATTTGCACTAAATAATTATAGGAGTAAATTTATTGATCTTTTCTTTTATATATATATATATTAATGTGATAATTGGTGGAAAGTATTAAGTGCACGGGACTAATTAATTAATGGGAAATTATTGTGTCTAATTAATTTCCATAACTTAGGGCACAAGTTGTGGGTTGGCCACCAGTGAGATCATTCAGGAAGAATGTATTTACTGTACAGAAGAACACCACCGGCACCGGCGAAAGCTCCGGCACCGGCGCCGCCTTTGTCAAAGTTAGTGTTGACGGTGCCCCGTACTTACGTAAAGTGGACTTGAAGACGTACAAAAGTTACCAACAACTTTCTGATGCACTGGGCAAAATGTTCAGCTCTTTTACCATTGGTAAATATTACCACTACTAATTACATTTATCTTCTCTTTAATTCAATTAATTATTTGCAATTTAATATTCACACACTTTAATTTTATTAGAACAAATTACAAATGTCAAAACATATATGAGTTTTTCTAAGTAGAAGTTAGAAGATAAATCTCATTGATAATATTATTATTTAATATTTTAATTAAGTCAAATTCTACTAGGAGAAAGAAAAGCTAATTTGTATTTTCAATACTATTCAACACTTTTGATTAAAAAGTGGATGAATTCATGAATATTCTATCCATTGCCACCAAATTTTTGGTGGTGGGAAGCTTTTAATTTGACCATTAAAATTATGGAGCAAATATATTATTTATTTGTTGATTTTGTCTTTTACATAGTAACAATTATTTTCTTGGTATTTGTGTAGGGAATTGTGGGACTCAAGGATTTAAAGATTTCATGAATGAGAGCAAATTGATAGACCTCTTAAATGGCTCAGACTATGTACCTACCTATGAAGACAAGGATGGAGACTGGATGCTTGTTGGTGATGTACCTTGGGAGTAAGTTTCAGTTTCTATATACATGAATCTCCCTATATTTATTTTTTATTTTTCATAACATGTCTCTTCTCTACGTATATTTTATCTTCCTTAAATTAATTCGTAAAATTACACAAGTATGTTATTATTATCATTATTATATACAAATTTAGTGATTAACTTGACTATTTTTACTTTTATATGTAGGATGTTTGTTGATTCATGCAGACGCTTAAGGATAATGAAAGGATCAGAGGCCATTGGATTAGGTAATATACACTTGTTTTTTACTTTTACTTTATTATGTAAATTTGGTAATTAACTTGGTTATATTTTCTTCTCCAATTTCTTTTCAATAACACAAATATTTGTGTACTTTAATGCAGCACCAAGAGCCGTGGAGAAATGCAAGAACAGAAGCTGAACTTGAATGTTCCAAATTAATTGTTCATTGTTTCTTTTTTTTCATGGTCAAATTATATATTGACCTTGGAATTTTCTAAATCTCTTGTAATTTGATGGTTTATATAAATACATATTATTAAAAAATTATGAAAATGTTTATCTATGAAAAGAACATATATATATATATATATATATAGAGGGAGAGATCTGAATAGTTGTCAATTGTATGACAGCCTCATAATGGTTGGAGCCCAATTTTGGGAATCTTTTATATGTTGTATTGTGTGTGTGGCCCTATGTGTAAGCGACACTTGAAGTTATCTACAAATAAAATTGGAATGACAAGTAACATGGACACATTTAAAGTTATTGGGGGGCAAGCCCATGTGCTTTGCTAATGGGGACAAACTTATGGGGATTGCAATTATTTTCAATCACTAGTGTTTGTTGGCCACCAATTATTTATTGTGTGTGTGTGGGGACATATCTCCATTATTTAATTTGCATATAATACATTTTTGTAATTCAATGTTTCTATAAATTTTGTACGTAACAAAAGTTTTAATACATTGAGGTGGCTTTTTTTTTTTACTTATATTTCTGAGGTCCTATATGTCAATTGTTTGTTGTTGTTTGGATGGATGTTCACAATATTTAAAAATAATATGATCATTTAAAGATACATGAGATAAATGAATAGATTGAATTGAATTTGAATGGACAAAGAAAAATTAATAGTTGGACTATTGTTCAATTTTGTTTAAAGTTTGTTTGATTGAGATGATAAAATTAGTTAAATAATTGGTCATAATTTAACATAATTTTTATTATTTTTTAAAAATTAATTAATAAATTTTCTTAATCAGATATGCACGAATAAGTCTTCATAAATATTATATATTATAAAATTTATAAATTTCTCTATTTGTACAATCACACAATTTTAAAAAAATGTAATTTGGAGCTAATTAAGTATAATATATATCAATATATATCACAGATTCATGCAAATATTTTATCACAATTTTCTTTTGAGACTTTTTAAAAGAATGTTACTTATTTATGTTTGGACGAAATTTAATGTCAAGTTTTTTATTTTACTCTCAACAATATAATTTTATAATCAGATACTAATGTCCTAATATACTTGAGATAAAATTTAAAATTCTATTTTTCTTAAATTTTATGTCTTCTTAAATATGTTTACATAAAATAAAAATAGAGGAAGTAATATTTAAGATTGAGGGTGCCAAAACAAATGAAGCTAAAAAAAAATGTAAAACGAAACCCAAAAAGAAATAGTAATTGTACCAATATATATAAAATTATAATAATTTTTATCAAACAGAAAAATATTTAAATTTAAAATTTAAAATTTCTTAAAATCTAATTCTAATATAATAAATCTGGTCATTTGGTTAACTGCAAATTATTCGACCTTTCAAAATATTAATATGACTAAAATTTGCTCATTGAAAAGATTTTGAAATTTCTTAAAATAAACATGATATGAAGTTTTTGTAACAAAATTAGCACTTAGATCATGTTTTAATTTAGTTGCAGTGTTTTTATATTTCTTTAAATTTAGGAGGTGATTCATATTCGTGTTTCTATATATTTAATTTTTATAACAAAAAGATTTTACAGTTTAATAAAATTTAATATGTATTATGATTTGATTTTCTTTTTAAAGTCTCAATATGAAAAGACGAATTTATTTAAATACTTATCTATTTTAAAAGATTGCAACAAATATACAATAATATAATAATAACAATATACTCAGTGAAAAAATTGCAAAGAATATGTAGCATAAAATTTTATTGAGAGAAAATTTATGATATTAAATTTAACATCTTATAAATAAGTTTGGGAAGATCAATTTTAAAATATTTTATAATTTTTTTTTTAATTTTGAAACTAGAAATAAGTTTATGGGCCTGATATATTCAAGATCTGGTCCATCTGGATTTTGAAACTAAAATAACCATCTAGGCCTGTTAAATTTCAGATTTGGCCCATCTGAACTTCGAAAAGTTTAATCAATTAATTGCATGATTTTTCTATCAAATGAGCTGGTTTTAACTTTATCTTTTAAATGAGTTGATCTTTAATTTTTATTTTTAAAAATTAAATTTATATCTAGCAGATTATAAATTCTTTTAAAGTGCGAGACATAACTCTTGAAATATTATGATATCAAAATATAAATTTGTGTCTTACAAAAAAATTATTTATTTTGAAAAACAAAAAATTAAAGATAAAGCAAAAATGCAACGACCAAATTATTGGGCTTACCTATTTCCAGATATGGTCTATCAGAAATTTAATAAAAAATCAAACATCCTTGGTCACTCTAATTTCAGAATTGGCCCATTTGAGTTTTAGTATTGAAAGAAAATTATAAATATTATATTGATAAAATAAATGATCATATTTAAGAGTTTGATTCAATCGAGTTGTTTTCTTTTTAGTTTGTTCTAAAGTTTGCTTTATTGAACAAAAGCGGTGTAAAATTAATATTTGATTGAAAAATAAAAAAGTCATTCATTTTATATGAACACTTAAATGCATACATTATATCTATATTTCATGTTATATTATTACAAAATTTATATAACCATACACTATTAATGGATTAACACTTAAATATAAATATCATCATTATAAAGACGCATTAAATACACAATTGTATAGTATATTAAGATATATAGTATAAGTTATTCGTTTAAATAATTATTGGCTTGTTTTGCCATTAATAAATTGATATCATATCACAAACGCATTTATTTATTTGTAATTGATCGTTAAGTAATTGTTATGCCGCCAAACTAAGAAAGACTTGTCAAAATTAGTGGGAAAAAACCAATTAGGGTAGGTTGTCTATATCATGGTCTTTGAGGTGCAACTCTTTTTTGGATCCTGTTAACACAGAATGCTTTGTGACCCTACTGTCTTTTTTTTTAATTGTATTTTCAAAGGTCCTAAACATAAGATTATTTTAGATTATAAATATAATTATATTCAATGTGTAATTATTTATTAATAGGTAAAATCTTATTAAATCTTTAATTAAAGTTTTCTATAGAAATTATTTAATAAGGAATGATTTAATATATAAAATTGTGTATTTCAAATAAAGAATGATTTAATATATAAAATTTAATTAATTTTAAAATTTTAAATATTAGAAATATAATTAAATGACTATTTTATCAATTGTGAATTCTATTTTAAAAGGATAAACAAGTGAATTACATTTTACTATGGGACATCATACTTTAAATATTTAGTAATAACTTAATTTTAAACTTTTCAGTTTACCCTTTACGAGATGATTCAACTCAACAAATTTTCTTTTTCACTTAATATATTTGTCTAATCAAACACCTTCACATAAATGAGAAAAAAAAATAGTGTAGATTTAACTAAAAAGAGTGAATAACAAAAGTATTTTATTAATTGAACCAATTTAAAATATGTTGTGTTTCTATATTTTCGGTTCTTTCTTCAATTATATAATATTAAAAAGGAGGGGGAGGAGGAAATTAACATATCAATGCAAAATAAAGTTACATTCTTTAGTTTATTTTCTCGTATCATAAATTAGAAAAAACTATGAGAATAATTAGTAAGTTTAATAAAGAATGAATTGATATAAATTAACAAAATTGTAAGTGATTTTAAAGTAACTTATAATATATAAATCACATTTTCAAACACAATTTATAAATAGCATAGCAAACACAATTTATAACAGATTTAGCAAATGCAATTTATTTGTCAAATACATTTTACAAATTGCTTTTATCAAACCTGATTTATAAACCGTAGTCACTAATTGTTAGCGAATTTTAAAGTACTAAATATTTGAAATTCTTACATTTTTCAAACAAATAAAAATTTAACAATTAAAATTTTATTTAATTTTAAAAAATAAAATATTAAAATAATAATTAATTAACAAAAATAATAAATAATAATCTTATATCGTAGAGTATTTTAAAGAAAGTCAAAAAAAAAAAAAAAAAATTCAGCCAAACATTTCTTGTTAAGGAGGATAAAAAAAGTTTAGTCCTCCTTTTTCTTCTTTTTGCTGTGGGGGTTAAAGTTTGCACAAGTGAAACATAGGAGTGAAGTCTGAAAATTCTCATTTTTCGCCTAGCCGATCTTCTTCTCGCGGAATCGAAAATGCAGCAGGTGAGTGAACTAAACCCTAACTTATCCTCTTTCACCATTTTGGGGTTCCTCTAACAAATAATATTGATTTCTGGGAAAAAGGCTGGAACCTCGGGCTCCGAAGTTGAGGTAACTTGGGAGGATCAGCAGAATATTAACAAATTTGGCAGATTGAATAACCGTCTTCACGAACTCCATGATGAAATCAAGACTGCTAAGGTAGTATGCCTCTTTCTTTTTTATTTTTTCTTCTAACAAGTTAATAGGTATTTCTACTTTCTGTAGGTTTGTGTGTGTATTTGTGGGTTGAATGGTTTTAAATACTGCAAATAAAAAGTGGGTAAGTTAAGTGCTTCGAATGTGAAATTCAATGGGCAAAAGGAAATCTGATGCAGTTTTTGAATTAATCAATACTCAATCCAAAACTTCAGATATAGGAATCATATATATCCTCCATTCTGCTCTATTCTAGTTTGTTATTTTAAGACCTAAAACATCACACTTATGAAATACAAGTAACAAATACTTGAGCTACTGTGACTGTTAACCATAAAAAGTAAGCCTTAATCCCAACTAGTTGGTATGATCTATATTGATCCATTGCTTTCATTGTGTTATGTCTTTAGTTAAGTGCACATTCTTTTCAGTTAAGTGTACATTCTTTTCATAAGGATTGTAGGTCTTTTAAGAGTACCTTGTCTCGATGGTTTAAGTCTACTTTGTACATTTTTATCTCCTTCAACTATTACAATGTCGCACCTATTGGACAGTGCACATAGGAGTCTACGTTTGACATGTCAAAAATTGTCGACAATTGGTGGTCCTACATGCTTCATGGGTATGAAGATTATACTTTTATAAGCTTTCTTGTTTACTTTTGAGGACCATACACGTTAACAATGCCCCCTTTTTCATATTCAATACTCTCTCCATTCCATTTTATGTGAGACTCTTTTCTTTTTAGTTTGTTCCCAAAAGAATAATACTTTTCTATATTTAGAAGCAATTTAACTTTAATCTTTTTATTTTGCCATTAATATCATGATTTAATAGCCACATAACTTCCCTGGCTTTTTTAAGTTTGCAAAAGTATTCCTTTATTTCTAAAACTTCTTTTCTAGTCAAACATGTTCACATAAATTCAAGCATCGAGACATTTTTTTGAGGCAATCAAATGTTCACTTTGGTTCTTGAATCATGAGCAAAATAGGTCGTTCAGCATTGTTGTTGACCTAAAACAATTAAATCAATAAATGTGTCTTCTTAACATTTGAAACTTTTGATGAGATGGTTCATATAATTTAACATGGTATTAGAGTAGTTAATACTGGTTCAGAGTCTCATCAGCAGTATGTGAGAGGACATGTTTGCATACCTAAAATAAATAAGTAAAAGTGCAATTACAATTAAAACTTTGCACAATGTTGTAGATGTGCAACTACAAACTTTTATAATTGAATCTGCATGACATTCGACTTATGTGGAGTCAAGAAACTGGCGACAATTGTGTTTTGTAAGTATGTCAAAAGTAATAGTTAGAATATGTGTAATGCATAGAGAAAAGTCGCGTCAAAAATCTATAATATGCAGTAGCATTGTCATGAATACAGTATGATTCTTTTAATTTGATGGAGTTTCATCTTTTTAAAGATTATATTACTGGGACAATCTAAACTAGAAAGTGGGTCAAATATATGGGATGGAGTAAATACTTCAAAACTTTGAGGTTCATCAAAATTTAAGAGTTCTTTGTGAGACAGCATGGGCAAACTTATATTTCTTTAGTATTCGTTGATGTTATTTTTATTTTTTGGAAGATTGACACGTTTACATTCTAATTTTAGAAGAATACAGGTTAGCCAAGGAAGGAAAAATTGTTCTCGTAAGCTAAGAACCTAACAGAACTTTTCAAAATGTGGGTTGAGCAAGTGTTTTCTTTTTTTTACCTGTAACCTCAGTCATAGAGGTGTCCTTTTTATTCTTATAAGATAAAGAAACAGAATGACGAGTTCCATTTAAGGCATCTGCTATATATCCACTTACACATCCAGGGAGAGGTGAACCTTCTGATCCTCGATGCTTTGTCAATTCCTCATTGAGTCTGTGTTATACATGTTCCCTCATTCTGTATGTTTAGATATTATTCTTTTTAAATGCATCTACGTGTTAATGCAGAAAAGGTTCTCTGATAATATCAGAATAATGAATGTTTTTGGTTGTTATGCTGATACATTTCAAAATCATATAAACGAGGAAGTCCGCGAGTAAGCTAAAGTTCGGCCCCAACATTTTGATGCAGTCAGCCTATGGGATTGATTAAGAGGGTGTTTGGTTTAAAAAAAAGTTGAAAAGTGCTTTAAAAAGGTCAAAAGCCAAAAGTTGGTAGATACCAACTTTTTATTTTTTGGATTATAAGTCATTTAAGTTTGACCAAACTAGTTACCTTTTTATCCCATAATATTTTCCTAATTTCAATAATACTCTCACTCAAATCTTTGACAAAATTATATTTTTTGTGCATATTAGAAAAAAATAATTAAAAATCTGAAAACAAAAATCGAGGTAGTATTAATTCATTTAAATTACTATATTTGTTTTTATAAATAAAAGATGAAACTATACTACTAATAAAAAGTAAAGGAGAGATTTGCCTAATTTTATTTAAATTATATATTTTAAAAATTAAAAATAACTTAAATAATTATTTTATTTTAAAAATAAATAAAAATATAAATTAATTTAAATTTTAATTATTTTAGAAATATAAATATCACAGTAATTCATTTTTTATAGTGTTAACAACTTTAAGTGCATTTCAGTCATTTGACCCAAAATAAGTGCTTAACAACACTTATGTACCAAACACATCAATAACTTTTTTTCAGTTTCAACACTTTTATATAAACACATAATTGTTTATTTATAAAATAAGTTTCAACACTTAAATTTAAAAGCCACTTTTTTTCAGCTAAACCAAACAAGCTCTAAATTAGGCGTTTAACAGAAGAATTTAGGAGGAAAGCAGTTTTAGGTGTAAATGTTGTAGACTTGCTGCAATTGGTGAAGAGAATATAAAGAAACAAGACCTTCAGTCTAGCTAGAATTTTACGCTGTTTGACTTGCCCAAAAAAAAAAAAAAGAGTTTCACTGTTTGTCAAAAGTAAATCCCATATATATCAATCAAAAAAAAAAAAGGGAGAGTAAATCCCGTACTTGTTGAGCAAGCTTTGTGAAGAAAATTGCTAATCATGGCAATCTTATGATGGTAGTCTGTTTGGTTGTTGAACCAAACTTGCTGGCCTGTTGCTTTGGCGGCATGAATCTGTATACCTGGCATATTTTCTTGTACTTATTTAGTGAAGCTGGGCAGTACATGCTGCCCCTCATTAGAAGAAAAGTTGAAATTTTGACCTCAAGACCAAATGTGAGCAATTTTGTACCCTATATATAGCATACATATCTATGTATACAGATATTACGTATATAGCTCATTAGATCCACAGGCCCCAGATGCTTTTGTATAGAAATTACAGCATATGTCTTGAACCGAGGGGAATAAGCCTAAGAATTGAAATACCTATGTTTTTTAAATAATTACAACTGATTGCTTGAGATGGAAAATGTGCACATTGCCATGCTACAGATGTCCCCAAGCATATGAGCATATCTTCATTAGACTCATACTGCAATAAGTATATGTATCAACCTCTGTTTAGCTTGCGTATTAACTATTAAACATGTGTTTTGGCCATGAAACTGAATGGTATCAGTAAAGCCCCAGTGGTGCGGTCCCCTCCATGTTTATATTTCGGATAGGTTTGATGTCTCTAAGTAAATACATGCATTGTGTATGTTTCTAAGGTCGATCATTGTTTACTTTTGAAGAGTACGGACTTTATTGCTCCGATAAAAGAATTCAGCTGATAATATTCTTGATGTAATATACTTAATTATCAGGAAAAAAGTGCCGGATGTAGTATACTGTTTGCTAGAATGATATGCATTGTGTTTACTTGACAAATACAGGAGTATTTTAAATTAGTTTGATTTTTCAAAGACCAAAATTCTTTTGATTTACAGTGTGTATCTGCATGCTAGATGCAAAACACTGTGGATTAAGACCCTTGAATACTGTCCTCAATCAAAAAATCAGCTGATAATATTTTGGACACAGTAATACTGTTCTCTAGAATTAAATTCGTTGCATTTACTTGACAAATTAACAGAATTCTTTAGAAGTTAGTATGATTTTGAAAAGATTATGAGATTCTTTGTGATATACAGTATGTATCTGCTTACTGGCTATAGAACAATGTGGTTTAAGATTCTTTAATACTCTCCACATTGTCACATCAAGATTGTAGTAGTTAAATTTTTCTGTCAATCATATTCTCATGGATTAGTTAGATATATCCATTCCCTGCATGAGCTAGAGGGATGATGCTTTTCTTTTATCCTGCTGCGCATTTAGTCTTCCAGTTTTCCTTGTTTGACATTTTTCCACTACTTTTTTTACCACTATCTTGATACTCCAGAAAGAGATGTCTTGCAGATTTATTTCTATGGTTCTCCGTTGTCAGGAAACATGTGAAAATCTCGAGGATGCAAGCAATGAGCTTATTCTGACGGACGAAGATATAGTGCGCTTCCAGATAGGGGAAATTTTTGCTCATGTGCCAAAGGATGAAGTGGAGACCAGGATAGAGAATATGAAAGAGGAGACTAGCAAGAACTTGGAGAAACTAGAGGAAGAGAAGGAATCAGTAGTTGCCCAGATGGCTGAACTTAAGAAGATATTATATGGGAAATTCAAGGATTCAATCAATCTTGAGGAAGACTAGTAAAATTCATTACTTTTGTGTGCAACTTCGTTTGAATTTGCTGTTTGTTGAAGGGTGTTCCTCTTGATTGGATTTTTCCATATTGCCTCAACAATATTTTAAACATGCAGGTCTATTGCTCCTTTTTCTTTTCCCCCCATCTTGGAGGGGATTGTATCAGCTGTACTTCTAACAAGCTTTTTCTTATTTGTCACTATCAGATTAACCAACAGATCTGCGTGCGCCTTTATACAGTTGGGTACAAAATTATCTATTTTTGAAACCAAAACCAAAGTTGAACTAGCAACAGAACAAAAGGTGCCTAATGCACTAATTCAAAGAATTGCATTTCGATGCGTTTCTTTCTGGATCAATGCGACTTCCCCATAGGGAGACAAAGCGATCGCTAAGTAGAGCGGATTTGATTGATACCCAAATATATATGGTGTTTTTTGTTCAAAATTACAAGTGTTGAAAGGTAAAAGAAAAAGCTAGTATTAGAAACAGAGTAAACAAAATTGTCAAACTTTTAGAATAAATGTAAATCAGTGTGTCCAAACAAGAAAATCAAGAATTTCTAAACCTACCAACCAATCTTAGTTCCAAGGCCACGTTTTTCTTATAGGAGATATTGAAAAATCAATTATTAAGTATTATACTAATATTAATACCCACAAGGTCAGCAGAAGCCGTACCCAATAGAAAATTCCCAAAATTTATCTCTCCTTGCTGCAACACTCCAACACAATCTTGAACAACAACTGTAGGTCTTTGGCATCAAGAAAATCCAAAAAGATATTTCTCCAAGATTCACAAAATGGCAATCATCTCATCTTCTGCTGCTGCTACAACACTCTCTCTATCCCTTACAGCAAAACCCATTTCATCTTCTTCTCCTTCTCTGTCTGTTTCAGCTGCCAAGATTCCAACTTTGTGTTCCTCTAGCTCACTCTTCTTCAACAGCAACAGGGCACTGTTTCTGGGTCCTGCTAGAGCCACAAGAAAAGTAAGCCGCAACAGCAAAAGGGGTCTTTCTTGCAACTGCTTATTTGGGCTTGGGGTGCCTGAGCTGGTGGTGATTGCTGGTGTTGCTGCCCTCGTTTTTGGGCCGAAGCAGTTGCCTGAGGTTGGCCGCACTATTGGCAAGACCGTCAAGAGTTTCCAACAGGTTACATTTCCTCCATTTCTCTCTGTGTTAGTTTATGCTCAATCCAAATAATTTTAGTCCTTTGATTTGATATATAATTAAATCACATAATATTTTCATAATTAGGTCATTCGTTAGTCAATTACATGTCAGTCTCCATGATTAGCTGAAATTAGTAGTCAACTGACCTGCTATAAATATCTATCAATTAATCAACTATGCCTCAATTAGAAATAGAATTAACTCACCTACCAGAAATAAAATGTAGAGATTCAATAACTTAAAGAAAAATTCAACATTTTAGATTTCAGAATGGAGGGTAATTCATTATGAATTTTGGTCAAAAGATCATGTTTTTCCTTTTGACTTTTGGGATTTGGAAAAGGCTTATATTTTCTTATACTATGGGAAGGAGGATATTTTTAGTATATTTTGCGTGTCTGATTGGTGTGTTGGATTTTCGAGTTTTGGTTTGGAAATGAGATTCTCAAAACACTAATTGACATGGACACATGCGGAGATAAAATTTGAGATTTCCTGAGTAACTGGACGAGTTCTTTTTATGAGCTTGGCTGGAAAAGAAATCAGAATAAAAGCAATTAACCTGGTTGTCATAGATGTTTGGCCTTTTGGGTTTCTTTGTTCTTCCAACAGCGGGAGAGAATGGGTTTTTCCCCATTTCCACTGAGATTTTGCTTGTGAGGGAAAATATATTTCATAAGAAAAATTCTTATGACTCTAGAAATTGCTTTGTGGCAATTGGCATAGTAATTGAATCTGCATTTGGTTCTAGTGAACAAGCTAGGAAAGGAGGCGTTGTATCTTTGAAAATGAATGTCTTTGCTAAAAATTCAAATGATATGCATGTGCAAGAAGGAAAGTGAACTATCAGATGGCCATAAGCTTACAGAGCAAGCTTGAACCTTTAGGATGAGGGTTGTAAAACCATAAAAAAAACATATAGATAAACATAATAATGTTACTGCACCTGACATCTTAGATGAAGACCTCTAGAAGTTACTTCAATCATCAGGCTAAGATACATGTAGTTCTAATATCATTGAGGGGAATCAGAGTGCCTTTTGATTATGAGAGAAGTTTGGTACTTCATTCAGGGTTTTCAAGTGCATATTATTACTCATAATCTCTTACCAAAGTTGAGTTGGGCAAAATTCAGAATTGAAATCCTTTAATCGTAAGAAGATGTTCATCCTATGATGGTACAAATGTATTGGCAATGAAATGGTGTTTCTATATAATGTGCTGGACTTACATTATATTTATGATTCTGATGTTTAGCTTAAGATGCTGTAGATGAAAAGCATCATGAAAATCAACACAAATCATGGGAAAGTTATGTGACTTATTATGGTGACGGGTAGAGTGTAGGAGCAATCAGAATATTTGAAGGAACATCTCTGTGCACATCATTCTGTTAGGCTTCAGAATTCCTGTATTTCTAGCCTGGGTTTGGCAGTAGAATTTATTGTCTGGTGAAATATTTGCACATAAATACATGGAAAACCTCATTCCTGAATACTGATAGACATCTTACTTGTCCTCCTCGCAAGAAGGGCCCAACTCAAGAAAAGCAGGTCTTAACAAAATATGAAAAGGATTGGGAGCAAAGGCATAGCCTGCCTCTGTGACTAAATAGGAGTGAAAACACCCATGTATCCAAATAAGATAGATATTGTCTGTTGCTTTTTGATATTTTTCTTGAAGATTGAATGAATTTTTGGGATCATTCTGTAGTTGAAAGGAAGTTTACTTCATTTCTATTCTCAGGATTATAGCTTTTGTCTGTTGCTAAGAATATTCAAGAACAGAAAGATAAAAATACAAGACTGGCCGGACCAGCCTCTATAGAGAGTCCATGCATTGCTGAGCATACATTTCCCCAGCTGAAGCTACGTTTGTGAATGCGTCGTAGTTGGATAGTTGTTGGGAAAACCAATGAAAATAAGATGAGCAAGTACAATTAGTTAAACTGATGCATCTCTGTAAGTGTTGTTTGAGATAAAGAATTGGAACTCTGAAGATTGCTCTTCCAGCACAAATAATGTTAGGTTGAAGATTGCTCTTCCAGCACAAATAATATTATGTTGCCGCTGAACCTACTTCCCTGCTTCATAAGATATTGGTGACTTAAGTATTCTGGTTATCAGCCTGGTTCAGACACTTGGTTAACCCGTTTGTATGTGCATTTTCAATGGAAGAGAGTTGTATTGAGGGTGGCAATCAGGGAGATGGCTGGTCTATCAAGATATGGGAAGATAAAGTGACTCTGTAGATGGGTATCTCGGTGAGTCAGTGTTACTACTCTCTGGAGCTTTAATAGGGTTGCTGATCTCTCTAGGTCATGATGGTTACTGGTAGGAGTCAATTGTGAGTCCGTCATAATGATCTGGTAATATGGATGATGAATTTAGCATTTCATGATGTGGAGTTTGTAAAATTAAAGTATGGGTTAAAATGGAATTCAGGAAAAGGAGAAATCAATATAAAGACAGTTACCTACCAAGGTTAGCCTAGTAACTCTATTAATATTACTTTAAGAACCTCAAACAAAATCAGCCGCAGATTATAGCTCATGGTACTGACTATTCTCACCAGTTCTATTAGGTTGCATGCATGGATACCTTTATAATAAATGTAGAACTTTAGGAATACTAGATGTTACATACTAAAAATCATTGGACACTGATGACCTGAAGAGAGAGTAGGATTAGGTATAACAGATGGAGGAGTATCTCTGATGTAAAAGTCATGATTGGGAAGAGCGTATAGAAGAGGACTTGAAGTCAGCGGTGGATGAAACAACGAACTCTTTAAGGACCCGTTTGGTAGGTTGTATTAATTAGAATAGTCCTTGGATTAAAATTTAGTCCAGCCAATATATTGTTTGGTTACTCAATTCAACCTAATACACAGATTGCTTATACAACATAGAATGTATTATTTTATACCAAGGAAACAAAGGAATAATTAATCCTTGGATAAGACCCTAAATGACTAGACTACCCCTCAATCCGTTTTCCTAAATTTCTTTATGCAAAAATTCAAGGTTATAATTATAAAGAAGATTTTTATAGATCTAGTTTTTAACACAATGAACCAAACACTTGATAAAAAATAATCCCAGCATTACAATCCTAGTATTAGCAATCTCTGCATTACTAATCCATGTATTAGTAATTCCTGCATTACTTGTCTTCGTACCAAATGACCCGTAAGTGCTTTGAAACTATAACTTTGATCCAAACACATGAAAATGACAATGGATGACTAGCCGAATTGCTTGAACTAGTATTATAAATGGCATCAAGAAGATGCATATGGGAAATAGTTACAGAACATCCAAGGGTGTGGCTAGTGGTTAATGAAGTGAGTTGGGAACCATTAGGTCTCAAAGACAAAAACAGTAGGTGATTTCTTCCCATCTGTTCCATCTTTTCTAGCCTTGACGGATAGAGTTACCTAAGACCTATTGTTGGTGGAAGGTGACATGTATTCCGTAGAATTAATCGAGGTTTGCACAAGCTCGCCTGGACACTACGATTATCAAAAAATATATATATATTTACAAAGACGGAGGTGTATTGCTCCTATTCACAGGTCTTCAGAAAAAAGAAAGTTCCTGTTCATAGGTGAGAGTAGTCTCTCCCATTCTTAAGTCCCTACTACACACTGTATTACATGGACTCCTTTACGGGGTATCTGATACGGGTATATGTAAGTATCCAGTAAAGATACAGGCATCTTATTGCTGGTTCTTAATGCATTTGTGAAGAATCTGCTCTAAGTACACACTCATATCACTCCCGTTCAACGAGGGTATATGCAAGGCCAACAAATAAAAACCATATTCAATTTTTTCAAATGATGTGAAAATGGCAAATGCTTACAAGCCAATCCATAGTTCCACAAGACTATTCATTTTGTGGGAGTATTTTCTTTGTTTTCCTAAACTATCACGTTGATGAGAAGGTATCTTGTTAAGAGGATGCTTTACATAATTCCTAACATACCTCATAATACAGGCAGCAAAGGAGTTTGAAACCGAGCTAAAAAAGGAGCCTGATGCCTCTGCTGAGCCCCCAGTCGGAATGGCCATAGAAGGTAGTCAAGAAGAGAAGCAAGATGCTAAGGTTTCAAGCACCAAGGAGAGCTCATAAAACCATTAAATGCAGTTTGCCACTAGCTATAGCTTCTAGTATTTACTGTTCCTACAGCACGATTGTTTCTTGTATTTGACTAGTACTGTTGAGCTATTTTGTGTGATTTACATTCCTGGGTTTTCCCTCATTTGACAGGTTAAGATAAAAACTAGGTAAGTTAGACCATGCATTGGCTCCAGTTTGTCATTTATTCCATATGGTTCTTTATTCAACTAGGCTCCAGTAAAATCTCCAACTTTAACATTGATACAAAAATCACGCACAAACACATGCAATTATCCAGCAAAATCTTTTTTTAATTTTTTGTTAAATCCAACTCTATAAATAAAATTAAACCACATAACTTATCTTTTCCGCAATTAAAAAAATACAACTGTACCTCATTCAACTCCACAAGGGGAACTTTTACGTCTATTCAAACATGTAATACACATTTTCTGCTATTACCGTAGAGAAACGCACATATATCAAGCTGTGTCTTACAATGTGCTCTGCCTTCTGATTTTGAAAATTCACTCCAGAGCAGTACAATGATCATTACAAATTTTTTTGCATGAAAATCTCCAGGTCAATGAGAACAAAAACGGCTACTTACAAAATTTAGAAGAAAAAAAACACATCCCACAATTTACAACAGTAAGCGATCCGCGGATTCCTTCTAATAGCTGTCAAGCTTATCTTGTCTGACCATCCAGAACAGATCTTTGTGTATCATCAAAGATTTTGTACCATTCAAAGCAAAATGTGAAAAAATCTATGTTTACCTGTACAAGGGCGTGACTTGACCACTACAAGCCCGCATATACCAAGAAAAAAAGAAACCTAGTTTACATCCCCGCCAAATCCCCAGTTGGTGAGCCAAATACTAATCCAAACTTACTGGTGCTTCCGGTTAATTCTTCAGGGCAATTTTTCGGGATAGTCAGCACTACACATATGTATTGTTTAGGAGCTACCTTTTATTGAAATAATCTGTTTCATGATCCAACGCCTGCAGCAACCCCACCACCATCCCTCAGCCCCTGAAGGTAGGCGTGCAGTGTTCTTTGAACGCTGTCTGCAACAACCCTTAATCTTCCCTGATTGGCATCACCAGCAGAATTCCCGTTCACTTCTACAGTTCGGGCTACTCTTTGTTTGCATCTTTCCCAATCATCAACTCTCTGCCAGCAAGCCCGTCCACCATGGCTCCCCTCCATTCCCAGAAACAATACATTCGGGTTTTCACCAAATGCATATCTCAACCTGACAGACACACAGTAAGGCAACCAAGCAGCGCCACCAGCGGCGTTAATATGAGGTATGTGTGCATGATCAAGAACAACCGTCAGTGCAAAATCAACAGAATTATGAGCCCGATCATAGTGAATATTGCTTTTGGATGCAGACGTATTTTCTGTGCTACCATCAATACTATATCCAGCATGATTTTCAAGACACAATTCAATGCGGGATTTTTGTGTAGGGACCATATCACCCCCTTGCACTTGAGACAACCCTTTCTTCCATGCAATGAGTTTCAGGAATTCTCTCAAAACTGAAATAGGTAATGTCAAAAGTGTAATGAATGATGCAACACGAGAAGCGTCATATGGCTCTGACGCAACACGACAGCTGAAGTAATCACATATTTCTCCTATTTCTGATTGTGTTAATTCCTCTTGGGCACTTCCAGGATTTTGCTGCTGCTGCTGCTGCGACTGATGAAACCTCTTGACACTAATAACTTGCAGGAGAAGTTGAACCCTGTGAACGCTAACAGCAAATACATAGCCCCTGCAGCAATAACTCCTTTCAGAAAATAGGACCGCAAGATCTCAAAAAATTATACATGCTCAAAAGAACCAAATAAATAGCCAACACCTAAGCCATTGTTGGTACAATATCAGCAGTAACTTTTCAAAGATGGGATTATACATTTAAAAAGCACCAAGCATGCTAGCCAATTGAAACAGATGCTAACAAGTTAGATAGTTTTCGATATAAGCAGAACAGGTTGAACATCAAACACAGTAGACTAAAAGAAATCATGTGAAACCAAAAAGGACAAATCTATCAGGTGAGAAGTTTTTTTAATAGACTGGGCTGGATGAAGTTCGCCAGGCCAGGGCATACGGTTCTAAATGGAAAAGCTACGGGCAGAAAAACCACAAACAAATATAGTATAAATGTTAATTCTCAGACTCTTCTTTTACAGTAGACACGCCCGACTTCTTTATTTTACCCAAACACTACTAAATCGCTTAAAAGCTATTTTGACTTAAAAGCACCTAAAATCAACCAATCCAAACAGGCTCCAAGTGTCTTTTGATATTAGCATCTACTCTATCCTCAAATGCTCCAGGAAAACCTTTCAAAGTCCACATCATTTCTCCCCACTTAGAAGATAGAAAATTCATTTCTTGGCCTCTACACCTGTTTATATTTCCACAACATACACCACTGCACAAACCAAGAATTTTTCTCCTATGCAACATAAGTGGATCAATTACAGACAACATATTTTTTTTCAAGTGACGGTAATGTTGTATTCCTCAGCATTAAGGGTATGCTGGCGACCTCCAAAAGAGATGTTACAATTACAGACAACATATTATTAGCAGACAATCGAAGCCGAGTATCAATGTTTGAATGATAAGAATACATGCAAAACAATTCAAGAAGAAATGAGGAATCAAACCCCCGGCTAAAGGCAGGGAAACAACGAGAATGAAAAAATGATAAGCATGACTTCAGAATGGATTACTTCATGCATAGACAGCAAAAATTCATGTAAAACACATCCAATGTAGATGAAATGTGAGAACTAAGAACTTGGAGATTCTCTTCCATTGCCAGAAAAATGACAAGCACGACTTCAGACAGGTTTCTTCATGCATAGACAGTGAAAATTCAAGCAAGCGCACCCAATGTAGAGGAAAATGTGAGAACTAAGAGTTTGGTGACTCTCTTCAATTACCAGGTTTACACCCAATGTACAGGACATGTGAGAATTGAGATTCTGGAAGTCTCTTTCCATTCCTAAGTTTCAAGGTTTCTCTTCACTATTATTCAGTCACAGGAGAATTGGATAGGGCTTAGATAGAATACAGAATAATTGGAACCTTACCCCACAAAGAAGCGTAAGGCTGGCTGCTCTTGATCCAAATTCAACAATGCACCTTCATTATCTTTCAGAATTGATCCCAAAATATCTTTCAGAAGGTCCGGTAACTGAGCAAAGAGCCACAGCACCCCAAGGTATTTTAGAATACCTCTGAGAACCTTCTTGAGAGCAACAAGAGGAACCCATCCACCACCATATCCTCCATCATCGCCAAGTCCAATAATTGCAGTATTCAGTTCTCCTCTGACATGAGCAGGTACACCAGTACCAGGTGGTCTGCGCAAAGGCATCCCTGCATTCACCCCAGCTAAATTCGATGCTGCTGGAAGGCCATTTGCAGTGCGGTTGAAACCATTTACAGTGTTTGCTGGACGAGTTAATCCAGTAGAATTAGAGAGATTAGTCCTGTTCGTATTTGCAGCTGGAAGTTGTGAACCAGCATTTAGACTATTTGAGTTGGTCAATCCAACTGCTTGTTGAGAACCAGTAAAGTTAGAGTCAATTCCATTCAGCTCCTGGGCAACATGTTCCATGATGAAAGGTCGAAATTGTGGACATGGCAGTGATCCTCCAACTTCTGGTCCCCCTTTAGGTGGTGTTGCAGGTTGTAACCACACCTGATCTCCAGCAAAACACCTCATGTCAACAGCAAACTTTTTCCGATAAATGATGCGAATCCAGTACGGACCACGAAGTACCACAGAGACATCTATTGGCAGCAGTGAACTCGGAACAATGCCAGGACCACCTCTTCCAGCAGCTGCAGCAGCAGCTGCCAACATTGCAGCATTAGGATGACTGTGCGTACCAAGTGCACCCACAGTAGCTGAAACAGGATTAGCTCCAGGTCCAGATGCAGGCTGATTTATGCAAGAGTTCACATTGCTTGGTAAAGATGGAACATAACTAGTCTGCTTTGCAACAGAAGAAATAGCCGCTGTAGCACCAGGAACACCAGAAACTGGAGCTGCTCGTGCCGGCCTCGTTGCAGCAGCAAGAGCATGCAAGGGTCCTGCAGTGAGACGGATGCAGTCCAAAAGGGATGCAACTTCAGCACCATTGATGAAATCTTCAAGAAACTGTGAGTTTGTCAAACACAGTAAAATGGAAGTCATTAAGTATGGGAACCACAGTTGAAATTTTGAGTTTAAAATATGGACTCTGAAAAAGGCATATCATTAAAAAAGATGAAATAAAATAGGAAGGCAAAGCCACCAAATGCAGAATCTATTACAGGGCTTCCATAGCTAAAACCACAACAATGTAATGGAACAAAGTATAGATTCAAGCAGGGGCGGATCTACTAAGGAGGCAACGGGTGCCATGCCCCCACAAGCTTCGGCCAAAACTCTCTATGTGTATGTTTATATATATAGGAAACCGTATAAAAAATGGAAGTGGTAACCACAATAACAAAAGGTGGCAAAGGCCCAACTTTTCCCTCTATATGATGAGGGTTTGATTCCAGGCTTCCAGGCATAAGCATTATTTAAAAAAATTTGCAATTTTTTAGCTTGCAATATTTCAGTTTAAAGATGTTTAAACAAAAATACACCCAAGGCACATACTAACACACTTCTTCTGTAAATGTAAATTTTTTGTTTTGTTTAATTAAATATAAAATAGTAGAATAACATAAGAGAAATTCACCCCGGAGCTGCTGCCTCTGCTTCCACCATTGTAATAGAATAACATAATTCACCCAGCGCCACTGCCTCGCTTCCACCATTGCAAGGCTTCCTCAGTTACCTTGTTTATTTCTTTGCCCTATTTGGCTATTTCTCTTTTTGTTTGTCTATAAAATATCGATTCTTCATTTGCTTCTGTATTAAGTTAGCTCCTTTTTGGTATTCCAAGCTTTGTTTTCATTATTTTGGTTTTTTATTATGTATTTTTTTTATGTTTGTATGAAAAGCCTATGCGGCTATGCCTCTCACTGGCTTTGAGACTTGGAGTTATTCATTGACATAAATATAAATGTTTGGTTGCATTAATGAATTTTTAGATGTTTAAGATGTTTTGAATTTATGGAGAGATAAGCTACTGTTGGAATAAATGTATTGTCTGCTTTCGGTTCCTTTGAAGTTGTTACATATAGAAATTAAACAACTAAAGTATGAGTAGTTAAGTGAATTCCAGTTATTCATGATTTATTCATTTTTGTGTTACTTGAACAATTTCATATAGTTATTAAGTTTAAAATATATTGTATGTTTTAACTTTTGGAGTTATACTTTTGTACACTAAGTTTCAAGCCAAAAAAGGGTTTCTTTTTTTCTTTCCAGATAAGATGAGTTGAAATAAACTTTTGGTTTGTTGGAAAGAAATCTAATTCTTGTGAATAGAGACGGATAAATTTATTAGGAGGTTGAGTCATTCTCAACCAAGTCCTAGTTGTCAATCCTTGAGCCAGGCTAGATGCCAATGTTTCCCATCTTATAAATAAATAATGTATATTTATGATACAAGTCTCTTGATACGTGCATTGCACATGTGTGCTGAGTTATGTAGTATGTTTTATAAAATAATATAAATTTTATTAGGTCAAAGTTTTTAATATATATTTATACGTAAAAGATTAAAGTACAAGTTTTTATGATCGTGAGTGATTTGTCTGTCAAGGTTAAGCTGATTATATATTGTTTGAACCTATAAAGTTAAATAATCAAACATATAAAAAAAGAAAAGCTTAGCCTGCAAAAACTCAAACCCAACTAAATTTTAACTATCTTTAAATCAAAATCAATTCGCAAAATACAACTCAATTTGATAATATATTATAAAAATAACTCTGATGAGTTGTAAGCCTCATAATGCCTCTATATATTAATTGGGGGTGGATGACATAACAACAGAACACTATTTGACTCAATTTTAAGGACACCGAATAACAAGAGGGAATAATGCTAGAATAATTATTCAAATATAACTAAAGGGAAAAAGGCATAAGTACCCCCTTGAATTATGACCATATTTTCAACCACACACCTTTCCTTTTAGGGGGTCCTATTACCTACCTGAACTATTTTAAAATGGAATAAATACATACTTAGATATTGATGTGGCAAAGAGAGTGTTCACTCTCTTGGAGTCACGTGAGAGTTCAAAAATAACGTTAAATTTGATTAACATGGACACATGTCATTTTTTAATTTGATACTTTATAATTAACTAATACATACATTTAATTAACATTAAAACTTAAACTAATATATTTTGATTTGTTTTCCTTTCTTTGTTTGTAAAATACAATCAATTTTTTTATTTTCGTAATTGGCTCTACTAAAAGATAACATAAATTAGATTAAATTTAGATTGCCTAAAATGGTATTAATTTATTATGAAAATTATAATTTGTAGTAGTGTTTTATTAATATTACTATCAACACATAGATGTATTAATATTCCTATAAAAACTAATTTAAATTTAAAAATTCTATAAATTCATATTAATATATTATTAGCGCATGATCAAATTTATTATTATTTTTCTTTTTAAAATAATTGATGTTACTAAAGGTAAAGTCAACAGAAACATAATGTTGCTAGTTAAGAATTTTCTGAAAATCAAATATATATAAATTGAAAAAGTAAATTTATTTTTTAGAAAATCAAAATAAAATAATTTAAACAATAAAAATAAATTGAACCCTAACATTTTTCGGAAACTATTTTTTTCAAAAAATATTTTGTTAAAACTAATTCAACTGCTAAATTTGCTAAATTTGCTATCGGAATCAAATTTGTTTTTTGAAGAAAAGACAAAGTCAACAGTAGCGTCAATTACTAAAAAATAAATTTAAAAAATTGACTTTATTTCACAAAGGAGGAAAGAAAAATAATCTAAAAATATCTACTTAAATTTTATATTAATTAATTATGTGCATCACTTAATTATAAAGCGCCATTTTTTTTAAAAATGATATGTGTCTATATTAATTAAATTTTAAGTTATTTTTGGACTCTCACATACCACCAAGAGAGTGAGCACCTCTCTTTTCCGTATCAACACCTAAGGGTGTATTCATTCCTTTTTAAGATAGTTCAGGGGGGGTAATAAAACCCCCTAAAAGGAAGAATGTGTAGTTGGAAATATGGTTATAGTTCAAGGGAGTACTTATGCCTTTTCCCTACAACTAAAAGCAACATATCTTTCGTTATTACACCTACTTCTCAACCTTGATATGTAAATATATTAATTAAGCATTTCAAATTTTAATATTAAGCACGAGCATGTTCTCATTATTGTTATAACTACCGAAGCGTATATAGAGGCTTAAATATACAAGAATCAGTCGTTTGTGCGCGCGCACACACACACTATATATATATATTATTTTATTTTAAAAAAAGTATACCTTTTTTTAGTTCTAACTCGATATATTCCAACTTCTCAAAGAATAGTAAACTTCACATAGAGACAATTCTATTTATACATAAACCCAAATAAACATCAAAATAGAAAATAATATTTCAAGATACAATATGAAAAGAATAAAAGTAAAAAGGATAAAGCAATTACGTAATATTACACCTTATGGCTATCTAATATGAGAAAACAACATCGATAAAGAATTTTTCAGAGTTTGTGCAATAGTCAATCCAAATAATTTTACGAGCATAAAACACAACACTCAAAATTTTAGTGAAGTATATCCAAGTAGAAATATTTTATTTGGAAAGTTAAATTCACTTCGTGTAATCCCTCACACATTAAAGGCAAAACATAGAGTTAATAGAGAAGATCAAAGTGATGAGAAAATGTGGAATTTATATTTTAAGGTAATTAAACAGTGACAACTTTTTGCGGGAGAGAGCAATCATATGACTTCTTTTCCTTGGCTATGGGTTTTTGGTAAATAAATAAATAGGATATTTAAAGAAAAAAGTAAATGTGCATTGTAAATCACGTCTTTAATCGAAAAATTGTCTCAACTAATTATTTTGAGAGAAATAAAGTATGAGATAAAGTTAGAAAAAATGTTAAACACCCTATATAACCTTTTAGGGTGTCTTCAGTTGCGAGGAAGATATTTTTCAGAAAATGCTTTCCAATTTTTTCATGTTCGGTTAGTCAAAATATTTTAAAAACTTCTTCTTCAGGAAATCATGTTCCTTAAAAATGAAAAACTAACTTCCATAGTAAAATAAGAAAAATAAATTTCATTAGTGACATTTCACATTGATTATGTCTTTTCCTCCCTCAAATACACCTCATCTTTACCCCCTAGGGATGACAATAGGGTGGGTTAGGGCGAGACAAGCTTTGACCTATTTAGATTTTAACCCGCTCTGCCCTGCCCTATTTAGCAGTTTTCAAAAAATTGCCCCGCCCTGTCCCGCCCCGTTTAAGTTATCTTTCATTTTTTTTATTTTTTATTTTGCAACATGAATTTTTTTAAACTTCTTTACCATCTGTAAATGAAAATTAATTAATTGGATAAATACTTTATTGCGACGTCTCACTTTTCATCCTTTAGCTTGACAAAAATAAATCATTCTAATTTGGTAAGTAAATTTACTCTTTGTTATAATTTATTTGGTTTGATTCGAAATAAGGTTAAACTAACTAATGTTCGGTGTGAATATGAACATACAATCCCGCCCTATTTAGAAATATATTATCATTGCCTGTTCAATACGTCACTTCCCGAAATCCACGAGGTTTTTGTGATCTGGGAGCATTTAGTCGAGGCTGTTGGGCTGCTTACTGTTCATATGGATCAAGCTTGTCGAATTCTTGGTCTCATTATATTAAGTTTGTTCTTTTGCTCACTGATTAATCTTTTTTTTTGTTACCACTTTAAATTTTTATAAGGTATTCAAGCAGAAAAATTAAAGAATGAATAGAAAAAGTAGAACCTGATATGTTATTACTTTCTGCTTGATATATGGCTTTAGTATTGTTCGGCTAATCCAAAGCCAATAATATTATCAAGATAACCATGAAAGATTAAAAGTTCCGACTTTTTATATGTATGCGATGGTTAATGAATTGAAATACTTGTGCCTTCAATTTTTTTTTTTGTTTGCACGGGTCGTGAATTTAAAATAATTTTTCTTATAAATCCTATTGCTCTCAACATATTGAGATCTAGAGGTTTTAAATTTTATTATACTAAATATATCCGCTATCTAAAAGAAATTTGAGACCTTTTTTTTTGTTTTTTTTGGGCTAAAACAAAGCATTTTTTTCATGCCCTTGAATTGTTTGTACGATGTTGTTGAAAGGAATTGTTCTAAATCTTTAGAGAGGTTTGATTAAGTATGAAGAATTTTGACAGTAATTCACTTGAGGCTTTTAATTAGATATTTAGGAGGACTAAGGTATTTTTATTATTTATAAGGATATTTAGGTAATTTAACTTTTAAGTTAGGGAGTTCATGCTTCTAATATAATATAGATATTGATTACTAATAATGTTGGAAATTTTATGTTTTGTGCCATGTTGTCTTACAGTACATTTTTCAGTTCAGATGATTTGTCATATAATTCAAAAGACAAACCTGAGCTGAAGCTCAAAGTTAACTTAATCCTGGATCCGCCTCTAGATTCATGCTCTCAAGAGAAGGCCAATTATAGGTTCATATGCATTTTGAGGCTCATGTTATTGCAGACAAGAAAACAAAAGGAATAAAAGGAGACGGAAGACAAATAGCACAATTCATACAAAATAAAATGGAAATCAAACCTTTGTATGTGGCCAAAGTTGATCAGGTGAAACGTGCATTGTGCAGCCCTCTTTACCAGATTCCCATTCAACCACGAAGCGAGCAAGCACCCCAGAACCGAAACTGAACCACAGACTGAACCACAGACTCATCAGTCCTACTGCCTCAATTCTGAATTGCTTTCTCATCTGTTCGGAAATTCTCTCAGTTGCATCAGAAGCGGCTTTAAGTGCAACTGGGGCTTTACTTTCAGAATTTGCATTATTTTCTTCAAACTTTTCATCAGCCCTAGCACCAAGCAACTTTCGCATTCCAAGCGCAAATGTTCGAGCATTAGATAGCCTTTGGATATCAGCCACTAACTTCTTTATACTATCAGCATTAACCGAATAATAGCTCAAGACAACACCTTCAGAATCATAACGAATATGAGAATCTGCATCAGATGTATTGGCAATCCGAACACCAGAACCCCATGGAGTATTATTGTTTCCTTTCTGAAGCTCCCATAAGTCCTGAAAATGCTGGTCATTAATTTTCACATCCCAATGCATACTTCCAGGTCTACCCAGCCGCAAGCATATATGTTGCCATGCATCATCTCTGGCAAATGGAATTCGGAACCATAAGTTTGAGGATGCACTTCTAAGACCCACTTCTTCAACATATGGGATGTCAAGTGCCTCCATCTGACTAGTAAGCCGGGCATGTTTGATACATAGAGAGCAATGTCTGACTACATGAAGAAGGGAAGAGACATATATACTAGAAGGTGCATTCCCTTTATTAGCTTCAGCTATAAGACTTCCATAGCTATACTCTTCGGTTTTACCAGAAATATCTGAAGAAATAAGCACCATTGACTTAGGTAGATGGGTGCCAGCAGACTCCATAAATTTTCTTCGCTTATATGATCCTTCATTGGACTGCATTGCTTGAAGTGATGGAAGTGAATCCAACAAATCTGACAATGTACGCTTCCTCGGCAAAATGTTATATCTGGAAGCTGCATCTTGCTCCGACTTTGTACATATTGCTGAATCTATTGCTTGAGCTGGCAAAAAAGAAAAGGCAACACAGTTCTGAGACTCATATATCAAAAATAAGCATGCCTGTTGCGCATTGGGAAAAAAACTAGGGGTAGGAAATATAGCAGACAGATGTATATACACAATCATGTAAAGATATGTAAACGACAATCTCAGAGGTGATTTGACTTACATCCTGGACTTAAGACCACTGAGTTAGACTCAGAAGTCCTGAAACCACCTGGTACAGTTCCCAAAGCAGAGTTTCTTGGGCCACTAGCTTTTCCACTTGATGCAGAAGTTGGAGGGCAAATTCGATGTGGTGGAGATAGGAGTCGAGCTGACCGATTTGTAGATACAGTCAGCTGGTCTTCATCCAACGACGTATAAGATCCAGCTCCTGCAGAATGAGGTGATCTAAGAGAAGTCAAATCTTGCTCGGACTTTGAAGCTGTCAACTTTTTCCCAGTTTGACTCCTTCCAGGAGTCGCGGCTAATGAACCAGCTGAACCTGACTGTATCACGCCCTTGTACATGGAGCTACTGTAGTTTCCTGCTCCCCGATCCCACTTAGGGGACAGTGCTCCAACTTTAAGACTCTGATAATTAGAAACACCAGAGCCAAAATGAGATGCAGGAGAAGCACCAAATGTTGATGGGGGAATTTGACCAGAGAAAGAAGGGACAGAGGACCCTTTCTCAAGTTCAAATACTTCATCAACAATAGAACAGAATGTTGATGGCACACTGGACGCAACTATAGAGCCTTCCAAGCTCAAGTCTGCAAGAAGACTATTTTCAGATGATTGGTGATTGCCACCATCACTAAGTAAAACTGACAGCAGTTTCTGGCTGTTGAGAAGACTCAAATTGAGCTCGTCCTCACATATCTGCATCCTACCAATATCAACAGTTTTTACACGAACCACGTTACTCAGATCAGCAAGAGATTGAGCTTTTGCTGGTGAGTCTGACTGACTTTCTAGCAATTTGAAGACAGGTTTGAAATCTTTGTCAAGTTCCATCAGCAAGAAGTATGAACTTCCACATTCTGGAAAACCCATAAGCAACAAATTCGTACCACAAGAAATGCTCTTTGGCACCTTAACTGCTGCAGACCCATGTTCAAAGACCTGGAGTTGAATTCATATAGCATATAACAGTTAGAAAAGCTAATCTCATCATTACAAGGGGTATAAATACCGAAAAACTGAAAAACCGGACCCAACCAAATTAATTTGGTTCTTTGATTCGGTTTTGGTATAAATCTTTTTAAAAATTTGATATTCAGTTCGGTACTCAGTTTTAGGGTCCCAGTTCTTCAGTAAAACGAAATTCTCAATACATGAATCCAAAAATTTCTGATTTCTGAATCCAACTGTGTGAGTGAGGGGCTGAGGGTTGAGACTTCAGTTGTCTGGTTGCTAATCAATCTAATTGCTTAACTGATAGTAAAGAATAGTGTAACTGCAAGTACGAGATGCAATGGCTCTTGCTGAGATGACATTTCCCGGGTACGCTCTTTTATGAAGGTTCTATAAATACTTACCTCTATAATGGCTGGCATTTTGATTTTATTCATTCTATCTTTTTGTAACTAGCAGCAGCGCAATCACATTGTTCACAAATTCTAACTCCATTATTCATTCTCTAAATTATTATAATGGTTCACTGTAAACCTGTTAAGAACAAGCTATGTGGTGGCAGGATATCTTTTATTTAGTAATTGACGGGTATGAACATGTCTAAAACTCACTGTTGCATATGCAGCTCATGAAATGTGCCCATTTAGAAGTAGCTGTGTTTGTGGCTTACTTTTAAAAGAAAAAACACAAATTAGCCCATTCTGAATTTTTAAAAAAACCATGTTATAAGCAGAAAAGAAGTCCATTTTATCAGGCCCATACCGAAGAACCGAATTAGAAAAAACAGAACCAAACTGAGAACTAGTTTGGTTCGGTAGGCTATGCACTAATGAAGAACCAAAAAATGAACCAAACACCCATGCCTATCAATTACCACTAGATAAGCTTTAATGATTCAATAATTAAACGACTAAATGCAAATACCAAATTTTGATCCAGCCATTGCATCAACAGTACAAATGCAGCAGGATAAAAAAATCAAACAAAATGCTTTAAACACTTCAATAATCCTAATATAGTGGCATTTAATAATTTAATCTATGGGAGAAGCATAAGCCATAACAAGGCAAAATGCCAATCTAATTCTCTCAGCTACACACAAAGAAGTGGAAAGAGGAAAGAGAGTTTAAAATACATTTTTTGTAGGGAGGTTTGACCAACGGGTCCAACAATCGGAGACAACGGAGAGATGCACAGAGAAGGTTTAGAATATCAGTGAGAAGGTTGCCTTGGACAGAGAAATTCCACCATATTTCTAATAACATCAAAGACAAGGCAGAACGAGTCTGAAAGATTGACACAAATGGATTATTATTCTTCCCTTTTCCTAGACTGCTAGTCCTTTAAAGCAGAATCTAACAGACTAGGAAGGAAAAAAGAAGTGTTCAAAAATATATGATGTCCGCCAACCTGTGGTGCACATATTTGTTCCGGGAAGTGAGAAAAGCGTAGTAATCTTCTTGACAATGATATCCAGATAAAGATGTGAACAACGTAGACAAGACCCGAGCAGAGGCAAAAGCTAGGTCATTTCTTAAGATCCGTTGAAGTCTTGATGGATAGAATCACCAAAAGCTATTGGTGATTTTTCATGTCTATCTAATCCTTTATGGATAGTATTACCCGATACTTGTACTGATACGAAGGTTACATGTCCTGTAATTAATCCAAGTGCGTACAAGTTATCACATAAGAGTGGTCATGTAAAGTGTGAAACTGATCATTTAGTGATGAAGGAGACATTCCCAAACCACTAAGAACACAACTCTGTTGTGTTCCACTTATTCCACCAAGAAACATGCCTCAACCTTACATCAATCACGAACCATAAAGCTGAAAATAATGGGCATATGGGAACAAAGAAGGAAAGGACACAGCAACTAACATGACGCCGAAGATGTACACACAATCTGAAGGGAATTAGTTTAGACATGAACCCGTATTTAGTGGTCAAACAACATAAAGATACTGTGCCCAGCACGTTTTTGTGTCTTGGTTCTAGATTTTCCCCAATCAATTCTAGGTTTTATCCCGACTCTGTTAGAGTTAAAACAACATAACCTACAGCCAGGATATCTGTCCCTATTTAAACTGTGTGCAGGATCTGGGAGTGACTTCTTTCATTTTAGAAATGGGATTCGTTTTAGACTTGTGAGGCAAAATAAAACATTTGAATTCCACAGGTTTACACAGACATTCATGTTCACAGAAGTCCATCGATATTCACTCTATTCAATGTCAACACCATCCAGTGAAATTAGTCAACCACTTGACGCAACCACTGTTGATGACTTTCCACGGGCGTGGCATGTGCAAGCAAGGAATCACTTGCAATTCCCAAAAACAGGCAAGTTTCAAAAGATAAACTATATACATATCAGCTTGTTTAAGTAATCTAACTAATATAGTTTTTTTTAATCTGGGTAATCTAACTAAAAAGTAAAACACTAATTATAGTTCCACGCACTGATCAAAAAATAATAATTAGAGGCACGCAACCTAATGCTTATGCAAATGCTATGAAGTTAATATAACCCCTGAATGTTAAAGGAAAGCAATTGCAAAAAATTACAAGACGAATACTGAATATAACAATAAAGCCTCTCTCATAAGAAGTCTTTGCTCTCCGAATTAATAAACAGAATAATCTAATAACCAAAAGACAAGGAAAAAAGAGAGAGGATTCATACCTCAAGGCCTAAGAACCTCCCGATGCACGCAAACAAATGCAAAATGCTTTTGCTTCTCAAGCTAATAAAAGCCTCAGCAGCTGACATACTACCCTGATTTAGGGCCTCTTCACACTCAACAACAACTGATGATGATATAACATTCTTGGATGAGTGAAGAGTGAAGTGTCCATTCCTGGAATATGAGAAATAATTAAGAGTTTGCTGAAAAAATTAGCATTTTAATTCTTGCTTCCTTCCAGAGATTTCAAAGAGAGATCCAGACAACAGGGCCCTCGAAGCATGTCGCAAACATCGGAACCACATATGACTGTAGATAATCTCCGAAGATAAGCATTTCTAGTCATTTTATTTGATGATATGCTCTTTGTGCTTAACATTATTCCAAGCAAATCAAATCATAGACAATCAGGAAGATCTTTTAACAATATATGACATTTCTGCAAATATTGCAATGATCAAGCAACATCTATTCTTGTGTAACGAACATCCTAAAAATATATACAAGCATATTTTCAATACACTTCGCACATTAAAGATGCTCTGACAATCTCATTATAGTCGGGGTTTTCTGTCTTATTATCCAAAAGCTAAACCAGTGTTATTAAAGTCATTTTTGCTGCAACTGGTTATTGCATCATGGGTGAAGCCATGCACCCTAGCGAAGTGTGTGCTTCAAACAATGACGCTTTGTTGGTTTAGAAACTCAATTGTGAGGAATAGGATTTATATCGACATTATTGTATATTGGATGTCGAAATTAATTATTTAATTGGCAATCGAAATGGGGGGTGCTGGATTACTTTGCAAAGTAGATGTTGAAAAAGCCTTTGACCAGTTGAGTTGGTCTTATCTCATTTCTATACTCAAGACAGATTCGGTTTGGTGAAAGGTGGATTATATGACTTGAGTTCAACACTTCCACTGTGAAGTATTCAATTCTAATCAACAGAAGCCCAGTAGGCTTCTTCTCTGCACAGAGAGGCCTGAGGCTAGGCAATCCCCTTCACATTTCTGTTCATTCTAGCTATGGAACGGTTGAGCAGAATGTTGGACATGGACAAACAACTGCAATGGCTCAAAGGTTTTGACATAGGAAGGGATAGAGCAATCAACATCTCACATTTGCATATCACATTTGCTTTATGCAGATAATACACTGATCTTCTGTGGGGCTGACAGAGAGCAGATCCTATACCTAAAACTTACACTACTCATATTTGAAGTTGTTTCAGGTCTTCATATAAATATGTGCAAAAGTGTAATCCATCCTGTTAATGAGGTACAGAACATAGAGGATCTGGCAGATATATTGGTTGGTAAGGGCATTCGAGACTTAGCATTGCACCAAAAATGCCTACCTATGAGGTGGCTATGGAGATATGCCCAGGAGGAGCAGAGCCTTTTGAAAGATGTGATTATTGTGCATGTTTTGGGAGATCGGGAGACAGCTATGGTTGCCTTTCCAACCAAAAGGAGAGATAAAAATTATCCCCGCTTGTATCTGGTACACAGTGTGGAGAAAGGAACCAAAGATATTTCGAAGACAAGAGTCAACTCTACTCAAAGATAAGAGCAACTCTATTCAGAAGACAAGAGCAACTCTATTCAGAAGATGAAAATGAATTGCCTTGTGTTCTGTTATTTTTGGTCAGGAAGGACATGGAAGATCTAAATTTATTCAAGGGTGTTTTCGGACCCTTGTAAGTATTTGTTATGGGATTAGGAGATCTTCCCTGTAATCTCTTTGTAAGTAAAGGAGAAGAAACTAAAAGAAAGAGCAAAGAAGATGTGACCAATAGGCAAATATTAGCAAGCATGCTCTCAGGCACAGTTTTCGATAAAATGATCAAATAGCAACTTCAGTACACAACTCTCTACCGGTGGTCCTTCGGATCACCGGAAACAACTAATGGAAAATACCATCTATTTTGCAGTAGGTTTTAAATCGTACGATATTACGAAAGACTTTGGGACAGCTGGAAATTGGTTCAAATGGACAGAAAGGAGTAGGAATGCCATCACAAGAACAACGTTTAGCGAAAAGACAATGGAATGGGTTGTTCGGACGATGAGAGAGGCATCCAAGGTGAAAGGCAACATAGTTCGAAGATGGAAGCAGGTAGAGGCATTATCGATAACCTTCTGTGCACGGAACTTCAACAAATATGGACGCTACATTTCTCTTATCAACGTGAGAGGAAAAAGAAGAGCGGTATTGATCATCCTTGAGATGACTTTCAACTCAGGCTGGTGGGACATAGGGGATAAAGTGGAAAGGTTCATCGGTAGTCACAAGAACAAGAAAAACATCGAGGAATTTAGGCTGGCAGACAACTCAATACCTTACACAGAGGTAGTTAGAAGATCCAAATGGGAGAATAGAGGTAACAAGGTCATAGATGCCGATTATGCCATGAAGGGGGGAGTTGTTGCCATTAATGACATCTCAGAAACCCAAAATGAAGTATTAAAGAGGAGTTTGGTGGGCGACTTTAATGTTACAGCAACTTTATCTGAAGTCAGAAGGTGGGCTAACAGTGTATGGAAGCAAACCCATGGCCTGAAAATATATGAGATGGGAGCTGGAAAGTTCCTATTTGAGTTTGCATCCAAGGAATCGGCGGAACAAGTGATGATAGGCGACTGGACATGGATGAAATCAACAATCAGAATACAATGGTGGAACCCCAGAATTGGAACTGCAGAGGAATACTCCAACCCAGAAGCAACATGGATAAGAATAGTGGGTATACCCCTGCACTTATGGACCCAGAAAGTCTTCAAAGCAATCGGGGATTTCTGCGGAGGATGGCTGGAGACAGAGGAGGAGACGAAACTACGAAATCATCTTAAATGGGCACGGATTAGGGTTCGTGGTGACGGGTCAAAAATCCCGAAGGAGGTGACGGCGGAGAATGGCAGTTTCCGATACTCCATGCAGGTACGGATAGAAGCGCCGGTGAGGGTAGCCGCCGGAGGAGGAAAGCTTTCAAATCCTAAGACCCAGCAATCGATAGTGGGAGATCCAGTGGATAAAGAGGGGTTGCCTTTACTAGGCAATAAACAGCTGGAAAAGCTGGCAGGGGAATCACGTGATTGTGCAGAGAAACGTGGGGAGAAATTAGAAATGGAGCGAGCCGGATCTGTAAAGGACAAAGGAAAAATAAAAGGCCCAACCAATAATATGGGTCAAATCCCAATAACATATCCACCTGAAATATTAGGAGGTACAGCAAATGAACCACGTGAGACACACGAGAGAGCTTTGGAGGGACTTATGAAAGTGAAAGCCCTGGCGTCCTAGTTCTTAGAAACCTTCAAAGACTGGGAAAAGAAATGGGAAGCAGGAAGTGGGAAAGATGACGACATAACACCACCAGGAGAGGAGAAATCAGACATGCAAGCTCCGAGAAATTTACAGAGTAACCCTGTGAATGACACAGCGGTAGAGACAGATAAAGAAGACAACGAAATAGGCAGAAACCAGGAGGTAACAGGTATGCAAATTATGCAGATACATGGTGTAGAGCCGGTCGCAACCAAAAATCCGGCTGAACAGGAGGAAGATGAAGCTGAAGTATCGAAGTGGGTGAGTGAACACATTCTGGAATTGAGTAAAACATATTGGGTCGCTTTCGAGGGATATGAAAGAGAGACTTTAGCTCTTCTAAAAAGAATTGACGAGAGGAAGGCCGAATTGGAGAGAAAAGAGCAGGGCAAAGCTGCAGCTACTCCTAGAAACAGAGGCATCGGGAAGAACGAGCTCAAGAATCTTCAGTCAAGTTTCAATAAAGAAGTAGAAGGAGCTAGGAGCAGAGGGAGGAACCTTAGCTTGACCCTTTTATGAAAGTCAAGTTAATCACATGGAATGTAAGGGGTCTAAACAATACATCAAATAGGTGTCTTGTCAAGACCTCATTACAAGAGTGCAAGGCAGATGTATACTGCTTACAGGACACGAAAATTGAGGAGGGGTTGGAGGCTATCGCTAAACAATTGTGGTCCGGCAGATGGATGAGATGTGGATATACTGAAGATGTCGGAAGCAGTGGGGGCATAATGTTTATGTGGGATAGCAGGATTTGGACTGGTACAAGGATTGAAGTAGGTAACTACTCTATTACCTTCAAATTTGAATCAGTACAGGAGTCGTTCACTTGGTATGTCACTGGGGTATACGCACCCCACACGAGAAGTCAGAAATTAGAATATTGGGAGGAAATTGCAGCAATGAAAGAATTGTGTGATGGCCCATGGGTTACTTACGGGGATTTCAATACAGTCAGGTATACGGGGGAAAGAAGAGGATGCAGCAGAGTAACTAATGTCATGAATGATTTCAACAGATGGATAGAGGACATGGAGGTACATGACCCTCATCTTAACGGAGGGGATTATACATGGTTTAGGGGTGTGAACCATCATAGTGCAGCAAGACTGGATAGATTCCTCTTCTCAAGTGTGTGGGAGGAAACATTTAAAAGCATAAGACAAAGGATCTTAGAGTTGTTTCTGATCACAACCCCATATTGTTGGAGTGCGGAAAATGGGAGCAAAAGAATTCTTACTTTAAGTTTGAAAACTGGTGGCTCAAGGTGGATGGCTTTTATGATATGATTCAGGGGTGGTGGAACGAGTTCAAGGTAGAAGGATGCCTTGATCACAGATTCAGCATCAAGTTAAAGAAACTGATAACAGAAACTCAATGAATGGAGTAAGACAACATTTTCTGAAGCAATTAACAGGAAGAACAGCTTGATGAATGAATTGGCAGAGATGGACAGAGTACAGAATGATAGGGCATTATCAGAGGAGGAAATGATGGTAAGAGCAACTATACTAGTAGAATTGGAAAATTTGGCCAAACATGAGGAGGAAAAGTGGAGACAAAAGTCTAGAGTCTTATGGTTGAAGCAAGGGGACAACAATACCAGTTTCTTCCATAGAATTGCGACAGCACATCGAAGATATAATACCATCGACAGATTGGTAGTTGGTGGGGAGGAGATCCAGGAAACAGAAGATATCAAGGAGGGGTCGATAGCTTTCTCCTCCAAGCTATACACTGAAGCCGAAGTCTGGAGACCTTCCTTTGAGCTAGAGGATTGCCCAAAAGTGTCAATAGAAGAAAAGGAATGGCTGCAGAGACCATTCACTGAAACAGAAGTGCTGTAGATTATCAAGCAGTGTGATGGGGAAAAGGCTCCTGGTCCTGACGGCTTTACTATGAATTTTTACAAGGCATGTTGGGAAATAATAAAAGAAGACATGATGCTCACTATCCAGAATTTCCACCACTATGAAATATTTGGAAAACCCATCAATGCCACCTTCCTAGCTCTGATTCCAAAGAAGCCAGGAGCGGAGGAGCTCAAAGATTTCAGACCTATCAATTTGAAAGGTAGTGTATACAAGATCATATCAAAACTCATAACGGAAAGGCTGAAAACAGTCATTGGCAAATTGGTGGACGGACATCAACTGGCTTTTCTATAGGGGAGACAAATTATGGATGCTGCAATGTTGGCTAATGAGTTAGTAGACTCTAGGGTGAGGCAGAAGTTGCCAGGCATCCTATGCAAGCTTGACATCGAAAAGGCATATGATCATGTGTGCTGGAATTTTCTTCTAAAAATTCTGAAGGACATGGGTTTTGGGAAGAAGTGGATTAACTGGATAAGTTTTTGCATATCAACTGTGAAATTCTCCATCATTATCAATGGAGGTACTGAGGGTTTTTCCAATCTCACAGAGGACTCAGACAGGGTGACCCAATGTCACCTTTCCTGTTCTTATTAGTCATGGAGGGATTGAACCACATGGTCAGGAAAGCAAAAGCACAGGGATGGCTGAAGGGTTTTAAAGCACAAGCTGGCAGGGTTGATGCTTTAGAGATCACACATCTGTTCTATGCAGACAATGCTTTAGTTTTCTGTGAAGCAGAGGCAACACAAATTAGACACTTAAGGGCAATTTTAACAATTTTTGAAGGCATTTCTGGTTTACATGTCAACTGGCTCAAGAGCTCTATTTTCCCTATCAATCAGGTCGACAACCTGCAAAGCCTGGCTGAGATTTTATGTTGTAAAGTGGAAGCTTTACCCACCAAATATCTCGGAATGCCTCTCAGGGCAAAAAATAAGGAAGTGGAAGTCTGGAATGAGGTGATGGAAAAAAGTGGGAAGAAGCTAGCAAGGTGGAAAGCCCAATACCTATCACTGGGTGGGAGATTGACACTGATCAAATCTGTGATGGAGGGATTACCTACATATATGATGAGCCTTTTCCCAATTCCCAAAAGTATTGAAAAAAGGATCAACCAAATGAAAAATCATTCTTATGGCAAGGAAATAAGGATAAGAGAGCTTATAACCTAGTCAAGTGGGAGGAGCTCACACTAAACAAAAGGCAAGGAGGTCTAGGGATAAAAAATCCCAGCATTCAGAATATGTGTTTGCTGCAAAAATGGCTGTGGAGATTCTGCATTGAAGAAAGGGCCATCTGGAGGAGATTCATCACTGAGAAGTATGGGCTGATCAATTAATGGATGACTGAGGAGGTTATGGGTACTTTCGGGTGTAGTGTTTGGAAAACCATCAGAAGACTGTGGGGACAGTTCAACAACAGCATACACATCGCAGTGGGAGATGGCAGGAGGACTGGTTTTTGGAATGAGATATGGATAGGTGAAGAGAACTTGAGAAGTCTATTCCCTCAACTACACACACTAAACCTACAAGGTAATGCAACTGTAGCGCAGGTATGGAGCCAGCAAGGCTGGAATCTAATTTTCAGAAGAGCTCTTAATGACTGGGAGATACAGAGAGTTGCAAATTTGTTACAAGTGTTGAGTGCATTTCCAGGTACCAGTGACAGACCAGACAAGCCAGTATGGAGACTGAATAGCAAGGGGATTTTCACTGTCAAATCATGTTATTGGAGCAAGATTTCTAATCAAACAATGACAATTACATGGCCCTGGAAGTTAATCTGGAAAGTAAAAAGCCTTATGAAAGTTTCTTGTTTTGCCTGGCTGGTGGTGAGAAGGGCTTGCCTAACTCATGAGGCATTACAAAGAAGAGGTGCACAGATATGCTCAAGATGTTTTATGTGTGAACAGGAAGCAGAGGTCAATAATCATCTGTTCCTCCATCGCAAAACAGTTGCAGATCTGTGGAACATGTTCTTATGTATTCTAGGGGTGAGCTGGGTAATGCCAAAAACTACTATGGACCTCCTGAACAGCTGGGAGGGAATTGGAAACAGAGGAAAAGAAGAAGACTGGTGGAAAGTTATTCCAGTCTGCATATGGTGGACATTATGGAAGGAAAGGAATGACAGATGTTTTGAAGGACACAGAGCAGCAGCACACAGAAGATTAAAATGAAGAGTCTTAGTTTTCTGTTTTTTTGGTGTAAACAAGATATGATAGGGGAGCCACTAGTTTTAGTTGATTTCATAGGTAACTTGTAAATCTTGTTAGCTCTTACAGGGGGAGCCCTCAGTTTTTTTTTTTTTTTTGCAGGCTGTAACTATACCTCATCGTTTGAAGGATGAGTATTTTGTGAATACAAAGTTACCTTCTCTCAAAAAAAAGTATGGAAACCTGCAGTTTTTTCTAGCAGATTAGATTTTTATTATAAATATGGTTGTTACCTTTTCAAGAAAAAAAATTGGGGAAAAGACAAAATAGCCCCTCCTAATATTAACATTTTGTTTTTTTTAAACAGTGGTATCAGCGCAAACTTGCGCGCACGTTAAGCATTCACTAGTAACAAGCAACTTTACCGAGGTTAAGGCACATGCAGAGAAATCACCTAGTGTTTTTTTGTCTTTGCTGGGATTTGAATATTGGTTTTCAAAGTTCGCACCCACTTCATTGACCACTCGGCCACACCCACACACATGGATACTGCTCTATTATTAATATATTGTTAGTGTGATATTTAAAAGAACATGTCAACCTGTCAGTTCACAAACCAATTTAGATTAGGAAACATCCAAAATTGAAATTTTGCTTCTTTTGGTGTTTCCCGCGTACAATCTCACGAAAAATGTCCTTGGCCATTTCAAACAATAACCTTTCTAGCCCTCATCCTCGATGAGAAGTTGACCCTCAACATTCTGCACCCACGGGCATATGTCCTGGTAGGTCTTCCTTTTCTACCAGAGCTTTACAGGCGTTGTCTGGTTCCTCAATCAAATGTTTGGACGGGTATAGATAGAGGGAAGACTAATAACAAGTTGGGATCAGTTTTGGTTCCTTTCCCAGCTAACAGGGGGTGGCATCAGAACAAGAGAAAAAGCAGACTTACGGTCGATTTACGTTTTTCCAGATGTGAAATTGTATGCTGACCTAAGAAAAAGACTAGCACAGACTTGGCAGACCAAACTCAACGACGACGACAACAACAACTTACCCAGTATAGTCCCACAAAGTGGGATCTAGGGAGGGCAGAGTGTACGCAGACCTTACCTCCACCTCAGGGGCAGAAAGGTTGTTTCCGATAGACCCTCAGCTCAAGGATAAACAAATCAAAGCAGTCGAGACAAGAAAATAATGGGTGAAAGAGAGAGAGAATCATGTGACGTCATCATCTGAAGTAAAAGTACTATGATCCACAAGGTCCAAGGAATAATAGATAATATTTGGAATCAATATGCAAGATACTGTAGGAGTAATATTACAACTACTAGTATGGGTTGATCTGCTAAACAACGCTCTACTCCCTATTAACCTACTACCCTGATTTGTTTCCTCCACAACCTCCTATATAGGGTCATGTTCTCGGTAAGTTGCAATGTGTCATCTCCTGTCTAACCATCTCTCCCAATGCCTCTTCGGCCTACCTCTACCTCTCTTGGAACCATCCCTCGACAACCTCTTACACCTCCGCACTGGGGCCTCCGGGCATTTCCTCTGCACAAGACCGAACCATCCAACCTTGTTTCCAACATCTTATCCTCCACCGAGGCTACTCCCGCTTCAACCCGGATATCCTCATTTCTAATCCGAACAAGTCAACTGTTGTAAATTGGTCTTCCAAACCTTAAACGGAGGTAACTATTCCAACCCTTTCATCACATATACTCATTTTGATTTCACGCCCAATACTTGGTGGAACATAAATAAAGCACAGATACCAACATTTACATGTTAGTTGCAAATAAAAAATTAAATCCCTAGGTGAAATCAACTTCCAATGACAAAAGGAAAAGGGGAAAACCTTATGTTTATTGCAAGGGTGAAAAATGATGAGCCGAAGGCGCGTACACGCAGGACTTCCTGGCCTTGATACTCCCTGCTATCAAACTTGTTATCCTTCTGCAAAAAGAACACAGTAGGGCAACAGATAAAGAAGGAAAAACTTTATCATGCAGATATAGTACCAGAAAATCAAGACTAGATTAGAGAACCTTTTAGGAAAGATTATAAGTATACTTCATTACTTACAAATAGCATCTGGACCTCAATTTAGTTTTCTTAAGACATCATACAACTTTATTAACATATGCAGAAAAGACCCACCAAAGTTGGTCCCATTTCCAAACAGCAGTATGACATGCAAAAAAAAAAAAAGGAAGCTCTGAAACTCAGTCACCTAATATCTCCACCTTTTGGTTTTCAGTAGAGATGTAAATTCGAGCAATAATACGACTCTTTGGGCTGCTTCACTATTGCATTTTTGTTAACTATATATGCTCTTTGAGAATGAACTTAAATCAATGACAAAGGAGACTTCTGATACTTACATCATGTGGAACAATGTACAATCCACTATTTGCTAGTTTACATAGTATGTCATATCAACAAGGAATAATTCGGTTAGTGGATAACAAAGAAACTTATCTTTGCATACGAATTGCCTACAGTGTCAATAGATAGAACTTTTTCTATAGAGAACGTGCCTTTTTCATAAATAGTCAATAAGTAGATCTCACTTACCAAAAATAAATGTCAACAAGTAGACATTAACACCCTTATCTGAGTGGACAAAAATAATGCATACCCCCCACATCTCCAAAACCTTATCGTTAGGCCTCACAACACATTGGTTTGTATAAAAGTGACCTGAGTAGCTGGGTTTATGTGTCATATTAAGTTAGCAAAACGTTCTTTTTCTTTTCCCTTTATCTTTTTTCAGTGATTGGTAAGTTAGCACACAGTTCCTGAGTTGTAGTACCAACTTAGGAAGTATTTGATAAACCGGTAGTTGGCTGTAACCAGCCTCTAAGCGCCACATCTAAACTATTTTGTGTAGCTATTCTCAGTTAGCCCTAGTTATTAAACAGCGAATACTACACAGCAAAGTAATTTAAGTACTTGATCCACCCAACTACAACCAAATAAGCTAGTTACCCTACTTGGAGATTTTTATGAACAAATTCTTTTTTCTAACTTTTAGATCCCAGGTACAATGGTACATTAAGCAGCCTGAATGAAAGAGGACTGTTAGCTAAATGAAACAGAACTTCCTCTAAATTTTGTAAGCATGTCGGGACAACTGTGGCAAGTTCTTTCCGTCGTAACTGCTGGAAAGTTCTAACTTAAATTCCTCAACTCTTTCTTCCTTGAAAATCATTGTAATGCTATTTCTCTAACATCCTTAAATTCTTTATTATCATCAAGAGTCCGTCAGTTATCACAACTCTACCTATCAGACTTATATTGCAGGAAACCGACAACATAATGACAAATATAGCTATTTGTGGGAAAAGGCATAGATTGACTTGAACTGTTTATCCTTGTTAACCCACACATCAATTGCTTTTTAACTAAGTGGTTAAGAGAGAGGTAGATCTTTAAAAAACATGACATAGATAGTTAATGCAACCAGCACCCAAGGGTGTGGCCCAATGTTCAATGAAGTGGGTTGAGAACCAAATTCCAGTAGAATGAAGTGGGTTGAGAACCAAATTCCAGCAGTGGACAAAGTTGCCTGGAGGTATCTTGTGAAATTAGTCAAGGTGCGTGCAAACTAGCCCAGACACCACGATTATAAAATTTAAAATTAAAAAATTAAAAAAAAAATTAAAAAAAAAAGTTTATCTGACCATGCATAATAACCAATGTGGAACTTATGACTTGCATGAGCTCTCAAGAATTCCACGGCTTTTTTCGAATAAGCCAATTCATTTTAGACCCTGATATATTTAAAATAACTAACCTTCCGAGAATCAGCAAGCATTTCTTCTACATGGCATTGAAGCTGAACATCACCAGGAACTCTACATATCTGACCATTTTTCTCAAGTTCTTTAAAAATCTCTAGCAAACGAGTATAGCGATTACAGCATATCACCCTTAGCAGCAACTTCTCAATGTCAATACAACTCTGGTCAAGGGAAAATTCAGCTTCTTTTCCTGTCAGAGGATCAATAACAAATGAGCTATGAAGACACTTAATACGCAGATCCGGTCCAGGTTCAATTTTTATAAATGGGCATGTTCCTATTTCAGTTGTTCCAGAGCTTTTATCCAAATCCAACCAATACAAAATCTTCAGCCCAGGAGTACGCAAACTGGCAGAGTCAGACTCTCCATCTTGTGATGTTTGTGTGGAACCAGCACTACCACCCTGTCCAGTACTACCATCAGTGATGAGCTCAAAACGTATAGCATCTTTCCACCTGCCCTGGCGAAGTGTTTGCACTTGCCTAATGACTGTGTCCATAACAAGTGCCACACAAAGCTCATGCAGGATGGAGTATAAGGTCATAAATGGATTGTCTGCAGCAGCCATTCTGCGTTCCAAATCATCACCAAGAGCATGCCGTCGAAATTCATCCAGCTTCATAGGGCCACTTCTCTCACCAACAAGCAGCTCCATATGTAATATCCTCCACATTGACAAATGTCCTCGGTAACCAAGGGTAACTAGAACCTTAAATTCTCCATCCACATGAAGCAGAACAGTACCATCAGAAACTTTGACTTCAGTGATGTCCTTAGGAAGCGAAACCTCAAGGAGTTTAGACCTAACCAGTACGTCTAACTTCTTTAATGCTGGTTTTTGCTGGTCGTCATTTAATGTGCTCTGCAAGCCTACATCTTCTATACATTTTGGCAAACGCTCATAGCTTCCAGTAAGAAGAACTTCAACAGCGGAAGGAACATCATAAATGGGAGCACGAGCTTGTTGTAGTCCTTCGTGCATAAAAAACAACGAGTCTGCAGCTTGGGTGAAGCATGTATCATGACTAGATAAAGTTGATGCAAGTTGCTGACAATATTGTATCAAGGGAACCTGCAAACCAGAAAATTGCATTGGTAAAGATATTTTAATTACGGAGTATGAACTGCAGTCTCTAGAAGATTGGTGATAAAATACATAGGGCAAACCATTAATTCAAAGATTTGACAACCATATTTCTATGGTCATCTAGATACTGAATATAATATAAGTGAATCTTTCCTTTCAAAAGGACAGATGAAGCAATGAAGACATGAAAGGGGAAAAAAAGACATGAAGACAAGCCTTGTACTTACCAACATATACCTCAAAAGAGTTTATTAAATCTAGGCGTTTGGACATGAGATTTCATCTCGTGATTTGAAATCAGGAGATGAAATCAGCATTTGGACATGCAATTTCATCTCATGATTTGAAATCATGAGAAGAAATTCCAAATTCTCAAAAAGCTTGATTTGGGATTCCAAATCAAGAGATGGACTTTTCAGATACAAAATTTGACCCACAAATTTATATTTTGTAAAAAAAAAATCACCATTTTATATTTTACCAACCATTTATTTTCGATGTAAATAGAATTTATTGTTGATATTACTATTCTTACCAACCTTTGCTAACCATCTATATCGGATATAAGTTTGCCAACTATGTGGGAGGAGGAGTACCACTACAACTCATGTTCAATTTTACTTTTTATTGAACTAAAGTTCGATTAATAAATGTTATATTTTTTTTTAGAATGGCTTTCTGAAACACTGTATTATACTTTTCTATGAGTTTTTACTTATTTGGTAAGATTGTATAAGAATTGGAAAATTTTTGATAATTTTCGCAATTTATGGGGGTTTTATGTTCATGAGAAAAAAACAACTTAAGAATTTCAAATTGCATGTCCAAACATAACTTCATCTCATATGATTTCATATCATGATTTGAAATCATGATTTCATCTCACATGGCCAAACGGGCCCTAAAATTAAAGGTTAAAATGATGTTACATAAAGCTGTTTGAAGCAAGACCTACAGGCAACTCATTGCTCTTTTGGTATGATAATAGTTTTCGAAGAAACACTACTCAGCTGAGGCAACTTAATGTCCTGAGTAGAGTCACCGGGAATGGGAGACATAAAAATGATGATCACCTAGAAGGACAAAAAATCCGTTGGTGTTTGATGATTGACCTTGTTGCTTTTATACACAAATGGTCTTCTCCAAATAAAGTAGAGTGCACTCAAAACCCTTTTTTAGATCTTTTTGCACTGTGAACAGACAATTAGCATTTTTCGGGCATAACACCGACCAGTGTTTTTAAAGGCAGGAGAGCGAGGTAAGGCCTTTTACATTATACAGGGTGGGCGTAAGCCTCGAAGCGCATGATAACCAATTTGCTAGTGAATGTCAAGGACACTTATCGAAATGAAAACAGAACTCGAGGAAAGCTTCAGAGGTTTTAAGATTGCTCAATGCACTGTCCAAGTTGTACCAACAGCTTATTTTTTAGCTGTCTATAACTCTTTGTTAGTGGAGTGAAAAGGAAATAGAAGATCCCAGAGTGGGAGTGGCTTTGGAGAAGGACAAGATGTAAGAAACGAGGTTGAAATGGTTTAGACATGTGAAGAGAAGAGGCTCGGATGCTCCAATGTGGAGGTGTTAGAGGTTGATGATAGATGGCTTTCAAGAGAGGTAGAGGTAGGCCGAAAGGGCATTGGGGAGATGTGATTAGACAGGACATGACACGGTTTCAGCTTACCAAGGACATGACCCTAGATAGAAGATTGTTGAGGACATAGATAGAAGATTGCTGAGGATACAATTAGGTAGTAGGTTAGCAGGTAGCAGAGCGTTGTCTAAGTAATCCTTCCATACTAGTAGTCATAGTATTACACTTGTAGTGTCTCGTTCTTCAGATTTATTTTTGTTATGAAGTAAATAATTCTATTGCAAGCATCAAGTAGATGCATAATAGTTACAAAAGTGAAGTAGCAAAAGGATCGGCTCTCCTTTACATTGCTAGTTAATAGTCAGGGAGCTGACAAAGTTCAAAAGAATCAGGGGAATATAGAGGGCATAAATAAATCCAACTATACAAAAACATTAGGCAATTAGCTTTTAGAGATCTGCAGGTAGTTGAAATTCCATAAAAGCATCTTTTGTTCCTTTCATTCCAGATGCTCCAAAAAATGGCTGTAGGTATCATCTTCCAGATTCTCGTGATGGTGATATCAACTTTCCAGCAGTTCCAGTTTAACAATACATCCCTAATATTCTGAGGCATGACCCAGTTGAGATGGGAAAAGATGGATCATGAGGAGCAATTTAAAACTTAAAATCTCATGATTCCATCTTTTCCCTTTCCAATCGCCAAATTCCATCAGAAAAATGACTATAAAAATAAAAAAGGAAAAAATCCTACCGCTGCTCTTTTGAATGCACCAACAGCTAACATTCCAAAATGGTTTTCAAAATTCATCTTTTCTGATTTGAATTCAAATTTCCGAAAAAGGAGTACAATAAGAAAACCACATCACCCTACTCATTCCATGGCTACCTTTCTAAACCTCATTAAGATCCATTATTCCCCATTCCAACTCTCAAGTTTCACAAAACAAACACATGACCCTATACATTCTGTCACTACTCTCTCAATGCATCAACAAAGACAGAAAATTATTTCTTTTTCATTCCATTTCTCAAATCCTGAAACAAAGGAAACCCTATAAGACCACTACTCCTCATAAGTCCGACGCAACCACAAAGAAGAAAGAAACCACAATTTTTATATTCCACAAAGAACTCAAACATAAAATCCACATCTTCCCAAGGCCTAGTAGGAAAAATTTTCGGGTACCTAAGCTAGTGGGAGGTAACACATACAAGTGGATTAGTAGAGGTGGGCACAAATTGGGCAAAACCCAACATTATATTTAAAAAATAAAAGTGTTCAATCTTCAATACATCAATAGACAGAATGAGGGAGGGAAGCATTGAAAAAAAGAAAGCAACCTGCTGGCACCATTTGGAGAGGACATTTAGACGGAGCATACGCTGCTGAGTCTTGACTACGTATTTTAAAATCCCAATTTTCTTCTCCGCGTCGGAGAGGTCAGAGGACTTGCACTTCTCCACCAATTCCTTCAACGTCACGTACGACTCCTCAGCCGCTCGGCTTACCAGTGCCGAGAAATCCACCGTCTGCTGCCCTAATTCCGCCATCTCCGCAAGAAACCCTTCTCAGATGAAATTCCGGCGATTACCGAAATCCGATTCCTACTTTAGCAATGCCATTTAATGAAAAATTGATTGCGAATTACTACTAGGGTTTCGAATAAAAATCATGTAATTTGGAACTATCAATTACGACCCGTAGTAGGTATAGGTATATCTGTTTATTCTTCTTGTTTGAAGACGCCGGAGAGGGGATGACGGAAGAGCGTTCCCTTTTTTTCTTCTTTTATTCGATAGATCGGATGTCTGAAGGGACGCGTAACGGCGGAAGGGGGAGGATGCGCAAATGGAATATGGTACTAGTTCTGTTATCGTTAGTCGGAGACAAGTCAAAACTTTATACTAATAAAACCTCTGAGGTCTGTTTGACCAAGTTTTCAAAAAATTGATTTTTTTCTTTAAACTGAATATTAATTATTATTTTTTTCCAATTCATTGAGCTCTTATGAAACTAATTAAATTAGTTTTGGAGATTAACGAAGGACCCTAGCACATAAAAAGAGAATAACTAATTTCAAAGAGAAAATATTTTTTCAAATTTGTATTTAATTATCTGACTGAATTTTCACTTTATATGTTGGGATTGATTTACAACTGCTACTAATTAGTTAATCCAAACTAACTATTGGATAGTGTTTAACTAATTAACTGAATTCAATTAAAGAATTAAATTCTCCTACTTAGTAAACTTCATCTCTAAATATTGTGACACTATATATGTAACTAGTTTTGGTTGTCTTCTTGGTGCTACTCACTAGATATATGTTTTCTTCCGGACTAATTACTTCTCATTGTTTGATATTTTTGATTAATTCTTTCACTTTGACAGCAACAGGGACATAAGCAAAACTGTATTGCAATAAATAATATATGAAGCTAATTTTAGCTACTTTGATCATGACTCATGAGGTGGGATACCAAAAAAAAATACGAGAAATAAAGTGTGTGATGGACTTCGTTTAATAGGGTACTATTTATTTCAAGGTAGTACAGACAACACTGCACTTGGTGCTTCTATATGTCTCATGTGTTTGAACTTGTCATGTGAGTTGTAATGTGCTTTGTTAGTTGTTACTTGTGTGCTAATGAACGTGAAAGTTAATGTGAACAACAAGTTATATATATGTTTATTATTAAATAAAAATGAAAAGGGGGTAAATTACATCATGATATCATAGAAACTAGGGCTGGGACAGGGATGGAGAATCTTTCCTTAACCTCATCCTGTATGCATTTATTTTTAGTGCAAAAAAGGGGGCAATTGAAGAACGTACTTCACAACTTGATAATCTGACTGAGCGGTAACAGGCGGGGGAGAAACAAGAGTCAAAACAAAGATAATACTAATTATCAACTACATATTATATCTAATTTAATTGTGTGTCTTCTTGTTTTAGCTAGCTAGCTATTTATAAGGCAACATATTCATGCATGCTATTCACAGAATATTTAATTTTTACTATTATTTGTTTTATTATTTATCTCATATAATTTTTAACAAGTCATCTTTAATATAATAGAGACTCACGATTAACTATATGACATGATCTATCTGATAATTAGAAAAGTGCATATTTTTAACAAAATAAATTAAAATAACCACTAAAGGAGATGGAACAAAAAAGATGGATTCAATTTTTATGATTTTTTTTTTTTAATTAAGGCTCAACTATGTGATAGAATTTGACACCGCAATCTCGCTAGATAATCCCATTTTATTCTAATTAATACCATATTTTAAAAATAATTTTAAAAAAGACACTAAGTTGAGTATGAAATTAATTAATTATACTCTTGATAATGATTAAAAAAAACTGTTTTCAACAATCTCATATTAATTAAAAAGCTAAGATGAATATCCGAATGACAAAAAGGCCAAATTCTATTTATCAGTATTATAACTTAAATATACACCCAATTTGAACTTTTCATATTTTTTGAATAATTATTTAAACTTCTGAATTTCAAACAAAGTAAAATAATATTTATAAATGTTGAAAATATCTATATATCATTATGGATAATATTTTTTCCATATCATTTGGCAAAAATCCTAATAGGTGTATGTGTGTGTATATGATGTTAACTGCATATTATTTTAGTATATTTATAATTTTTAAAAAAAATATTTTATACAAAAATAATTATTTTATTTAAGTGCGTATTTTGAATTCTCAATTTCGGAACAATCATATTATCAAAACTATAATTATTTCAATTTTTTTGTAATTAAATATTTTATTTTGTTTAAGTCAAAAAGGTTAATTAATTAATGGGAAAAAGTTCTGATATGCCATCAAATTTTAGGAAAAGGTTTATCTATGCCGTCGGTTAAAAGTTAGGCTCATTTATGCCACTGCCGTTACTCAAACGCGTCATTTATGCCATTATTTTTTAACAGACTCAAAACCTGATTTTTCAAAATCAGATTGGACAGGTGGCAGCATTTTAGTGGGTCAAGTCAATTAAAAAACTCACCTATTAAACTACCCATCCAACTTCAATTTATCCGACTCATGACCATTAAAATCTACAAATTTTTTAACTCGATCCACGATAAACTCCATCATCTTCTTCTTGCCTTTAGCATTCCGAGCTTGACCTCTTTCCCGATCCTTTTCCTCGTCTTATTCAGTCAAGGTAACACAAATATACAAATTCAAAAAATATAGAATAAAAAAAAATAATAAAATGGATCTAATTAAATTTCATGTAAACACAAATTTACACATAAAAGTTACCAAGACAACACCACGATATACAAAAGGAGCCATAGATCTCGTCCAATTTGAACTACCCACAAAACTAAACACGGAAAATGTACAATCTTTCACAAAAAAAAAAAGTTAGCTTGTTCAATTTACAAAACACATAAAAAAAGAAATTTTAAAAACACCAGAAAGCAAACAGAAACATGAAACCTCATTCAATCCGAAGTGCCCACAAAACTAGACATAATAAAAATACAATCTTTCTTCACAAACATAAAATCTCAATCCAATTTCAAATACCTACAAGACTAAACACGAAAAATCACAAAACTTTGGTAAAATACTAACAAATTTACTGATAAAAACAATAACAAAAAAAAATAATTTGAAACCCAATCTAAAATTATGCATAGATATGTAACAATTACATTAAAAAAATTATGAATTTTGAAGGATATGAGTCATCGTAAAGTAGATGAATGAAAGTCGGTGGAGAAGAATCAGAAAATGGTTTTTTACCAAAAGAAATACTGAGAAAGAAGAGGTGGTTTGAAAAACAAAGAAGAAGATGATGGGGATTATCGCAAGTCGGGTTTAAAAATTTGTAGGTTTTAATAGTCATGGGTTGGTAGATTTAAGATGGATGGATAGTTTAATAGGTGAGTTTTTTAATTGGCTTGGCCGCTAAAATGTTGTTATCTGTCTGATCTAATTTTAAAAAATCAAATTTTTAGTCTGTTAAAAAATAATGGCATAGATATCTCATTTGAGTAACGGTGTGTTATAAATGAGTCTAATTTTTAATGAATGACATTAATGAACCTTTTTATAAAGTTCAATCGTATATTTGAGCTTTCTCCCTTAATTAATTGATTGAATAATTTATCCTAACTTCTATCTCAAATTTATCCATTTTTTAGTGATTTGATTTTGCAAATAATTTATTTTAATTTTTATCAGTTTGACTTGTTTTGTTAAAAATTGACTACCATTAAAATAAAGAGGGGCTACAATTCAAATCCTAGTCATTTTTAATATCAGTCATCTTTTAATCCTACCCAACAATTCATGTGCTGTTTTTGAACCAATCACATAGTGACATGTCATTAAATGAGAAAAAGACAACCTATGTTGCTATTCTCTATAAGAACAAACACATTCAATCTTTCCATCCAACGGTGCAAATGATTTTCAGATTATATATTCATATTAGTTTTAGCTTACGTGCATCATATGTGTCTCTCATATTAATAAAAATATATTTTTAAAAATAATATAAATAATATTTAAAAAATATATTTATATAATAATATAAAATAAATTATGAATATCAGATTGGTAAATGTTACATTTAAGAGTTTGATCCAATTCAATAATTTTTACTTCAGTTTGTTTTAATACTTATTCCAATAAAAACAAATATCGAAGAAATAATATTTGATTGAAAGATAAAAAAAATTATTATCTTTTACATGAGCATTTAGACACCGTTTAGTTACTGATTAGAGTTACGCAGGTATTAGTAATTCATGAATTAGTTATGAAAAGTTATAAGTATTATTTTATGCAAGAATTAATTGTGCAGATTTTAATTACTTATGTACTAAATAACTTGTCAGTGCTTCGCGCGAAAATAAAAAGCATTATTAAATTTATTAATTTTTATAAACCAATACTGTTTTATTTTAATACTAAAATATTAAATATTTTTTAATCATTAAATTTTAATAAAAATTTTAACTGCAAAACTTTCTCTATTTTCATAAAAAACATATAAAAAAAAAGAATCATAAAATTGCCTAAGAGTTTACAAACTCATCTTCTAATATTTAAATATTAAAAATATAACACGGAAGATCTTGTGGAGTTTCAACTAATATATTTATAATATTTGAATATTAAAAAATATAAACATAAAAAAAGAGAAAAATAATAATAGAGAAAAGGATTAGAAGAAATCAAAACATCTTATACAAAGAAGTTTTCTTTTTATTCATCCCATTTTTAATATTAGTACTCTATCTTGAAATAACTCATCTGATGAATTCAGTCATTTGAGATTGAGTAAGTCAATTTTGAACTCTTATTTAAGTCACGATCTTAGTTTATAAAATTTATGATTTTAACTATTTTGAAAATAACTTTCGAGATACACAATTGAACTTTAGCCTTAGTAAGTCAAATCTTTATTAAATATTAAGGCTAGTAACTTAAAGTATATTTTGTAAATATAAACCTCAAAACATGCTGCAATTTTGTTATACCCCGTAAAATTTCCGGCACTTAGATGGCCTATTCGCGCGTTGGTTAAGCATATTTGAAAGTCACACGTGCTAGAGAAAGGCCCGGGAAAAGATCGGACAAACGCCAAGTCGGCGCGTCGTAAAGCAAAATGCGACTGATAAATCGCATTCCAGGAATGCAACTTATAAATCGCATTCCAGGAATGCAACTTATAAATCGTATTCCAGGAATGCGACTTATAGGTCCCAATTATATAAGCCATCCCACTTCGGTTTATTTCATTATCATCTCATAATTTCCAGAGAGCACGCAGGGAAACAGAGAGAACGAGGTTTCTTGTTAATTTCTTTTCGATTATGCCGTCAAACACGGTCCAAACTCGAATTAATCTCAGATACCGAGTATTTAGCAGCAAGGAGCATTTCTACGGATTTAGTTTCGTGAAATTCGGCCGTCGAACCGTCGAGCTACCAGCCTAAGGTAAGTGGAATTGCTCCAAACTAGTGTCTATGTGCTCCTAGCTGTAAAGTGAATACTTCTCCCTTCTGGACCTTTGAAAAATAGCAAGTTTTTGACCGTCTTTCGATAAGCCTAAGTTTAGGCAATAATTGTATTGAAAGTGATGTTTTCTTTCAGAATAGTGTTGTATTTAGTACTAATTGACATATATATGAATGCGGTTGGGAGAAATAGCTAGAGTACTAGCCGAGCCTCATCCGACAGTCGAATAACTTGAGGTTGAGGTATGTGAAGTTGTCCTTCGGCAAGTTAGTAAGTATTAGCTTTGTGAATCATAGTAAACTCCGTATTTGAAATTCCCGAAGTTGAATTTTCGGAATTGAATAAGTTTAGTAAATTCTGGTTTGCGTTGCCGTATCGTATCTTAGTCCGAAAGATAGGAAAGCATGCGCCAAAGGGCGAGTTAGCATTCCAGATTCAGTATAGCTTATTGTATGAGTAGCAAGCATGTTATAGAATAAAAAGAAACAGATTTTCAGAATATAAGCTAGTAAAGTAAAACCATATAGACAGGCAGTTTCATGCCTATAGACTAGCCATTCAAACAGACGAGATATTGGCTACAGATTAGCCATTCAGACAGATAGTACCCTGGCTACATATTAGCCGACAGTTAAAGAAAGATTTCAGAATCAGTATAATCAGTAAAGAATCAGTTTAGTACAGAAACAGATCAGAATAAGAAATCAGATTTCAGATAGTCTTTTTCAGTTATACATGCTTGCTATTTATATGTGCTATTTGTTTGTTGAGACTTGTTGTGGCGTGAGGGCCCCTTATTGAGCGTCCTCGCCGCCCCTGGGTTGGTAATCGTGTCGCTCACTGAGCGGGTGGGTTTACGTCACTCCAAGGAGTGGCATGACGTCCCCAGCTTGGACGAAGATGGGATGAAGCTTTCCCCATAGCAGTCTGATCAGCATTACAGGTGCAGCTCCGGTTTCAGATAGCCCTGTTGAGTTTTGTGTCCAGGGATCCAGACCCTATCTGTTACTGTTTGTACATTCAGTTATTATAGGTGTAGCTCCAGTTCCAAATAGCCCTGTTGAGTTTTGTGTCCAAGGATCCAGACCCTATCTGTTACTGCCTACATAGGAGTCCTACGGACCCAGACACGGTTGCTTATATCGGAGGCCATGGCTCGAGCCGGAGACCCAGGGGGTCGGTAGAGGAGCTCCGAAGTGAGCAGATGAGTGGAGTGACTTATTTTTGGCTGGTTTTGACCCGAGTAGGGTATATAGATTGTTTGCTTGTTTGGCGTCGTCCGACTTATGGGGGTTGGTATCGGCTCTTGTTTGCTAAATATATATGTATTTATGTGTTTTATATATATATACTAGATTATAGACAGCAGGCCGCCGTGGCTACAGACACGCACCTGCCTATCAATGCAGAAAGGTGTGATCTAGTTCCTATCAGCTCTTCAGATTCAGTTATCTTCTGCTCACAGACTTGTTAGTTATGATATCTGTATTTTATTGTATTGTTTCAGTTGCTTTGCATACTCGGTACCAGTGGTACTGACGCCCGGTGGGGCGCTGCGTTACTTGCCTGCAGGTACTCATAGACGAGGAGGCGATCCCCCGTGATCCTAGCCAGCGCAGAGTCATCAGTTCCTGTCATCCGGAGCTTGATGCTTCAGAGGTTTATATCATTTCCTTTTGTTGTACAATATGGGTAGGCCGGGGCCCTGTCCCGACCATCTTATCAGTATTCCTAGAGGCTTGCAGTCTGTATATATTTCCCTGTGGTCAGTTGAGCCGGTCGTGTGAGGCCGTGCAGTTTGTTATAGCTGTTTAGCATTTCAGTTTATGTTGGTCGTGTGAGGCCTGAGTTTGACAGTAGTGGTGACCTTGCCGGTCACGTAGCCTTACAGTAATCTCGTGTTGAGTTACATATAATTAGACAGCATGGTGGCCTTGTCGGCCCGCATAGGCTCTCTGTTATACCCTGTAGGATTCCCGGCACCTAGATGACCTATTCGCACGTTGGTTAAGCATATTTGAAAGCCCTACGTGCTAGAGAAAGACTCAGGAAAAGATCGGACGAGAAACCTGCCGAACCATCGCGGAAGGAGCCGAGGCAGAGCCCCTCCGTGATGGCAACGTGTCACGGAGGTGGAGCCTCCGCGTTGGCTCCGTGACACGTTGGCCTTGCCCAGGCCCAAGTATATAAAGCCCCACTTCGGTTTTAAATCATTAAACACTTATAATTTCCAGTGAAACAGAGAGGGATCAGCAGAGGAGAGATAAGAACGAAGGAGGTAAGATAATTTTCGTCCGATTACGCTGCTAAACGTTGTTCAAACTCAAATTAACCTCAGATACCGAGGTATTTAGCAGCAGAGAGCATTCCTACGGATTTAGTTTCGTGAAATACGACCGACGAATCGTCGAGCTACCGGGCTAAGGTAAGTGGAATTGCTCTAAACTAATGTCTATGTGTTCCTAGCTGTGAAGTGAGTATTTCTCCCTTCTGGACCTCTGAAAAATAACGAGTTTTCGACCGTCTTTCGATAAGCCTAAGTTTAGGCTATAAACTATATCGAAAGTGACGTTGCTCTTTAAAATAAAGCTGTGTTTAGTATTAATTGACATATTTATGAATGCAGTTGGGAGAAAATAGTTGAAGTACCGGCCAAGCCTCGTCCGACGGACGGATAGTTCGAGGATAAGGTATGTAAAGCTAGTTTCCTCGGCAAGTTAGTAAATCTCGGTATAGTAAAGCAATTTAAAAGCCAGTAGAATATTCAGAAGTCATGTGTTATGTTTATTACGAATGTTGTTGCGATATTAAAGGCATCATGTTGTATTTAGCGCGAAACTTGTTAGCATGATATAGATTCTAATATAAGTGTTAGGAACTGCACAACATGCTCAGTATGTGATGTGACACAGAATGTTATGATATCATTGTATTCAGTTGAAACCCAGTAAAGCAATGTAATATCTGTAAGACATCTCAGAAGTAGAATGATAAGTTAAAATGAAGTCTAGAAAGCATGTTAGGAATAGTAAATCATGTCACTATAGAAACTCAGCATACAGCATGGTTTTCAGCAGAAAGACTATAACCCGTTCAGCATTACACTCGGTACAGCATGGCAGAAGACTATATATTATATACGTATACTATTGTCAGTCTCAGCATGTATTAAGTATGTACATATTACTATTACTAGCTCAGCACATAGTATGTACAGACACCTTACTATTATTCGTTTCAGTATATGAGATATGCAGATAGTATTACTAGTTGAGACCATTGTATTGTCTTGGGGTTGGACTACCTAGCATCCATGACCGCCCCATGGTTGATAGCTGTATCGACTCGTCCGCCAGAGGACGAGGATACGTCGCTCTACGGAGTGGCATGCCGTCCCACAGGGGACGAAGATGGGATGCCAGTTTTCCCCATATTGTGCCTTGATCGGCCCTTACACACCCCTGTCGAGCGGATACGCCCGGGTGTTGATTCAGGAGTCCTCCGGACTCAGATGCAGTTATAGTCAGGGGCTCAGCGAGCCCAAGTGCTTACCCAGGGGACCGGCGGGATGCTTATAGCTATTTTAGGAGATGGGATGACCGGGGTAGGGGTATAGATTCTGTGTTGGTTGTACCTCCCGGCTTATGGGGGCCGGGTAAGGTTTGTGTGTGCTATGTGATGTTATGATATGTTATGCCATGTACAGTAGATACGAGTAGATCGACAGTAGGACGATAAATCTCCAGGTATGACTCCTACTCCTTCCAGTACAATTAAAAGAAGGTATGATTTACATTATCAGACAGTTAATCCATTCCTTTCTACTTCAGTTTCATCAGTTGTATTGTTATTTTCAGATATTTTTTTCAGTTATTGCTTTACATACTTAGTACCAGCAGTACTGACGCCCGGTGGGGCGCTGCATTACTTGCCTGCAGGTACTCATAGACGAGCAGGCGATACCACGTGATTCCTGTCAGCGATCGAGCATTCAGCTCCTGTCATCCGGAGACTGAATCCCAGAGGTGTATTCCGTTTTCTTTTGTTGTACAGTACGGGTAGGTCGGGGCCCTGTCCCGATCACTTCGATTGCTATTTCTAGAGGCTTGCAGTCTGTATGTATATTACCTTGTGGTCAGTTGAGCCGGTCGTGTGAGGCCGTGCAGTTGTATAGCTGTTAGTACTTTTGTTTCCTTTATGTTGGCCGTGTGGGGCCATAGTTCGACAGTAGTGGTGACCTTGCCGGTCACGTACCTATCCAGTATTTCAGGGTTGAGTTATAGATAACTAGACAGCATGGTGGCCTTGTCGGCCCGCATAGGTTTCCTTATAGTTGCTTGTTTCTGGTTAGCTGTTATTACAGGTACAGAAGGCTATAGGCCAGTGGGCCGGGGGCTGTGTTTACAGCCATTATATAGCCCTTTGTTTCCAGAAATGTGAGTTAGAGCCAGCCAGGCACCAGATGTGCCCAGGCTCAACAGTCTAGTAGTTCAGGTCCTAGTAGGGCACCAGGTGCCAGTCATACCCCCCAAGGTGGGGTGTGACACTCTCTTATATTGAGATGTTTTTGGTTAGCTGTTGTTACAGGTACAGGTGACTATAGGCCCAGTTGGCCGGAGGCTGTGTTTACAGCCGTTATATAGCCCTTTGTTTCCAGAAATCCGAGTTAGAGCCAGCCAGGCACCAGATGTGCTCATGCTCAGTAGTCTAGCAGTTCATGTCCTAGTAGGGCACCAGGTGCCAGTCATATCCCCCAAGGCGGGGCGTGACAAATTTATAGTTACAAATATGTCAAATTAAAGGGAGAAAATTATAATGTATCATGTTATATACTTTGTATTATCTTTTTAAATGCATCTTCCTCTGAAATTTGAGAGTTATATGATTTTCTAGTCTCCTATTTTCTCTATTTTTTACGATTTCTCAAATAACTTCTTTCTTCCATTTTAATACTTTTATAAAAATAATTCAACGTAAATTCAGTAGAATACTCTCTCGTCTTAGTAAAAAACATTCACTAAAACTATTATTACACTATATGATTGAATATATAGGAAAAAATTACATATCATAGTACATTTAAGAAATTATTTACATATAATGACCATAATTTAAAATTATACATAATGGCTTTATTTTATTTAACGTGTCATTTTCTATTTTTTACTTTGTATTTTTACTTTTTAACCGCGGTCCTTAATTTACTGGAGTAACTTCCCACTCAACCCATTTTCTTCTCTTCTCTCTCCAACGTGTTCATCTTCTTTCTCTATTTTTCCTCCTTTAACCGTGATCAAATCTCCCAAATTCCGCTACCGTTATCTCACAATCTTTGTTAAATCAAGTAAGTCCATTACTGATTTCATTTTTTTTTTAAATTTTAGATATATATTTTTAAAAAATTTAAAATAAATCTTTCTTAAATCAGTGCAAATATTTATTTATTTTTTAATTCAAATTTGTAAGAATTTTTGGAATATCATGTTGATTTATTTTGTTTTTGAATATCATATTTGTATACTTTATAATTTATGTATTACATGTAACAATTTGTTCAACAAACAGACAATCAGGTTTTGTTTTTTTATTCAAACCTTTTTTTTTTTGTCTATTCATTAATAATTTTAATGAACAGAAGTCATTTACATATGTAGTCATGTCCACATATATTCATTAAACAAATAAATATATTTACTTGTATTTATGGAACAAGTCAAATTCATACATTACATCGTGATATTGATATTTTGTTATACATACACATTTAAGTTTTTTAGATATGTATTCTTTTTGTTGAGATAGGTATGTATCTTTTTTTTTGTAAAATATTTTATTATACCCCGTAGAATTTTCGGCACCTAGACGACCTATTCGCACGTTGGTTAAGCATATTTGAAGGCCGTACGTGCTAGAGAGGCCCGGGAAAAGATCGGACGAGAAACCTGTCGAACCATCGCGGAAGGAGCCGAGGCAGAGCCCCTCCGCGATGGCAGCGTGTCACGGAGGAGGAGCCTCCGCGTTGGCTCCGTGACACGTTGACCTTGTCCAGGCCCAAGTATATAAAGCCCACTTCGATTTTAAATGAGTATATACTTAGAAATTTCCAGGAAAACAGAGAGAGAAATCAGAGAAAGAGGAATAACGAAGGAAATTATTTAATTTTCGTCCGATTACGCTGCTAAACGTTGCCCAAATTCAAATTAACTCCAGATACTGAGGTATTTAGCAGCAGAGAGCATTCCTACGGATTCAGTTTCGTAAAATACGGCCGACGAATCGTCGAGCCACCGAGCTAAGGTAAGTGGAATTGCTCTAAAATAGTGTCTATGTGTTCCTAGCTGTGAAGTGAATATTTCTCCCTTCTGGACCTCTGAAAAATAGCGAGTTTTCGGCCGTCTTTCGACAAGCCTAAGTTTAGGCCATAAACTATACCGAAAGTGACGTTGCCTTTTGAAATAAAGTTGTATTTAGTATTGATTGACATATTTATGAATGCAGTTGGGAGAAAACAGTTGAAGTACCGGCCGAGCCTCGTCCGATAGACGAATAGTTCAAGGATAAGGTATGTAAAGCTAGTTCCCTCGGCAAGTTAAGTAATATCGGTACAGTGTAGTAATTTACAGACCAGTAGAACATTCAGAAGTCGAGGTTACGTTTATTGTGAATGTTGATACGATATGAGAAGCATTGAGTTGTAACTTGCGTGAAACTTACTAGTACGACATAGATTCTGACACAAGTGTTAGAAACTGCCCAGTATGCTCAGTATGTGATGTAATTTGAAATGTTAAGATATTATTGTATTTAGTTGAAACCCCGTAAAGTGATGCAATATCCGTAAAGCACTTCAGAAATAGAATGACAGGCTAAAATAAAGTTTAGAACGCATGTTAGGAATAGTAAATCATGTTAATACAGAAACTCAGTAAACAACATAATTTTCAGCAGAAACACTATCTTGTATAGCTTTTGCCCCAGTACAGTCTGGCAGAAGACTATTTTCGTACATATATATTATTTCCAGCCTCAGCATGTATTAAGTACGTACATATTTCTATCACTAGTTCAGCATATAGTATATACAGATACTTTACCACCATTAGCTTCAGTATGTGAGACAGGCAGATAGTATTACTAGTTGAGACCGTTGTATTGTTTGGGGTTGGACTACCTAGCATCCATGACCGCCCCAGGGTTGATAGCTGTATCGACTCGTCCGCCAGAGGACGAGGATACGCCGCTCCACGGAGTGGCATGCCGTCCCACAGGGGACGAAGATGGGATGCCAGTTTTCCCCATATTTGTGCCTTGATCGGCCCTTACACACCCCAGTCGAGCGGATACGCCCGGGTGTAGATTCAGGAGTCCTCCGGACTCAGATGCAGTTATAGTCAGGGGCTTAGAGAGCCTAAGTGCATACCTAGGGGACCGGCAGGATGCTTACGGGATTTATAGGAGATGGGATGACCGGGGTAGGGGTGTAGATTCTGTGCTGGTTGTACCTCCCGGCTTATGGGGGCCGGGTAAGGTTTGTGTATGTTATGTATGTTATGATATGTTATACTGTGTTACAGTAGATACGAATAGATCGACAGTAGAACGATAAATCCTCAGGTATGACTCCTACTCCTTCCGGTATGATTAAGAGAAGGTATGACTTACATTATCAGATAGTTAATCTATTCCTTCTACTTCAGCTTTATTAGTTATATTATTGTTTCAGATATTTCTTTCAGTTATTGCTTTACATACTCAGTACCAGCGGTACTGACGCCCGGTGGGGCGCTGCATTACTTGCCTGCAGGTACTCATAGACGAGCAGGCGATACTACGTGATTTTCTGTCAACGGTCGAGTATTTAGCTCCTGTCATCCGGAGACTGAATTCCAGAGGTGTATTTCAGTTTCTTTTGTTGTATAGTACGGGTAGGTCGGGGCCCTGTCCCGATCATTTCTATTGCTATTCCTAGAGGCTTGCAGTCTGTATATTTCCCTGTGGTCAGTTGAGCCGGTCGTGTGAGGCCGTGCAGTTGTTAGCTGTTAGTACTTTTGCTTCTTTTATATTGGCCGTGTGGGGCCATAAGTTTGACAATAGAGGTGACCTTGCCGGTCACGTAGCCCTCATAGTATTCTATTACTGAGTTGCAGATAACTAGACAGCATGGTGGCCTTGTCGGCCCGCATAGGTTTTCCTGAATTGATATGTTTCTGGTCAGCTGTTAGTACAGGTACAGGAGGCTATAGGCCAATGGGCCGGGGGCTGTGTTTACAGCCGTCATATAGCCCTTTGTTTCCAGAAATATGAGATAGAGCCAGCCAGGCACCAGATGTGCCCAGGCTTAGCAGTCCAGATCCCAGTAGGGCACCAGGTGCCAGTCATACCCCCCCAAGGCGGGGTGTGACATATTTATTTTAGAAGGAATATACAATCAAATACATTGCACTATATGTATTTCTTTTATGGAAATAGTATGTATTTTTTTTTTTGCAAAATATGTATTTTGAAAGGATATACATTCAAATACATAACACTGTATGTATTTTACATATACAAATTATTTTCAAATACATATAACTGTGTTGTTTTTGATGGTTATGTATTCATTAGTGGAAAATATTAAATTTAAAAGAAATACATCTTAGTAATAGTACATATAAATACATATGTATTTTTTTTAGAGAAATACATCTTAGTGGGCAAATTTCACGCAATTTTTCTGGAATATACGTAAATAATTTTTTTTTAAATTTCACAAGTTGTATTTTCTTAAGCCTAATTTCTTCCAAATTGTTGTCATTTCTGAAATTTTCTCTTGAATATAATGATGGCACAAAGATATGTATTTAAAAAAATGATCATAATAATTAATGGCTGTGTGTACAAGGCCGGGAACGAATTCACGCCGTATGGCTGACCGGCGATTACTAGCGATTCCGGCTTTTAAACTGGCTCTTACTCTAGTAATAATCACCAGTAAAAGTAAACAAATTAATACAATTTACTCTTGTCCAACATAAAATTAAAAGTACTCATTGTCTTTGAAAAAAAATACATGAGAAATTTACTCAAAATAAATACTCTCTTTTTTTTTGCTCCAATTGAAAGAAAATTACCAAGATTCCTTCTGAAACTTGATCTGATAGAAAAAATACGAAAGAATACTTTGATTCCATAAGTAACCATTATATCAAGAAGAAGAAGGAATATGCTCAATAAAAATTATCATTTTATATTCAACAAGTATTTAACATAATTTTATAGAGAAATTTCTATCAGCCTACTAAGATTCATTTTGGATAGTATTATCAAATGAGCAATATTTTTATGCCAATTTTGTCATCAAATGAAGAGTCTTCACTAAAATCTTCTATGCAATAATCAAGATACATTTGTTCCTTAACAATTAAGACAACTAGTTTTATAATAAAATAAATAGAAAGATAAGGAGAATTGAAATGAATTAAAACTCATGAGAATATAAAAAAGTTACATCAATTTTAAAGTAAATTACATAAATACACCATTTTTCAAAGTAAGAGAGAAAATAAAAGAAACGAACAAATCTTTAAATAACACATAAAATGGTTATTCACAACATAAGAAACACCCAATAACTTTGTTAGTATACTTTTATTAATAAAGTCAGAAATGACTAATTTGAGTCCAAATAAAAATACAGAATTTCGATAATTAGAAATCCATAAAAAATCAAATTACAGAAATCTGATAGAAAAAGAACACCAAAAAATAACAACATATATATTCTCATTTTTACCTTAATCATAAAAAAATAAATGACAAAAAGAACCTACTTTTTAATTTTTACCTCACTCTAATACGGCTAAAAAAAAACATTTTCTACTGCACATGTAAGGTTAGATTCTCATAGAATCTCTCTTTCCCTTTTATGTGAACTATGCCTCTCACCTCAAAAATACATTTTAAAAAGGTTATCTCCTATTATTCAAAGAATTATTTCAGTGGGAACTAATTAAGTTTACATAATTAACCCTTTTTAATCTTAGAAAAGAATTCCTATAATGTGTTTAATTAAATCATGTATTAAAAACTTTCATTTATAAAATATATAAAATAGAAAAAAATTATTTATTCAAATCTCCCAACCTCTTACCAAATAAAGTAATTTTACATCATTAACCCATTCTAATAAAATGTGTCTAAATCATGTGTCAGAAAACCATTTTGGATCAACCATAAATTATGTTTTCACTTTGTTCCCTCAACTTGCCCAATCAAAATACATGGAATATAATTCTTTTTTTCTTTCTCAATATATAAAAATATAAAAGATGGCCAGAACAAGACAAGAACTTTATGCCTTTAAAGTGAAGAAAAGCAATTTGGTAAATAGGGGCCACAAACAACATGCGGGCCATAGGAAATATGTGGGCCTCATTTCATATTTATCCACGATTCACCAATGGGCCACATCCTCACGGGGGTTTATCCAATAGGAAAACAATCCGACCATTGAAAAAAGTCGTACCTTCCTATCAGCCAACATCCACAAGTCAATATTGGCCTACCGTACGCCTTCTCATTATTTTAATAGCTCCATTAGTTGCTAACTGATTTTTCATTTTATTGTATTAGTGATAATGTAATTTCTCCTCGTAATTCTCTTTATATATATATTACACAAAATTTTTCTTTTAAAAAAATGTGCAGTCTTCCTAAATCTATCTTATAGGCATTTGCCCCTGTATAGTTATACGTGTGAAAGAACGATTAGTTGAATATTCTTTGTCAAAAAATTATATTATATATATAAAATTAATATTATATATATTAGTTAAATATTATTTTTATAAGTATATATTGAATCTTTAATATCATTTACAAGATCTTTAGATGCGCCATTATTTACGCCCCCCTCCCCCGACACACATATTTTCTTTGAAATTGTTTCTTTTTTATCTTCTATCCCAACGTAGGATTTCACTTTTAATTATTTAAAAGAATTAACTTAGATCTCCTTTCTTCATTGATTTTGGAGAAACGGATCCTTCTATCAATCAGAAGCAAATCTTCTCTTTTTTTATTTTTTAATTATTTATTTAATATCTGATACTTTTTTGAACTCTGAATAATCTTAATTTCCATCAAATATTTCACTTTTAGGTAAAACACTTCTTGTATTGCCTTTTGATTTTTATACTTGTTTTCCTTGCTTTTTATAGTTTGTCTTTTGTTTTTTCCTTTTTATTTCTATAAAAAAAAATTGTGATAAAAATAAAAGAAGAAGACAACTAGATAATAAAGTATAATAATGCAATAAAAAATTAGTTTTGTATCTAAAATTAGTCGAAGTTCACTATATATAGTCTCTAAATCCATCCACTCTGTTTAATTTTATCTAACTTAAAAAAAAAAAAAACACGAACATGGTGGCATGACAACATAAACAAAATTAATGTCGAGTGATTGTAAGTATAAAAAAATAATTGGACTAAATAACATAAGAAAATAATAGCAACTAACATAAGAGGGACAACATATATATATATATATATATATATATATATATATATATATATATTCAGTATATTTATAAAAATAGAATCTTGAGAAGATGAGTGTATATAAATTTTACTTTTATTTGTTTGGAGTAAAAAAATTATTTTTAATAAAACTTTAACTCAAAAAACTTATTTTTGAAAAAAATACAAAATTAAAAACTTTTGATAAAAAATTATTGAAAAGTGACTAAAATAAATAAAAAAAAAAAGAAGATAAATAAGTCGCAGGTGTCTAAATTGATTTCCTTTCGTAGGTAGTGATAAGAAAATACTATTAACACGCTTATTTATTCGTGATGAATAATAACAATAGCAATAGTATATTTAATATAATTTTATAAATTAAAAAGAAATGTAATTTCATAAGTGTAATTTAAAATTTATTTAGAAAATTACCTGGTCACTAGAATTGATATAATTATCAAGGTAGTAATTATATAGCATAGTAATTACGACGACATGTTTATTTGTCATAATATAATTATAGTGTAATTATAAACGCACTGTTTGATTGGGCGAGTATAATTACATAATTAAATTATATTTTTAAAAATAAAAATTAATATTTGATAAATATGTGCCTTTGTAAATACTGATATTAAATTTGGTATAAGATACATATTGTCTCTTAAAGGTATATTAATTAATAAAAATAAATTGTTAACTAATATTATAAAAATAATTACTATATTTTAAATTTTTTTTAACATTTTAATTTAATTACTTACTAAAAATTAAAAGAACACATTTGAAAAGAGCATCATGAAATGAATGTTTGATTAAAAAAAATTAATATTGTAAATATAATGTCATAAAATTATTCAAATATTTGATAAAAAATAATTTATTAATTCTAACTGAAAAAAGAATGGCATGCAACGTGAAATAATAAGTTAATACTACTAAAAATACAATTTAGAACTAAAAATATAACATAAATCCAAAATTCAAAAAAGACCAAACAAACACAACATTCTTATGGTTTCAACATAACTTAAGTAAATATAATTCAGGAAAAAAGAAAAACATAAGTTTATAACTTCATTCAATAATGAAATTCTATTAATTCAAAATTAGAATAATAGTTCGTTTATTCTAAATGAAGAAAAAAAAAACTAGCAATTACATCAAATAGCAAGAAGTAAATGTTGGAAACTGAGAAAAAATGAAATGAAAAATAAATAATGTGAAAAATATTTTTGTAAAATAATAAAAACTAAAACAATAGAAATAAAAAATAATTTAAAAAGAAAAAATATTAAAAAGTAATCTTGTAATTATATCATGTAATTACCAGCAATTCTCATTTTCTCCGATAATTAAAAAGGTGTAATTATTTTCTCCCAATTATACTAAATTCTCTGCCAACCATATAATTACCTAACCAAACAGTATAATCATACTCAACTATACTAAAATTTAATTTCTCAGTAACTTTCCAAACAAACCATTAGAAAAAATAGAATGTAAGTAGAGTTTATCCTTATTCATGAATAATAATCTCAATATAACTTCTTTATATATATTTTATTTTTTATTATCACATAAATAATTTATACATATATGGAAAGAAAATCAAACAAAGGCATTATTTTTATTTTGAAATCCTATTGATTGGACAGTTCACAAATAACTAAACATAATTAAAATTTAAACATGTTTCCTAACGAAAAACGATTTACACAATACGGGACAAATAACTTTTACTATCAATGGACCACTTACTTTTTTCCCCAAATGACTCAAAACTGTATCTTTAACTCTTAACACGCATCAAAGGACAAAAAAAGAAAAAAGTTTCGAAGTACGTAAGTTCATTTTTACCTTACTCTTAAGCATTCTTTCAAATTAATGGGATTATTATAAATATATTTAATACAATTAAAGTGATTTTAATGAGGACAAATTTCAAAAATATAATTATTTATATTTTTATATTAAAGAAAAAAGAACAGATATAATTGTTAATAAGCAACTAAATTTGCAAATAGGAAAAAAAAATCAATCACGAATAATTTTTGATAATATTCGCGTGCTCAATTTTTATAATATTTTTGCAAGAAAAAAATAATATAATAAATTTATTTGCGCGTTCTTGACGTTTTTTCTAAAAATGCCACTCAGTAGTATTTCTTCTGTTTCATTTTAATTGCTAGATATATTAAAAATAACTATTTTAAAATACTTGCTAGTTTTAAAATCCAAGAGATAATTGATCATATTTTTTCAATTTCACTCCTAGTACTTAAAGTCATTTTAAAATGTGAAAAAATTATTATTGTATATTTTTAAAAAATTAATAAAATTATATTAGTCAAATTATCATCTCTATTAACTTTTTTTTAAATAAGTGCGTAAATTTTATCCTAACAATTAAAATGAAACAAAGGAGTACAGTATAATCATGCATCGCTATTGTATTAAGGTTTTCCCCCCGTTAGTTCATTAAGACATACAAGATAAAACATTGAATATTCACACACACAAAAAAGTTAATATTGCATCAAATCAATTGCTTTATCATAGTTAATGATAAGCCAACGATATATATAATCATAATAAATAATTGATTAATCTTAGATAAAATTATACGATATATTTGTTTGATATATTTGATTTATGACATGTATTTTAATTATTTGAGTATTTAAAGTTTATTAATTCGTTAATTTAAAATTCACAACAAATAAATATATTAAGGAGTTATTTGGTAAGGTATACATAAAATAGTGTTTAATAGTATTTATTGAGATTAATATAGATATTATTTCTTATTTGTGGTTTGATTTGCTATATTAAAAATAACATGCATTATATGATTTTTAGAAAAATTATTTATTTATAAAAATATTTTTAACATTATTATGCTTTGTACACTTTCAGGAATAATTATGCTGTTAATCATGTTTATGCATGTATTGATAATTCTTATATTGCTAAAATACCATAAATTCCTATGTATTAACTACACATAAAATAAAATCAAATATGATGTATTAGTTATATATATATATTCAAAAGTTATACCAACAGGCAACAAGAAATTAGTAATATTAAAATTAATAGATGCATTATATTCTCTAATACGTTCTATAAAATAAATTTTTAAGGAATAAAATACTTCTTAATAATTTTTTTAAAAATAAACTAAAAATTTGGATAAATAATCAATTCACCTACCAAAATATGCGTGTGAATCTTTTGAGGATAAGTTTCACCAATTCTTTGTGATTTCTCCCTGATTATTTTTGGAGAAAAAGTAAAAAGGAAGGAATAGAAAAGGGTAAATAAGTAAAATCCCATGAGAATCCATATTTTCCCACCTTAATAATGCATACATAGAGATTGATTACAATGTATATAATCAAAACTCAACCCTCTGTCTTTTCTCTTTTCTTCCCATTAAAAACTAAAAAGTCTCAGCTGTTCTTCTTCCGGACAGAGAGAGAGAAATATGGATAGGGTGTTTTCAGTGGACGATGACATAGGCGACCATTTCTGGTCGACGCCGCCGACGGCGGAGTTGGGCGTTGATTCACCTACCTCCGCCGCCGCCGCCACCCACTCCTACTCGAAGATGATGAATCGTAGCTCCTCCGAATGGGCTTTCCAGCGCTTCCTCCAAGAAGCCAGCGCCGCAGGTACTGCCACTTCATCTCCCCCTCAGCCACCTACAATGGCGTCTTCATCGTCATCTTCGCACCAACACGACGTCGTCGAGATCAAGGATGAGAACCTTTCTGCTCCTAATCTCAATTCCAGTACGGCGTTGAATTCGAAGCCGGCAACGTCGTTTGGCTCCGGACCTCCGCAGAATATTCCCGTGGATTCCGAAGAGTATCAAGCCTTCCTCAAAAGTCGCCTTAATTTGGCTTGCGCCGCAGTCGCTTTGACTCGCGTAAATTTTTTATTTTATTTTTTGGAATTAGCTTTGAAAAGTTTCGCGCTCAAATAATTGATATTATCTTCAGCTAAATTGGAGAGTAAAATTATCCCCTAAATGGTATTATACTGGCAATTCATAGGCGAAGAATCTAAAGCCTCAAGGTTCAAGTTCGACGGCACCTGACAAAGGATCAGAGACTGCTTGTGCATCACAATCAGGATCTCACATCTCCACTAAAGGTATGCGTTGACCAATTTTGAGGTTAATTTCCCTTTTCTCTTGTGTTGTTGACATATGATATGATTTGCACGTGACATGCTGATGCCATCTTTCTTCCAGTAATTATGCATGATGTTTTTGATTTTGGTTTTATGATACTCTGTGCTGTCTGTAAATTTATATGAAATTACATATTTATTCCCTTCAGAGCAGAGGAGAAAGAAATTGTTGGGTCATGTTGCCCCATGTGTCTAATCCATGGTGGACATAATTACTCCCAAGGGGGACTTGACGCCACAATTTTGATAGTGATCTAATATGCACCTTTTCCTCGTATCCTCTATGAGTTTCAGTTTGCTAAAGCCTAATGATTCTGAGATAAATCTTAATCAGCGCGAAAGCGGTTGGTGAGCACCTTATCCTAGAGTGGCGAGAGATTGCGTTGGGGTAAGATATAGTTTTTTTCCTTGATAAAGCTCTAATTTTAGTTAAAAAGAAATATTGCAAAATTGGACAATATTAGAAATGATCACAGCTGATAGAGGATGCCAGTAGCATACTTAGAGGGAAAAGGAGAAGCTGGAAATAGTTTGACCATGTCCTACTTAAACTCTCTGATCCATCAGTCTGCATTTGCAAAACTAAATCGCTTCAACAGAGCGAGAATGTTGTAGAATTTATCAATTTTACTTCTGTTGTACTTATATTTTGGTGTAAGAGAGAATATTTTGGTATGGTTAAACAAACTTGAGTCCTATGCTCAACTTGTACATACTTTCGGCACCAATTTGGTGTTTATTGATGAAAATTTTGACTTGCCACCCATAGTAGTAGGAGAGAATTGGTTGGGCTAACCTATGTACAAGTTGTTTTGTGAATAACATCGTCGTGAAATTTCATTTGAAGAAGAGGCTATATAGGTCAATCAAGTCCTAACTAGATATATTTTAAGAGGAGAAGAGAAATAGCTTATTCTGCTGGAAGGAGCAAAAGAAGATCTCTTAAATAAAAGAAAAGGTCACAGGCTTTATAATCAGTACCTCTGCACTTGTCAAAAGGCATAAATATTCTTTCCTGACCGGAGTTGAATGCCAAAAGTTTTCCTATTTCCAGTTTTCCTTTTTATAACCTTATCCAAAAAAAAAAACAAAGAATGACGAGGTTTTCTTTAATGTGATCCTAACGCAACACTCCCACACATTTCCACAAGCAAGAGTCACTAGCACATTGCACAATACCATTATTGAAGCAGGTAATTGTTGTTTCCTTATCACACCAACCCCATTCATAATTAATCAATGAGTCCTCTTGTTGCTCTGGTTATTTAACCGACTATTTATCATAGAAAGGAACCAATTTTATCTCTTATTAGCTCAACTTTGACCTTTCTCATTAATTAAGACACAAACGTAACTAAATGGGTCCATTCTTGCCTCTAATTAGAGCCTAATGCGCTAGGCCATTTGGTGGAGATATTTGTCCTCCAAGATCCAATCATGTCTCACATAGGATCCTCGTGCATAGGAATTAGTCTACCTATGTCAAAAGCAGATAAACTGCAAATTGTTGTCTTCTGATTCTTCATCTGGAATCATCATTCTAGTAGTTTTCCTATCTCCTTGATGTAATGTTTCTCCATTTGCTTATTTACTGAGGTAATTTTATTGTTCAGTTCTTTACTTGACAATGTAACCATCTACATCATCAAAGAAGCATGTAATATGCAACTGAAGGATAAATTTATGTTGACATTCATTTAATGACAGGCAAAGACTTGGTGCAGGTTACTATACGATGTATAATGGAAATTAGTTTCATGCATTTAGTCTTTAATTCCTTTTTCACTGCAGGTTCTGGTCAGGAAGAGACAAAAGTTCAAGATAAGGATTCTGGCGGACCAGTTGGATTACCCTCTTTGCCCGCAGTGCAGAAGAAACCTGGGGTGCAGGTAAAGTCAACAACCAGTGGTTCATCTAGAGATCAATCTGATGATGATGAAGCTGAAGGAGAAGCAGAAACGACTCAAGGAGCAGATCCAACTGATGCGAAACGTGTAAGGAGGTTGGTTTATAGCTTTTGTACAAGTAGTACTGCTTAAATTGCTGTCGAATCTGAGAAAGAAGGGTCAAAAGATCTATTAATATCTTGGGATAGACGCATCATACTAGTTCTATGAGTTTCTGATGGAACTAGATGCTGTTGATTTCAATTCTTACATCTGACATAAATGATTGTGGCCAGCGGTTTGTGAAAAGTAAATGCCCTTGATTATATGCTTTCAATTTTGATTCATACATGTTATTGACTTGCATGACTACTGATGCTTTTTGAAGGTAATAAGTTTTGTTTGAATGCGCTGCTGAGGCTTAGTTATTTGTGAATAAGAGGTCCAATCAAAATCCTCTTGCTTCTTATATATGTGTAATATATATTTTTTCTTGAGTAGTTTATGTATGTATGGACACATACACGCTCACTCACACATGCATGTGTATACATATACACAAAGGCAACAGGTATGACCAACACTCAGAATGAAAATAAAGCATATATTTTGCCTAACCGTTTAAAATATAAAAAGCATGAGACCAAAAATGACTTGTTTACAGGTTGTGTATGAACCAAATAGAGCAATGGGAAAAACTTGCTTTTCGTGTTTGGTACAGTCCCTTAGTGTTGATTGCCGGAGAGGTTCTCTTAGACTTCGGCTGAATTTACTTGCGCAAAATTCTGGATCCATACCCGGTGTGGTATAAATTGTATCCTTCATTGTTTCATATTAAACCCCTCCTCTCCGCTAACGATTGCATCCTCATGTAAATATAAGTGTGCACTTCAAGTACGAGGCTTATAATAAAAGGACATGCAAGATACTTTTTGGCTTTGCCAAAAATCTAAAAGCTTCTGAGGACAATTTGGCCACTCTTGGCTGGCAAAGAGGACTGCCATTTCCTGTCTCAGAGAAGAGAGTGTCATGTCATGCTACCAATTACTGTTGCCTCCATTGAATCAGATATCTCTTTGCTTGGAAGGAAAGTGATTACACTTCAAATGGAAGGTGTCAGTATGTAAAGGCTGCTTGTCCATTACATACAGAATATTCCTTCCTTCGAGAATAATATGGTTGGAGGTGCAATGATTCACCGGTATAAGATGCTCCAACTTTTTCTGTTTAGAAACTTTTTCCTACTCGAATCATGTCCCAGTGATAATATATTCGGTAGAGGCATCCAAAATGTAAAGCTTATTATTGGTTTATCTGATGGTGAAATTTACCTGGTGAATATCTTGATAAAATCAATCCCTTTTTCTTTTATCAGAATGCTTTCAAATAGAGAATCAGCTAGACGTTCAAGGAGAAGAAAGCAGGCCCATCTTACAGAACTTGAGACACAGGTATGTTTCTTAAGTTGTGTGTAAGTTAATGTCAGTGCAAGACTATTGTCTTATGAAACCTTATTTTTGGTAGGTTTCTCAACTGAGAGTAGAAAACTCCTCCCTACTGAAACGTCTGACTGACATAAGCCAGAAATACAATGAAGCAGCTGTTGATAATCGAGTCTTAAAAGCAGATGTTGAGACATTAAGAGCGAAGGTAAGGCTACTTTAACTAGTTGTGGTTAAGAAAGTAGGTTCAGTAATTTGTTGGGAGGAAAGTGCAAGAAGACCTGCTTTGTGCATAATTGCTTTAGTTGAGCCATGGTGATGACTTTTCCCTGTAACCAGAAGAGGAAAAAAACGGGGGTGGGGGGTGGGGGGAGTTTTCCTTTGGTCCAACTCCCATTGCTCATCCAGATTGGAATTAATGAGGTGGTAATTTCATGTTGCTTTTGCCTTCTCTTTTTTGTTTTCATTTCATGCTTCTAGTGCGTATCAGGCTCCCTCAACAAAGGCAAAAATATACATAGTTTTTTGATTGGACTATAGCAGCATGATTTTTTTGTGCTTCTGCCACATACTTGAGGATACGTTTGCTGGTCGAGACAAGTTTCAGATCCGAAGAACAGGATTATCATGATGACAAAATTCTTTCATCCTGTTTTCCTTCTTAATTAAGGAGCATATAGTAGATTGATAATTTTGTAGATCTTAACAGGGGAGAGAGGAGTTGTATCATTGTTGGTGTTTCCTTTAAAAACCCATGCCTGGTATTGTTGAAAATCATCTGCTGTTAGAAACACGCATAAAAAGTTCTTCCTTCGTGTGCTGTTTGTTGTGTAGGTGAAGATGGCAGAAGAAACTGTTAAAAGAGTTACTGGGTTAAATCCCTTATTCCAAGCTATGTCTGAGATATCCTCGATAGCAATGCCATCCTTCTCTGGTAGTCCTTCTGATACATCAGCAGATGCTGCTGTGCCTGTGCAAGATGATCCGAATCATCATTACTACCAACAACTGCCAAATAATCATATGCCAACCCATGATCCTAGGATCCAAAATGGTATGGTTGATGTTCCTCCAATAGAAAGTGTACAGCAGAATCCTGCAACGGCAGCAGTTGGGGGGAATAAGATGGGTAGAACATCTTCAATGCAGCGGGTGGCTAGCTTGGAGCATCTGCAGAAGCGCATCCGTGGAGAAGCGAGTTCCTGTGGAACCCATGGCAGGGAGAACAATAAACACTGTTAAAACCACCCTAGCTGCACCGAAGAATTTGCACATGTATGTTGATAAAATTTTACTGCTTTTAACCTATCTGTGGCAGGAAAAAAGCCCATTCTTTGTATGACAACAATGCCTTCTTGGATGAGACCAATGCATTGACATCTCTTTTGTATGCTAGTTCCGACTTTTTAAAGCCATCATCTTTCCCCTTTGTGCTTGTCCATACTTAGCTTCTGTATTTTCACTTTAGCATATCCTTCAAGCTCTCAGCTTCTGTATTTTCACTTTAGCATATCCTTAAATCTCTGTCGCATTTCCCTATGTTGGAATGTTAATGGAAACCTAAAGTAACTTCACCAAACGTGTTACAGAAACAAAAATTAACTAACTTAAAAAGCTCAACATTCGTCTAGATATCATCAAGAGATCTGGGTATGAGACGCGAAGAACAAGTTTTGTTTTTATAAAACTCCAATTCAATACAAAATGAAAATATACTCGATCATGGATAAATGCATTCGAATACAAATACCTTATCGTTTCTCCCATAACCCTAAAAATAGCTATAAGCAGAGGCAGATCTAGCTTGTAATTTATGAGTTCTCGTGAATTCAGTAACCTTTGTCCGGACACCATAGAGGTATGAATAGCTGTAAATAAGCTAGAAGCTGGGTTCAGAAGATAAATATAATTTGACATTCCAAATTCAGATGCATTGATATTAAGGTGTTACGCGTCATACTGCTAAAGTTCATATAACCTAGTCGATTTTCATGCTAGTGATTATATTACGAATTTCTATTCAAATATAGATTTGGCTCACTAGTAATTTGTTATGTTGTCATGTATTTTATCCCTTGATTGTTTATATAGTGCCATCAAAATCTCATTAGGAAACTAACATAAATAACTCGAGAGAGAGAGATACAATATTTATGCAAGTAGTGCTAGAAAAAACTTGGAAGTTCGATTCTCAAAGATTACAGATTTAATTAAGGTTTTCTAGTTTTGGGATATAAATTGTTCTTTATATAAATGGTCGATTGGATTTACTGATTATTTTTTAAAATAGTTATATTATATATTGATATTGTATATGAATAGCCCAAGTAAACATTTTGGGCTCATGTCAGCCCAACTTACAAGTTACTACAAGTTCAGATAGTTTCCTGTGGTAGCCTGAACTGCTTTAAATCGTCAAAGAACAAAGAACCAACCACCCAACCAAGCAAGCAAAAAGACAAAACATTTTAAAATGTTCTCTGTGTGTGGATATCCTAACAAAGATTGTGAATGTATTTCTAGGTAAAAATATTTATTCAGATTGAATGTTTCATTAAATCATATCAACTTATAATTGTCAAGTAATTACATGACACGAGAATATATATTTATAATTATAACTGTGATAAAAAAAAAAAGAGTATATGTATATGTCATATATATATATATATATATATATATATATATATATATATATATATATATATATATATATATATATTATAATTTGGGGTAACTAAGGAAGAGATATATTTATTAGAGCAATCAAATCTACGAGGGAAGCTCAACAACATATGTACTGGGTTATTGCAAATTTTCTATTGTCTTTCGCTGGAACACGTGTATTTTAATATTAAAATATATTGTTTTATCATATTAATGATCATAAATTTATAAATGGTGAAAATGAAGATGTAACTCATGTAACCAGTAATATCATTATTTCTTACTAATTACCTCATTACAACTCTATTAATATTTTACTACTCTCTAATTTATTCTATTGAAGAAATCCTATAACTATTAATGATGGTTTCTTCCTTTTCCCGTAGAGCCGTAGAGTAGAGAAAAACGGAAGTGTGGAAAATGCTGCAGTGTATTTTGAGGTAGTAGTGAAAGAGAGAGTTGAGACGAAGAAAATTATTCAAAGTTTTCAACTAATGCAATATACAAAAGAGAGTAATATTATATTGAAGGAAGGTGTTCTTTTGGTGGAGCTTTGGACTCTTCAACTAATCCGGAGTTGTTTGAATCATACAACGTTTTTGAGCTGTTGTATCCTGAAGGAGACCAGTCAAGAGTATTACAGCTGGATCGGTGAATATTATACCGCAGTGGATCGGACTTAAATCTTCTTAAAGAAAGCGAGTCATTCGCACTTCAACCTGAATTTTTTATTTATATAATTTTTATTCATTTTATTTTCAACTACAATTTACAATATATATATTCATCGATAAATATATAACAATTTCTTCACACTAATTATGTGAAGAAATTTCTTTGAAGCTTCCACGCATCTTCAGTTCTACTACCTTTTTCTTTTTTTTTTCTTTTTTGTCAAATTCATGATTTGGTATCTTTCTAATATATAAAATTTCCACTTTAGTACGATTTGAATCTGGGATCATGAGAGGATTCTTATCGTGATAGTACCAACCGTACTTAATATTATTCTATGTTCTTTGCCCTACAAAAAAATGATTGGATTTGAAATATGATAACCAATGTATTAATATTCAAGAGTGAATAATAAAATTTCAATAAAATTTTTTAAAAAAAATCTTGTATTAGTCGAAAATATTTGAATATAAATCATAATCGGGGTGAGGGGTCAGAATGATAGGCAAGGAATGAAGAGGAGACCATTTAAATGCGAATTCATCTCGTGATTTGAAATTATGAGATGAAATCAGCGTTTGGACATGTGATTTCATCTTATGATTCTAAATCAATTCATGAAGTTTCAAATTCTGAAAAAATCTTGATTTGAAATTTCAAATCATGAGATGGACTTTCTCTAATACAAAAAAACTCACTATTTTATATATACCAACTATATTTACCAATTATTAGAGTAAATAAAATTTGTTGTTACTATTGTTACTCTTACCAACTTTTGAGAACCATGTGGGGGATTAAATTAAAGAGTAGTACACTACAACTCATATTCAATTTTAATTTTTTTTGAGCTAAAGTTCAATCAATAAATATTATATTTTTTTAGAATAGCTTTGTGATAATATATTATACCTTATTATAAACTTTTACTTATTTGGTAAGATAGTATAAGAATTGAGGAAATTTTAATAGTTTTCACAACTTATAAATTTTTATATTCATGAGAAAAAAAAAAAACTTAAAAATTTTAAATTGTATATTTAAATAAAATTTTAACTTTTTCTCATGTAATTTTATATCAAAATATTAAATTATAATTTTATTTCATAATTTTAAATTATAATTTTATCTCACATAATTAAACGATCCGAAATTCGTTGTTATGAAACTTATTTTTCTCTCCCTACGTTGCATCAGCTGGTCAAGGACGTTCGATTATTGCGTTTGTTAAATTTGCTAAATTGATGACGTATTAAAGTATTTTATACTACCCATCAACACCCCCTAAAAATTTATTATTGCGAAAGTCACCCTTTTATACGGGAAAAGAACAGCTGACGTCCAAATCTACAATAAGTAGGAGTATTTATTTTGTTTTGTGAAAAAGATATACTCCCTCTATCCCCTTCCAACTAATCTCTTATAAATTTCCCTTTTCAATTATTCATTTTAACAAATAAAAATAAATTTATTATTTTCTTTTCATATTATCTATTTATTCTTATCTATATAATAGGTTAGTAGTCAAAAATTTATATTTGAAAAACATAGTTAATACGAGTAATATAGTAAAATAACTTTCAATAAATTTTATTTTAAAGAAAGTATTAAATTAATAAAGAGCTAGTAAAAGGAAAAAAAGAAAAAGTATATGTGACGCCAAAGTGGTTAGGTGGTGATCTCATCGCTATGAAAAATAATTTTGACTAAAATTATCTCAAAATATTTATTATTTTAAAAATTAATTATATTTTAAAAATCTAACGGTTCAGTATTTAGTATTCTAAAATTACAATAATATTAAAAAAATATTAATTAATATTACCTTTTTTAAAATTTATGTAAATCTTATTCCGAAAATTTAAATATAACAAACATACTTTACTTAAAAAATTGCCTGGGTAGGTATACGGGGAACATAAAATCTTGACTAAAACTTGAACTACGTCTCATTTCCTAGGTTTTTTTTTTCTTCCCTTTTTTTAAAATAATTTACAAATACAGGTAATTTATTTCTTAGGGATAGAGAACATAATTGAATAGTCACATGATATGTGAGTCTGCATTTTACAACTTTATCATGTGCTCCTTCCATTTTCTAGATATATACAACTTCATATAGATAACGTATTATATATTTTCTTCAGTTTAAAATAAATAATTTTTAATTTTTTTTAATGATTCAAAATAATTTTTTTTTAAAATTTTAAAATATATTAATCAATTTTTTTATAAAAAATTATCCTTCTCTTTAATAAAATTTTTCAACAATTCCCTAGTTTTAAAAAAGTGTAGAAAATAGAGAAGAGACGATATTAAAAATTATTCTTTGAATTAATAATATTAACTAACTTTATGTCATACTTTAAGAATTTATTTATTCTAAATAGAGACGGAATATCTTTTTTTCACTTTAAGCATCGGACGTCCAAAGTTTAGTAAATTAATTAATTTAAATTTGTGATCAAACGACACTTAATACTTTATATTTTGAAAATTATTCTTACGATTTAAATACAATAATGTCGGGTAGCGTTGAAATACACCTTACTATTCCATTATACCTCTCGATAATAACAATGATGTATATAGACATATGTGTGTGTTTGTGTACTGAGGTAAATTTACAATTAGTTGACACTTTTCTCAAGTCCATTTTCTCACATTTTTGGGGTAATAATTTTTGAAAAAGAAGTTAATTTGATTTTCTCTAACCATTGACAAATAATATCTATTAATTTTAATTTATGTGGTTAATTTTGATTTGAAGTTTAAATTATTTTTTTTTCCTTTGAAATCTGTGATTTTAAGCATATCTCAATTTAGTGATTATGAAAGTATGCCATTACTAGTATAATCAAATTAGGTTGATTTTTTTCTTTTTTAAATTTATCAATTTTTAAAATCACAAAAGGGAAAAAGAAAAGCAGAAAAACAAAAGGTAAATAGGTGGTATATATAAAATAATGAATTTTTATTTTATAAAATATAAACTTGTTGGTTAAATTTTGCATTTGAAATCTCAAATTAAGTTTTTTGGAGAATTTGAGATTTCTTCTCATAATTTGAAATTACTAAATGAAATTGCATATCTAAATACTTATTTCATTTTATAATTTTAAATTATAATATAAAATTACATGTCCAAACACTTACTGCTGTGAAAAAATTGAAGTCATTTTGAAGAAAAGATTTTCCTCTCCTCTTAAAGAAAAAAAAAAAGAAAAAAGCTATTTTCCCTTTTAACATTAATTATTCCTTTTTATTAAGCCCAAAAAAAGAAAATGAAGAGACAATCTCCTCAGTGAATGTGTCTTCTGTGTAAACATGATTTTCCACAATTTAGATTTGGATGGATGGGGAAAATAAAATAAAGAGGTGGTATGGTTTGTGTGTCATCTCTGCCTGCACGTTCTCCTTCTCTATATATAATATTCCCAAATTCTAGTTATCATAATCGTCTCTCAACCATTCAACTCTCTTACTAATCTCTCTGCATTCCCTCACTCTTTTCCACCTGCAAACTTTTAGAGGTAAAGGGTTAAAGACTCTCCTTTCTCCCCCTTTGTGTTTTTGCTCTATTTTTTGTGAATCTTGGAAATGCCTTTTGATTTGTAAATTTGGATCTCTCTCACTTTTTTTCTTTTTGGTATTTGGGTGCTTTATTTCTTGAAAAAGTTTCAATCTTTGCGTTTTGTTCATCTGCTTTCTCTCCCATAGTGAAATATTTGTTTGACCTCTTTCTTTTTTTTTTTTTTGTTTTGTTTTTCTTTGTGTGGGTGGGTGGGTGGGTTGGGGAGGTCCTGCCAGAGGAAGTAGAAGGGAAGGTGTTGGTGAGGAGTGAATTCTCAACTGTTTTTTCAATCTTTTTGTGTGGATGCTCTGGCTCAGAAATGTTCATTGATATTTCCTTTGCCGCTATGAAATGAAAGAAATGCTAAATAGTGTTGATTTAGTATTAATTGTTCTTAATTCACTTATGAATATGTATTTCCGAGTGTCTTGGAACTTAGTTTGTAAAATACACAAATCTGCTAAGTTGTTTAAATGCTCTCACTTTTGTCTAGCTCCTCATTGCCCCAACCTTCCCTGTAGGAACTGAATCCCTAGAAATATCTCTTCTTTTGTTTAAACCAAGTCTTGTTATATCTATGACTTTCTAGCTAAGAGTCTTAATGGAGTTAAAGTTATTTGTGTCTCTGTTTATGTCATTTTAGGTTCCTCTTTAAATGTATATATTCATAAGGCTGAATAAAATTTTACAACTTCTTATACTCGCTGTGTTAGTGCCTCACCCTTGCATAGAATTGAGAAGAAAACATGGTTCATAATTCGACATTAGGGCGTTAGGAATTGTGGATATTGCCTGCTACTTGTGAGTTAATTAACTAGTTATGTTCTATTTTAGAGAAACATTATTTTACTGAGTTTAGTTTTTTCAGAATGGGAAGCTCTGGTGGTATTGATTATGGTTCTTACACTTATGAGAGTCTTGAGAGGGAACCTTACTGGCCATCTGAGAAGCTCCGTATTTCCATTACTGGGGCCGGAGGATTTATTGCTTCTCACATCGCTCGTCGTTTGAAGAGTGAGGGCCACTACATAATTGCCTCCGATTGGAAGAAGAATGAGCACATGACAGAGGATATGTTCTGTCATGAGTTTCATCTTGCGGATCTTAGGGTTATGGATAATTGCTTGAAGGTAACAAAAGGCGTTGACCATGTCTTCAACCTCGCTGCTGATATGGGTGGCATGGGTTTCATTCAGTCCAACCACTCGGTTATCTTCTATAACAACACTATGATCAGCTTCAACATGATGGAAGCTGCTAGGATTAACAGTGTCAAAAGGTCTTTATCTTTGTTTGATGCTTTTTGGTTTTTTAATTTTAGTAATTCAAGTTTAATTCGTCTTTAGGGTTTAGAAGTTCCAGGACTTGCTGTGCATTGCAATATAGCTTTATTCATCAATTTAGTTCAACTATATTCATGTGGTGTCTGACCATGATTATTCAGGTTCTTCTATGCATCAAGCGCTTGCATATATCCCGAGTTCAAACAACTTGAAACAAATGTCAGCCTGAAAGAAGCTGATGCATGGCCTGCAGAGGTTTGTTTCCTAAAAATAGAATGTTTCTTTACTATGCCATTTGAATAATTGCAAAGTAACGGTTTTTAACTTTTCTTCGGTTTTGCGTTCTAGCCTCAAGATGCTTACGGTTTGGAGAAGCTTGCCACAGAAGAATTGTGCAAACATTACAACAAAGATTTTGGAATTGAATGTCGTATTGGAAGGTTCCATAACATCTATGGGCCATTTGGAACTTGGAAAGGTAATTTATTAAAAGTCGCTGTGGACCAGACAAATTCATACTGTCTTTATATGGGTTATGAAAAGATTTTTTCTTAATTTTTTTTCTGCATCTCAGGTGGAAGGGAAAAAGCTCCTGCTGCTTTTTGTAGAAAAGCCCAAACTGCAACGGATAAGTTTGAAATGTGGGGAGATGGACTTCAAACACGTTCATTCACCTTCATTGATGAGTGTGTTGAAGGTGTTCTCAGGTGAGCACAGACAAATCATCATTTCTTTGTGCAATTAAAGCAATCAATTGAGAATAAGTTACTAACAATAGCCACTTATTCTGAATTATTGGAAAAGTCATGTTTTAAGGCTGTATATGCTTTGACTGCTTAAACCGGATTCAATTATGAGAATAACGCAATCTCCTTTTATGAAACTTTTTGCTTTGGGAACGTGTATACTGATAACATCGATTTCATTAGGGGGGTTTTTCATTTTTACTGTAGAATAAAAATAAAATAAATCTAGCTATAGTGTAGTTTAAACGAATCAATTTTAGTAGTCAATGTTGGAAACTTTTGTCTGAATGGCATGTTTTACTTATGTCCTCCGTTGAAGTGTCGTATTCAAGTGAGAACTCCATCACTTGTGTAATGATTTTACATCAAAATAAATCCTTAGCTCACATGAATGATCATATTCTCATTTATGTTTTATTCTTTATATAGATTGACAAAATCTGACTTCCGGGAGCCAGTGAACATTGGAAGTGATGAGATGGTCAGCATGAACGAGATGGCTGAGATGGTTCTCAGCTTTGAGGACAAGAAGCTTCCTATCCACCACATTCCTGGACCAGAAGGTGTCCGTGGTCGCAACTCAGACAACACACTGATAAAAGAGAGGCTTGGTTGGGCTCCAACAATGAAATTGAAGGTACTGTTCAGCTCTTTGCTGCTGACATTGTAAAATTCTTCCAGATTTACTTTATCTGAAATGATGTTGACATTTGCATACGGCAAAACTATGTTCTGTGCCATGTATAAACTAATGATCACTCTCCGAATGCAGGATGGTCTGAGAATTACTTACTTCTGGATCAAGGAGCAGATCGAGAAAGAGAAATCTCAAGGAGTTGATACTGCAACCTATGGATCCTCAAAGGTGGTGGGCACCCAAGCTCCAGTTGAGCTTGGTTCCCTTCGTGCTGCTGATGGCAAGGAATAAGCTCATCCCTTCTGTTGATGTTTCAATTTGGAAGGCATTACTGCATTATGTAATATGGCATCGTAGAAGAATGTGTTAAATTCTGGTAATTGTTGGCATTTCTTAGATTTGAGCATGTCGATGTAATCTAAACCCCCTCGGCCTTGTGAAGGGGATAGTTTAATGCTTCAGCTGTATTTATCAGTGGTTTAAAAAGATATCTCTATCTGAGAATTGAATAACTGGCAGTGGATCCTTTAATTTCTTTTTACATTAGTTCAGGATCTTGCCATTATGCTATTGGTGATCATGTATGTCATGTAATCAGATTGTTACCTGGATAAGTTTTTAAGATATGTGATATTTCAGTGCAAAGTTTTTGAATCATCAAAGTCTTTCTGACTCGGTCTGGCTCCGGTCACCCTGTGCGACTGACGCTTCAAAAGGCGAAACTCTCGGTCGTAGTTTGGCTACCTATTTTCATTAGGGGTCTTTAGTCTTTTGATTAGAGTAGGGGTTGCAAGAGCAGAGCGTACTATCCTGTCATAGTCATGAATCTATTTATAGTCCCGACTGTTGTCATAATCAACCAAGGTAGCAATGAGACTGAAGTTTTGTTAAGGATACTGAATCTTCATCTAGATTGCATAGAAAAGGTTTTGAAATTGTTGTTGCTGCCTGGACAGAAGTTTTGAAATTAGTATTGCTTCGTTTGTTCCAATTAATGTGACAATTCTTTTTTTAAAGACTCTTTTCTATATTTAGGACTTGCTTCATTTACTTTTATTTGTCAATTATATTAAAAATTTATTTTCGTTTTTACTTTTCACTTTTAACATATCAAGAGAAAAGCTTTTTTTTTTAATATGTATTTTGCCCTCGGTATTAATTACTCGCTCCAAGTTATTTTTCAAAATAATTTTAATTAATATGAATATTATAGTAAAACACGTTGTTTCTTAAGAAGCGTGTAAAGTTCAAACCAGTAAAAGTGAATGGAGGGGGTAACATCTTAACTTTAAAAGTTTTATTCTACTCTTATTGAAATGATTTACGATCACACAAATGTCTTTGGCTTATTTTAGACCACAAATTTTAAATTTTTTTAATTTTTTTAATTTTATCCTATTAGCTATCATATTTTATCCACTAACATTTTTTTTATTATTTTATTGAGAATTTTTTAAAAATAATCTCTCTACCTTCGAGAAACAAAAATAAATATGCGTAAACTCTGTTCCTTGTATTTCACTTAATAAAATTTCACTAATAGGACCACAACCAATTGACACCATGTGAAAAGTGCAGTTTCCACAGTACGAAAATCTTTGCAATAAAGGTACATTAATAACCCTATTTAATTCTTGCAAATAACAAAAACAAAATTATTTTTTAATATTATCTTTGATCATGTTTCAAGTCACTAATAGATGAAATTCTTAAAAGAAACATAGAAAGGGGACTGCTCCGTCCAGTTCAATTTTACTAGTCATGTCTTTTTCTAAAAAATATTAACCAAAAAGTTAATTAAATTAAATTATTTTTATTTATTTTAATTTAATATTATTCCTTTTTTCACTATTATCTCACATTTATTGGTTAAGAATATAATTAATCATATTCTATTTTTTTTAAAATAACAACTATTTGTAAATCAAACGACAAAGGAATCGGAGGGAGTACATGTTTGTCCTAGTTATTACAAAATAGCTTTCCGTATTTCTTGAGTGGTCCTTTTTATAGTATCATATATGGATCATAAATTTCCACAGGCCACAATTCATACACTTTTTTCAAAATAGTCCTATTTCCTATAATCAACTTTTTCAGTGTCTCAATAGCCAAAGATTCATCAAGTAGAACAAAGTGAAGTGGCTAATGGTATGATTCAACAGTACTCAAACCAACAGAAGCAGCCACATGAATTCCACATTTGCAACAACCTTTTATTGGTTGGATCTTCTTTTGTGGTTGGGCCATGTGTGGGAAAAGAAGAAAGAGGCACAAAATATATAATCAAGATCTAGAAGAATGGACAAATTTAATTGTGAGGGACCTTAATACATCGGCAATATTGTATGATTCGAATATTATAAATTTGAATTCCTATCTTTTTAATAATGCATGAAGTCTAATTTTATAGGTATCAAATATTTTTATTCACCATGAGAAGAAATTAATTGACATTATTTATGATTAGGCAATATTCTTAAATTTGAAATTATCACAATTCACTCGCTTCAATATACAAAAGTTAAGCTAAAATTATTAGGTTCAGATGAACTCATAACTTGTGCATGCGTTACTCTCGCCTCTCTGAATATATGATACCATTTTATCAAAAGTGAATATTTGTATTTTATGTATGATTAGATAGATAGTAATTGGTTGGATCGGAAGGAATGATGATATATAAAGGAAATATTGAATTATGCAGCGACATATATATATATATATTTGAAGCGTTTGATGATGTCAATCTTATTTAATTATTGTTCGACCTCTGCTATAGCATAAATGACAAGATTGATTTGATAAGCATACACCACCAAATTCACATATGATTGACATCCTCCAATCATTCACTTGCTACTGGACTTAAACTAAACCTAATTTTTAGGGAAGTTTTTGAAAGTTCAAGGATTTTTCTCATGGTCAAGTTAAAGAAATTTATTCTAAATTTCACAAATAAACACTGATTTTGCAAGTTCAGACACAATTATTTGCAAACGGTGTTGGGCAGATACCCAAAACAACAAATAAACAAACACAAGTTCCACATGGCAAATAGGGTCCCTAGCTAATTATTGAGATTCTAAAACATGTGATTCCTGACCAGCTATACGATATGTTCCTTGTCTATTGTGTCACTGTCATGTGTGGGTCATATTTTGCATTGTTTGCTCATCATTCATTTTTTCTTTAATATAAAGACGAGGAGATTATCAGAAGGAAAACGTACAAAAACGTGATATGAGTGTTAGAGTTATCTTTTCGAGATCGTCCTATGATGTGATCAGACGAACGAGATTTTTATTAAAATTTGAAAATGAAGAAATTATAAAAGAAAAAAAAGAGTGACTCACCCTTAATGAATCTTAGGCAAACTAAATATAAATTAGTCGAACCAATGTCAGATAATTAAAATCTATTTTGAAGGGTGTCGGCAAGGGTAGGTGAAAGTAGAAGGCCTTGGGGATCTTTGTTTTGAAGCTAATTTTCCATGTGCTACAACTACAATGGAGCATTGCAATTAGCACATGAAATAACTTGTGTCACTAAATTTATATCCTGAACAAAATTTATGTCTTGCAGATTTCTTTTGTATTTTATCTGCTGTCAACGGCATTTTCAACTATTCTTTTGTTATGTAAGTGTCAAAAGACAATATAAAGACTACGAATTTGAGGGGGGAAAATTAAAAATCACCCCAAATAGAAGCATTTGTGTGAATGACCCGGTTCGCAGTAGGGTCAACTCGATAAATGGCGCAACCGGGACCAAAGCCCATCCAATTTACACCCGGGTCTGATCTGCATCATATTTAAAGCTCCAAACTCCAGTTGGACTTGTACTATCTCCGACTATATACTTCTCTTCTAGAACAATGAATGAGAGATATAGGAAAAAAGGTTCACTAATCACCAACAAGACAACTACATTTACTTTTGTCATTATGTTAAGTTCTTTGGCCAGTGAGATGGTAAACACTTGTTAACTATGAGAGCAGAAGGCGTGAACTTCTCTAGGAAAAAAGTAGTGTTGATTATTATATTGACAGCTAATTAATATATGGACTCGAGAAACCTACTCCATCCTTAAAACTATATAGGAACACATTTAAAGTAGAAGAAATTTAACAAGTTGTGTGTCAAAATCTAAGATAAATTTCATGGGATGAGTTTGTGAACTTCTCTGGAATAACTTATATTGAGAGGTGTATTTGAAGGCACATCACAGTATACCTTCAATTGCCAAGATCATGAAAAGTTGGGTTAACTTCAAGTTGAGCAGCAAACTTCTCAAGGATCTCCTTCAGAAAAAGCAAGAATTTGTCCTTCTCTGATGTTTTTGCATCAGTGTCTCCATTTTCTATATCACCTAATACAACATCATATAGAAGAATCACCACTTCATCATTCTTCAAAGGTGGCAAGCCCAATGATGCTCCATTTTTCTCGAGATAATGCCGAATGACATCTTTTGTACTTAGACTCTCTTTCTCTTCCTGTTTTTCCTGCATTATCTTCTCTACTGTCTCACTTAGTTCCTTTTCATCAGCCAGAATCTGCATTTATGACCAGTTGAACAGATTAGACAAAACAGGGAGAAAGAAAGATCCACTGGGATTATGGAAATTCTCCAATTGAAAAGTCTAATCCACTGGTAATGCCCACTATTCAACCAAGCTGCTGAGAAATCCAGCTTAGCTCAAAGCTATTTGAACATTAAAAATGCTGAACAGTACATACCTTTATCTTACTCACCAGGCTATTTGAACATTAAAAATGCTGAACAGGAAGATATAAAGAGCATATGAAGTGCCATGTTAACAAAATGTGCATGTATCACAATGAATGCAGTTATGTTTACTTCAACAAAGATTTAGGTACAAAAAAATGAGTCAAGTAGCTACCTTTCTTAACTTGGAACCATTATTGATCTTGATTTTCTGCAGCACAACCACAGGATTCTCAGCAAGAACATCTGCCAGCTCCTGAAGCACAGGTTGAAGTAAATGGGCGAATTGGGCTTGCCCCAATTCGTCCTCTCCTTCAGCTTCATGCCTCTTTAAAATGTCACTTAGTAGAGGAAACTCTGCTCAACAACAAAGCTAGAATTTAGCATAGAAATAGGCTGTCAACAAAATTTGATTGAGCTGCACAGAAACCAGCTGCCACAGCTAGGTTCCAATCTTTTCGGACAGGAATATAAAGGGAATAATGCCATATAAGATGGAACAAAAGGAATAGTTCAAATGACTATGAAACAGTTGGTATTTTCCGAAAAACTAATATCATGATATTAGATTCTTAAAACAAACACTGAGGAGAAAAACTAATCTAGATGAAAGATTCTCATTAAAACCATATAGCACATGCTTCTCAGTTAAAAACTTTGAAACTTTAATGAAGTGCAATAAACAGTATGAACCCTCGAGACAAAAACATATATTATAGGAAGAAAAATAAGATGGTGCTCGGACCTTACAAGGGTGAAATATATATATCTACCATTTCATTTGACTTTTGAATAGATGGTGCATTGAGTTGTATCTAACTTCTCAATGGGTTGTGCAGTAAAATTATGATATTTATCATTAAGAATAACAATAAAAATTATTAGAACAATATGGAAACAGATTTCAATTTCTTATAGTTAACTTAAACATTATAAAATCAACTAGTTTTGTTTACATTATATGGAATTTTCTCTAGTGTGGAGATAGATTACGACTTATATTTAAACTGTAGCTCAAAGCTTGATATCTCTATCCTTCCCAGACTTATGAAATCAGATGAAACTGTGAGATTTAAAAAAAAAACAGGAGTATATGATTAGGCTTGAATTCTTTGCACAGTATATCAACTGCAGAATGAAGGGTGTCTTGGATCGAATGTGAAGCTGCTAATGCCTAACAATTATGGTGATGGGTGATATATAAGAGAGCAGCAGAGAGATCAAAGATATACCTGATTATTTTTAAATAAAAACACTATTTTGCCATCAAATTCAATGGATGGGTAAGCTGTTCGCTCTATGATGTCAAAGCGTTTAGTTTCCATATAAATTAAAAGTTAAGGAGCAAAAAGTCAAAAGCTATATGTTGAGGGGTACTGCTGCATTTTCTGTTAAGAAATAATATTTGCAGAATATTGCATATGCAGAAACATATAATGTCAAATGAATATACATAGAAAAAAGGGGTTTTGAGTGCCCTTCATCATTTGAACGCATTTAATTTTTCTGATGAAGTCATTTGAATGTATTCAATAATGTCCAGCAATGCTAGAGAATGAACAGTGTTTTGATGTTCTTTATTAGGGAGAAGGGGAGCAAACCTGAAAGAGGAGGAATTCCCATCTCAACACCCATGTGAAAGAGACCTTCCCGTATTTGATTTCTTTTGATCTTTCCTCTATCTTCTGTGTCTAAATCTGTGAAAAGATTCTCAGCCAACATGGCAAAGTCATCTTCATCTTCCAAAAACATTTGAAGAGTTTTTCCATCCAAAATTGCAACGACTATAGGATCATCTGAACGTGCATACAGGAAATCAGTATGTTTTTCATTTCATCTAATAAAATTGGATCACTGATCAAATGAACAGAAAGACAAGTATGGCACTTAAATATCCAATCCAGCGTAGAAGCATACAAAAAGACACCAATAACATACATAGCCAATTTCAAAGAGCATGGAGTTCATATAGTCAAGGTTTGAGCATATTTATTTTCCATAAATTGCAAGCCATTCAAGAGATTATCCTTTTCCTGAGATTGCAATGTTTAGTTCAACTTCATACAAATAAAAAACAAAATTGCAATGTTTAGTTCAAAGAGAACTACTTAGTTCTTTTAACAGTTACTTGTCTTACAATCTCCATAGGAAGCAGCTTTGTAAAGTGCAGTTACTTGAAATGTTAGCTTCCAGTCCATTTAGAAGTTTAGATATTCTTAGACTCTTAGAGCATCTTTGGGAATTTGGAATGCACCAAAATCAATCTTTAGAACTATGACATAAGACATCTGAGCCGAAGGTCTATCGAAAACAGTCTCTCTACCCCACAAAGATAGGGGAAAGGTCGTACATCTTACCCTCTCCAGACCCGCTTATCAGACTAAAACTGGGTATGTTGTTGTTGTTGCTATTATGACATAAGACATCTGATCAAACTGTCTTAAGCAAGATTTGGAATATCAAGGAGTGAACTACTTAGTTCGTTTAACAAGTTACTTCACTTACAATCTCCATAGGAAGCATCTTTGTAAAAGTGCAACTACTTGAGGTTAGCTTGCCGTCCATTCAGAGGTTTAGGTAGTCTTAGCGCATATTTGGGATGCACCAAAACTATTTTTTTAGAACTATGTACATAAGACATGTGATCAATCTGTCTTAAGTAAGATTTGCAATACCGAAAGAGCAGTGTTATCAAAAGCGAAAAGCGCAAAAAAGCTCTAAGGTCCATTGGGGCTTTAAGCGCAAACCGCTTAGCTTTAATGAGAAAAGAACAAAGGGAGAAAACATACATATATATATATATATATATATATACATACATATAACCCAAGACTAATAATTATAAGCATGAATAACAAATATATGGACAAAGAAATTGAATTTTTTTAGGATTAAGTGAAATATCAATTGTTTAGTGTCGACTCTTCAGGAAACGCTCATTTGCAAGGAAAAGTTTGTCTTAGAGCCCTAATGATGACACTAAAGCACACATTAAGCGACGCGAAGCGCTCAACATGTTTTGAGCCTCGCTTCAGGGCTTAAGCGCGTCTTTGACAATACTGCAAAAGAGTGTTGCACATATTAGTCACTATTACAGGAAAGGGGAAGCTTGTCACTTCAAAAGAGTTGTGAACTGAACAAGTTCTAAAAGTATTTTCTAACCTACAAGTAACAACATAACAACGGCAGGACTGCAACTTTTCACTCGTAATTAATAACTGGGGGCTTCACTTTCAGCTCATCAATTCACCATATGAGAGAACCGAGAGTGTAGGATTCTCTTCAGACTTTATGCCAATAAGACCTTGGCTTTTAAATACAACAAATTTCCAATGGTTAGCTCCAACCATCATCAGACAGTATGTTTTCATATCGTTCATTAACAAATGAAATGTTTACAATCAATATTACAGTCAGCTTGCTTCAACTTTTCATGATAGCTTTAATAAAAGCATAAAATGATTAGTTGCATAACTTTTCAAAGGAAAAAGATCTCTATTCATTAAACTTTATATGATCACACATAATGCAATCTTCTGAATGGCCTAAATGAAAAAGTGGGTTATCTGGACTCATGCAAGCCACCTGCAGATGTTCAGAAAACAAACCTTAGAAAAGTTTTTGGCAAGTTTCCAGGATATTATGACCCTCAAGAAAAGCTCAGAAACAATCTTTCATGCTATACTTTACTGGTGGCACGAGTAACAAACAGAATTAGCTAAGCTCTTGCAGGATGGATACATCAATACTCCTGATCTCCACGCTCAACACCCCTTCCCCTCCCAAAAGAAAATGAAATAAGAAAACAGGATCCTAATTTGTTCAAAATGTATAAAATAGTAATAACATCATGGACATACATGTACAAATACTAGCATGCATGATCAGATCTAAGGCATTAATACTGCATCGATAGAGCTTATTATCACTTGACCTTGGATTTCGTATGTCCTCTTAACTAGCAAAATACCAATCAACTACATCTCAATCTCAAACTAGCTGGGGTTGACTATATGAATCCTCTGTTAAAGCCCATATCATTCCAATAGGAGTTCCCTAAAACTTGAGATTCTCTAAATCTTACATTGGGATACCAATATACAGGATTATTTCTTTCCCCATAAATAATAAATAGAGTTAAACAAGGCAAAAAAGGATTCTCTGCTAACCCGAGGTTTTGGCGAGTAGAGTAAGACTTCATCATTGCAGTAACTCTGAATAAGTGAACAGACTGAAGGTCTTACAAGAAACGAGCAAATTAATCATAGTTAGCCTTGGCCTAGAGGGGTACAAAGTTGAGAAAACACAATATGCCCACGCCCCTCACCGCGACCTTATTAAGAAAACATGCATGAATGATGATTTAGCAAGAGCTATCCAACTGCTAGTATCACCTAAACCTTTCATATCTAAGGAATTGTTGATAATCTGATCATCTAATTGCTCAAGCGAAACCATGAATATCTCCTCTTCAATTTCATCCTCATTGTGCTCTTTAAAATGACACTTGAGATTCAATTGTGTATAATTATATAAATACATTTCTTGTCAGATTCCTTATCCATCACCAAAAGATTATCATTTTTCACTTTCTAGTAGCAATATAAATTCACTATTAAGATTGCCAAAAAAAAAGGAAGTTCACAAATTGTATCACTCTATTTTTCGTGTGGAGTAGCTTTTAGTTCATCACAGAGAAAAATGTACTAATTTATGTCCACTTTACCTTTATTTGTGAATTGACCCCTGAGCAATGACATACAACAATTATACTGGTAGGCAAGAGGCACAGCACTGAAGCATACGTTGATCCCACGCTACTAAGCAGGAACAAATAGGTACACTCTTTTCCTTAGAAAAAAGAAAATACATTGAAACAAAATAAAGAGAAATGAAACAGTATCAGCATCAAATAGAAAATACTACCAAAAATTTTAGTTTCTTGGCTCTTTAAAGTGAAGGGAAGCTTACATGAAAAGAAAATGGAACAATGAGATACTACTTTGCAGTTTGCAAAACAAATAGACCCGATTTATTAGCATTTCTTTCTTAAATCCAAATCAATAAGCATTTCTAGTTCCAATGAAAACATATAAGTTTTGACATATGTAAAAGAACACAGAGTAGAACCAAAACATACAGAATTGGGCAAATAATACAGGAATGACAATTCAAAATCCACACCTACTTCTAAGGAGAGCTAACAAAATTTAATACAATATCACCATTTGATGATTACAAAAAATATCATAGATGCTTCATTGCAAAACTTTGTCAGTTTTGACTACTTTAGGGTCTTTTAGACTAAATCGGACATAAATTGCTTCTCCTTTGACAATAAAATTTAAATACTTAAACTACACAAACAGGGCTAATGGGATCTCTTCCCAGTAAAGTTGAGGATACAAGACAGTGAAAAGTTTTTGCTAAAGATTCTTACTTTCTCCGACTAAAGTGAAAATGGCCGAAAAATTATGGGACGGAGGGAGCCCCTGAAATTCCGACTTGACAAATGTAATAATAATCTAATTTTCTTCTCCGGTAGTTTAATCTTTTGATCAATTAATAATAATTTCATCCTAGTACAATATAAAGTACTTCTGAACAAGTCAACACACTCACCTTGGAGCTCGTTCGCAATGGCGTCGACGTAATTCCGGAGCACAGACGAGGCATTTTCACGATCGAGCTGTTCACGGCGGAATTCAAGGTCATCGGAGACACCGAGGCGTTTGAGAGCAGCGGACTTGAGAGTATCCGGCAATGAGAAGCCGAAGAGTGACTCTGAGACTTTGGAATCTGCGAAATCGAGAAGCTGAGCACCGGTGAGTGAGCTGCCGGCCGGTGACGGTAACGATAGATTGACCGCTCTGAGCTGCGTTCCGTCCAAAACCGTCAATCCTCCGTCCGACATTTTCCTTTTAATGAGAGAGAGAGAGTGTGTGTATTTTTCAGAAGTCTTGAATTGGCTGAGAGTAAAAGAAACGTAAACGCGTTGTAAAGCACCTTTGTTTGAAAAGGAAGGAAACCGGAGTCTATATATTTCCCTTTTAATTCTTCTGACCTTTGCACGCTTTGTTTCAACGGTTTTTCTGCATACGTCCCCTTAACCATAGTTATAATTAGACATTTTTAGATTATAAGGTTAATCACGATAAATTAGGAGGGTGTTTGGCAAACTTGTAAGCTGGTAAAATTGATCTATAAGTACTTTTTTAGTTTATTTAGGTATATTAAGGTTGTTTGGTAGGGTATATAAAGATAATGTTGAATAGAGTATATAAATAATTTTGAAATCAGTTATGGCAACATTACATTTTAAGGTAAAATGTTCGTCCCTAATTCAACACATAAAGTATATTACATAGTCCAAGATTGGGGATTTACCCATTCAATAACTTCGGCTCTGGACATTTCTAAAATGGGGACTATCGAGTAAATTCAATATAATAGACATATGTTGGCATTCTAGTCTTCCTTCTTCTTTCAGAGTTTATCCGAAAGAGAATGCAGTACTTCTTGGTCGTGAATATCTGAACTGGTTGTTTGTTGTTCAAGGATTCTTGTTTAGACAATTCATACCATCCATACATAGTGTTTTGATCTAAAATTTCGATTCTTTTGTATTTCAGCAATTACATATTCTTCCATGAAGCTAAGGTCCAAAATATGAAAGAAACAAGCGTTTCCACGACTCTACCACCCAGTCAATTCTGTTCCACTTAATCCTTCTTTCATAGCCACATATCTTTCCTTCTAAAGAATGGTCTTTTTTTTGTTACATGAATCAAATTTTCAGAAAAACCATCTTTTTCTCAACAGTATCTTTGTCATTTCACTACATAAATTCTAAAAGAATTATTTTTTATAAAAGCATCCTCCATGTTCTTTAGTTTGTATTCTTTCAGGCCAGTTATGTCTTTAATTATGTTTATACATGTATTAAAAACTATTTAATTGGTAATATCATAATTTTTTATGTGTATTAGTTACATAGGATAATACCAACTAAAGTGTATAATTTATATTTATAATAGCTATATACAATATTAGTAATACCAAAACTAATACATGCATTATTTTCTCTAATATATTCTATCAAACGACCTTTAATATGCTTATAAGCCCAAATCAACTAAGAGCTCGTTTGAATTAGCTTTAAGAAAATAACTTTTAAGTAAAATGCTTAAAAGTCAAAAAGTAAAAAAGTTGTGATACCCAAACTAACAGTTTTTTATTTGTTTTACACAATTGTTAACTTTGTCAAACACTTAAAATAGCTAAAAACAATAAAATAAAAGCTCCTAAGCCTATAACGGTAAGTCAGTGCAACACCTACTCAAGTGAACTAGACCAAGTTTAGAGGGTCAAGTAGGTGCAATACCTACACGTATTAAAGTTGGTCCAACAAAGTGACATCAAATCTATCCAAAAATTCTAAGTGAATTAAGGCCCTTTAACTCAATCCAAACAAACTCTAAAAGTCATAAACCAGTTATTCTCAACTGTTTAACGAAATATTTTACTATTTTACCTTTAACTTTTTTTTTCTAGTCCTCAAAATGTCTTAACCATAATATAACTCCTAACTCTCTCTTCACTTCATATTCATCATAGGGCTGCGTATCGGTCGATTCAGTTCGATTTTGAAAGTTATCAGTTTTACTTATCGATTATCGGTTTGTAGACATGCTAAACTGTTAAAAAACTATTAAGATATCGATTAATCGATTATTGATCGTTATCGGTTCGGTTATCGAGTTAACCGTTAAGATCTCACATGAAAAATCTCATAAATAATAAGTATGTTTAGCTAGAAAAAAGTGGGTGAAAAGAGAAAAAATATATAGAACTAACTCAACTAAAACAATCAACTTTAATTTAGATTAAAACACCATCCTCTTCACTTTTCATCGACACCCATTTCATCTTCTCATTTGGATACTTTATACATTGAAGGCTAAAATTATAATTTAATTCTTATCGGGTTATCGATTCACCCGTTAAAAAAAAAGTGATCAAATCGATAACCGAACCAATAACCCAATAACTTCGGATAGTAAACCGATAATCAAACCGTTAAACTAATTACCCGAATCATTAATCTAATAACTCAATTATCGGTTCGAGTTATTGATTTAACCGTTAATTTGCACACTCCTAATTCATCGTTCCTTCTTTTTGTTACACAAATACTTTTAAATTTATATTTTTATAACAAAAATTTAAGGATATTTTAATCAATCAAACAAAAAAATGAATTACCGACATTTTCTTATCAAATCCACCATTTGTTAATTCAACACTTTTATTCAAGCAACTAATTGTTTATCTATAAAATCAATTTCTAACTCAAAAATATCTTACAGCATCTAAAATCCATCAACTATATGTAATCAACTAATCTAAACAGGCTCAAAATATAATTAGTTATAAATATCTATAATTTAATACATGTGAGTTTTTATAATAGCTGGTGTGGTATCCGAAAAATTCAATGCCTTTACTTGGGGGCGAAGCTAAATTATAAGAAGTGGGTTAACTTAAATCCAATTAAAACTCAAATTTATAAACTTCAAATAGAACTTTGCCTTTATTTAGCTTTACTCCTTTCTTTCTTTCTTTTTTTTATTTTGTTTTTGAAATTTTGATATTAAAAAAAAGAAAATTAAGAAAGAAAATTATATTTATAAATAAAGAATTGAACTTTCATACGAGTAAAAAACTATTTAGCCCTACTCAATACATGAACTATAGTAAATTAATTAATCACATTCAAGCCTCTAAATTTATGTCTAACCCATATGCAATATGTCTACTTATGATTTGAATAATAACCCTCCAAATATTTTATGTGTACTGTTTCCAATTTATTTGTTTACTTTTCTTTTTTCTATTGATCTTTTATGAAAAATATCACATGACTAAAATAATATTTTTAATGGACTACAAATTAAATCACCCTTAACAAGCTAATGGAACGGTGAGCTATAAATAGCTACAAATAGCTACAAAGATATATTATTAGTTGTTACTATAGCAAAACTTCGCTGGCGCTGTTTGTTTAAAAATTGTATGACTGTTATAGAGAGGTATCGTTATATATATATATTAATATTTGACGTTTAAATCTTATTTAGATGTTATAGGTAAAAGTACATAAAAATTAATTTAATGATTTTATATAACAAGAAGAAAAAATGTATTTGTTAACCAATTTAACTAAAAAAAAATAGAGTATGAATATAAAGTCAAACACATTAAAAATTAATGATTATTGTCATAAGCATTTTAATATTTTTTAATACGTAATATATTTTATATAATATTATTGCATAATATTTGAGTATGACTATTATATCGGGATAATTTACAAAGAATGCATTGTTATACTGAATGTCACTATTGTTACAGATAGAATGATGTTACTAAGAAGTAAAATATAACATGAAAAATTGATTTTGTAGAAAATACGTTATACCTAACGAACTAGCACAGTTGTGGGACTCTCGCTAGTATTGACCTCCTAAACTAGTATCGATGGTAGCTCCTCGGATGAGTCTTTGTTTAGGTAGGAGTAAGTTTTTGCAATCTTAACACACTAACAAAAAACCGCTTTCAGTAAGTCTGTTCTTTAATTACAGTCATCGGGCCGCTTCGGGATAACTTCTACCACATGAACACTCTTTGAATTAGAAAATTAGATTATTACAGTGAAATATCGTTATAACGAAGTTTGACTGGACCTCATCTAATAAGAAATTAATTAGCATCATAAAATGATCAATATTGTCCATAAGATATTTTACCTTCTCAAACAAATATCACAAAATACTCATTTTTGTAATATAAAATTAGGTAGTAATACTTATGTCATAAAAGAAGTAGAGACCCGTTTTCACCGTGAAATTTTTTCACTTTTTCCAATTCTTTTTCCTCACTTTATTAAAAATTTTAAAAACACCCAAACTTTATCTTCCATTCACTATATTTTTCTTCTTTAAATTTTATCCTAATTTTTTCTTTTATTAAAATGACCCATTTAAATTATATTTCCTCAAAAACCCCAACTCAACTCGGTGCTCGCTTAACCGCATATCAATTCTCCTTTTCTGCCGCCTCTGTAGCTCCCAACGCTCCGCTCAATCAGGTAAATTCTTGTACAATCTGTAAGCATAAATTGCTTCAGTACAGGCAATTAAGTATAATCGCTCGATTCATGTTTCCTTCAGGCATTTGACTGAATATTTTCCTTTTTTTTTGAAGACGTATAATGTTGAGCTTCCATGTGTCTATCTTGTCTGTTACGAAGTTCAGTTCTGGGCTTCTTTTTTCTTACCCCCTTTTAAAAGCTTTGGGGAACTGTGAATAATTTGAGCTTCTTTTCGCCGACATGGATAACGACTTGTTGATGTCTCTGGAATTTTAAATATTCAGTACTCCCTCCATCCTAAAATACTTACATTTCGCTTCCCCAGAGTAATTTGACTAATATTCAAAGCTAAATTACATAAGAATAACTCTGTATTTAAAAATAAAATTTAGGTATTTGAAAATGGTACTAAAAGTACTATAAATAGGAATTTCTCATATTAGTATGCTGAAAAATACATGTTAAAATTAAAATGTTGGTCAAAGTTCATGTAATTTTGGTCAAAGTTCATGTAATTTGAATCTCGAGAAGCTAAACATTGATAAGTATTTTGGGTCGGAGGGAGTAGAATTTGATTTTAGGCTCAATAGGTAATACACTTTCCATGTATATGAATTAGGTATGAATACTTCTTGCTAATCCTTCAAAATACACACTGATAATTGAGAATATTGGATAGTGGGTACTTAACTATACTCATACCTGGTTACATACTTGTCCTTGAGTTCATATGACGTAGTTTACAATTACCCCGGTACATTATTATGGTTTGAAGTGGTGTCAGATATATATTCTGTCCCATCTTGAGGAAGAAATTTAGTGATTCCCAGCTAGTGTGGAGTGTGGAACATAGAAAATGTTTTTATGCGGATACGTAAATAGGATTCTTGTGAAGTGACATTAATATGGGGAATGCCGAAATTTTAGTTTCGTTTGGTCAGTTTCTGGTTTGTAACTGTGGTCTAATGAGAAGAAATGGTTAATAGTGAAGGGAAAAGGGCATTAAGGTAAACTTTAAGCATCACAAACTCTTTGATATTATATCCGGGGGATGATGCTAAGTAGTTTAGAGAATGCGTAAGTTCCTTTCCTTGGTTGTGCTAGTAACACATGGTTCTAGAAGTAGTTTAGAGAACGCCTAAATTCCTTTCACTACTCCTTTCTTGGAGCTGTAGTGAAATTTCTGTCTTAGGCTTTTACCGAGTAGCAGCACTGTGCTACTGCATGTATGATGCAACAACAATATACCCTATATAGTTCCACAAGTAGGGTCTGTGGAGGGTGGGTGTACGCAGACTTTACCCCTAACCTTGTGGGGTAGAGAGGTTTAGATAGACCCTCCGCTCAAGGAAAACATTTTTCATAAAACGGTTTGAAAGAAATGCTACTGCATTTATGATAAAAAATGAAAAAGCAGACTTCATACAGATTTGTATTTTATAGTACTTTTTGTTTGATCCAATATCTAGGTTCTGTTTGAGGCTTTGGAGCTTGAGCCACAATGAAACTGGAAATGGTTTCTTGGGCTGTTTTTTCTTGCAGAATGTGCATTGCCTGTTAATTGTGCAGAGACGGGAACGATAACAGTTTTCCAGTACTTTCTTTTTGGGTTTCTCATTAAACTGTTTGGGATGTATTTTAATATGGGGAGAAGCAAATCTTGATGTGCAACTTATCAAAAAAGTAAAGTCTTGATATGCATGTTTGAAGAAATATTATTCAGTATGTAGGTTGGTCTAGTTGTAGTTTATGGCAAAGACAGTTTGGAGTTCCCTTTGATTATGACTTGGGTCAAGACAGAGCGTTGCCTATTTTTTGAAGGAGCAGAAAAGGGGAAATGATTTTGTTCTTTTAGAAGCTGGGAAATGGTTTTTCTTGTTCCTTAAGTCTACAGAACCAAAAAGAAGAAGAAAAGAAGCTCTTATTCCATTGAGTTACGTGAAATCATCTTGTCTGGGTCCTTCAACCTACCCAAACCCCTCTCCTTTAGGCCTGTTTAGAAACAATTGTCCTTCATAGTGGAGGAATATATTCTGGCTTTTCCTCTTCCTTCATTTGTAATGTAAGACCACCCTCCTTGAGGATTGGCCGATGTGTGAAAGAGTGGACCACAAGAAGGATTTGGCATCAGTGACATGAAGAATGTGAAATACATACTACTCCTTTAACGATTTTTGTGGTGTGTTTTCCGTTTAGCATATCTTTACACGCTACTTGTTTGATTAAAAAGAATGCCCCATGTAGATTGATTGAGCACTCAAATGTTTCGTCTAAGGTAATCATGCACTTGCAATATGTCCATATGTGAATATCTATTTTCATTGAGTGTTTTATTGGGTGTATGCTTGAAGTTAAACTTTCACATCACACACAATAATCTGTTTCTTTTAATTGGTGACACTAAGATCTGGATTGAGGTGAGGACTGAAATTATGCAGGATACGATGGATGCTCCAATGCAAGATGCATTATCCCCTCCTCAAGTTAAAGCAACATTCCACCTTGGATCAGAAACATACTCTGTTGAGGTATGTAAAGGGATTTTATCTGAGCAATTGATATCTATGAAAGAGCAAAGCATGACTATACTGAAGGACTATATCACCAAGCATAATGTTCCAAATGAGGTCCCTGATGAACCAGAAGAATTTTCTTCAGAAGATGATGGTGAAATTCCCGAGCAGCCCCCTGTAAAATCCAAGAAGCGCAAGTAAATCTATTTTCTTCCTTTTATGCTCGTCTTTGTAGGTTTTCCTATTTTTATGATGGCTGTTAACACTCTCTTACATGGTGAAAATTGTAGTTGATAAAGATGTGGAATTAATTGCCAGTTGCCATAACTTGAGACCAAGGGAACTCTTTTATTATTTTACAAGAGTGAGATGTGAATGCTTGGTGAAAGTTTCCATATCTCTTTAATTGGACAATTTTTCTCTAGAATGGAGTCTAACAGAAGGCCCTTTTGTTTGTTCGAACTTGTTATATTTTTAGGAATGTATTCATACTTCATATTTTGTTTTTCTAATAGATTGATCAATAGTGACTACAATTCTTCTATTGCTGTCTCGATTTCTTCTGTTTATCCCGTGTTCCCAAAGTATGAAGACTAATTTGGTCCCTGCAATATTTTTGAAGAAAAATAATATGTAGTTCTACCGAATAATAACTAGTTGCTAGTTGAGTCTCATCTTTCTGCTCAGAAAGCCAGACTTTGTTTACAAACATACTTCGGGCTAATGAAGTCATAAAAGTTTAGAACTGGCTAGCTGCAAAGTACAGTGCAACACAGCCATGCAGAGCAATTTCATACCATTTGGAGTTCACTTAGAGTCTTCGAAACAACTGATGGATACTCATCAGCATCATATGCAGAATTAACCTGGGTATTCTCATATTTCTCTTCATCATCCCATAATACATATGCTTCCTCTCCATGTATAGCGTCATCTCCTATTTGCAACACCCCTTCTTCCAACCTAAGAGGCACAATCAACCTGATGAACAGACAGATTAAGCTTGTCGTGACAATATTTAGACATACTATGAATCCGATACCAGCTAGTTGAGCTCCCATTTGCCATAGCCCAGCTGAGGTCCGGCCTGTCTGCAAACCATAGGCTAGGCCGATGTACCTTTCCCATTCAGGTACGAGGTAAAACAGCCGACAGAGCTTTGGCACAGCAAAAAACCCAGTGAGGATGCCGCCTAAAATTCCAGCTAGGGCATGGGTGTGGACGACGGCAAAAGTGTCGTCGACGTGCTTTAAGAGATTGATCTTCTTGTGAAGGATTGTCATTGTATACCATGGTACACTTCCTGAAATTAAGCCCATCAGGATGGCCGCCCAACTTTGAACAACTCCTGAAATTAAGCACTAGCAGGTTGTTACTCAATTTCCTAGGTTAGCATATCACACTTGCTATGAAGAGTTACTACTTGTTGCAAGTCAACGTAACCTGATGATGTAAAAAATCTATGCACTTCCAGTATACAAAATGAGAACGTACGTACCTGCACCAGGGGTGATGCAAACAAGGCCAGTTATCATGCCATTAACAGCTCCAATCACAGAAGGTTTGCCAAAGACAGCAATGTCTAGGACCAACCAAGTAAGGAGGCTGGTGGCAGTGCAAACGTGCGTGTTCAAGATGGCTAAGGAGGCGTCGGTGCTGGCTGTATAAGGTGCTCCTCCGTTGAACCCAGTCCAACCCATCCATAAAAGGCCGGCGCCGGCTAACATCATGAGAATGTTGTTTGGCGGAAACCTCTCTCTCTCTTTGTTCAGCCTGGGACCTACCTGTTATAACATTAGTATTGCCATGCAACGTTCTAAGTTTTGATCAGGACAAGAAGATCACCTCAAATTAAAAGTCTGGATAATCTAGAGAGAGTTGAAAGAGTAATTTTCCAGTTTAATGATAATATGATTTAACTTATATAACCCTGACACTGTAAATAACTTTTCTTTGGCATGTTATGGAAGTTTACTTTTCATTTATTATATGGTATTGATGGTTGTATAGAAGGAAGATGGTGTTGTGTTAAATAATTTACCCAATAAGCCGCAGTAAATCCAGCAACACCAGAAGAAAGATGTATAACATAGCCTCCAGCAAAATCAATCACTCCAAGCTTGGACAGCCAGCCATCTGGGCACCAAATGCTAAACGCCCCAACAGTATACGAAAAAGTATGCCACAAAGGCACGAACAACATCCAAGCTATAAAATTCATCCTCCCAAGAAGTGCCCCAGCAATCAATATTGGTGTAATGGCCGCGAAAACGAACTGAAAGAACACCATTGTTGCCGTGGGGAAGTATCCCAAAAATGCTTGTCTGAGAAGGTACTTCTCGTCCAAGGCGACGGACGGTTTTCCCCAAAAGGCCGTAAGCTTGTCACCGAATGACATTCGGTAGCTCCATCCCACCCAACATATGAGAACGGAAGCAAAGGCATAGAGTGCCATGAATGCTGAATTAATCGCCCATTTCTTCTTTACCATGCCACCATAGAGGATGACTAAGCCGGGCACACACTGGAGCCCGACTAGAGTGGCAGCCGTGAGCTGCCACGTGTTGTCACCTTTGTTCATCCATTCCGGACTTGCCTCATCCGGTGATAGATTTGAGGGAAGTTCCATTAATAGTGATAGTATCCCTTGCAAGAGCTATCTACTTGTAATAATTCAATTGTCAATCTAAAAGGTTATTACTTAACTAAAAAATTTTAATGGATCGAACCAACAAAGATAGAAATGAGCTTCAAATAAAGCGATATGGACTTTGAAAATGTATATAGTGAGCCTCAACTTACTTAAGATTGAGACATACGTAATTATTGTTGAAACGAAGCAACAATAAGTAGGAATATCTAAGGTTCATAAGTATATGAAGCTAATTTTATGCTTAGGTAGGGCTTAAAAAGTGGTAATTTTTTTTTTCCTTTTAGTAATTGTTCTTATAAATTGCAATTAGGATTTAGAGTATCATATTGATAGTGAGTGTTTATGAAATGGGCAAATGGCTTTCAGTTGTTAACTTAATAGGGAATAATGTGATTATGTCTTTTCTTCAAGAATAATGCAAGTGATGCCATGATTGCTGCCGGCTTTGGTAACTAGTTGGCCTGCTCTCGGAAGTGTTCCACAGTGCGTATTATTCTAGGTAATTTTAAAAAGTTCAATTTATGTGCATATATTTTTTTAACATTATCACGTTATTCAAAAATTATTTATAGATATGTTTGTTAAAATGTTAGATTTATAATTTTAAAAATAATACAGATTACCAGCAAATTACTTACGGAAACAACTTATGTAAGTGTACGTAAGTATACGGAGCCGGTCCACAAGTAAAATCAACAATGGAAGGGCCAAATAACAAAACACAAAGAAATCAATAAATTAAAGAATTAATAGGAAAATTGGGGAGTAAATAATTCGATAGGTACCTTCCTTTTGATAGTTTTTCCTAAATAGAGAGTAATAATTAATATTTATTTATCTTAATTTTCTACGGCAGCTAGCTTATGATTCTTTCTAATTTCTATTATATTAATTTGATCCCTTGTGAGAACGGAGATGGAAGAATCCTGCTGTCTAATAGTACAACTGAATGTAGAACTTTGACGATGTCAATTTTACTTATATTATCTTGATTAATTTCCCGAGGATATTCGATAAAATTGAAACGATTAAGTGATTTTTTTTTCTTTTCCTTTCTTGATGCAAATGGTTACTTTTTGCTGTATGTCCTATTTTAGTTTGCCTCCTTAAATTTTTTTTTTTAAAAAAAAATAATAACAAATACGTCCTTTCCATTTGAACGAGGAAAAAGCGCACTCAGAAAATATTTTCAGTGTTTCCAAAACTTAAACATGTCTAAATATAATTACGAAATGTATAAAATAAATCGGTCCACAAAATAGATAAGCAACATATGAATGAAAGCACATGTAAAAATCGTTAACGAGATTGACTGACTGGTTTAATTTAAAAAATAAAAAGGATTAATTATATTAAATATTTCTATAATATAATTTAGTCTTGTTATATTTTAAAATTAAATATTCACACTTTCAATATTATAGAAATCCTATAGCTATATAAGAAATTAATCATATTAAAATTAAAAAAATATTTATAAAAGACTAGAAAATCATTTCATCTGAATCATGTTAGAGAGCATATTTTAATCGAATTTGTTTACTTTGAATATATTAGACTCAAACACTTTTTAAGTGTTGGATATGAATGTATGAATAAATAATATGAGTAACTTGTTTGGATAAAAATGATTAAGCTATAAATAAATATAGCTGCATTTGATACATAACTTTTCTTTTCTATTAAAATGGTTGAAATCACCTTTAAAATGAGATCATTATAGTTCTTTTTAGGGAACATGTTGCCAAAAGAGCAATAACCCAAAGTAGTGTTTTATATTTATATATAATTAAAGGGATTAAACATATTTTTCCCTCTCAAGTTGTATGATAATTAATTTTACATTTTTTTTTTGAACAACCTATTCTCCAGACGTACAGAAAGAATGAAGTTGCAAAATGGCTAAATATGCCCAAATCCTTTTTTTTTATTTAATTTCTTTTAATGATGACACATTTTTAAAGAAAATGTCTGATTACTCCACAAGTAATAACTCTAATTGAAAAAGACATGGAGAAAAAGCTAATATGAGATAAAACACAAGCAGACAGATCCTTTATTCAAATGTGGCAGTACAAAAAGAGAGGAATCATATGGCAATGGATTTAAGAGGGAAAAAAGAGAAACAAGAAGTTCAAGCCTGTCGATAGCACAGCATTTGATCATTTAGTTGGTGGTGGTGTAATGGAAAACTTATATGATGTCTTATAAAGAGCCTCACCAATTCTCTGCCCTGCCACTTCACCAATGGGCACTGCATCAGAAAGTTCTTTTACGTCTTCTTCTGTGAGCTTTACTCTCACGGAACCTATGTTATCATGAAGATTTTTAATCTTTGTTGTACCTGTGATAAGAGCGAAGAGGCTAACTCAGTATTCACAACATCATGTCTTTTAAGAGATCAAAGCACAATTTGTAACGGCATCTGATTTGTTGATGCTCTCTGTTTCTTCAGGTAGAAAAATTTAAACAGGAAATATTGCACAGCTTTCTCTTCTTTTTTTCTTTTGGATTTTATAAAGGCGTATCCGTTCAACAAAGTGTCAAGTGAGTGCTAATGCTAGTCTCTCAGAGTGATGAATGGAAGTATATATATACACAAAGCTTTCATGTGATAAAGCTTGTCTATCTCTGGACAAATGACAAAACTACATGAAACGGCATTACAAAACTTAATAGCAGCTTGCTATCAATCACATCCAGATTACTGGAAAACATTCCCCCCACCGCCTTTTCCAAACCCTCCCCAATGGTCAAACAAGGTCCGTTCATGTTGTACTTGTATCAGGCTGTACTGCATTTAATATGGCTGGTTTTTACTGAGCATCTTCGTGAAAGCTTTGACAGGAAAAATCTATATCTTTTGCATTATGAGAGAAAAGGTGCTTCCCTTGTTCTTCCAAACAGCCTATGTGCTAGTTAAAGGCACTCCATTAAGTCCAGGTTGAATTGTGCTTAACTAAGCTGAAGGAAGGCATACAGGCTTCGTCATTGGAGGAGTTAGCTATTAGTATAATACAGAGACTGTAGTGGAAATTTTCTATTTTAAGGTCAATCACATCATCCCTTGCTTCCTAGTACATTCACCTGTTCCACTAGCCAAAATCCTGAGAAAACAATTCTCACTTCTCCAGCATTTGATGACAAAGTCAGTTCGCAGAGAACATTTCTTTTCTTATCTATTTTAGCTGTTTTTCTTATTTGTTTCTTTACAAGCTCTAAGATCATATTTGTATTAGTGCAACTATGAGAAGAACTGCTTACCAGGAATAGGTACAATATCATCCCCTTGATGAAGGACCCATGAAATAGCAAGTTGAGCCGGAGAGCATCCATGCTTCTTGGCTATTCCTTCCATACGGAAATATATAGATTTGTTCTTTTCGAAGTTCTCTCCAGTAAACCTAGGGTGTGTAGTCTGATAGAGAGTAAACGAATCCAGATTCATAAAAGTACATGAAAAATGGATTTAATGCAAAAAATATTAATATTAATATTAATGAAACATTGAAAGAATTTAGAAGTAAAACAAACAGCGGATTGTTGTCTTACCAAAAAGCTGTTAGGAGGCAAGCTTTCAACAACTGCTTTTCCAGCAAAGAGCCCACGTCCAACAGGGCCATATGGAACAATCCCAATTCCAAGCTCCCTGGTAAATAAAGATAGAATAAGAGTAGTGGAGAGTAAAGTGAAAATTTCTCCATTAACTTTCTGTTTAGTGGTTCATAATTCTAATTGAGGGGGAGGAAATAATATATTTTCGTACCAAAGGAAAACAAGGAAATATCTAGCGGGAATGTGCATTTTTCAGTTAGATAGTACTCCAAACCATACTAACTAGTAGAAAGTCCAGATGTGTTTCCTATCTTTGGTTTCAAGGTTCTTTTCTTCTTTTTCAAAATGTGTAATGTAGTGTAGAGAAACCTGCAAACTGGAATTATGTCATCCTCAACATCACGCGTCCACAGAGAATACTCCTGCTGTACGGCAGTGATAGGATGAACTGCATGTGCTCTCCTTATTGTATCCGGGTGAGCCTCAGACAGGCCAATATACTTTATTTTACCTTCTTCAACTAATTTTTTAAGTTCTCCCATCTGTAGCAAACCTCACTACAATAAGGAATGATATAGATAGAAGTGCTTCATGGGAAAAATAAAAGCAAAATTCTTGATCAGGAATGCAGGCATTCCTACTCAAAGGGCTAAGGGACCAAAACTGAACCACATATAGGCAGAGTACTTACTGTTTCCTCAATGGCCACTGTTGTGTCTATACGGTGCACATAGTAGAGATCAATGTAGTCCACTTGTAGGCGCTTTAAGCTAGCTTCACAGCAGGAACGGACATATTCAGAAGTTCCTTTCACTGTAATCTTAGTTGGTTCGATCTTACAAATACCGAACTTTGTTGCAAGCTGTATTTTTTCTCGAGGCAATTGCTTGAATGCCTGAAACAGTGAAATTCTTTGATGAATTACGGACTACTTAAGAAAAATCAAGCAGCCATTTAACTGAATGGTAGTGGGTCTGCTGGCATTCCATTACTTCATATAGTATATGAAACAAAGATGAAGAACATAATTCAAATCTTTTTTCAGTCTAACATTGACATCATACACTCATTTTTTCCGCATTAACATCTCCCTTCCATTTTCATTTACACCAACTTAACATATGCAAGACGGAAAAACAAAACTCTTCAACTCTATATATTCTATTGTGGAAAATATGACTGCGTTAACGAATCTAGCAACAAGTTTGTAGAAACTTCTCTTTTCCATATGCAACCAGTCGGTGATTAACAGACTAACAGACTGAATAGCAAAACAAATTCAGTATCCTGATAGGAAATTTATCTGATGAAGCATGAAAGAAGTGGCAACACTCTCATCTTATATCTGGACCGCCCTTTTTCAGGTTGCTAAAAGATTCTCACATGTGTCTCATAGAGACTGTAATTATGATGACCAGTTCACCATTTAGACAAGACACATGGAATTTTTCAGGAAAATAATTTTTTTTCTCTGTATAATCATTTCCCAATCATCAGATAGTGTAATACTAGAAGCCTCAACAAGTGATAGATTATATAAACACAAAATTTAGCTGAAGTTGAATGGCAAGTAATGAAAATGATTGCTATAAGATAATTTAGAACTAAACCTAGTGAAGATTAGGAGATTTCAAGTACTTTCCCCATTCATGCCTCTTCCTCCTCCACCCTTCTTTCTTTTTCATATGAATGCTCATGCAACATGGTGGTTTTACACATGAACTTCTAATATTGATGCATACACAAGTTTATTATATATGTTCACTGTTTTATCGTGTTAAGATGATTTGAAAATCATCAAGCCGGAAAAATAAAGAAGACCATCTTGTACTCCACTTTCTTTATTTTGTTTATACAACATCTGTAGAAAGTGGTAATGGATGTTTCTGCTAAAAAATAGGCATCCTTTGATGATCATGATTCGTATGAAACCAATTGTCTGTAGTTACCTTTCCAACCAAGTATTCATTCGCATGATCCATGCCATAAACATCTGATGTGTCAAAAAATGTGACTCCTTTACTAAAGGCCTCCTTGATTATTGCAATCCCTTCCTCCTCAGAAACAGGAGTATTATAGACTCCAGTGAGCCCCATACAGCCGAAACCTAATTTAGAGACCTAGAAACAAAGGTCCAACAAGCTGTGAATGACCACTACATCAAAATCATATGAACACTACCTTACGAAATAAACAAATTTGCGAAAAGGAAGTAACAGCTAAAAAAGCAAATTACTGCATCCATTTTGGAAAGGGTGGAGCGTCCTTCTTTCAGAGAAAATTTATCAATTAAATTCACAGGAAAAAGTCCATGAAATTTACCTTCTGATCCAAATTGTAAGTGATTGCAATTTCGTTTAAACAACAAATCTAGCAACGGATCAGTGATTCAGAAGGATTCATGGGTTTAGAATCCATGGCTTTCAGCTAAAACCATAAATATTACACATACATGTAAAGACACATATACATGCATAAAACAAGTAAAGATGGATGTTAGATAAGTATTTGAACTCATACTCTCAACTCATATCCGCGTCGTCAAAATCTTGGATGATCCAATGCCAAGGGTAGATCTAATGTATAACTTATGGGTTCACCTATCCCAGTCACTTTGGCTCAAACCCTTTATATGGGTTAAAAACTCACTAAATAAATACGAATCAATGTATAGCTTATGAGTTAATCCAAACCCAATAGCTTTCGCTCCAACCTTTTATTTTAAATATCTACTAAATAAATACAAAATAATAAATTTCGAATTCAAAACTCAAACCCGAAATCACAATGTTCAAATCTTGGACCCCTCTCTGACAGGTAAAAGAAATTATGTATATATATAACTTGTTGAATCTCCTTTATATTAAGAAAACTTTTAGTGTAGTGTTTCTTGAATCCCCTTGTTAGAATTTCTGGCTCAGCACTAACTAGTACCAATTGAGATAGCAAATGGTGATGCCTTAAGAGCTCCGAGTAGAGATTTTATAGGGATTTCATCCAAAAATAGATATTCATTTCTTGGGGTCTAAACAAAATAACGTACGATGTTCACATTACAGAAATAAAGTATTTCGTCATCTCCTCCAGAACTCCACAAATTAAGAACACCACGAATGTGTAAAAAAACAGACGAAGTCAAAGTACTCTAAATTAAACCTACTTCCGATACAAAAAAACCCCAAAAGACCAATTAGAATTGACAAATGCAATAAATTGTCCAAAGAATGAATCATGTAGCTTGAAGTTTTACCTCAAGTCCTTGGCTTCCCAGCTTTACTCTAGGCATCTCAACTGCGTCCTCCGCCATTGCTCAAATGAAAAGAAGAAGAAAGAAAACTCCCTTTTGGAGGTTTCTCCACTAGTGTGTGACTAAAACTGAGTACATTTATACTCATTCTATGAAGATATATATAAGCTTTCGCCATTTCCGTTTTTTCCCGGTGCTTGAGGAGAGCAATTAGGTAAGCAGGGGTGGCTTGCGTCGACGATTACGTTATGCCTGCTATCGTTTTCAAAAGTTGCTACTCTTTCTTCGGAATTTTATGTTATTTTTATATCTTTTCATTTTGATTTTTAGATTAGGTGGGCACAGTATGAATATGTTATTAAAAACTTTGGGTCGGGTAATTTTGACTTTTAAAAATATTACATTATTATTTTATTAAATTAATTTAGTATGATAGGATATTGGAATATTGATAATTATAGTTTGTTTAACTTTCTTTTATATATAGTCACGTAATAGATAATTATAGCTTAATTTTTATAAAAGAATATCTCAATTATATTATATTAATATTTTATATATATATGAAATTATTTTAAAAAATATATAATCAATTTAATTTATTAATTAAATATATGAAAATAATATTTATTTAAGTTAAAATAATTAAATTTATTAAGCGAGTTCAAAAATTTAGATTGGAACACCGCGGGTCATTTCCTAGTAATTTAAGGACTCCTCCTCTAGCTGATCTATTGGGCTCGGTCTATTAATGATAAAAGGTCTTGTCTTCGGCCAATTTGTGAAAGCCCGTTTTGATATCTGGCCCAATTCACAAACAGTTGAAAAATCTATTAAGGATAAATTTCATATATATACATAAATAGTACTCGATATTATAAAATGTATCAAAATTTTTCAGTTTACAAAATATATTTATTAGTTTTTTTAAATAAAAAGTAGATCAAAATTTTGTGTATAAAATGTATATATTTCACTCAAAATTTTATATATGAAAACTATATCAAATCAGTATAAAATATGTACATCTTGTTCAAGGTTTAGAAAAATTTCTCAAATTCGGTATGAAATGTGCATCTAATAATATAAGATTTATATAAAAATTTGTATTATATTTTTTAAAAATTTAATACATCTACAAACAAACATTATATACAACTTTCATACAAATTTAATACGATCACAACAACACAAACTTAAACTCATACAACTTTAATATAATTTTATTCAAACACATATTAAATCTACATTAAATCATCCTAAATTTGAGATATAAGCTCCCCGTGGTATTTTCTAATTTTTGAAACTATACCCATTTTGAAATTATTTTAATTTTTTAAATCTAAGTTTCAACTTTGAAGCTTCAATCTTCATCCAAGGTGGAATTCGAGATTGAATCTAAAATTTTATTTAAAATCACATCAAATCCACACCAAATAATCCTAAATTTGAGATAAACTCCCTAAGGTGTTCTCAAATTTTTGAAATAACCACAACCAATTCGAAATTATTTTAATTTTTTTAAAATCAAATTTCAACTTTGAAGTTTCAAAAATTCATCAATGTTGGGATTCGAGATTTTAATTTACAATGAAAAAATTGGTAAGTTAGAGAAACAAAGAAGAAGGAAGAAATAAAGGAGAAGGAGGAGGAGAAGGAAAATATTTTTTTTTTAAATTAAAAAAAAAAACATCATCAATGATGGGATTTGAGATTTTAATTAACAATTTTTTTTTTTGGTAAGTTAAAGAAACAAAGAAGAAGGAGGAGGAGAAGAGAAATATTTCTTTTTAAATTAAAAAAAAATTATGAATGGTGAAATTCGAGATTTTAATTTACAAAGAAAAATTTAGTAAATTGGAAATAAAAAATAAATAAATAAAGAAGAAGGAAGAAATAAGAAAGAACGACGAGGAGGAGGGAACTAGTTCCTTTTTTTATTTTAAAATATATTATGTTTTGTAATATATTTGTTATATTTTATAAATAAGAAAAAATATTATTATGTTTAGTAATTTAAAATTGTTAAGTAATTGTGAGAGGTAAATTTATCATCTATTAATTGATTTAGTGTCTGATAATATACCTTATGTATTTTATAATCAAACACTTATATCCATATATTATAAAATTCAGGTGTACTCTATCTAAAGATATATTTTTAACTAGAGTGCGACGCCAAATCAACAAATTATTTGGCCCAATATATCAAAACAATATATGAAAAAAGTTATACACTAAAAAAGCTAATTCATCCAAAATTGGGCGAACTGTGTACTCGATACTTCACGTCGTTTAACTTCAGTTAATTAAAAAAAATTGTCATAGTTTGCCTGAAATTAAACGAAACTGCTTGAATTTAATTATAGTTTGCCCAGTTTTAAACTGAACTATGAAAGTATTTTCGCTTTTTTTTTTGCCACCACTTTTGAATATCTTAATTAATGGTCATTCAAGTTGCGTGGAAATAACTAATTGGATATCATGTCTGAACATTTAAGGAGAGAATTGAAATTTTTCTAACTTGTTCTGCTTTGTAAGAGGTATGGATATAGTTTGATGATTTTCTAACTATAATTAAATTCGTGCAGTTCACGTAGTTTCGTGTGAACTATAATAATTTTTTTAAAATTAAACAAATATAAAAGTTAGACAACATGAAATATAAATACACAGTTCGCTCAAAGAGCGAATTAACCCTTTTGGTATATAACTTTTTTCATATCTCATTTTGGTATATTAAGCCAATGATTTGGCGCCGCACGCTCTTTAACCATGTGTATTAGAATATAATTATTAAAAAATAAGTTAAAATTATAAATATCTTTTTTATGTATTTATTTTTATGAAAGTCAATAATGAAGCTCAACATTTTATAGGATATCTTTATCCACACATTTGATTAAAACAGAGAATAAATATTCTTTTAAACATGTATCTTGCAAAACTTATAAATAAAAAATGAACAAAAATAACTTAATAAAATATACAGACTATTAATAATAAATTTCTCTTTTTTATGTTTGTTTGTCTCTTTATTCTCTAGTTTCAAAATTATCTTAAAATTACATTTTAAAATTTTTTTAATAAAAAAATTCATTTTTATACTTTTAATTTTTCTTTAAATTTATAAAAGTTGTTATTTTTTATATGTAAAGTATCTAAAAATACTATTTCTTTTCTATTCAAAAAATGGTAAAAAGCCAGTTGGGTACTTTTCTTTTATATTTTGGACCGGAAAAGGGTAAAAACTCCTTAAGGTTGTAGAGAGAAGAGAAATGGAGATTTCTGAAATTAACCACCGGCAGCGCTCCATTGTTAAATCTCAATCAAAAGTTAGCTCCGTACAAACTGTTCCCCCTTTAAAGAATCCCTAGTCAGCATTTTTCTATTCCGTTGTCCCCACAATCTTGGAGCGAGCAGCATGGGGTCATATATAATTGTCGCCTTTCGGAACCCAAGGTGAAAAATTCTTGCCAACCACTCATTCAAGATAGTATTTCTTTTTCCCTATGTATTTTGACTGTAGTGCTCATCGTATACTCTGCAATTTCTTTAATTGTTTCTTTGTTGTGGATGAAATTTTATGGGAAGGGGAGCTTCTAAGTTATAATAGGAAATTGAACATTTGCAAATCTAGGGCTACTGAAGGTCGCAACAAATAAAATAAAATCTCATGTTCTGCTTTTTCTTGTGATTTTCCCCTTATTTCAGTTCCAAAACCATAACTAGTGTAGAGCTTTCGCTGCACTCTGCACCCCACTGGATTCAATTTGAATAATACAAAAAAATTAGAATTATCTCTTTTATACTAACTTTGCTCTTGTTACCATGGAAAAATAAAAATAGAAATGGAAGTGCTGATAGACTGCATACATTGATTTAAAATTATAGATCCAGATTATGAAGCCTTTTTCTATGTGGTGTCGCCAAAAATTCAGGGGCAGGGGGAGAGTGTTGGCTATGGCTTCCGCCGAAACCAGTAGCTTCGGTTGAAAGACAGATTTTCTTAAAAAATCATTGAATATGTATAGATTGTTAATTTAAAACCCATAAGATTCAAATCATGGCTCCTCCTTGGCCAAAATGGTCTGATACCTACTTTTTAAATGAGAGGGGAGAGGGAAAGGAGAGTAGACAAGCTGATTCTTGTTTTCTTTTATTTTTCCCTTGACTATGGTTCAAAATATCTGGTGTTAAGAAAAATCCATATTGACGTACAAGCAGGGGTGGTTTTAGAGGGCGCCGAGAGTGTTTACCCAAACCCCTCGGCAAAAAATTACACTATAAATATAAGGTAGTTTTTAAATTTTTTAAGTATATATATAGACTTTGAACCCCCTAAAAACAATAGTAGAGGTTGGCTTAGTAGTTTAAGGGGTTTAATATTTACTTTGATGTTTCAAGTTCAAATTTCTAACACTATATTTTTATTTCTCGAACCTCCTTAGTGAAAATCCTGGATTCGCCACTGTGTACAAGAAAATGTTCAGTCACTTCTGAAATGGTTGCCATCATAAGAAGTTTTCTGGGTTATACATAGGAGATAACATGATATGTCTGATAGCAATAAGTTGATCACAGAAATAATTTGGCAAGAGGCATTGGTAATTGGTATGCAAGTCTTGATGAATTCATTGCGAAAGGAACATAATTTTTTAAGGATTATGACTCACTAGACTCTCAACTAAAAACTTGCAAATTGATATGAAGGATTGCTGCTTTATGAGGTCTTATAATCATGAGCAGTTTTACTTAAGGAATAATTGAGAAAAAAAGCAATTTTACTTGCGGAATATTTTCTACTATTTTAATGTTTCTCCATTTATTCAGAGCTTAAAGTAAGTCTATTGCACTTAATTTCTTTTACACCCATATGCAGTTTTATATGAATGCAAGTATAAGCGTCGTTGTGGAAAGATACTTGAAATTGAAATCAGTGTTTAATTGAATTATCTAAATTGCCAAAAAGTCTAATGGAGCACTTTTTGAAGTTAAATTTAGTGCTATGTGGTTTGCATTGGCCCTTTACGTTGCTATAGTTTTACTAACTCATTGACAAGAATAATTGAACATGCAAACTAGAAAGTTGCATTCAGTTCTGCTCCCATTTTTCTATTAACTTACAAATAATTTCTTTTATTTTTCTTATAATCGTGGTGTACGGGCTAGATTGCGCACCTTGGCTAATTCCACGGGATATCTGCCACCTCCCATCAACACTAGTACCGGGTAACTCTATCCACCAAAGCTTGGACGGATGAGAAGAAATCATCTAGTGTTTTTGCTTCCGCTAGAAATTGAACTTGAGACATCATGGTTCTCAATCCATCTCATTGACCAATAGGCTACATCCTTGGATGTACAAAAAATAATTTCTTTTCGCCTCACTTTTGTTACCTACTTAAAGGTAAAAAATTTCCACCGCCAGAACAACATCAACATCCTCACCGTGACCAAAGAAGAAGGATAAAAGAAATTTCTTACTCTATCCATCCCATGATATATGATGGTATATGAAGTATACGATGTTAATTTCGCTCGTAATTGTTATAGTAGTGATAGTGGTAGAAAATGTAAAAGTAATACTTGAAAACTTAGGTTGACAAAGGAAATGATCACATCAAATTTTAAAATTTGATTTGTTGAAAGTCGTAACTTAATGAAATAGTGTCAAATAATTTGAGATATCCAAACATGAAAACCATGTCATATAATTTGGGACGGAAGGAGTAAAAAGAAAGGTTTTCCGTGGTTTGTTAGTACTTCTTAAAATTTCCATTTGCAAGAGGGGAAAAGATATCAGAATAGTATGTCTAAGTTGAATGCCTAGTTATGGCAGGAATAGCATTAAGGTTCAGTGCATGGTAAAAGCTCTTTTTTCTTTTAAGCATCCATGTGTGCTACCGACACCCTCAAGTAGATATGATGATTTCTCTTATACAATTATGTATAACTACACATACATTTTAACGTTTGCATTGTGTTGGATAGTCTGACATTTATTTGTAGATGACATTGCTGGTATCTATAACCATTTTATAGACTCACTTGATTACTATAGGTATAATGCGACAACACTTCGATGAAAAAAATCACAATTAATTATATATGTAAATAACAACAACAATAACATACCCAGTGTAATCCGACAAGCGAGTATGCAGAGGATAGAGTGTACGCAGACCTTATCCCTACCTCATGGAGGTAGAGAAGCCATTTTGGAAAGATCCTCGGTTCTGCATCAAATCAAAATAGTTATGAACGAGGAAATATGTCAATAAAACATGACAACTAATATGGAAAGCAATAAAAAGCATACAAAAAAAGAACAATAACAACATCATATGGTAACAGATATTAAAAAAACAAGAACTATATGAATAAGGCTAATGCTACAACATTCATAGTGCTCTAGACTACCACCAAGCCAAATCCCACTGAAAAGCGAATTTAACAATCAACTACCTACTACTTTTTTACCCTAGTCCGGGATCTCCATGTGCTCCTATCTAAGGTCATGTCCTCAGTAAGCTGCAACAGTCCACCGCGTACAACAAAATCGGTCTAACCACCACTTTGTATAACTTATTTTTTAAGTTTTGGTAGTATCTTTTTATCACACAAGACCCGGATAAGAACAGTAGGACGAGACTCGGAGCACTTTCTAGTCGAGATTGGGTTGCAAAATGTCTCTGTGTGTGCCTGTGTGTTTGTGTTTTACACTGACACTGCTCGAAAATAAAACAAAGTAAACATCAGTTTGGGACAAAGAAGAATAGAGCAGTCCACCCAATCCCAGATACAAGCTGAGTTCTGACAGTCGGCTGACACCACTTGTGCATTGGTATCCCATCTGATAGTGTCCTCGTAGCACCTCCTCCATCACAGTCATCCTTCTTAATTTTTTTTTGAAAGTTAAAAAAAAAAGAATTAAGAAGGGTGACTGAGATGGAGGAGGTGCTATGACAACTCTATGTGATAAGATACCTATAATTCTCTGTGTTACATTTTCATATATAACGGCAAACTTCCTTGGTCAAACAAAATTATTAATATATGTTCTAACATTCAAAGGGACTTTTTTTTTCTAGGATCTCTTTGATTGCTGACTACTTTTAGCCATTCTTAGTTTCCATTCATAAAGTTAAGGAAGCAACTACTGCGATGTCTCGCTTTTAAGCTAAAAACCTCATGTGGAAAATCAAATGCGCTCGACAAGCATCAGCATATCTTCGTTGTTTTTGATTTTGAGAAACAATTGTCAACTTTTGGATTGCAAGAGTTTTCTATGTCCCAGTATATTATATCCATGGGAAAACTGCCTAGGAAAGTTTACATTGTGGACCCCAGAGCCAATTGTTAATTGTTTTGCTATTATCAAGTAAAAAAAAGAATTAAAAAGGATAACTGTGACGGAGGAGGTGCTACAAGACCACTATGTGATAGGATACCTATAATTCTGCGTGTTACATAATTTCATATATCACGGCAAACTTCCTTAGTCAAACAAATTATTATTATATATTGCGCCCAAGGGTGTGGCCTAGTGGTCAATGATGTGGGTGAGAACCATGAGGTCTTAGGTTCAAACCTCAGCAGAGATAAAAAACACTAGGTGATTTCTTCCCATTTGTTCTAGCCTTGGTGGACAGAGTTACTCAGTACCTGTTGTTGGTGGGAGGTGACAGGTATCTCGTGGAATTAGTCGAGGTGCGCGTAAGCTGGCCCGGACACCATGGTTATCCGAAAAAACAAGATTATTAATATATACTCTGAAATTCAAGGGAACTTTCTTTTTCTAGGATCTCTTTGATTGCTGACTACCTTTAGCTACTCTTAGTTTCCATACATAAAGTTAAGTAAGCAACTACTGCGATATCTCATTTTTAAGCTAAAAACCTCCTGTGGAAAAATCAAATGTGCTCGACAAGCATTAGCATTGTTGTTTTTGACTTTGAGAAACAATTGCCAACTTTTGGATTGCAAGAGTTTTCTGTGTCCTAGTATATTTTATCCATGGAAAAACTGTTGTGAGCCTAAGAAAGTTTACATTGTGGACCCTAGAGCCAATTGTTAATTGTTTTGCTGTTATCATTAGTCCTATTTTAAGAGCAGATTTGGTAAGTTTTACCAACAGTTTCTGTCTTTTAACTTTTACCAAAACTCATCATGTGGATAAATTTAAGTTGCAATGAAGTAAAATTAGAAATGAAAGAAAAGCTTAAATTTTAAAACAAAAAAGAGGACAAGTTATATAACTTATTATAATGTGAAGATTGGACGAGAAAAAAGAAAACGGAGCAGCTACTTGAATATTCTTGTGTCTTTTGCTGCAGCTTTAGTAGTTGAAATTTTCATTTGTTGGATACGGGAATGCACTTTATAATCCAACCGATAGGCCATGACAATGACGAAATCCCTATGCATGCAGCCCATTGCATCCAGTTCAGTCTTTCAGTATCAGCAAACCTCCTCAGGAATTCAACCATAATTACCTGGAGAAGTATTGTCATTCCCACTATTCCAACAAACAGTCTGTTCTTCAATATTCCATGGAATGTGTTTTTCTTCTCCAAATTCCTTGCATTGAACTCGTTGAAGACTTGACAGAGGACAAAAGTATTGAAGATCAAGGTGTCTTTTACCTTCTTGTTCACATGAAAGATGGCACTTCCTTTGAACTGCAGGATCAATAGCACTGTTACCTGGTACAGGGCTTGAGCAAGGAGATTCCTCCACATCACACCAGTTATCAGAGGTTCAGTTCGTCCAACTGGTTTCTTGTTCATTAGATCACTACTGGGTCGCTCAGTTGCCAAAGCTAAGGCTCCCAGAGTATCCATTATGAGATTCACCCACAGAAGTTGGACTGCTGTCAGAGGGACTTCTCCAGATGAAGCAGCAGCAACGAAGTTGATAACAAGGGCAGCAACATTTACTGTGAGTTGAAACTGAATAAACTTTTGAATGTTATTATACACGCACCTACCCCACTTCAAGACTGTGACCACTGTATTGAAATTGTCGTCCAAGATAACTATATCGGAGCTCTCCTTTGCGACTTCTGTCCCTTGGATCCCCATGGAAAGTCCAATATCTGCTGCTTTTAGTGCTGGAGCATCATTTGTTCCATCGCCTGTAACTGCTACAACATGGCCTTTCTGCTTCAAACATTCAACCATCAAAAGCTTGTCAAACGGAGAAGACCTTGCCATCACTCGTATTTTTTCGACAATCTCCATTCTCTCTTCTTTTGAATAATTCCTGAACGTCGGTCCTTCAATAACTGCAATATTCAAGTCTTCACCTGGTTGGAGTATTCCACATTCAAAAGCTATTGATTTGGCTGTAAAAATATTGTCCCCAGTAATCATTTTGATGCTAACACCAGCAGCCCTGCAAGATTCTACTGCCTCTTTAACACCAGGCCTACATGGGTCCTTTAGACCCACCAGACCCAGTAAGGTTAGTCCAGTTTCTTCAAGAATTTGACTTTCTGCATTGCTTTCTTTGTAAGCAAATGCAATACATCGCAAGCTCTTGCTTGCCATATATTTGATTTTCAAGTCAAATTCTTTTCTTCCTTCATGATCTATAGGTGCAACTATTCCACTTTTGACATAATAAGTGGAGCACATAGCTAGAATCATCTCAGCAGCACCTTTCCAATGTGTATGGACTTTTCCCGTACTATTTTTTGTTACCAGTACCCCACTTCTTTTCTTTTGTGAATTGAAAACTGCAACATGGAGGATTTGATACTCTCGCTTTAATTCGTTAAAGTTCACTTCTAAAGTGGTCATGGACCATGATAGAATCGCTTTCTCAGTTGGGCCTCCACAGATCTCTGGAGGCCCAGAAGGTGGTGTATAAACATCACCAGTAGTATTCAAGCCAGCAGCCTCTTGTAGCAATTCAAGAACTTCAGGTGCTATCTGTGATGTCGTCATAATCATATCTGTTCCTAACAAAAATTCAGTTACCTGCAGAGGTAAATTCAGAATTTAAATTTGATGAGTTCAATATTAAAGTTCACCGTTAAATTTATAATTTTAAAATCAAGAGTTAGGACCTAGTATTTGTCAATAGTTACTAATTTTTAACATATTTTATGCTACACAGTGAAACTGGTGGGTTCAGTTGAACCTAATAAACAAAGCTGCATGCGCCTCGGGTTACCTGCATCTGGTTTAGGGTGAGAGTGCCAGTTTTGTCTGTGCAGATTGTGGTTGCTGAGCCCATAGTCTCACAGGCAGATAGCTTGCGGACCATTGCATGATCAAGCATCATTCTTCTCATAGAGTATGCCAGGGTTAGCGTGACAGCCAATGGCAAACCTTCTGGAATTGCAACCACTATGATGGTTACTGCTGCCGCAATTATACGCACCAAGGAATTCATTATATCATCCGCTTTGGTTTTGCTTCCGATGAACTCCTTCTGACCAATGTCATTCTCGGTATGTCCCGTGAAGTAACGGATCATTAAGGTAACTAGAACAAGAAAAGCCACTAACAGACCAACATTTCCGATATATTTGGTAAGCTTATTTAACCGATGCTGCAGTGGTGTTTGCTCATTCTTGTCATTTGTTAGTATTGTGGACATCATCTGGCCCCATGCATTGTTCATTCCAACCGACGTGACAAGCATGTGTCCATATCCATCCATTACCTTTGTTCCACAGGCCAAAAAGGGGTTTTGTGTCTCGTTGATTTGAACGTGGTCACTTTCACCTGCAGAAGTAGATCCAAAATATAAATTTAATGAATTCAAAGTTCTGAGTTCTTTAAAATATAGGTTAATATTATACTACTTTTTGGGTTTTTCACATTTATATGTTGTTTATACTTAAAATGATAGGTTTAATTGAATTCACTCCTAATACTCTAGGTCCTCTATTCACCTGTCATGCTGGACTCGTCTACTTGCAGTGAGTGGCCATCCAAGAAGAGTCCATCTGCTGGAGTCTGATCGCCAATTTTGAGACAGACAACATCACCCACAACAATATCGAAGATTGATACTTCCTGTCTTCGTCCATCTCTCACTACTTCCACTTTTATATCCTTGCTCTCATCCGAAAGCTTCAGAAACTGTCTGCTTTGTTTGAAGTTACTGATAGAAGAGACAGCAAGGACAAGAAAAACTGCAACGATGATACTCCCGCCATCATACCACCCTTCTTTAGGTCCGTGCTGTTTAATCCCAAAGCCAAGGGACAAAACAGCACATACCAGAAGGATGATAATGGTGGTGTCTTTGAAAGCTTCAATTATAAAACTCAAGAAACTCTTGGTTGGTGGCTTTTCATAAATGTTGGAACCAAAAGTTTCCTTTCTTTGTTTTAGTTCATTCTCATGCATTCTTATACCTTCTTTCTGGTCTGATTCAAGAATTTCCACTACTTGTCGCACTCCTCCAAATTGAAGGAGGCTATTGATGTCTTTCTCCCTGACCAACTTGGCAAGTGCTTCTTTGTTGATGCCATGAAAGGGTTCTTTCTCATGATCATTGATGCTTTCGATGTCGATAACGTAGGAAGGATTGCTCAACAACTGGGAAAGGACTAGTGTGTGTCTAGAAATCCTTTTCTTGGTCAAGAAAGCCACAAAATATACGGCTCTAAAAACCAACTGCAACCTTTTGTGAGGTTTTCCCAGGGAAATGTCCCCGTCATTGTTTAAAAACATGATGGTATCACTGTATCTGGGTGTGTGTACAGCCATTACGAATTCCTTGCACAAAAACAATAATATTATGTTTGCTTCTTTTTTGGGGGGTTCCTGCAGTTAAATATATATTTTGAACTGTCTGCGACTGGAATATGCAGTGTGTGGATTTGTACTACATAAATAACCTCCTAGGAAAGATGTAAGTTCCATGCAATTTCCAGGAAGCTCACTCCAGTATTTCTAATGAATTTACAGTATTTTATTAGGTGATATACACGCATTATTCCTAATATCAATGCGGGAGATAAGGATAAAGGAAAATATGAAGAAATTCGGTTACATATTCCATGCTATTAGCCAGTGCTTGCTTTTCTTCATAGAAAGCATCATTTTTTGTTGTAAACATCAGGTGCGCGTAAGTATTTATTCTCAATATATCTGTGTCGTTGGAATTTTACTTGAGAGATTAAAGTTATACCAATACACCGATAATGCTTTTTTTTTTTGGCACTATCAGTGGAATTTTAACATGCGATAGCAGTTTAGCTACCGTCTTTTATTAGATCCATTTGTGTAAATATTGCTTACAGTAACGGCAATGCATAAAACTTAAACTCCTCAAAATATTCTGCTACTTTGCCAAAGGACGTTGGAATGTGCAGTGCGTTTATGCATGTTTGTTAAAGTCTTAAAGATGCTTTGCATGTTCATTTTCTTCTTTTCTTTTCTGTTTTTCCGGGTAGCTTTCTAGGTGTTATACTCGTGTTTCTGATATAGTAGTTTTTCTACAAATTTTTTCCAAAAACTGGAATCAATAAATAAATAATTGTTATGGGGACTCGAAGCAAAATGTTTCCTGAATAATAGAGACAAATCAAACGCAGATTTTCGCAGAAAAACTAACACATGTATTCTCTAAAAACTCACTCTCAGAAATGCCAAAGGAAACGACTTTTTTTAAGTGAGTCTTTGAATATAAGAATTGAGAAATTTGAAAAAGAAAACGTAATAATTGTTTTTAAGTTGGAAATTGGAGTTGTGTTTGGACATGAATATTTATTAGAGTTGTTTTTGAATTTTTATGAGTGATATTTTTCAGAAAACTATAACAATTTAATGTTTGAATGTTCAAACATTTTATTTCGAAAAAAAAAAAGTGAAAATTATCCACGGCTAAACAGGCGTTGTCCAAAAACTTTGCTAGAAATAATTAGTTTTTCGAAAATGTTGTTAACGAGAGATGCTTTGTGGATCACAAATAATTTTTATGTATTCCTTACATTATAAGGAGTAAAGATAATGCAAATGTCATTATTCTGTTTGAAATAACAAAGAGATGGTTGCAAAAAGTATCAAGTTTCTTATCATCAAATATGAGATTTTGATGTTTCCTCAATCTGTCAACTCTAAGATCACAACGCAAAGTTAGTTTAATTACACCATTGTTAAGTTAAAGTGCTTTTTGAGAATATTGATCGGTATTTCAAGAACTTAAAATCATTTTAATAAAGTAACAAGTGATTTAATTCTATGAGTAGGTTACAGATTATGAGATTAAGCTCTCATTTTCTAGTTTTCACTTTTCATATAAAGAAAATATCGAGTGCATAATATATAATGTTATGGTTGCTCTTGCTGTTATCAATATCGATACTATTTTTATGCTCGTGATGTTGATTAGGGCTGCTCGGGAATCGTAATCTTTAATTAATTGACCAAAAATGAATTGCGAAATCAAATGAATAACAAATTAATGAGTAATTCTAATTTGTTGCTCTATGTAAAAAAAAATCTATATACATTTACGTATCAAATGAACTCATAAAGTCTTTGCATCAATTAGCTTTTAGGTCTTCGGAGAAACGTCTTCTTTGTGTCAGAAGACATTATATCCATCTGAACAAAAGTATTTTATGTCCCTTTCTTGCAGAAATATAGTGTACCAATTAAATCTCACCTGGAAATATGTCACTGACTTTGTCGTTACATTTATGTTATAATTAAAAAAAAAGGGGTTAAATAATAGTTTTATTATTGATATTTTGAAGATATTTTGTGATTTAAAATAATATAATGAATTTTTATGTTTTATGAAATTATGATACTTGTATTTTAATTTTGAAATCAAGAATTATATTAGCTAATATTTTACTACTAAAAAATTATTCTTTTTCTATTGAAATTTTTGATTAAAAAATGTTAAGTGATTATTTCACTGATTATCAGTGAAAAAGGAAAAAATCAGTGTTTTCATGTGGAAAAAGCATGAATCTTCCTATTATTCTAGTGATAATTTACTTTCCCACCATTAGGGGTGAACAAGCCAAACTCTAAAGCCAAATGATACCGAAGAACCAAGTCGAACCGAGAAAAAAAAATCAATTTATGATTTGTTTTGGTTGGTTTGGCGTTGGAGAAAAAACCTGATCATTCTTGGTTTGGTTTAATACTAACAAAAAAAGAATCAAACTGAGTCCAACTCAAACCGATATTTTTTTTATATATATATAATTTTAACTTTTATATAGAAAAATATTAATTATAATTTATTTTTTAAAAACTTTTTAAATTAGTTTTATTAATTTTTAATATTTAGAAAATAAATATATATTCAGATTTGAGCTTATAAGTTGTAAGCTCGTAAATTGTAATATTTGTTCCGTAGACAATAACTAGTAAGTAAATGATTCAAATATATAAAGGCCCAATTTAGTTATGTTTGATATTTTTAATTGTTTGATTTAATTTTTACAAAATTGATTAAAATCGAAATTAAAAAAATCGATTTATGTTGGTTTATGAATATAATAAACCGACATAATTGATTTAGTAATTTTTTTAATGAAAAGCCAAATCAACCCGACCTATGTACACCCCTACCTACTATGCATATCCGATGAACTGGTTCGATGGAAAATGAATAGGAAAATCATGTTTATGCACAAATTTTTCATTGATTTGCGGTGGAAAAAATATTGATTTCTAATAGTATTTATCCTATTTCAATTCGGAAAAAATTAAGTATTTCTTATTTTATTAAAATTTTTTTAATTAATATTTAAATAAAAATTAATAACGGATCACTATGATCTTATATATACAATCTATATTATTCGTTAGAAAAATATATGCATTATTTTGTTTTAATTGATAAAATGAAATTAAGAAAAAAAAATGAAAAGTACTTTTCACTTTTTCTATTAGATAAAGAAATTAAAAAAAAAGAAATGATAAAATAATTTTTTTATCTAAAAACCTTTAAAAAGGGAAAAAGAATATATTATATTAAAAAATACATTTTTAACCCAATTAAATAACAAAAAAATATTTTTGAATAAACTACTGATTTTAACCCCAAAGAAAAAACTACAAGGGCATTTTTGCCTCAATGAAGTGAAAAAGAGATATTTTTGGAATAAATTGTCAATGGATAATTATAAAGATATTTTTAAATTAAATTATTAATAAAAAATATTTTTATTTAATTTTATATAATTTAAAAATATATTAATCTTTTTCCGATAAAAAGATGGGCCTTTATCGATACTATATTTTTTTATTTTGACCAATTATAGATCTACTTTATTTTTGAATTCTTCTTCCCAGCTTTTTCTTATTTTTATTCTATTATATTATATATTATTTATTTTGATCAATTATGGATCTACTTTAATTTTGAATTCTTCTTCTTCCAACTTTCTCTTATTTTTATTCTATTATATATTTTTTATTTTAACCAATTATGGATCTACTTTATTTTTGAATTCTTCTTCTTACGCGCAGCAGGAAAATAGGGAAAAGAATACAAAGTTGCATACTAGTGCTGTGGAATCTTAAACCATACATAAAATGAAGAATTTCTTGATTTTTCTTAATCCTTTAGAGTGTTTGATGTTATTTTATCAAGTTCAATTGGTTAAAATTTATTTTAAAAAATATAAAAATTAACAAGTTTTTTGAAAAATATAAAAAAAATAAATTCTTAAATAAAAATAGAAAAAATTAACTGCATTGTCTCGTTCCACTCTCACAATCATCCATTCACCTCCACTCCCACGTCTTTTCCCCATACCTCACACCCCACACCCCCTGCCCTCCCCTACCTTCACTCCATTATCATATTATTGTTATCTGCATATCAAACACACTCACACACACACACAAAAAAAAAAAAAATCACTTTATTTTTTCAAAAAATATTTTCCTTAAAAAAAAAAAAGTTCCTTCCTACAACTTAAACATACCCTTTATGTAAAGTTAATTTCGATGAATGGTGAATTTCTAACGTCCGATTAATTAGGCAGTAAATTTTATACAAAATTTATTTTCCTTAACCTGAAAGGTAAGCAACAAGCCTTAGTAACATGTAATTAGAAGCCAAAGATAAATAATATGGGCATAAAATTATTTTCGAACGATAAAATTGTGTAAGAATCCCATATTAAATAAACAAGAGATGGATGTCGGTCTTCTCTCCTTATATGATTTTGAATAAATTTTTTTTATAAATTAATTTTTAAATTAAATTCAAGACTTATTTTTTAACATGATATATTAAAGATTATCACGTGGAATCAAGACCCTAAACATCAATGACAGCTACATATGTACGTACGTAAGTTTGTTTACGTCATCAAACTGATATTACGTTATATATACTTAGCCAAAAGTCATACTATGGAAAAAAGAAGAGAACAATATAATACTCCATTGAAAACATGAGAGTTTTGCTGAAAGTACTTGTTTGAATATCCTTAAGAAATCGTCCAAATCAGCAATATAATATTGTCACATAGTATATGACCCTATGTCCACCTTCTTTAGGTGTAACTAATCAATTAATCAGTGACACATTTTGGTCCATGATATATACTCATCAATGACAAATTAAACTGGTCCTGCATTCATATTCCAAGTTATTTTTTCTTTTGCGTTTTTCTCACCCGTCTAGTTGTGTTTCTCAAGGTGTCATAAGCCCGTCATTGATCAACATATTTTACTTTAGAAGAAGAAAAACTAAGGGAAGTTTCAATAAAAGTACCGTTAAACTCATGGATAAAGCCATTCACAGCTCTCACCTTGTTCTGTATAACTTCATTTCTAATTTTATTTCTCCTAGTATATAAACATATTCATCTGAACATCTTCATCTTCGTTACCTTCGTCTTCTGAGTGTGCGCGTTCTTAATGGGCCAATATTTTGCGCCATACAACAGTCAATAGTGTAGTTCGTCTAACCATCAGTCTGCAGAACTTACCTTTTAAACTTGGTGGCACATTTTTATCACACAGTATTATGGACGCGAGCCTTCATTTTACCTACCTCGCGATATCATCGTCAATCTCCCTATTTTCTTCAATTATAGACCTGTGATACTTGACAGTTCCTCTCTTGAGTATGACATCATAGTTAACTATATTTTTCATTATTTTTCAGAAATTCTCAATAGGAAAGAAGGGACCTTGAACTACCTGAGTGTTATAAGTGTTCTGTATCTTGCCAGGGTAAAAGCTATAAATTCTGGCTCCGTCTCTTCACTCATCTGTTCAACTAATTTTTCTCATAAACATTATCAATTAATATATATTTTTATAATATACTATAACTAAAAATAATTCTCAAAATATAAAACGAAAATGAAACATCATAAGTAAATTAATCGACCACTATTTGTTGAAGATTTATAACCAAAACTGATCATTTTATTGGTCTAATGTAATGTGACATTTATCCATGATTGGAAATTTCCCCACATTGATTTTATCTACACTAGGTTTAGCCTATGGAGTACATTTTTGGTTGTTCCAGAAAAAATGCTACATAAAATGAAAAGGATTGAGTAACATAACTTATTCATTGTATCATTTAAACCCAAAAATGGAATTGATCATGATTATTGCACCCTTTAGCAATATTGAATCAATCCACACAAAACTCTAAAGTTGAGGGTGAAAAAAAATATTTATAATACAAAAAATATAAAAGAAAAAGACATGCATCATTTTCTTTCATTCTTTGAGTAAAACCTAAGAACTACATAAAAGAAAAGACGATAAAGAACTCCCCAAGCCAACAAGATCACAATATCCAACCATATATTCTCCTTCGTAATGTCCATAGAAAACAGAACATCTTCTCCAATCAATGTGCAATTTTGTGACAAATCACCTCTAGCAATAGAATCCTTATGCAATTGACTAATCTTCACATCTCCTAAAGGACCAGGTGAAAGATCTGCAAGGTCACCATTGTAACAATTTTTTGTCCCTTTGAATTCATTAATCAACAATGCTTCAAATGGATATTTGATTGCTGATATGTAATGCAGCCATCTCCAAACCAAAGGAATTTGAGTCCTCTTCAAGAAGAATCCACATGTTAGGAAGAAGAGAGCTGTTGTAGCTATAACCACCGCGTACCCCGTGATGTAACTTGGTACAAGTGCACTCACTAGCATCACATAAGCATTGCTAGTTATGAGTGAGGCATAGAGGATTAGCCAGAAGCTCAAAATGCTGCTGTTAATTCGAAGAATGTATTGCGTTATGGCTGCGAATGTGAAGCCTTGGATCGCGAAAAAGGGGAGGTATACTATAAGGGAAGAAATGACATAAGAAGATGCTCTATAAGCGTTGTGAGATGTCTCGCGAATGAAGATGAATCGCTCTTGAATGAACGATGGAACAGCATCGTTCGAGGAGAAAAACACGAGGCAAATGGTGAAGATGTAGAAGTTGAGGAGGTGATTGATGGTTTTGAAGTCGAAATGATTTAGCCTTTGGAAGAAAGAAGACAGGACTAATCCCATGACTGTTAAGACGATTTCACGAGAGAGGAAGAGTTCAGGGGTGCGGATTACGTTCAATGTAGTACGCCAACAGAGGACTGCAACTTCTCTAAGCCATGGATTTGCGAATTTGTGCCTATGAATTGGCTCATCGAGTACTTCTTCGATTTCAAATATTTCTTCGTACGATGGATTATATGCTGAGTACTCTATTCCTTCTCGTCCCGGGGTGAAAATTGCTGATGCTGCTGGAGTTTTAACACGTGAAGGTGTTTGTTGAGTCATTGAGAATTGACCTGAAGACATGCTTGATTTTACACCAGAAATTGGTGTTTTTATTCCAGAGTTCCATGTTGGTGGGCGACGAGGAGTCCCTTTAACACCGTTGTATAGCCAAAGTGAGAAATCTTTGTAGAAATGCGAAGCCAAACGTGGATGAATACCACTCTGCATACTCATAGGCGTTTGAGGAACCTTCCGTTCTAACGAGTTATCAAAATCCTCCTCATCGTCCTCGTCATCATAACCAAAATTATTAACATCTGATTCAGACTGATCTTTCGGATCTCTCTGGGAATTCATGTTTCCAGCGGAAAAATGAGAGCTTCGGAGGCTAATATGTTTGGTCCAGGATGACTTTGCATAAGGAGTTCGAGGAATTCTTGGTGTTTTTGGTGGTTTTCGGAGAGGGGTTTTAGCTGCTTGATCAGGTTTAGTGCCATCCCTTTGGTACAAGACAAGAGGATCAAGTCCCACAGTTGATTCATCATACTCTTTGATCACATCTAAGAGGTACTCTAAGTTGTTTTCACCATCTGGAACTGGTCTTGCAAAACCAGCTAGAAAAGCTGCTACACCTGTTGGACTTCCCAGATATACAAGTCTTCCCCTGCATTCACAGTGCAACCATACTTTACATGAGAACTTCCCAAATATACAAGTCATGCAAAACCAGCTGGAATTTTTGCACCAGCTCTCAGTTTGGCTGTGCTTGATTGGCTACGAAGTCTAAGAAAGATTTTTTGTAAATACCAAAAGTATCTTTAATGCATTTGGTCCTAATCATGAAGTGCCAATTCTATGGCTACAAGAACATGTCATTAAGGTTAAAATTGAGAGTCAAAGTTAAAAAAATTTCAAAAATGAAAATATTTCTGCTTGATCAGATGGGAGGAACAAATATTAAGCATGTATATAGTGAAGAGAACCAAGTGGCAGATAGTCTAGCAAATAGAACTTGAACCAGAAGGACAATATTCAAATAGCCCATTTTAGTTCCCGGCCTTCTTTTGTTATGAAATTTTATGTGCAAGACTTAAAAGAAAAGCAGTTTCCCTACAATCATTCCTTTAATCATGTAAGTTCTGCTATAGATGAAAAAAGAAGAGTATTCTTTCAACAAGGCAATATATATTTTGATGCTTGAGCATAGTGAAACTAGCAAATTAAGTTGAGGGACAAGAACAGTACCTTGCAAGGACTGTGATGCGATCGAGGAGCATTTGGATTCTAAAAGAAGGCTGGTGGATGGTCATGAGGACTATGCTACCACTTTTAGCTATGTCTTTCACTTTTTCAACTACACTAAAAGCACTTGTAGAATCAAGACCAGATGTAGGTTCGTCGAGAAACAGCAGAGATGGCTTATGGATTATGTCAATCCCAATTGAGACTCTCCGACGTTCTCCCCCTGACACTCCTCTTCTTCCTTCATCTCCTATGTACGTGTGTGTTGCACTCTGCATAGGCACATCATTTTTGCACTATTAAGCTACCTAAAAATTAACTATAAGTCACCGTTCATAATCCTTCTGTTGATAGTGGGACTTGTTGGGATGTGTGGATGAAAAATGAGGAAATTAGTTGAGACTTGACATACCGTTAAGCCTAATTGTTCGAGAAGTTCATGAACTCTTTTTTTCTTCTCTGCCCTAGATATTGATGGTGGAAGCCTGACCTCAGCTGCAAACATGAACGTTTCGTAGACTGTCAACATAGGAAAGAGCTGATCATCTTGCATTACATAAGAGGAGATCATCTTCATGTAACTTGTTGTCACCTGCAGATCATAACTAGTCTTTATTACATACTTCGAAGGAATTATAATCTTCTAAAATCTCTCAATAAAAAATTTCACATGGTCATGGACTATGTTTTAGCCAAATTGATTACTACTTTACAGGATATAGAGAGAGAGACTTAACTGGTTTGCCATCAATTCTAACAGTTCCTTCAAGGCTACCACGGGCAATTCGACCAGCAATGGCATCAAGAAAAGTGGATTTTCCAGCACCACTAGGCCCCATAATGGCCATGATTTCGCCTCGCAAGGCTTGTCCTGATATATCATTAAGAAGATAAGCTTCTCTGTTGATCCAAACACCATCTTTCTTCACTTTTTTGGTGACACTATAAGACAGATTATTGAACTCAAGACCATGTCCTGGAATTAGCTTGCGAGTGGGCTGCCGCGCCAAATTAATACCATTAATCTTATTCAGCTGTGCAGATTTGTCCAAATCCAGCAAGCTCTCTAAGCTCCTGTTGGTGTCTGTCCGCTTAAACTTTGCCATTTTCTTGTTTTCTGAAGGGACACTTGTTTTCCCCCTTCTCTTTTATAAATGCAGGGGATGGAGAAATTGAGAATTGGACAAAATAATGGGACGGGCAAAACAAAAAGAAATTGTAATTTAGTTAGTACTATACAAAGTTGAATGTTTCTTTTTTCTATTTGTTTTTTGGACTATGATCTTTTACCACTTTGGTTTTGTCGTTGATTTGCTTTGATCATGTCGGAATGACATATTTTTGTAAATGGTTTGTGGAGACAAATATCTTCTTGTTTGTTTTTTAGTACGTGTAGTAAAGACTGGAAAGTTTTCTTGTTTATGCAGAACGGATACATGTAATATCTGCACGGAATCATTGATGTTCAGGGATGTTTGGTTATCGGGATGAGATATATAAGAAATAACTAATTCTATCAGTTTAGTATAATGATTTCCGAGCTAACTAAATAAAGAATTAAAGTTTATTCCTTATCCCACCAACTAAACAACTACAATATTAACCACGATCATCATATTTGGATAAAAACAAAAACATTGAGAGGATATATGAAATGAAAAACTATCAGCAAAATCAGAAGTAGCCTTAATTTTCGAAGGACGTGAAATGAAGTAACATTTTAGCTTGTATCAAAGGAAAAATGTTCAAATATATTCCTCACGTTTGTAATTTATCTAGTATATGTCTCATTAACCTATCAACTCAAACATGCCCTCATCATTGTTTTTCGTTTCAAATATGCCCCTTAAACTAACAGATGAAGCCACGTTAGAATATATTTAGATCTTTTTAATTATTTAGAGATATATTTTAACTTTTTCAGTTGTTCAAGAATATACTTTAATTATTCAGAAATATATTTGCATCTTTTCAATTGTTCAACAGCATTTACATTTGATACTAAGTACAGAGTTTGTAGTATGATTCATCGACTTGACCTAAGAAACAACCACTGAAAAATATTAAATAGGTATAAGCTAAAAAATAATGTTAGCATATTATATCTCTCTAGTCTCTAATCAGTTAATCAGACTTTTTACAATTTAAATTTTAAAAAAAAATAGCTCTGCAAAAATCTTTTTTATGTTATTTTAAGATCTCTTATAACAAAATATAAAGTTAAAAATAAATTTTTAAAGAATTACAAAATCAATTTACGTCAATTGACACTAAAATTAAAATATACAGTAAGATTTAAAGTAACCCAATTTTGATTAAGCATAACTATTGGCACGACACATTCATATACAGTATTATTAATTTGATCTAAATTCCATAGTTAGAAGCTAATGAATATTAAATTAAGAGGAAAGCAACAAACAAAAATAACATAATTCGTAAATTTGTTCTGGAGAAAAAGCTTAGGACGGTCTAATTGTCGTCGTGGATATTATTGCCTTCTAATTAATTTTAATTATTTTCCTTGTTTATCGGGATAACTTGTAGTCTATTCTACTAGTTATTTATTTGCACAATGAGTGAATTCTTGAAAATAATTTATTTTAGGTTTAATCTTCAAATAGCATTAATTTATATATCTTAGCTGATAACCTACTATATCATAAAAAATTCAATTAGGCTTTACTCATCTTATTGCTTTAATCGGGGTATACCTACTCGACTCTAATCAGCTCGATACTTAAGAGTAATTAATTTTAATTAAAATTATTTTTCTTTATTTTATTTTATTTATTATTAAAATTTCAGCTATTTGATTTTTTATTATCATATATTTAGTTTTTAATATATAAACACCATGAATCTTTTAGTTATATATATGAGTTAAATAACACAAGTGAAAAAAAAATGTCACGATAAGGCGGTCTAAGGGAAGGGAGGTTGATAATTATGGGGCAAAATTGTATTTATTAGATCTTCGATTAATTTTGAGATAATCGAAAGATAACGTTTAAGATTTAATACTAATATTTTCAAATTTGGCAACTAATTTTCATTTAGACATTCGAACAATAACTTATTTGAACTGAACACATAATAAAATATACTATTAGACTTTTTTTTTCAAATTTTGAAATTTTCTTTTGTGCACGTTCTCAAATGTTCATTACTTATAGATGAATTGACCATTTAAAATGTATCGCCTCGTTTAATTGTACTAATTAGTATCAATAAGTCATAAAATCTCAAATATATTAAAGATAATATGTAAAATTAAAGAAAATAACGTATTTTAAGTGATTAACTTATGTAGGTAATGAATATTTGAAATCACACGTAAAAACTTAATTAAAATTTAAATAAAAAATATCTAATAAAACTATTTTATTATCAGTTTAAATATTCAAGTGAAACAGATACTGCTTCACATATTTAAATAAATAAATTTGATGAGTTAGAGGAGTTATGGATGTATTAAGCCTAGTTTAAAATCAGAATAAGAATTTGATTTTTAAGATAAAATAAGAGATTAAGGGTGTGTTTGGTACCGAAGAAAATATTTTCCTATTTTCTTTGTGTTTGATTGGTAAAAATGTTGGAAAATATAAGTTCCTTCAAAATTAAAAAAATAACTTAAACAAGTCATATTATCTCTTTCCATCCTTACAATTATCTACTCCCTTCACCACCCACGTCTACCCACCCCTAACCCCAACCCCCACTTCAACCCACCCCGACCCCCACCCACTTCCTAACCCACCCCTTACTCACCCTCACCCCCTCACTCCGACCCCACCACACCTCACATCACCCCGATCCCGCCACCCGATTTCACTTCATTTTCATCTTCATAATTTTTATTTTAAAAATATACAAATAATTTTAATCCCACCATCCGATTCTACCTCATTTTCATCTTCATAATTTTTATTTTAAATATATATAAATAATTTTAAGATAATAATTTTTTACTTGCATGCTTAGCTCAAGAAAATATGTAAAAAATAACTTATTTTTCTATTTTTTAAGTTTTTTTTTATAAAGTATTTTGCAAAAAACAGTTTCCTTCCTACGGAACCCACACCAGATGAAGAGGAGTTTTGATTTTTAAGACAAAATTGAGACTTGAAGAGAAAGGTCAAACGCAGTTTGGCCCATTGGAGTTGGAACTTTCCAGAAATTTATTACTCATCGTCGTAGAAGAAGGAATCGAATTCCAGAACCAGGAACGAAGCAAATTGAACACGTTCCAAGGAATGGTGGCTCGAAGATTCGCCGTCAGTCACAACGATTCCACCTTCGACGTAGACTACGACACTGACGATGGCTACGAAGTCCTCTTCCACCTCCTCTCATTCTCACTTCTTCTTCAAATCCATCTTCCGTTTCATTTACAAACCTTTTCCTTTTATTTCTTTGTTTTTCCAGGTCCTCAAGTACCAACTCTTCTCTCTCACTTCTGTTCCTCCCGATCAACAAAAGGTATAAGTGCGATGAATTGTGTTTATATAATGTCCACATATATTGCATTTTCTTGGGAGTTTTAGCCTTGATTTTCTGTAAATTGGACTTTGAGAAGATATTGGAAGGTGCCCGTGAACGATCGTGATCTCCTGTTATGTGTATTTTTGTTTTCGTGTGTATTTTAGTGTTCGATTTGCTAAAACTGAAAATTATGATAAGATATTGGGAGGAACAACGATCAGACTTTATTGACTAGTCTGAACTCGAGTCAATTATGGATGAACTCTTTATAAATTGAATTTCAAAGAGAAGTATGTATTGCATGTGAAATATCAAAGTTGAATTTTGTTATTCGTAAAAATGGAAATGTGAAGATATTCAGAGGAGATATGATAAGATTGTACCGCACCATTCTGATCTCGACTCATTTATTTTTGGTTGATAAACTTGATAAAAAATTGAATTGAAGAGGTGTGGTGGGGTGTGTGTGTGTGTGTGTGTAAATGTGTCTATATGATCTGTGTTTGCATGAATATGCTAGCGAATTTGAGTATTTAGTTTATTGAAAGTGAAATGCTTGTGATTTGAGCATTTGATTTATTAAAATTGAATTGGTGAGAAGATATTGGAAAGAGATGATCAAATTGTATCCGATGAGTCTGATCTCGCTTCAATATCGGATAAGCTTCGGTTGGTATCAATTGATGGAGTTGAAGAGGAAATAGCAGCTGAGGAGAAAGAGAATTCAGAAAAATTGGCAATGTCAGATGAAGAGTTGGCTCGCATTCTTCAGGTTCTGCATTGAATTTTGGTTTAAGTTGCAAAACATTTGTGTAATTTATGTCATATGGTTTTCTTGAACTGCCAATATAATTGCAATAGAAGTAGTGTTGAGCTATGTTTTTCACTTTGAATAAATATAACAAAAATGAAAATGGTGATGGTAGTGGGACGCTTGAGGAAATTGAAAGAGAGATGTAAAAGCGTAAGCTTTAATCAGCTTGAGCTTAAAGTGGGAAGTAATTTCTTTGCAACAAATGATATGTGGAATTTCAGTCATGATTTACTGACTTTAATCTATGGGATCACACTGGGTATATTAATGTTGGGTAAATCTTACTGTCTCGAATCCTTTGGTTTATCAAATTTCAATGAAAATCCCTACTTTTAAAGAACTTCACAGTGAGCAGTGTGAAACGATTAAAATTAAATGAAGTATCGATTTTTTTATTTTTTATTTTTTTTATTTCAAGATGAGATTTTTTTGAACATAGTAAGCAAAAACTTAATTTCTAGTTTCTAGCTAGGAATAAAAGAAAGATAAAGAAGTTACATTCTTTTTCATTTATACGATTCTTTTTTCCTTGAATTAATTTAATTTTATTTGTTGTAGTGATATTTAACTAGCATGCCTTATCAACGGCAATTAGGAACTTATTATGGGTAGAAACATTACAACTGACCCTTCATTTTTTTCATCTTAGACTAATTTTAGTTGGAGTTTAAAGAAAACCTTTCTTTTTGCATTTGCTTTCCCATTAAACTACGAGAGCTAATTTGTTATTATCATTTTATGTTTATAACACTCAGTTATTATCATGTGATTGTGCATCTAGGCAGAAGAAGAAGCTCTTATGATGCAGCATTTTGTTTCTAGTGAAAATAAGGAGCAAGTTGAACAGCGGATACGGCCATATGTTAATCAAGTTCAAATGGTATATCTTGTCGTGTCTGATTTTCTTTTGTTTATCTTAACTTGTGTTCCATAGTTGTTTCTCCCCTTTTAGCAGATGGAGTAAGAGATGTTTTTAGGTACTCTACTTCAAAAGCCCAACACAGTATGACATATTTTGTAAATTATCTTTTTGAAAGTCTGGATATACCATACATAATAAATGCTCTCAGCAGTTTATTGATGTTTCAAAAATTCAAGTTTCTTTTATGATTCAACTTTTAGATGCTTCTTGATGTCCTTTTATAATACCAACTGTGTGCACAAAATCCTATAATCAATTTGATATTTGTTTTCTCCCAATATGAGTAAAGTGTGTAAATTATGCCATATTCTTAATCTCAGTTCTCTTAATATTGTGCATGAAATGGATAGAGTAATTCATCATTGACTTTTAGTTTGAAAAGGTAAATGCAATAAAATCATTTCTGCTGATAGATAATAAATATCTTTCCTCATGTTGTAGTATGAAGATCCGGATCGGCAAGAGATGGCTCGAAAGACGGTGCCTGTGGACAAGCTTGAGGAGAAAGCATTGATTTCTTTGGGAAGGGTTAGTACTATCATCTTGCTGTTTATTTGTTGTGCACAAATTGGTAGCTGTGTTCAACAAATATAATATTTAACCTCGAACAAGTCAAGAATGAGTTTTTTTTGGGGGGAAATAGATTGAGATGTTCAGAATGTACTCATCATGTAATAAGATTTATTTTCCTTTCTTTCTTTCAGTTAATGAAACCTTCTCAAGAGTGGGAAACATATATATTACTATCTCTTCTGGTGTTTAAGAGATAAAATATGTAAGAAACCAATGTTGCTTGATCTGTTGTCTCTGATAAACTAAAATTCAACCGTTTCCCCAGCTGAATCTCGTTCAATCAATAAACACGTGCAATCTCATCTCCAACTGAGACCACTCGACCAATTTCGATGAACTGATTCATGTGTATCTTTTAATATTTTGGCTTTTTTTTTCTCTTTTCCTGTTTCCTGAAGAATATTGAGTTTATGTGTTCTTACTTACCTTTCCACAAAAGAAATTGAGTTAACATTGGTAGTAAGTTTTTGTTTGCATCATAATTTTGTTACTGACAAGAAGATGATTGTGAAATCAGTGTGAATATATTATTAGGGGCCTCAGACCATATATAGCTTTACTGAGCAATTAGATTTTTTTAGAACAGAATTAAAAAAAGAAAGAAGATATAGTAGCATTAGCAAGAAGAGCATGTTATATTTGAACAAATCTTAAATCAAAACAAAATGTTTTATACTTCTTTCTTGGCGTAGCTTGTTACAAGGGTTGTGAGTGGGGGCTTAGTTTTGGCCTGCATATGAGAATTTGTGGATTGACATCAGCCAAAATTTCTGACATCTGTACTATATATGCTTAGGAGGGAAACTACAAGCCAACAAAAGTTGAACAAGATAATGCTTTCCTATTACAGCTGCTATTCTGGTTTAAGCAATCATTTCGGTAATTTCTTGCCTTTGCTGCTAATTCAAATTTTCATCACTAAGGACTGAATAAGTTTTCACTTCACTCTACTTCCATGCAGTGACGTTGTTGTTATGTGTATCTGTAATGCTGAAAATGCAGTACTGGAACTAATATGGGTTCTTACATTTTGAGACCCTAAATCATCTAAATCTTATGTTTTAATTGAAGTGTTCTTCCAACACATCTGATCTGCATGTGGTTTTCGACTATTCTTTTTTTTAGTTTTTGCCAAAGACAAAGCCTTGATGAATCTCTAACCGGGACCTTGACTTCACAATTCAGTGTGAATCTAAATGATTTCACCTCATCTGTCAAGTTCTTAGTGGTTTAAGAGGAAAGCCATTTAGATTTTTAAAAAAAAATATCTTCACTCTTTGCTTGAGCACTTAGCTGGCTGAGAACCATGACCCTATTCATGGCTGCAGTCAATGACATCATATCTTCTTGCTGATGGGCTGTTTTGAACCTACTTCACTCAATATATTGACTATTATTGTCTGTAAGCACTTGACTGTAAATATTTTGCACTTGATGGATCCCAAGGCCTTGGTTTAGCGGTAAAAGCGGAACATGCGATGTGTGGTTAGGCACAAGTTACGGGTTCGAACCCTGTTGCAGGCAAAAGCGTGGATATCTCAGTTTCTGAAAAAACTTGACTTGAGAGACTATTTCTTTCCTTGCCAAAATTGCTTCTAGCGAAATCAGCTAATTAAGCCTGACTATATTCTTGCAAATCACAGTTTCTGCGTCACATATCTTCCCTTAAATTTCTGTAGTTGTCTCCTCTCTTTCTTCCTGCCTAATTAATGAATTGCTTTTATTAAAATGGCTTTTGATACATAGAAGTTATATGTTTGTAACTAATGGGGTCTTCTTAATATAAGATCAACCAATTAATTACGTGCAATCCCAGACTAGTTGTGGTCAACTCTATGAATTCTCTATATCCATTCCACTCTACAATTTCATTCCAATACTAAATACTGTTTTTTAGGATAAATTCGGGGTTCTGTATATCAAAAGGTTCTCTAAATCAAGATCTTATCTTTACATGGGCATATAAGTCTCTAACCCCTACAAACAATTGTACTAATGTAGTATAACAACACCTAACTAACTTGCAACTAGTTAGTGTCACCTTTATGGACCCTTTGCATGTATTATGATCTACCTATTTAAGTTTGCATTGATTCAAAGATCTTGTATATCTTTTTTAGACCACTTTCTGCCAAGTGATTTTGGGTTATGCCCCCTTCAATAACCTCAAATTGTCATGGTACTGCACCTACATGTTGGTGCATATGGAGGTTTATGTTCTTGTCAAATCATCTCAGACGACCTCTCATTGTATCCTCTGCCTGTGCTATTTGCACCCTTTGTTGGATGCAGTCATCTTGTCCAAACTGTATGATTGTACATCAATTTTAGCATTCACACTTCAACAACATTCAATCTTAGGATATGTTGGGCCTTAGAGGCCCAATAATTACTCTCTTAAGTGACACTATTTTCCTTTTCTTTTTGCTGTCACTGTAGGTGGGTAAATGCTCCTCCTTGTGATAGTTGTGGTAATGAGACCAGAAGTCAAGGCATGGGGGTTGCAAATTCTTCTGAAACACTTTATGGTGCTTCTCGAGTTGAACTTTATCGGTATGTTTCGAAAAGATAGTTACTTTCTACATTCCATGTGGTGTTAGATAGGTTCTAAGGGAGATTATCCATCATTTTTCCGGTTTCTAGAAACTAATCGGTAGTTCTAAACAGAAAAGTATATTTTTCTAACAAGCTTCTACATTAATGCAGTGAGTTTCTTCCAGGAATCCTTATCAGCTTTTACTGAAAGCGTGCTCTTTTGATAAGTTATTGCTCAAAGTGTATTTCCTGTGATATAGCATAGTCTCTCAGAGTTCTATGCTGGTTTTCTCTCAGTTGAAATCTTTTGAGACCATTGCTAGCTCTATATATGATTAAAGGGGTAATTCATTGCCTATTTTAGTAACTCACACCAGTGCGCTGCAAGGAAAGAAAAAATCCTGTCTCTTAGGGTACCCGAAATTATACCAAGAGGTCCACAACTAGTATCTGTTTTGCAAATTGTTTTTAATCAATTGTCAGATGTGATTGTCGTTCAGTGGAGGCATCCTTTGGGTTGTCAACTGTAAGTGAAGAAGCATTGCTAGCTTGGCTTTAGTTTTCATTTTTTCTGTCACCCCATCATTTTGCCCATGCGAGGATCTCTTGGAGCTGCTTTTCTATTCTGACATCTTTTAAGCATTAGAATTTTCTCTTTCTGTAAGGATATGGGCTTCCCTCTTCTCTCTATCTCGTTTTACAGGAAAATAACATGGTTGTCTTATAACATTTATCTCTAATGTCCACAGGTGCAATTCGTGTTCAAATATCACCCGTTTCCCAAGATACAGCGACCCACTGAAGGTATTGGATACATATGCTACTGGAAAATTTCGTATCACAATTTCTGACCGGCATTTATGCAGCTTCTAAAGACGAGAAAGGGGCGGTGCGGGGAGTGGGCCAACTGCTTCACACTCTATTGTAGGGCTTTTGGTTATGATTCTCGTTTGGTAAGTTTCTTCTTCAAGAAAACATATTTTGATGCCAACCATGTTAGGTGATTGCCATTTTGATCTACTGCACTGTGTGGTGGATTCAATTTTCATAAATCCTTTGTAATTGTTCAACGCCGGAAGCTTTAGTGACTGGTGAATTTCTCCTTGTACATATGATATACATTAGAAAATTGACAAATATGCAAATAAAAACATTGAAGAACTTGCAGCAACAAAGTGCCATTTTAAATTGATTGACTGGAAGACCAAACTTCTATAAGTTGAAGAACTATTCACATATAGCTGAATATTTGCGTGAAGAGCTTTAGAGAAGCCCAGAGCTCTTTCCACCCGTTGAGTACTGATTCTCTAAAACAGAATTCACAAAAGACTTGCATCAATTATCTTGTCACCAACTTCCTCAGAAATAAATGCAGGACTTTTTTGTTTTTTAACCTTTTTGAGCTGTGGTGACAAGTTTTACTAAGAGATACTAACTCGAGAATGACATAGAAGTGCTGTCTTTTCTTTATATGGGTCTGGGTGAATTTAATCTTTCCCTTTTTTCTGTTTAGAAATCCAAATTCGAAGAAGATAATAGAAGGGAAAGATGCAATTAATTTTACCAGCAGGGAAGATAAACAAATAAAATGTGAAACAAACTCCCATAGAAACTTAGAAGAGGAGTACAAGAAGTGACTACCTTTGACAGTGGCCTAAACCTGAAATGTTGAAGATGTGCACTTGCCTGAAAAACATGCAATATGCTTCAGACTCAATTGCTAAATAATTCACCCTTCATTATTTAGTGCCAAGTCTCCTTTTCAGGTTTTTCTGCAAGTTTATATCCAGTAGGCATTACTGCATTATGTTGCTTTTAGCAAGACATCATCTTCCACGGCCACATCACTGCATGTCTTCCCTTATGGTGCTTTCTTTGTTGTGTTTGCTTATGTAAAAATCTATGTGCTAAAAATGAACTTCTGATGGTGAACACAAGTTTAAGGAACCTATACTTTTGACAGCCATCCAAATTTTTAAGTTTGTTGACTTAATCATGAATATCTTCAGGGGCTTGTATTGCTATTGAATTTGAGATATGTAGTAGTAGCTTATTTCCTCCTCTCTCCCTCCCCCCCCCCCCCCCCCAAAAAAAAAAAAAAAAAAAGTTTGGAAGGAAATCAGCTGCTTTATAGATTAATGTTTGGCTTATCTTCTCTTTCTGTTGTTTCACTTTCCAGATTTTGGACTTCACAGATCATGTCTGGACAGAATGCTTTTCACCCTCTCTGGGAAGGTAATATCTTTTCACAGGGCTAACTCAGTAATTTGCAATGATCTAGAACACGAAGTGATTGGGCCAAATAGTGCAGATGGATGCATCTTGATCCTTGTGAAGGAATATATGACAATCCTCTATTATACGAGAAGGGGTATTTTCTCTTTGCCAATTTTACCTCTTGGTAGATGTTATTGTAACTAATGTAGCAATTGGATAATTCTTAATGTGATGTATTGCCATCAAATTTGCTCTTCCATTCTTATCATATATTAGTTTTAGAGTACGCGCTTTATGCGTGTACTCCATATCAAAAAGTATAAAACTTAAGATTATATAAATATCATTAAACTATGTATACCTGATGTGCAATTGCTAAGTGTCATTTTGGAAGTATTTCTAGAATTTGATATTGAGTTAAAAAGTATAACAATTTTTGATATTCGGATAATTTATATCTAATTAGAGCATTTCTTAGAATACGTATTTACATTTTGGTACATAAATTTTATAGGGAGTGTTTGATTAAAGGGTAATGGACATACTATTTTATACCTAGAGAGTCCAACATAAATTTTCACAAAAGGTGTTTTTCTATTTATTTTTTTAATCTTCACTAAGATAATTAAATTATATAGAATTAATTGATTTTAATTCTACAACTGGTTATGATTCTATAATTAAGAATAAGAAAAATCGAAGGAGTGTCTACCAACATTTATCGATTTTAGTTATAATTTTCTACTTAGTCTTTCTCTAATTTTCTTTTCTATTAAAATAATTAAATCATATAAAATTAATTAGTTATAATTCTATGGGAAAATAAATCAAACCTACAACAGGTAAAAGCTACGTTAGTACTTTTTCTATCAAGTAAGATTAAGAAACTGATAGAGGTAATATTTCATTAGCAAAGGAAATAAAACCCTCTCCACATATTACTTCATTACTTGAACCTAATGTAAGTGTGTACTATAATGTTTTACCTATTACTTGTCTTTTTTACAAAATTGTTATGTTAAATAATTCAAATAAGGAATGGATTTATACAAGATATTTAATATTAGGACTTTCTATATAGTTTAACTAAGGAAGGGGTTAATGCACACAATTTGGTTGATTTAAAACCAGTAAATATTATGGGAGAACTTAAATGACGATTTTATTTAAAGGATAAAAAAGGCAGGCGACATTTCGATAGGGAGCTTCGTGTTTTTAATCATATCATATATCATATATTATTATATAAATGGGAAGCTCCTAAGTTGAAAGTTGAATTACTATAATGCCCATAAAAAATTGAGTGACCATTTTGTCCTAAAAAACCTTGAATTAAATATTTAATTTTAACTACACTAAATCATATACGCAAGGAGTACTCTTACATCTTCCACTAAGTTTTAATTATTCTTCCTTTTAGTTTCCACCATTAATGGCAGTAACTGAAGTTGGTATAATGTCTACTTATTATGTTATTACAGAAAAATTGGAACTCTTTCATCTTCTATCAACGGCATTATTTAACTCAATAATATCTGATTATTTCTTACATTTACCAATAGTGATACCATACTACCATTTATCTATATAAGCCTTTTTACGCACCTCCTTTATCAAATTATAAAAGTGTATAATGACGTCTTGCATAGCTTATCCCTTTCTCTTCTTTCTAATTATTCTCAATTCTTTTTCCTTGTTTGGAACATTGTTTGTTTCAATTGATATGTTTTCTTTCATCTGCAGTACATAAATAATTTGTAAATGTCAAATTAGATAAGTTTTTTTCTTTTTTTGTTACTTTTTATGATTGTTGTGCTAATAAGCTGCTTCTTACCATGTAAATATTTTTTTAAGAATTTTTATCATAAAATCATACATCCAATCGATAAAAATATTTAGTATCTTCAGATTTGATAGTTAATTTGTTCTTAGAGGCAGATCTAGGATTTAAATTCTATGAGTTTAATCTTTTAAAATTTTTAATATTGAACCCATTGTACTTTTGAGTTATGAATTCATGTATCTACTATTTACTACAATTTTAATACATTTTTACAAGCATAAAAAGTCTCTTTCAGTATTTTTTCTTTTTCCTAATTTTTCATTTATATTATATGTTAGAAAGTTCAAAAGTTACCCATTAATTCCCTAAATAGTTACACCCTTGAGTGACTGATGTAACAAATTTTTTATGGACTTTCGTCTTTCCTTTTTAAGACAGCGATTTTAGCTTATTTGATAATATTTACTCTTATTAAAAGCATCATTCATTAATCTTTTTTAGAAGTAATATGTATAGGCATGCCATTTATTTCAAGGTCATAAAGGAATACAATATATATAGGACCTGATGAGGGAGCTAGAGCCATTATTTCCTTGACCAACATACAAGCTTGGTCATATTGACAAAACCCTTTGGCAGAAAGTTTTTTAAGAGAACATTACATTTAGAACTTATTTAAAATATATTGGTACAATATTCTTAAAAATTTTAGCTCATTTATCGATAGTTTTTGGCAAGTTGCTTTATGAAATTTAGTTATAGTTTTTAATCTTGTTATTTTATGTTTTCTTTGTCTTTTAGAATTTTGTTATCAAATTATTCATTATTAGTTATCAATTCAGCAGTTATTTGATATTTTGAGAAAGTTTTTTTGGAGAAGTTATGGTAAATCAACAATTATTTTCAAAGTAGAGAGAAAGTACTTTCATAGAAATGTTTCCTTCTTCTCAAAATTGAACTTTTCGGAACATAAAAACAAGAAAGCAAATTTACTTTTGCTTCACAATAACAATAAATATTAATAAAATATTTGTACTAATTAGTATAAAATACACATGCAACACACGTGTATAAGAACTAGTATAGTATAGATAATGAAACGCCTGTAAATCCAGAACCCTAGGAGTTTTGCAGGCATGTAAATATCTGTTGCCACTGTAATGGTCAGGAAATCATTGAAGATTTAAAGAAGCATGCTTTGAAATCATGAACGTGTGTGAAACATAGTGACAACAGAATCAAAACTCAATTTAACAATGGAAAATTTCAGTATATGTTGCGTTTATTTAAGTACTAGGAATCTTTTCATTTTGGCTTGTACTTCACATCTTCGTGAAATATTTTAGGGAACTATGGCTAGTATCTCACATGTTCATTAAATATTTTAGACAACGTTCCCTGGTACTAAGAACCCATCATGTGTCTGTTGTTGCCAAGTTGCCATTCATATCATACACTATTTTTGTATTTTTGTAACTGCCTTCTTATTTTTGGTGTTTCAACCTTTTCCGACCTACCTTCTTATTTTTAGTGTTTCAACCTTTCTTTGAAGATGGAAAAAGAGTTTGAACTATGTGTTTGCTATTGCAAAAGATGGCGTGCATGATGTCACTAAGCGTTACACCAGGAAGTGGCCTGAGGTGAACTGTTAGTTGAGTGTCCCTTTAATGATACTTGTACGTGTTCATGAGTTTCTGCAAGTAAGATAAATATTTTTGATCATGAAGGTTCTTTCTCGGCGAAACATCATTTCAGAGCCGTCTCTTGCAGCTGTTCTCTCTGATATAACTAGAGAACTGCGGAAAACGTTATCTGCTGAAGTGATTTCAGCACTGGAAGAACGGGACAGGACCGAAATGGATGTCATTGAGAAAGAATTGTATTGTAAAGATGACGCTTCAGTCTCATTACCCGGAAGACTGAGCGGAGACAAGGAGTGGCGCATAACAAGATCGGAATTTGTCTCTGATGAAAAGAATTCTCTAAGCTCTTCATCTTGTCCAGTTCGCAGATGCATAGATGATCATGTCACAAAGATCTACAATGCCTTTTCCCCTGTTCTTTCAAAGTTAAAAGAGTACTCGCTCTCTAAAAATGCAGCTGCTGAAATTCTTGAGATTTTCAGAAAGATTTTAGTTGATCTAAAGAATTCCCCTTTCAGAACCAGGAGAACCTCTGTGAAATCAGTTTCAAGTAGTTCTGGTGATATTTTCAGTAAGATGTTGGCATCTTTCAGCCTGTCACTTGATGCTCTTTCTTTGAAGAGTGAGTTAGGTGTTAATGGGAGTATTGATATATGTTTAGCTTCTGATCCTGTTAAAACTTCTGTTGCTCTGCCTGTCATGTTCCATGCACTGGATGATGTGATTTATAATATTGGACAATGTGCTAGACTAGACAGCAGGTCCCTCTCTTGGCCACTGCTTAAGTTGAACAGATTATGTTCTGGTCTAGTCCTTGCTAGTGGGGAGGAGCTTCCTTTTGGAATTGTAAGTAACATTGGCTTATATAATGAAAATTGTTCCTTCCAAAAAGAACTTCTAGTCATGTGGAAGAGAAGTTCCCATATATAGTTATATTGGCGAACAATCTTAATTCTCTTGTTCCAAATATATCAGGCTACATGTGCATTTGATGGAACACGGATGTCAAAGTGGGAAGAACCAAATGGTGCAGCAGGTATGCTTGAACAAAAATGTAGCTCTGGCATAGCATCATTGTTTCTCAGCTATGTCAACTGCTTAAAGTTATTTCTCCAGTTTTTCTTGATGTGTTGCTTCTTTATGTTTGTCATTAAGTTAATAGGTATTGCTGTGACGGCAAATATTGCATAGTATAGTTCGTAATTTTTTCTTTGATAGCTTCAATTTAGGAAGTCACTTCTCTAGTTTTTGTGTTAAGATATCTGCAAGATCGTCCAAGTCTTCATACCTTACAAAGCCTTGAAAATCCAGAGGCATCATCATTTTCTTCTGAGGTGTGTGAAATGTCAAGTGTCAGTATTGAATAAGCATCTGGCAGCTTCAATAAGATGTCTCCAGAACTTGCCATTTAGAGTCGCATGTGATGTAAATTTGAAATATTAGTTGAAATCTGGAGTAATGCTGAATTTCTACTGATAGTGGTGTAATACTGGAGTTTTTAGAATACCTACAGCTTTGAAGGATTCAAATCGAGCAGAACTTTTGTATTTTGCCTCAGTACCAGCCTTCTACTGAGCTTCTATTTGATAAATTTACCTTTATTCATCAAATTTTTTTTTAGTTGTTTTCCATTTAGGTTGAAGAGGTCCTTAAACAAGAGCAAAGAAAATCAGTAAAATGAATCAGGTAACTCTGGGATGGAGTTATTGTGAAGTTTAGAGCTAAAGAGTGAGGAGAAGCTAATATAACAACTTTGATCTAGTAGTGCCTGCTGAATAATGGTCAGCTAAACCCTCGGGTTTGTGCTTTTCCTCTTTCCCAAATGTTTCTCAAAATAACAAGTAGCTCATAGTGCAACACCATCTTTATGCATCTTCTTCTGGAGAGGTCCCAAATAGTAAATGCAGTAAGTCTTTATTTCCTTTAGGAAGCCCAAGAATTTCCCCTGAAGAACAAAGAGATTACTGCTATCTCAATGGTGTATATGTAAATAATTAAATATCATATTGATGATCACGAGACATTATTGTACTAAATCTTTTATAAAAACAATTATTGTACTAAAGAGATATCTTCTTGATTCTGATGGATGTTTCTACTAGTCGGTGAAAAAATTGTCATCCATATCCATAACATTATGGACTAACCCTAGGGGAACATTTAAGACCGTAAGAGGATGAAGCGAAGAGGATGAAATTAACCAGCTTTTAGTATATTCAACTCAAATATTTAAGGGTGAATGTATTACTAGCTTCTCATTACATATCAATGCATAAGTTATCATTAAGCAATTGTTTCAAATTGCGAATATGAAAGAGGAAAAAGATGGGAAACTTATCTAATTCCTGGATTGCTTCGTGGTATCACTTGTTTATTGATGTTCATAAACAAGTGAAGTCACCAAAAAGATAAAAGTTTCCTTTGGAGAATATTGCACTTAGGGCATCATCGAGATGACGGTTACTCATACAATCTTTGCAATTGTCATTCCTGAGATGAAAATGTCACGCCTCGAGGCTACACCCTAGACGCGATTGGCACTCGAAACCACAAGTGGTCCGAGTGAACCCTTGGCCCGGCATACTACTGAAAGACATACTAAAAGATACTGTGGGAAGCTAAAGCATGAACCGAACTCTTATAAACTAATAAAATGAACTTTCATTAAATTAAAACATAAAGTCATTTGAAAAGCGATACAACTAACTGACTGAGTATTATTTATCGAGACAAGGGCCTCAGTCTACCTTTATTTAATAGCCAAACTATTAAACTGAACTAGAAATAGCTAAGTCCCCTGAATGCAGGGAGGACTCACACAAGCTGAGGAGGTAGTATCTTGATGGAGCGTCTGCCGATGGATCTGAGTACCTGGACCTGCATCATGAAATGATGCAGTACCAATGGCGTTAATTCGTGGAATGTATGGTATGTAATAAAGCCGAGTAAAGCAATACTAATAACTGACAAGCTGCACAATTAAGGCATGAATATGATATGAAATCAAGATCATGAATTAACTGAATGACTGAGACTATGTGACTGAGCTTCTGAATCTAAACTATAAGGGAGCTGCATGCAAGTGATTATAAAACATTCTTTGAAAACTAGAGCGGGAACTGAAATCATGTTGTGTAAGCAAAATATTTGGAAAGAACATAAATTGATGTACAATGACCCAAGAGTTAAACATGCATAAAGGGCTGAACAATTATGTAAGTCATGAAGTGAATCCGTTTAACTGAAAACATGGGCCATGTACAAATACTACTGAAACTGTATCTGTGGAAGGTTCTCGTAACTGATATAAACCATGTGAGCGACATGGAGTCCAACTTGTAACCCTAGTTGGAAGGGTGGTTTATATCTTTCCAAAGTAAGAACCATGACTGACGTGAATGCACTTATGAGCCCATTCAGGCGAAGGGAGACACTCTCAACTGGCGAGGACTCCTTATCCTATGGTAGCACGTAGTTTGGGACTTGGGTTATCTGAATCCGCATCCGCTTGGTGATAAAGTACTACTCCCAAAACTGTATATATGTGCTCATAAAAATATGCCTATCTGAGGCATTTGAAACATCTCTATGGAGCTTTCTAGCTCAAAATCAATGTAGATGTATTAATACTGGTGAGCCTCTATGCTCAAAACTGTACTCTGTTGGTGAGCCTCTGTGCTTCAAGCTGTATTATGCTGGTGAACTTCTATATTTAAAACTAGGGGTGGGCATGGTATGGTATTGAAAACTTCGGTTCGGTATCTTCCATTTTTGATATCTAAAAATTCTATACCATTATTATACCAAATTAGTTTGGCATGGTTCAGTAATTTTAACTTCGGTACGGTATTTTGTGGTGCGGTAAGTTGATAACCATACTTTATTTGTCTTCGACTTATATATACTCATATAATAAAGACTATGACTTTAATTTTTCTAAAAATATCTCAATTATATTAGACTAACAATTACCTTCGTTAATCAATTGCATAAAAAGGATATTTCAATCATGGTAGAATAGTTAATTCTCTTGAACCTACTCCAAATATAATTCTATTTGGAGTAGGCCTAAAGGACCAAAACTATTCAAGAAAATTTAGTATTTTTGAATGATAGGTTAGTTTTGATGGTAAAATCCCCTATTAAATATAAATTAATATTAAATTAAATGTGATGTAGTTTTGTACTACTAAACTAGTGTATATATTTTAATAATATTAAATTTAATATATATGGATTGTATATATTATTATAAAACTTCAGTGTGGTATTTGGTATTTCGGTATCTATTTTATAAATACCGAATACCATACCAAATACCAAAAAAATTTAAAATTCATACCAAATACTGTATCAAATACCAAATATTCATACTACGGTATTAAAATTTTCGGTTTTGGTATGATATTCAGTATATACCATACCATGCCACCCCTACTTAAAACTGAGCTTCAAAAACTCCTTTTTACTTTCTTTTGAAAATGTATTCTGAAGCTAAAGCTGACTGATGTCAAACTCTTTTTTGAAATACTTCTCTAAAACTGAACTTTGCTTTCTTTATAAAATCATGTATTTGAAACTAAATATGCTTACATGAACTTTTTCTTGAAGATGTTTTCCTAAACTTGAAAATTATCTTTACTCATGAAAACTATGCATGTAAATAATATGAAAATACTTTCAAATAACTTCGGCTAAAAAGGGTGCATGTTGTAGAACAAGCATGAACCATCAATCAATTGTATGAATTATGACAATCTCCACAGTAGAACCAACAATTAATCAATTCAAGATATAGAGAATTTGAAATAAGAGTTTTGGGAAAAACTCTAGCTTTGATCTTACTAAAGCTGAAACTCTGAGGTAGGGCGTGAGGAAGAACAGGGTTCCTCACTTATGATAGCCTTACATACCTCAAATGCTCTAATCGTCAATGGAGAATTTGGAAAATGGACTTCGAGACCTTACGAACTGGTTCCCTGGTTTTGCATCAAAGAGATTTGTGCCCTAAAACCATGAGTTTATATAATCGTAATTGAAAACATAATTTAGACTTGAGTTTTGGGCATAACAGTGAAAGGAATCCTTACTATTAATCCCATACCTGGACTGAAGAATTCTTACTAATAACTTGAGAATTCAGGAGTTTGGAGAAGAGAAACCCTAGCTTTTCTTGAGAACTTAGGAGCATACTGTTTCTGATGTTTTGGTGTTCGGAGAGGGAATAGAAGATTAGTCGACTAAGTACCTCTTAACCTCCCTCTAACAAGACCCAAAACGATGGAGTATAGGATTAAAAGCATAGGAAATTACAAAATACCCAAGAGAAACTGTTTGGAAATTCTAGAATTTGGTGTCGGGTGCACTGTGCCTCTCAATGCGCTTACCTTGCTGGAATTTTTTGTTTGAAGTTTGGTCCCGAGTGTGGTGCGTCTCCCAATGCGCCCAACCTGGTAAAAATTTTCTCTGAAGTTTAGGGTCGGACGTGGTGCGCCTCTCAATGCGCCTACTTTGACAGTGCCTTAGTGAAATGCCCATAACTTTTTACTCCGAACTCCGATTGGCGAATGGTTGGATGCGTTGGAAAGAAGACTCAATAAAAATTCATCGGTTTCGGGTCTATCTACACACGCAGAATGGTTTCAAATTTAGCCCGAAAGTCTGAGGCGTTACAGAAAAGATGATTTATCTGCAATTTAGAATAACGGAAAAGAAATCAGGTTGTTTATTTGTTTTGCTAAGCAATTTTGTTTGCATTATATTTCAACTCTCAATTCATGGGGTGAGGGCAAAGATTTAGGTAGAACAAATTGAGGAAAACGAAAATATCACTTGGAATTTGGTGATACAACTACAATCACCAAACTGTCCTCGTCTTCAGGCGCCATTTATGAACATAAAGAAGGTGCCCAAATCTAAACAACCTACCTTTAAAGGGATCTCAAATTAAGGAATTTATATTGGATGGAAAGATGAGTAAACACATGTTTTTGTATTTACATTTTCAATTATCCTTTTTCTTTATGGTTATTGTTCTATCTGATACTTGTATTCTGCCTTATAGGTTGTTGGATCATATATCAAGTAGCTGGTAACCGGATGGTTGAGCTTGTGGCATATGAGTTAATGTCTCCTAATGATGCTCCAGAGAGAGATCCAAAAGACTGGTATGACATATTGGCTTCAAAGTAGTTGAGAAAAAATCTTTTCCATCCTGTAAACAACTTTACGTGTTTCCAGCTTCTGAGACAGATATAGCAATGTCTGTTCAAGGGGTTGGTATTGTCTAACTGAAAACAGTATCTAACAAATTATCAACTCATTCTTTGTAAATCTGTGGCTTTGCGCCTGGTCATTTAAGGTGTATGAGAAGTAAGTCCACAGCTCAAAGTAACGTAGAACAAATAGAATTTGCTACGAAAGCTGGCTAACGGGGATGTAGCAGTGTATGAGAACATATTACTAGAGAAGTGTGATAACCAGAATAGGATTCATTTTGGCTAGACCTAAATCAACTATAAGTTGACATGGGATTTCTCAAACACTAAAATAATCGGAAATGCATTTATGCATCTGTAAAATCACCAACCCTTCTATTTATGTAAATATAAACAAATGATTGACCAACCACTCCATCCCTTTTGCTTAGTCTGTGGAGAGTAATATGTTGTACGTGAGACTATGAGTCGAAGCTTTTATTAGTTTGTCTTTGCTTATTTGTACATGAAATCCCTAAGAAAAATGGTAAAATGGTGTGGAAGATGAGGAGGAGAGTGTGAGAGTTTCTAATGTATTTGTTTGTATTGAAGAGAATAATTAAGTGAATCTTCATTTTTAAAAAAATAGAGAATAATTAAGTAAATAAAAGTGCTTTCTCTCTAACAACTTAAGTTTTTTGATGAGATGGTCAATCATTTTAACATGGTATCGGAGTCAGACCCATTCCTATTCTTGATTTACCAAATGTTGGGCCCGGTATTATATTGTCCCCACTCTAGATATCTAGTCCTGAGCGTGCTTGCAAGAGGTGTCAAGTGTCCCACATTGGCGGAGTATGGGTTGTTGTCTACTTATATGATCTTGGGTGGTCTTTATCCCATGAACTAACTTTTAAGGTTGAGTTTGGTCCATTTTCTTGATAACTTGCTTAGTCTTTTTCTAGGTCGAAGCATGGTCTGGGAGGTCCTTGCGTTTGATGGTAGAATTTTCTGTTTCTATAATAAATGAATGAAGAGTTTCAAGAAAAATCTGAATGAAGAGTTTCAAGAAAAATCTCCTTAGTGGGACTGCAGGAGAGACTGCCGCTGAGGCTGAGTTTAAACTTTCAGTGTCAAGCTGAACTCAATGGATCTTAAATGATCAATTTCTGAACTAGGAACTAGGGATTTGAAGGGGCTTATTTACTTGTTAAAGACAAGCGTCATCTATTCTTCAAACAGCACCCTTGACCAGCACTTGTGAAAACCGAACTAAGACTTTCTTTGTAGTTGCTGAGAGGAGAGGGGCTTCAAAGCCTTCATTGAGGTAGAATATCATTACCCAGCTTCAAACAGTTATTCTGCAATAACTCTGGACCTGTTCAACTAAGCAAGTGTCCATATGTGATCTTCTTTTGACTTCTCCATGCCTAGAAGATTGTTTTGTTTTCTGCTGGTGAATGGCATTCATCCTCGTGGGACATCCCAGCCAAGTCGCCGCATCCCTATAAGTCCTCAAGTACACTTTTTTTCCTCTATAAATCAAGATCTCCCAAAAATAATCGAGATTTCTCTGCATCATTGGAAACTTGCCTGTAAAGATGGTATCCAGTCTTCTTTGGTGAGAGGAGATGGAGAGCTTTTCACTATTAAACTTCACATGATATTTGTACTATATAGAGGACTATATTTCTATAAATTTGCATCTAATATGGACATGGTCTAGTTCTATTTCTGCAATACTTTTCAAGAGAGAGTTTCAAATGATATACTCTCCTCATTCGAACTTGTATGTCACTCTTTCCACTTTGGAATTTTCCAGAAATTTTAGAACCATTTCTTCATTGATAATATTCTTCTATGTTAATCACAATTTTTAAGAATTCAAAATTATTTAACTATTCAGATTTTGCAATATGATGTTATGTTTTCTCTCTATCAATTTCAATCATTACTTTAATATTTTCTTCCATTACTCTTGTTCTGAGTGCCATGTTCTGTCAAGTACATCATATAAAATGAAATGGAAGGAATACTTTATGTTGATTGAGGAGATACTAAATAAGCAAGAGTAGTTATGTGTGGGGTCTCTAATGTTTGCCAGCGCAAAGGAAGAGGCTAATTGTTTTTGAGAGGTTGTGGTAATGAATCAGCTGAAATGAGAATTATTGAAATGAGCATGGACCAAAGCTAGAAGGCAAAAAGACATTTAAGAAATAGTTACTGTAGAGGTTGCTTAAAGGTTGGGATCTCACTGGGTATGTTGTTATTGTTGGTTTGACATTCAAAGAATCCCTAAAAAAGCAAAGATGGAAACAGATGACAATAAGATAACCGATATAGAGCATGATGAGGAAGACTTAGAGTTTGGAGGAATGATTTAACCAAGGAAAATATTACACATGACTTAAGAATAAAAATGGTGAAATTATTATTGTGGCTCCAAATAGAATCAAATATATACTGTGCAAGACTAATTAACTGAAGCTGGTGGGATAGGGATGAGTTAGTTGTATAATCCTCTCTTAGCAAAGGTTGAAGTCGGTGAAAGCATGACAAATTAGCATGCTGAAATTGAAGTTGTGTAGCAGTAGTGCAACTGCTGCTTGCTGAAAGCAGATGATTTGACTAGAATGACTGCTTTTTTTGTTTTTGATACGATGGTGTCCGAGCTAGTTTGCACACCTCAACTATTCCTCTGTATACAATTGTGTGGTTTTCTTATCCAAACGAACTTGACAAGTCTGATATTGCTCCTCTTTAATTCCCTATTCTCTTATGTAGGTTCAAAATAAAAGTGGTGTCTGAATAGTTGCCAATTTGTTATAGCTTTGGTGACATTTAAGTGCTCGCTCATTTAGGTAGTTGACTATTTTAGAGAATCAGCTAAAATTTTGGTCAACTTTTGAAAGTATGCAATAGGAAACCTCACATCATTGTATATAGACTGACTGATATTCATTCATTACATCAGGGTGCTGGAAGGAAGTGAAAACGGAGGTTCCAGTTGGCATCTCTTGGATAAACGAACTTCCCAGATGTTTGACCAACGTTTCCAAAGAAAAACATTTACAGTCAGTTCGTCCGGCTATTTGGCAAATGCATTCAGGTAAAGTTTTGTCGGAGGCTCGTAAGAGTTCACTTCTTCATGATGGGTTCAATTTCTGATCACTGTTAGAAATGACAGGTTTAGATTTCTAGCAGTTCGAGACAAGAATGCAACTTCAAGGTTTCAGATTGGCAGCATTGACCTCTATGCAGGTAGCAGTTAATGTCCCTAAACCATATTACAAACTTCCGCTTTCTCTGGCTTAAGCTTCAATTCGAAGCTGTGAGTTGGAAGTTTCGCCAGTTGTGACATATTTCTATGTTGTATTTGCCCCCCAATTAATCATAGTAACGATTAAGGAGCTCCGATTGCTAGAAGAGGGAAATTAAGATTTAAATTATTTTTATTAAACACTTGTCGTATGCACATTCTTTGGGGCACTGTAAAATTGTCAACCTATAACATAATCGTTTTCTTTTCCCTTACAGTTTTACTTCTTCTTATTTCGCTGGCCTGTTGACTGATACAGGACATTTGGTTGGTGGGATGGGATAGGGATAACAATCTCGGAATAAAATGCTAGATTATTTTATTTCACATTTGTATTTCTATCTCTACTATATAGAAGCGAAAATCCGGTGCTTTTGGTGGTCCTATCAGGGCTATATATGGCATTTCCTAGAGTTGGTTTCCTCGGAAGAGTTGTACTCTTTGTTGCGTTAATTAGATATTTTGAATAATTATGAAAGGGCCAACCTTAAAATTTGCATTTCACATTTAAGATTTCTATTGTCCCTCTGTTGTGCTTTATGTTGCCCTGATTCAGTACAATATTACATCAATTGTCATCACATAATTTTTGATAAATAATGAAAATTCATTTTGTACCTGATGCGTAGTGTGACTTTTTAAGGATCCCTTCTTGCTGCTTCTCAGATTATCTTTTTCGGTGTTTTTTAGATTTATATTTTAACCACAAATAAATAATTAGTATATAATTAGAAGGTAATTTGTTCTTTCCTTTCAAATTTATCCGTATTTAAATAAATGAATATTTGCTTAATTAAAAGATCATATTAAATGGATACTATTTAATTAAGGATGGTTTTTTTGAAAATGCCTCTTACTTAACATAATAGTTAATTTATTAAGGGGTGCGTTCAAGTTATCAAATTAATTATGCGGTAGAAAAATGTGACAAATGTACTTATTTAATAAAAACTACTCCTTTTGAATTAATTTATGTGAAGATGTCCTGAGTATGCGGGTGAGAGCACTAAACTAGTACAAGTTAATATAGCTAATGATTTAAAATATCCTTAAAAGTTTGATGAAATTATTTCAAAAGAAAAAGAGCCAGAGTTTAGCATGAATCTCCTGCAACTAACTTTTGTAAATAAAGAGAGATGAATGATACATGAAATTTGGAAGTCATGACGCAAAAGAAAGTAAATCTTGAACCATGCTATAGAGTTTGTTTTTAAGTCGTAAACAATTTTAAGATATGATAAATCAATCAGGAGAATTTAAAATAGTGTGTTTCAATAACTATAATTTATAGATGCCTAGATGAAATTTCATGAAGTGAGAAGGTCCAGGACACAATCTATGCATGTAAGTATGTTTATTTTGTGTTTCGACCTGTTCTTTAAATGGGAAAAATCATTTTCTAAATTTTTTATCAAAAACTCTTTATTTTTACGTATAGAAGGTATATATTTTTACACATACAAATTTTTAAAATTTTATCTTTTTTCTTTTCAAAAAATATAAAAAATTAAGAGATGTCATTTTTTTCTTCAAACTGTAACTAAAAGGAAATTATGTGCGTTTCTAAGCTACAGCCCTTAAACCCCAACGGCCCAGTGCCAGCACTTACATAGGAATTGCCCCAAAATTTCCGTTTGAGCACTTTTCTACTTTATATGTATAACAAAATGACATCGGCAAAATCCAAATTGAAATATAAGAAAGCAAAGGTAAGAATATACGATGCACAGAGTGAAGCAGGCGAGAAAGGAAGAAACCATTGATGAAGCGGTATAAATGATAATCAAAAGCGGTCATAGTTGTCGATGTTAGCCTCGATTGCTCACACGTTGCTGAGATAAAAAGTCACGCGTCTGTATAGTAGTGCGAAGGATTATCAGCAAAGCACAACAATAATTTTTTAGTTGAAATGACAAAACTACCCTCAAATTCAATGTCTAATCCCCGGAAGCACACATGTCGACGGCCTGGTGCTTGCTATTGACACTTATTAGTTAGTAATTAATTTCAAACTGCCTCTATTTTGGAGTGATTCTTAGTTTTTGTCTCCTAAATACACAGGTAATGCCTCTAGGCATAAATTAAGTTACATGAACTTCTGTCTAAGGGGCAAAAGTCCATGCAATTGAAATTCTGTGCGAAAGCAGAAGTTCAATTACATGAATCTGTCCATAGACACAAGCTCAATAACATGAATTTATACCTCGGGGATAAATTCAGTAGGAAACTTGTACCTATAGGCAAAAAGTTTATGCCTACTGAACTTGTGCTTGGGGCAGGAGTTCAAATGCATGCACTTTTTTCCATAGGTACAAGTTTCCTGCTGAACTTGTGCTCCAAGATATAATTTCATGTTATTGAACTTGTATGTATGGGTTGAAGTTCATGCAATTGAATATCTGCCTCCAAGCGCAAGTTCAGTAGACATGAACTTTTGCCTATAGGCACAAGTTTCCTACTGAACTTATCCCCAAGACATAAATTTATGTTATTCAACTTGTGTCTATGGGCAGATTCATGTAATTGAACTTCTGATCTCTGACACAATTTCAATTACATGAATTTTTGTCCTTTAGACACAAGTTCATATACTTAATTTATGTCATTACCTGTGAACATAGGCATAAATTGGATAAAAACTTATGTCTTGCGATTTTATTTATTTATTTATTTATTTATTGTTAAGATATTTTTTACCTTTTTTTTAATCATTTAAAGTGTCTGAAATTAAAGATCACCTAAAATGAGTGTATATATGCCAATGACCCAAAAAAAAAGTTGTTACTTTGGTAGTGATTCAATCGACTAATCAATGAGATTCATTCTTTGATTGCCATAAATTTTTTTAAAAAAAAAGTTTAAAATTTAATATATAATCATTTTTTAAATTACATAATAAATAATATATATCTTAAAAATGAAAAAAAAATTAAATATGATATTATGAGATAGTTAATTATTTCTTCCTTAAAATTTAAGTAGACTAATATAAAAATATTTAATATTCAATAAAATAGTAAAATATGGTATCAATATTTTGTAATTCAAAGAATATAATTAGTATATTATAGTATACAAATAATATATATCTCCGATATCAATCGGCATATATTGTATTATAAAGAATTTCATCACTTTATTTTAGAGCAAAAAATTATGACTTTTCTTTAATTTGAAAGAATAAATATGAAGAAAAGAGGATTTTTTAACTTTTTGAAAAAATAAAAATTAGGAAGAGAGAGTGCTTTTTATAATTCTATGTCTTTAAATGCCTATATCAATTTATTTAATTAGAATAAATATTTTTAGGAAAATAAAACTGTATAAAATATAATTATAAAGATAAAAAATTAAATAATTTTTTATTTATGTAATTTAAATTATAAATTTTGTAGTTATCATTTTAACGAGCGGTAAAATCTAGTTTTGAGATCCAATATTTGAAATTAGAAATGTACACATAATATAAAAGTATTAAGTTATAAATCTTAAGTATTTAAATATAAAATTAAGTTTGATAGTCCCGGACTTTCAAATCTCTGTACATGAAATAATATGATTCTCAATTTCAATTTCACCAGAATAAAATTGATTAAAAGGTAATTAAACTTCAATTTATTATTAATTATTATTATTATTATTATTTGTAAAATTTCCCTATGTTTTAACCACGTGTCCTAAAAATAGACTATTTGTGCTTTTGCCCCCATAAAAGCGCAGAAAAACTTTCTTTCTCCAGGATTCTTCTCCATTTCCCAATCTCTCTCTTTCTCTCAAGACTCTAGCGTACAACTTCCGTCAACCATGTCTGCCGAATCTGCTTCTGCAATTCCCAAAGGCCAAGTATGATTTAGTTCTTTTCGAGTTCCTCAGATTCTCGTTTAGTAAACCAATTTTCTGTTGTTTTTGTTTTTTAAATTGTTAATTTTAATCTATTTAAATGGTTGGAGTTGTGGTTGATGAACAGGTTGATTTGCTGGACTTCATAGATTGGTCTGGCGTCGAATGCCTTAACCAAAGCGGCAGCCACACTATCTCCAATGCCCTCAAACAGGTGAAAAAAAGATTCTGTATCTTGTCAAAATTAGGGTTGTTTATGCAAGATCCTTTGTTTTAATATCTCAATTGAGGAATTTCACTTTGATTATTTTGAACTTTGGGCGAAACTATAAGTAAATAAAAAAGGAACAGAAGATGTTGGTATACTTGTTCAGTATAATGGTACCTCCTCGACTCCAATGTCAACCAGACAATTCCGATTTTGTGAACCACAAACCAAGCGATTCTATTAGTTGTTGAAACTAAAAGCTCTCACTGCTATGTTTACTCTATACTTGTGAGTCAGCTTCTTCTGAAGGTAAAGATACCTGGTCCAAGTGCGGTGGAACATGTCCATATTTGAGTTTCCAATCAGAAAATTTGTGGATCTAAGTGACTTCCGGCTTACACGGTAACATGGTCAAATTACTAGTAGGGAAGGCACAAATACATTTGTGTAGAGAGGATACATTATCAACGTGCATTTAAATTGGACTCGAGGGTGGGTGGTGGGTTAATGTCTAAATCTATCTTTAAAAAGTGAGTTACTCTATGCCTGACTTAAGACTAGAAATCAGTCAAACTCACCCTCAAAACACAAAAAGAGACTTGATTTAGCTTAGGGGGAGTGCCCCAGGGTTTTGGTTCAATGGCAAAGGCAGTACAATGATGTATGGTATGCGCACGTCATATGTTCAAATCCTATCCGAGAACCAAGTCTGGTATTTAAGTGGGGAAGCGTAGAGAGATCCGTCTATTATTTACCACTTCCAAAGGTGAAAACAATGCGTTCATGGTTATAAAAAGGAGGAAAAAGAACTTAGTAATGGACGAAGTACAAATCACATGTTAAGTGTATAAATTGTGAATGTATTCATGATTATACAATTTGAGAAACAAAGATATCCGGGAGGAATTACTTTTTTGTGCTTATCTTTTATTCTCTTAGCTTGAATTCCTCAATCAACTTTATTAAGTTGAGCTATTCCAGTAGCTTGATTCCTCAACTAACTTCATTAAGTTGAGCTATTTAGGAACAGTTCAAATACTTTGTCCATCCTGTGTCTTTTCTTTTTTCCTTTCGGATAAAGACCATTTTACTGGATGATGGCGGCCATTGGTAGATCTCTCATAGATCTGACTTATCCATCTGAAGTCTTATTATTGAAGTATTTAGTGCTTAGTTCGCTTTTGGGTCGTTCGGTTATAGGAATTAGGGGGTTATCCCCATATAAAATTTGGGATTAAAGTTGTCAAGTGTCTGGTAGTGGGTATTAGCTAAAAGCAGGATAAAAGATATACCAAATTCACAGGATTATCTATCCCATATAGAATGTGGGATTATCTATTTGGTTGTAATCCTTGGATAACCTTGTTCTGAACCAAATGACCCTTTACTGTTCATCTGAGAGGCTTCCTTGGACTAGAAGTCATTATGCTCTTTGCATCTTGCAGTAGACTTTAATTAGTTATTTTTATGGGTAAATAATATGTCATATAAAATATTTGCACTAAGCCAGTGTAACAGGCATAATTACAAGTTGTGCAAATCAGCTATTGCATCTAAATCATCTATATCTGGATCAAAAGCTAGTTTGCACCAAAAAGCAATCAACAGAAAGTAAGACTTTTGAAACTTGTGATCTAAAACAAACCTTATACATTTGTGTGGCTAAAATCATTTCATTAAGGCTAAAAGAGAAATTTTAAAGTTAAATTGTTTCTAATTATAGAAAGGTGACATTCTTTTTGGGGCAGACTAAAAAGGAAAGTGTTCCACATAAATTGAGATGAGGGAGTAATTACAAATTGATTTGAAATCATGAGAGTACGATTCTTGGCAACCAATGGAAGTTCTTGTCTGGATCATGGGAATATCAGCAAATATTCTATCACATTATTGAGAATCCTGCATTCTTGTCTGGATCATCTTCCCTTCAGTCTATGCCTCATCAATCAATTCTTTAAGGTCTTAATTATCATATCTTAACCCCTAATTTCTTATTTTCCCTCCCTTAAGTTGAGATTTCCACAACTTATAGCCAACCCTGGCATATCCTTTTTTAGTGTTCTTCTCTGTTACACTTATACCTGACAAAACATTAACATTAGAAGTTGGATTCAGCGTACTCATGTATATCACGACCATAGGCTTTTGCATCTTTAATGATGATGTGAGATGACAGACAAACGGAAGGTCTAGCAGTGGTTAATTCTTATTTATAACTGACGCAAAGTCAATCAAGGGTTTGGAGCTGTATGTGTTATTGAGCATAGATCCAAGCATTAATCTTTTCAACATATTTTGTTAAGGGCCTTCTTTAGTAATCTTGGTCACTTGTTAAGAGTTTTTAATTATTAGGATGAGTCGATATGATGTATCCTAAGGTTAAGGGAAACTAAAATCTTACTTCATTTGCTCTTAATTGATGACCAACTTCTTGCAGCTACGTGCTATTACCATAATGAAAACCTTTTACTACCCTTTTATCTGTGACCATGCAACTTTTGGGGATTTTCTTTTCCAATTTAAGCTTAATCAGTTCACTTGTTTTATAGCTGCCTACTTCTGCTTGCAGTTTCAGTAATGGTGTTGGCTTTATTTGAATTTAAATCAGGGTTACAGAGAAGATGAGGGCTTGAACCTGGTGAGTGATGCAGATGAGCAGCTATTGATTTACATACCTTTTAATCAAGTCATCAAATTGCATTCAATTGTTATCAAAGGACCTGAGGAGGAAGGTAGCTAATAGATTTGTGGTGTCTCTTTCTACCCCTAGTAATCTTTTGCTGGGCACACAAGACCCTTAGTCTTATCTAATGCAGTTTGTGTTTTGGTGTTGGCATCTGAGAATTGTTGACGCATAACTAATCTTTCTCAAAAGATTGTTGATGCATAACTAAGTGTTTTCAAGTTTCTCCGATATATTTGTTCACTGTTGTGATGAAGAGAAGTCACTGCATAATCCTTCAAGTAGTTTTGGTGATTTAGCAGCAATGATTTTCATCTTCTTTTTGATTGGTAAAAGTAGTTCTCATTGGTAGATGAAATATTACTCTCATGAGACGACTTTTGTGGAAGAGTTACCTTGGTACTCCTGCTGTTTAAGATAGGCGGTTCTTACTCTGGCCTCTGTTTGTCTTACAGATAGTTAGATAAATGATGCAAGAGCATATACTGTATCAGCTACTTGATGGGCACATGTGTGCGCGCATAAGTAAAATTTTGTTGAAGCTTAATCAAAATATGCATAAAGCATGAGAAGGGGGGAGGGGGGGGGGGGGATACTAGAGATGACTATCAAGTTTTCACGAATGACTTTTTGACCATTTTCTGCTGTCGTTAGTGGGGTAGTCAGAGGGGCTATTGAGGAAGAAATCATGACAGGTTTCACCAGAGGAGTTGCACCAACTGCTTTGCTCTCCTTTAGATGTTAGTATACGCAACAGGCCAAAGCAGTGTATCAAACATGTGTACAGTTTAGAGGACTGGGGATTATATGTTCCATTTTGAGTGTTCTACATAAAGCAATCTATGGTTACCATGCTGTTTTTGAATCTCGCTTTGCAATCTTTCCTGGTATACTTTGCTTGATCTCTTCAATTTGTTATCACACTTGCTATTTTTCCCCTAAAGATGCATCCTTCAGTGTTTTTTTTTTTTTTTTTTGATAAGGCAATATTTTATTGCCTCTTTGGTGCATCTTGTCAAGTGCTTCTTCTGGACCTATATATAGCATGATACCCTAACACAGATTTTGTCTCCTTAAAGGTCCTAAAACTGTGAAGCTGTTTTCTAACAAGGAGCACATGGGATTTAGGTAACTTTTGAAGTTCCGTTATTCTTTTTGACCTTTTCTAGACTGATATTATGTTGGAGGAATTTTCACGTCTGCTATGTATATTTGCTAATTGGGTTCGACCTCTCTGCAGTAATGTTAATGATTACCCTCCGAGTGACACAGCTGTCTTATCTGAAGATAATCTCAAGGTTAGCTAATCCTGATACGGGAATCATGCCTCTTGGCTATGTGTTTAACTAAATGATGTTTGCTTATAGAATTCTTAAGTTTCCGTGGACGTTCATTCTCCAAATGTCTTGTTTATCTTTTGCAGGGTAAACCAGTTATCTTGAAGTATGTCAAGTTTCAAAATGTTCGCAGGTATGGTAATAACCACAGGCTTCAACTTTTACAGGAGTTATTTGTAAGATGGACACTAATCTTTTTTACTTCTATTGGACCAGTGTGACCATTTTTATCGAGGACAATCAACTTGATGGGGAAACTACAAAAGTTCAAAAAATTGTCTTGTATGGAACAACGTAAGTTTCTTCTTAATTTTTATGACCTCATTCCTTTAGCATGAAACCTATCTTTTACTTCTTCAGTTCCTTTAGTTTAGTGTTTCATGTTTACGTCTGGAACAGTTTAAACATTAAACTTAACGGCAAAAAGAACAGTTTAAACTTTAAACTTAGAAAAGCACGAGACCATGTGATGTTCAAATCGCCTGACTGCTCACTCAACATGCTTGGATGCTGAAACTTCCTTTTGTTTTCCCTCATTAAGATAATCACTTGTGCTTCCATTGGCTCTTGATACTTCAAGAGCCAACACCTTGTAGACATGCTCTCCTTAAGCTAATGTTACAAAAATTGGATTTACTAAAGTTCGGGGACCACGTGCCACCCATCGGGCGATGAGTGCCACAAAAAAGCTGTTAAACAAAATTTCTTCCATTACTTTTTAAATCACGGCTGAACAAAATTGTTTGGTGAAATGTTACAAAGATCAAAGTGAAGAAATTCCTTGAGAAGTGGAAGTGCGTGTACATGTTTCTGAAATTGTTTCCTTTACAAGTTTTGTATTAGCTTAAAGGACACATTTGGAGAAGCTGAAGTTTAATACTCACTGAAATATACCTCCCAAAGATCAATCCTACCTCTATCTTAGAAAAGTTAGCTTTCTGTTGTCAGAGCTTGTTTACTCTACCTAGACATCACAGAGGAAAGGTCGTGTAGATCCTATGATTTCAGTAGTTGTAGCTGCTAAATAACATGGGACACCCCAACTCATGCAGATGAATGGAAAGATCTTGTATTTCTGTGATGTAGATGCTCTTTCATAGTAGTTCACCCTTTCGGCTAACTAAACTAATATACATCAATAAACTATGGACCCTTATATATTTCTAAAAATGTGTGCACTTCTAGAATCTTTGCCAAAAAGATTATATGTCTTTTACCTTTCGCTTGAAACTGGATGTCAGATGCTCCAATTGTATATCTTCTTTGTTGTTTCCTGAATCCTCAAAATCCTATTGCGAGAAAAATCATTCCTTTGCGCACATGGGCATTATGAAGAGAGAGAAATTACTTCTAGAGGCTATAAAGTGGTGATTCCTGGAGGATCCTCTTCCGAAATCTTGCTTAATTGTTGCCATTTATTTTAGGTAGATTCTGTGCTCAACTGACCCAGAGAATTTGGTTCCCTAGACGTGGGACATGTGGGCATGGCTCTTTGCTAGGCTTTGAGAGTATGGCTATTGGCTATTATGAGTGAGAACATGTTTAATGATATTTCTTTCTCCTGCAGGGTGGAAACAACAGATATGAAAGGCTTGAAGAAGATTGAGGACCACTGATCCTGCAAAAGATCATTATAACCGCTCAAGTATCATTTTAAGATTTTTTTTACCTTTTATTTTGTAGTTTTCGAACAGAAGTCACTGGAAACTTGATACACACTGGATGGATATACCAGATATCAGCGCGAGCTTTCGCCTCTTTGTTCAATGCAACATGTTACTGCCATTATTCATTACCTAGTTAGTGTAAGAGGTATACTCCTCTTTCTGGGTTCTGGATTGTGATGGTTAATACTCCTTTTTTTTTTTAATCCTTGGCCTCTTTAGCCACTCAATGAACCAACTGTCTGATCTTAGCAAGAAGAAAATATAACCATGCTGGAAGCATTTTCCATAAAATTTACCTTTGTGTACATCTCGAGTGGTAAATTTGAATTGATGCCTTGGGGAATGCTCATCTTATTAATGGTACATGTCGAGGCAAGATGGTGGATCTTTGACTATTGTTCATAATTAAACTCAGATGCTTGAAAATACAAAGAAAATTACTTCTTCGTGAACATGTTTGCAAAATAAGTTGTCCTCTATCTGATAATAATGCTTTTATTTTTTACCACTTTATTTTTAACTTTATTCTGAAAAGAGAGATTATTTTTAAAGATTTAGTCCTAGATAAAATAAAGTTCTTGGAAAACAAAGCAAGGAAATAATGAAACTTTTTACTGGTTAAAGAAGATTTCATTAATTTTAAAGCCTTAAACATCACGGAACTGTCAACAATTAAAGAAAATTCAGTTTTATATACAAAGGTATGATATTAATTTGAAGAATTAATCCTAATATTTATGCACTTAATTGCATAAATTTAAAATAGCTAATAAATATATAATTCAGGTATAATATAAATATAATCATATATAATTAATATATAGTTCACGAAAAGGGGTTAAAAATATCCTAATTTACCAAAAATACTTTTAAGATATTCTTTTGGCTCAAAATTAACTAGTGACTTGTTGACTAATTAATTTAATTTAATTTAAGAGCATTTGTGAGCCAAAAAGATAACTCAAGAGCCAAATTCAATAGGTTAAAGAACATTTTTGATTCTTTTCTATATAATCTAAAATATATTAGTAAAAATAAATAAATAGTGAATTTAATCCATTTTCCATGCCAATTAATATAATAGTGAGCTTAATGTGATCTGTATATGGCTTGATTGATGCAATAAATCTTCAACATCTCCACAATTTTGGAAACAAAAATAAGAATATTGTTGTTCATCCCAATAAGTAAAGATTTCTTTAAAATTTGGATTGTCCATGGCCAATAATAATAAAAAGGATCCCAAATATCCTATCAAACTTTAGGATATCCCTTCATTCCCCCATCATCACCAACCATTCACCCGCTTCCCCACACTTTGTCCTTATTTTATTTTAATTTTGGATTAACAAAAAAAGGGGGGGGGGGGGGGGTCAAAACACCAACCCCTTCCATTCATTCACCAAACAAAACCAAGAAAAGATCACATAGCTGAGAGGTGAAACCAAAAAATTCAAACCTCCATCATCACCCATGGCTTCCTTATCCCTAATCTCACCTCAGTCCCCTTCTTCTACTCTCCGCCACAATTCCTTCACCGGCACCCGCCTTCCTTCCATCTTCTTGCGTAACCCCACTATCCGCATTCGCTCCACAACCCCTTCAATCAAAGCTTTTTCTGCACCCGTTCCTTCAGCTTTAACCCAAGACGAACTCAAGAAACTCGCTGCCGATAAGGCCGTGGAGTATGTGAAGAGCGGAATGGTGCTTGGTCTAGGCACTGGTTCAACAGCAGCTTTCGTTGTGGCCAAGTTGGGTGAGCTTCTTTCTTCTGGGCAACTCACGAACATTGTGGGAGTTCCCACTTCCAAGCGTACTGAAGAACAAGCTCTGTCACTCAACATCCCGCTATCTACCCTTGACGACCACCCACATATTGATCTAGCTATTGATGGTGCTGACGAGGTCGACCCGAATCTCGACCTCGTCAAGGGCCGCGGTGGCGCTCTTCTCAGGGAGAAGATGGTGGAGGCGGCGTCGGATAAGTTCGTCGTCGTGGTGGATGATTCGAAGCTCGTTTCGGGTCTTGGTGGATCCGGATTGGCTATGCCGGTAGAGGTGGTGCAATTTTGTTGGAAATACAATTTGGTTAGGTTACAGGAATTGTTTAAGGAAGAGGGTGTTGATGCAAAGTTGAGATTGGATGGTAACGGGAAGCCATATGTGACGGATAACTCGAATTATATTGTGGATTTGTATTTCAAGACTCCTATTAGGGATTCTGCTGCCGCTGGGAAGGAGATTGCGGCTTTTGAAGGAGTGGTGGAGCATGGCTTGTTCTTGGATATGACCACTGCTGTAATCATTGCTGGGAAGGAAGGGGTCAGTGTCAAGAGCAAGTGAAACATTTAATCAATCTCAGCTCTCAACTGGTGAGGTCTGAAGAACTTTTAACTTCTGTTTTGAGATGCAATTCTTGTGGAAATTTTAGACTTCACTATGGTTTCGAGGAAATAGGGGTTGGTTGTTGTAACATTAATAAGTTTTGGCATTTTTCTGGAGATGTTTAGCAATAAGATTCCCATCTGAATGTAATTTGTATATTAGAATGGAAAAGAGATGTCCTTTTTTTGGTTGATTTCTCTTTGTTGCTTCTATCTTGTCTAGTTTACTTCTTTGTTACTGCGCATATGGCTATTTGATCACTTGGTAAATTCAATTTGCTTTTTGGAGTAGTTGGCATCAGCAACAATGTGATATTAGGAAAGTTCCAATCTTTATCCTTTTTTGTATCTTTTTCTAGAGAACTCTTTTTTGATAATCTTTTCTAGAGAACTCTTGAAAATACTGAATGCATGACTCAGAGGCTATTTGAAAGCTTGAAACTGCATTATTGCAGATGTGATTTCTAGTGCTTTGAATTTTCCAGCTGAAGAGTTTAGGTGAAACCAATGTGCTTTAGATGAAGCTACATTTTCTTTTTTGTTTCACGGGACTGTGAGATAGGTACCTGTTTGAGTATGCTTGGGGGAGTAGTTTTATCTAAAGAAAACTTTAAGTATGCTAATAGGCTCGGCTGTTATAGTGTGTAGTTGGGCAAAGTTATTTAGATGACGCCAAACAGACCACTGCTCTACGAGTTTAGCAATAGAGCAGTTATAATGTACACTCCTATTTGTGATTTGGTGGGTTGCTTGGTTTGGGGTTTATCTTTGTGGATCTTATGCTCTTTAGGTGCTCCACTGTACAAGTTAAATGGGTAAATTGCCGGAGTTTGGATTTTGTATCTTTCCTAACTATATTTAGGAGTAACATCCAGCAGAAAACCATTGTGCTCTCCGATGTTTCATGTCCTTCCCTCCTCCTTCCAACACCAAACCTATCTTTCATGATGCTTTACTTTGTAGAGGTGGCGGAGGGAAGAAATTGTAATGGGATAATCTGATTAGTCACTAGTACAAATCAATGATATTAAAGACTTGGATAGAGTGAAATATTAGTTTACTTGGATAGAGGAATGGATTTAAAATTAAATTGATTAACTTTTGAGGCAGAAAAAAGGAAGTTTCTTGTCATGCTCTCTAACGGAAACCATCAATTATTTCAGTGAGAAATAATTTTAGCATCCACTCCTAATCTTAAGTTAAGAGCATGGTTGATTATACCAGTTGGGTAGCCCAAGATCATTGTAAATCCTTTGAAAACCAATATACATACAATCAATGTGAGACATTGTACATCTCTAATAACTTCCCGAACATGCAACCCAACACACGGATGGAAGATTTCTTTCCTTTTTCCCCCTTAATTTTTGTACTGGCTTTAGTTTTGAGAAGTCTGAAGTGATTCAACAAGCTGAAAAATAGGCTTGGAGTAGAGAGAGTTCGTCTCAATTGGTTAAAGAATGTGTTTGGAATTAGTTCCTGACTCAATGGGGCTGAAAAGAAAGAACTAGCCCAGAGTGGCTCGATGGATTGAGCATACAGAGAAACCTAAGAGTGACAAAATGGGTTGAAACAATGCACACTTATGCTAGTAGAAGTAGAGAAAACTTGTCTTGAGACATGCTTACAGGTAAAAGATAAGAGTTAGCTGAGTTAGACTCTTATTTCATGTCAGAGTTAACTGAGTTAGACTCTAATTTCATGTGAGAGAATTTGAATTACCAACGGGATAATTTCAATGTTATGGATGGAGTGGTCCATGACCATTATAAACTCCATTGGAACCTTTATACAGCCTATGTGAGACATTTTATATCTTTAGCATTTTCATTGTTACATATTATATTGAGGATCACAAGGCTTACAAATCCTGCCACTGTCTCCATGGGGAGTGGTTGGCAAGTTAACTGATTAAGATGGGGAAAGAGGGGTCCTTTCTTTTATTTCTCAGAGGGGAGGGCTCTCTGTGCGTAAGCGTGTTTCTGTAATTAGTTAGGAATGTGATCTACTTCTACTGATGCTGAAATGCATTTTAGAGTGCTGGAAATGGGAAGAACAAGCATTATCCATCATGCCTAACTCATATGAGGCAAGTCATCTACACAAGATATGTAGTTGCTATGTGAAGAAAAGTAAAAATACTACAACTGAAATAATATTCAAAATATACTCTGTACAGAAATAAAACACCATCACATGTTTATTAAATCTAGTACATGTGAATCTGGCAAATGAATGAAGTACAATGCGCTAGAATAGATGAAGCATCAAACAGTAAGCCTGCTAATGACGATAAAATGCCATCCCCTCTTCCTAGTTGAGTAAAGCCATAGCTGCAGAGGCCAGAAAGATAGCCATCCAGTGGGAATTCTTGAGCATAAATGATGTAGCTGCCAGTATGGAAGAATTGGAATGGTGAGACGGTCTGATAACTCTGGTGAGCATAAGTTGTAATGTGATTTTACTTTCCTTGACTTGACCTTTAAAATTACATAGTCAAGAACTGTTTTTGGTTACAATGAAACATATACAAGGGTTTGTGTTCTTTCTTTACTTGTTTTTATGTCTCTCTTGACAAATAATTTCTCTCAATGTCGCATTAAGATAGAAGAAAAATAAAAAATAAAAAAAAGGTTCTGTCCTGTAAATTGATTCCAAATTGTTGATGGTGGTAACTCTTACCTCCATTATTGTCATTATCTCCATTGTTGCGAGTATTAAAGATGGAAGATGGAGATGATGCAGTGGAATTTGAAAGGCGAATTCCCAGCTTCTGGCAATCAGCTCCAATGGCACCTTAAAGTGAAATATTGAATGATGTTATTTATGTGAAATTAAAAAAACATTTACTCTGGGGAAAATTGTTGTTTCTACTTACAATCATTGAAGCAAGGGAAAGCAGGAATGTCGAGGAGATTGGAATAACCAGATTTGCACTGGCATCTTTGTCCATGTGTTATGTTTTTTTTGCATGTCCCCTCTCCACAGTAAATCCAATAGCAAGCTTAAACCGAAAAAAGTCATGGGGTTTTTAATAAGAAAAATTAGATAGAACATAACGGTATAAAAGAAAGAGTAAATGGTGAAAAACATATCTAAAATATCACGGTTTTTTGAGTTTCTTATCTGATCTATCATCAAATATTTATCAAAACACACCTAAACTATCAGTTAGTTCCCTTTTTCTACCTGAACGATGGTGATATTTCAGGTAGGAAAAATAAGCAATTGATAGTTGAAGTGTAAATATTTAGTGATAATTAGGATAAGAAAAAATCAAAAAATCTGAATGTTTTCGATCCTCCGCTCTGAAAGAAATAAAAGAATGTAATGGAAGTGTATAATAATGTTGTAATTACGATCAAAGAAAGACATGTTGTGTGGAATTGGTGGAGCTGGTGGAGGTGCTGGCAAGCAAGAATAGTCAAGAGAACCTGCAGTAGACATAATCACCAACTCTTACAGTCAAAAAACTGAATTAAGTTTTCTTCTATAAAAGTAAAGTCATAAAAAAAAAAGGAAGGAAAATGACTGACACTCAGGGACAATGCAAGGGAGGAATTGAAGGTCATCTTCATCATCATCATCATCATGGCGAGTTCGCTTCCAACCTCGTTCACATTTACATATGAAATTGAATGGCTTTCCTGGTGCTTTCTCGCAACTTCCTTTCCCACATTCCACATCATTGCATATGTTGTCTACATGTATACCAGATTAATTAGCAAGTGGAGTATTGACTTGTGTAGGGGCGAATTCACGATCTGAGCTTTTTTAGGTTCGATTTTGAAATTCTACCATTCATTCATATTTTTCGACATATATATATGATTATTGAGTCCATACTAATTGCTTGGTTCTTTCAAAAATACCGCCTGGGGCGTGTGGATCTTCCAAAAAGTAGTGCATTTATTTTGAAAAGTCTGAATAAATACATTTAAAACTGCTGCATGTATCTTTTCAAATTGATCAACATAAGAAAAATATGAATAGATAATTATTAAGGAAGAAAAGAGAGAGATACCAAAGTAGGGAGCAAGAACAGGAGGAATACTATCCTCGTTTGCAGCTAACATTGGTAGTAAAACCAGAAGAAGAGGTACATAATAAGCTCTAAATTTGGAGGAACCCATTTTCTCTAAGACAAAAATATTTATGTATGTGTGTTTTGTGAGGGAGGAGGAGAATGTGAAGCAGTGTATATGTACTTTGTGTTCAATGAGATGTAAATTTATAGAGGAACTTGTGTTGAATTTTTCTTTATAGAAGCTTCACATGTATCAAAATGTCAAAAAGGCCAGTCTTCTTAGTGTTTTCCCAAGTCTAATTAACTTAATAGTATAGTTTGAAATTTCCATTCCTTGGTGGTTTGGTTAATCAATGTTCTCATACAATAAAAAATAGGCATTTTTGTTTTTGGGGCAAACTTTTTTCTTTTGGTGTATAGAACGTAATATGTAAACATAGAACCTAACAGTAGTATTTTAGAAAATTTTAATGGTAATTTGTGTGGAAAGTCAGCATTAAACAACCTAGATGTTAGAACCTTATAGTAGTATTTTAGATTTTTATTTTTACTTTTTTTTAATGGAAACTTCTTTGAAATTTTCATTTGATGAATATAACTTTTAAATATTTTAATACTGAAAAACTAACCATACTTTTTAAAACTTGATTCAAAATTTAGTATATGTTCAAACTTTTGTTACTTTTGTCAAATAAAAGTAAGATGTTCCTTCCAAAAAGTTCATTTTTAAAGTGTAAATTGCTAGCCAAAGTACAAGATTTTGGGGTTTCATTTTTCGCAACTCTATTAAGTATAGCTTCTAATTAGTCCCCAAAAACAGTTGAATCTCAACCGAAATATCTGTATATGTTTTATTAAGTCGGTGTAGTTTGTACTTCATTTTAGTTTTTTCTTTTATAGAAGAATGGGCTATCCATATAGAGGGGGTTATTTTTTTCAAAATTAACATCAATAAAAATAATAATACCTTTGATATAGTTTTATAAGTGCGGTCTAAAAAGGGTAAGATGTACACAAATTTTATTCCTTATCTTTGTGAGGTAGAAAGATTGTGTCTGATTAACAAAAGAAGTGAAATCAAAACAGGATTGAAAAGAAAATAATGATAGTCAAATCGAAAAACAAGCTACTATGTAAATACTAACTCATACTACTAAATAAGGAGGAGATGGTCACAGGAGACTAGCCTCCTGCCTCTCCCACATACAAGTGTAATACACTCGGCTACCTATTATCATTCTACCCTTAGTCTCGACTTTTACACCTTCCTTGATAAGTTGAAGATGTGTCATGCCATGTCAAATGAGCACCTCCCCCTAATTCTTCTTCCACTAATCTCTACATCTCCTACAACCTGTTATAGTCACCTCTCACCCCCTTAGTGGTGCATCTGTATCCCTCCTCTTCACATGGCAGAATCATCTCAGTCTCGCTTTCCTTATCTTGTCCGTCAAAGAGGTCACTCCCACCTTATCCTATATAATGTTGTTTTGAATCCTATCTCTTCTAATATGCTTAAATATCCATCTGAGTATCATCTCTGCTTAAGCATGAGTTAGCATTCTTGACTGGTCAGCACTGCCCCATACAACAATATAGGATTAACCACTACTTTATAGAATTTATCTTTAAGCCTTGATGACATGCTTTTATCACACAGTACCTGGATGCGAACCTCCATTTCACCCATCCCCGCTCTAATATAATGTCTTCCATTTTCTTAAATTATTATCTTTTATCCCTACGTACCAAACGAGCCGTAAAAGACAGAAGTACTATCCTCCAATCCGTACATTATTTGATTATTCTTTTAAAATGATCGTATATAGAAAGAAGACCGTACTTCCGTGAGCATGTAAAACTTAGAATAGATTAATGTAATATAAGAAAATTGGAGATAAGTGATGTACATCTATCACACAAGTCAAAATAAAAAAAGTATAAACTAGAAGAATGGACACGTCGATAATGTCTTCAATCAAACAATAATAACAAACCAAAAAAGAGATAAGTAACTACTCCCCCTCGTTTCTTGTTTATCTCATTTTTGTTTGGCATGAAATTTAATAAAATAATTTAAAAAATTAAATTATGTAATTTTAAAGTTAAAAAATCTTAGTCTCTTGAATATATTCGATAGAAAATTAAAAGTAAACAGTTTTTAAGAAAAAATAAACTAAAAAAGAAAGTGAGACAAATAAATTGAAACGGATAGAGTAATAACCACGCGCATCAAAGGTTTAGGTAGAAATTTTTTCAAAGATTGAAGACTTATAGTTAGTTCTTATATTGAAATCAGGGAGAGTTACATATGTTGATGCAAGCCTGATGTAACGGTAAAATAATTCAAATTTTAATAAGTAGATCTTTTAGGGTAAGGTTATGTACATAAACCGCATTGAACCAGTTTTTTTTTTCGCGTATAACAAAAGCTTTAGTACATCGAGCTTTTTTTTTCTTTCTTTTTTTAAGATCTTCTAGGATTTAATGTGGCTAATTATGGTTATTTCACAGCCATAATTAGGTTGTACATTTTTCTTTGTGTGTAATGACAGATATTAGACTGCCAAATAAAATATGAATTTAAATTATATACATGGATAGTATTAAGAAATTTTTATTTATGATGACTCATAATTACCAATTAATGTTTATAAAACAAATTCACCTATTAATTACCTAATATATAACCCGAATGTGTAGACATTTTTTAACCCCGCCTATCCATAAAACTTTAACGCACAAAACAAAAAGTGCTTGGGTTGAAAAGTTCACCTTTTTCTTTGATTTCTAGAAAATAACTATTGAACAATGAAGACTATTGTAAATATACTGAGGTAGGTTTTTGTTCACTTTTCATGTCTTCTTATTGTTTGTCAGCTTTCCAATTAGCAATATTGACTGTGGTGTAATTGTGAAAAATCTCTCAAAAGACAAATTTAGGTGTCTGCGTGCAAATTCAAGTTTACCGAATCACTCTTACAAGCCTATAACACCAACATACTCGAGGTCTAGAGAGGATAGAGTATACACCTTACCCCTACCTCAGAAGGTAGAAAAGTCGTTTCCGATGAATCATTATTACAAGCAACCTAAGTCATATAAATGCTATTGAGGTTTGCATGCAGCTATAACTAAAAATAAAAAGAAAAGCTTAATTGAGAAAGCTCCAATACATAAAAAGAAATCTCACCTTCTTTACAACTTGCAAATGGCAAGACAAGAGGACTCATTTGCAGGCCTTTGCCAAACTAAATACTGTGAAAATGACTAATAAAGAGTTGCACTACCAAAACCATTTAAGTACTCATTTTTAAATCACAAAAAAAGGTCAATGAAATAACAAAGCCAACAAACAATGCAGGCCTTGACCTCATTATATCAGTGTATATACTCGACCACATTAAAATGAAACAAATCTCTCTAACATTCACCCAAATAATTCAAGGAAAATTATTGTGAAAAAATACTTCTTATACACTATTGAGTGAAGGGAGTTGAAAGGTCTACACCAAAAAATGGGGAAAGCAAACAAATGGATCAGAAACTTTCTGATGATGATGGGGAAAAAGGAGGAAAGGGAAAAGAAAGAAGAGAAATCAATAGAAAGAACGCGAAACCCAACTGCAAGTTGCCAATCAACTCCAAAAGTGAAAAGGAGATGGAGTTTTAAGAAATCATCAAGCATGGAGAGAAATAACCATAAGAGCAACAGGTCTTTCGACTTAAAGTTAAATCACAGACTAAACACACAAGGCTCAATGCTGGAGTTTGACATTCTGGAGAAACACCACAAAGCAAACCTAACAGAAAAAGGAGCAATAGGACAAAAGACATACATTACAGGACGCATTAAGGATGCAGCTGCCACCAGAATCCAAGCTGCTTTCCGTTCTTATTTGGTAACCATTCAAACTCTGAGTCTATTCTTGTTTATTTTCAAACCTAGGTCGAGCCATGCTTGGTTTCAATTTATCTCTCATATCATAATCTTTTGTACTTCCCAAGTTACCTATCACGGGAGAGGACCTTGTCCTCACCTTAAGGTCAACGAACATGCAATCCAAACTATGTAGGACGACATTGTGCTCATTGATGAAATGAGTAATGTTAAATGCTAAAAGGAGAAAGTTGGCTTGAAAGCATGATTGATGTTTATGCAGGCTAGGAAAGCATTACACGCCCTAAGAAGCCTAGTTAGATTACAGGCACTGGTAAGGGGTCACCTAGTGAGAAAACAGACAGCAGTAATGGTCAGAGGCATGCACTCTCTTATGGTCATTCAACTAAGGGCTCGTGTTCAAAGAGTTCAGATGGCCGAAGAAGCACATACCCTAAACTCACGGAAGAGTCAGAAAGTATCATCCGAGAACAATCAGCTTACAAGAGTCTGCAGCATTGTAAGTCCCCTCTTCTTCTCATGCAGAATTTTGATCCGAACAATAGAAATCACAAGACTTTAAATGGCAGGAAAAGATGGATGTTAGCATTCAAGAAAAAGGGAGAGTTCAGAAGAAAAATAGCACGAAAAACAAATCTTCAGGAAAGGAAAATGGATTGAGCACCTCTGAATCTCATCGCCTTTCAGTATCAAGGAGTCATCAAATACTTCAGACATGTCCAAGTCCCTCTACACTGAGCCATATGAGCACAATAAGTTATGATAGACATATAGAGGATTTCTCCTTCAATGCGCCAGAAAAAGGTTTTGAACATTGCTCTCATGTATCAACAACCATATCTCCCAAAACCCCATTTTCCATGGCACACTCAGAAAATCCAAACTCCATATTTTCTAGTGCTACGTTAGCACTAACATACATGTCCAATACAGAATCCTCAAGAGCAAAAGCTAGATCACATAGTGAACCGAGACAACGACCCAATTGGAGCATTAAAAGAAAAAGCAAGCGCACACCATCAATGGACGGGATAACAGGCATACCTGACGCCAGCAGGGAAGAAACACCTACTCACAGCAGGAGACACTATGTCCCAGAAAGCCATGAAGCCTGGTTACTTAAGCTCTACAAACAAGCAAAGCCCATCAAGCATGTCAAGGTTGATTCCGCCAGCATAGTGTCTACCATTTGACCTCTGGAAGATCTCTCACTGCCTACAAGGTAAGAGTGGATAGCATATGAGACTTATAGCTATAATCGCTTTCTCAGCCATTTACATCAGCCTCCTTTGAGCATGTACTGGTTCCATCTTGTCCAGTCATGCCCCATTTTCCTTAAAATATATGTGTTATTAGAGCATCCAAGTGCATAAGGAGAACCACAACCTGACACCAAAAATGTAAAACCCAACTTTTGATGAAAACTGAGGTTGAAATTCTTTAGCTTGGCCTCTCAAGTTGAGTAAATGCACCCAAAAAATTAAAAGAGACGTGAAGCATAACAAGGACTCTCTGATTGGGAGAAAACAGATGCTAACATTAGGACTTCTCATCCAGAAGCAATAATATATCTAGTGGATTCAAAGAACCTATTTTCTCATCCATATTATCCTTTCAGTACTGCATGAATTTGCTAAATATGCGAGGGGTAAGGGTAACAGGAGATCCTAGCTATAAATTACCATTTCAGAATATGACTATGCCTCTATGTAGCAAAATCTGGGCACCTACAGAAAATATTACAGCAAAGACTACTTTATACACATTGAATGTTCTTAGAACTAATCTTCCTGTTTAGGAGCATTTTCTTTGATGCTCTTGGTCAACCAAATAGCAGTTTCCCTTGGAGAAACTTTTTCAGGCCCAAATGGCTTCAATAAGACACCAAGTTCATCGAATCTGTCTTCTTGCAAGAGTCTAGCACTGAACTCAAGTAGTCCCTCCAGGGCTTCAGCCCGTTGCTTATAAGATGACATGTTAAAACGACGGCGTCTTGTGTCAGATGAGGTTCGGCTAGATGCACCAGCAGTGGCATTTTGATCCGAACAATCAGTTACATCCTCTCTATCCACATGCACCATGGGACCTTCAAACCCTTGCCAAGCATCATTTGAACTCAGTCGATCAAATTTACTGTCAGGAATCTGTATGGTACATTTGTCTTTCATAACTGAATACTCAGCTTGCGGTGAGCCAGAGGAACCTTGCGCAGAGTTTGATGATGTTCGGCGTATAGGATGGAAAGGATCTTCATATGAAGCTAATGGAAACTCAAGCATCTTGTCAATTCGAGGGGCATTGACAGAAACATCAGGAGACTTAATACAGTCAAGGAAACTGAGACTCGGCCTTCGAGGTAATTCTTGAACTGCTGCCTTGTTTGTCAATGGCAAAGATGCCCTACGAGTTGTAGAAACAGATCTCTTCACCAGGGTTCGTGAAGCCTGTCAAGCATAGAGTAGTCAAATGACAGGTGTTGGGAACACACATCACCAATAGAAATATGGTTAAGCAGGCTAAAATTGCATGTTATCATATTACTGCTTAAGGTACATAAGCTTAAATCGATGACTTTCAGTCTCTCACTCTCCTCTTTTGGCCCAGCTGGAGCTCAATGAAGATGGAATCGGAGATGAGCATTTTTATCTACCACTTTCAACACCTTACGTAATCTAGGAATCCAAACAAAAAGGACTACAAAATTATGCTAGATGATTAATCCATCACAAATTAAGTGACAAGTAAAACAAAAAATCATATGATCTTTTGCAATGCTAGCAGCACAAATTAAAACCTCTGATTTTCTTTTATGTATTTTGCCAACACATATTACACTTACCAAGAGGGAAAATGAAAGTTCAACAACAAAACACACAGAAATCATACAAGGTCAACAACCAGAAACTTATTAGTTTTGGTGGCATTATGCTTATCTGAAACGTTGTATTGGTTGCAGCAATACATTTTTTTTAGAATGATCCATCTAATTATGGGGTTGATTAATGAAACAGACATATTTACCTAGAGAAAAAAGCTAAACTCTTATTGCCTTCCCCTCGTGTGAGGCTACATGATTGCATACACAACAACATATCCAGTGTAATCCCACAAGTGGGGTCTGAAGGGGGTAGGATGTACGCATACCTTACCCCTACTTTTGTTGGGCGGGGTAGAGAGGTTCTTTCCGATAAGACTCTTGGCTTCAAAAGGAATGTCAGTGAAGCAGGATTGCAAGAACAATATAACAACCAAATAGCAAGATACAAAGCAAATGAAGCAACAAATAGTAACATATATAGAAAACAAGAAACTATGCATTACTAAATAATACTACTAATAGTGAGAATAGGAAAGGAGGAGGCTAGCCCCCTAACTGCCCCACATAAGGTACTCCAACACCCGGCTATCTACTAACCTTCTACCCAAATTCTAGACCTACATACCTCAGTAAGCCAAAGTTGTGTCAAGCCTTGTTTAACACCTCCCCGTTTTCTTTTTTTTGGGCCTACCTCTAACTCTCCTAACTCCTGCTACAGCCAACCTCTCACATCTTTTTTTTTTAAATGCAGCCAACCACTCACATCTCATTTTATTAAGATTAAGATTTTAATCTAACTAATTTATCATAATAACAATGGTGCGAAAGAATATTAAAATCGTTACTGGAAAAATAGTTTGATTTAGAAAGCATTCCATCAAATTTTAAATTTGAATCATCAGATGAATTTAAAATCTAAAAAGTTAATATTATTCTGAAAATTTGCGAAACAATTCAGATATCCCAAATTAGAAATTGTCATACAAATTAGGATAGCAAGAGTAATATAGATGATTTGGAGAAACCTTCACAATTTTAAAGTGCAAGTACTAATTGTTATAGCATCAGCAAAATTTTCAAGATGAGAATGGTATAGTTCTAACTTCTAACCATTTGTATGATAAAACTATGGAGTTGCCATTAGAGCTATTTCTACTCAATTTGCTTTGATAAAACATATTTTCACAAGGTCAGTATCCCCTTGTCCCCAGATAAATGCATATCTACTTATCAAAAAATAAGAAAGTTATAATAAAGCTTGGAGGCTCCATGGTTCTTAAAGTCACGGGTTGATTATAGGAACAGATAAAGATGACACTACAGCTCCATTTACCTTGCAAGAATGAGATTCCTTTATAAGGGTGAGTTCATACATAAACTAAATACGTCAGAAAAGCCACAAGTTCAGATTTAGCTACTTTCGAGGAGGATAATAAAAAAATTAAGTCAAGACCAAAGTCACTAAAAATCTAAAATCTTGAAAACTATTGTACTATACAATAATGTTGAAGTTCAGATTTTCAGCAGGGAAACTAGCTAATCTTGCCATTCTCGCCAGAAATGAGCAGGCAGAATGTAACTGAAAAGTTCAACATTGAAAATGCAAAGATCAAGTATACTGTCAATAATCCACAGCTTAAATCTATAACTTAAAATGGAAGCAGTTTTACTGCAGACACAAATTAGAGAATTTTTACTTCAATTATCTTTGATTGAAGTGGGGAAAGGGGAAGGGAAAGACGGGATTCACACATATTCTACACGGTGAACACCGTGTACACTCTTTAACCCTATGTTGTTTGATATTCTGTAATTCCTTTTTGACAAGTCAACAGCCAACCAGTAAAGAGAAGTGGTATCGCCAGAATTAACTAGCTAAATTCTAATGAAACAAATACCATGCATACATAATTAAAGTCACAGTCCCAATACCGTCTAATTTCATACACGAGTGGTCGAATAAAAAATATGCTGAAATGAAGGATTTCTAGTTACCCTCATATTTTACTTCCTTACCAAATTAATACCATTTTACTAACCTCATAATTTAGTTATCTTCTACTGTCTTTCATCATATCTATGGTTGTGGTAGTCTTTAGCCAAACCCTAAGAAACATAGGCTAACATGGAATATCTAAGTTAATTTGGCGGAACGTATCCTGGCTTGGGCATTCCAAACAGTTAATCGAGATCCAAATGAAAATAGCAATATTAGGTTAGATTTTAGGATACCGTCTTCTTCTTTCATATATAAGTTGGCACCATCTAAGATTTAGTGAGCAATCATTTTCAAAATCTGTTGCAACGACAAACTATTGAATCTATTAGTTTTATATATTGTTATTTGCATACTTTGTTGTTCATCAGTTGAACCGCTGGGACATTCTTGTCTAAAATAAAATCCATTTACCTTTTATCAAATAAAGACAAGAAAAATGAATTAATCATTTACTTGTAATCTTACCATATCATTGTTCCTTAGCTCCACTTGTCTTCTCGGAGTAGTTGATTTCGGCACAATCACCTTTGGATTCTTGTTCACAAGCAAAGCTTTTGAAGTGATTTTTTTTGTGACAGTTGATCCTCTTTCAGGACTTCCAACAGACAATTCAGATACTCTGCTTGGAGTTTTTGGATGTCTACGACTTGAAAAAGTATAATCGTGATCAGAGACACTAGGATTCAGAGTCCTATCATTTCCACATGACATTCGTTTCTCTCTATTCTTTGGGAAAGGTGTGCTTTCAGAAACTGCAAATCTGGTTTTCTTTACATCATTATCAGGCAAACAAGCAGGTAAACTGTTGCGTCTAGGGCTGTTAAGTTTGAGATGAGTATTAATCACATATGGCTGAAGGAGTGGATTCCTAAGAAGTTCTGCTGCCTGTAACATGACCAAAAAAAAATATCAAATCAGTATGAACACTATAATCAAAATATAACGTTCCCTTTTAACTTTGTATTTCAAGAGCTGACCGGTTCCCTATATCAATTTTGGCTACTAACCATCTGTCTAGAAAACTATCTCACGCAACAATGAAGCACTGTAAAGGAGCCAAAGAGATATTTCAATCTTTTGTGGTCAGTACTGAATAGCTTCTGTGAGAAAGTAATTTAAGGAGCTAATCTTCCTGTATTTTCATGCTTCAAACATAATTTAAGTAGAAATTTATTAACTTACAGAAAACTGATAAACAGACAAAGACATACTGTTGATATGCATTAACATACTAATCCTTTCGTTTTTGTTAGAGTCACTCCTCTTAATTAATATATTAAAAAATTGCTCCTGTACTTCAGAAGATAAGTACCTTCTAAGCCAGCGCTCAAAGATAAATCATCAATTCTGAAAGGCTTTACATTTCAAATTTAAAGAAAAGAAAACATGAAATTCTTCCTCCAGATATTTGCATTATTTGGGCAGAATGATGAGACATGTCAACGCTACTTTTAATATAACGCCACTACATAAAAGTTATGACTAAAAATTCTTGCAGTTTTAGGATAAATGTAAATTAAGGCCATTGTTGGATACGCAACTTCTCAAATTAGATGCGGCAAGACTAAGAACGAGATGGAATCATGCCATTTGGTTTCTTCACTAAAATCCCAAACACATGGTCAGAGCATGATCCCTAGTTCTTAGGAGCAGCTAGTTTTTTTTTCTTATTTAGATAACAAAGAAATCCCCGAGAGCCTGCAGTGACGGTTCTCCGTGGATAATGGACCCCTCCTCTACCCTTCTCCACTTAAATACTAGAATTTTGCCTGTGGAAGGGTTCGAATCTGTTACGTATGCTCTTAGGAGCAGCTAGTTCCGTTGCATATTTTACACAATCAGACGATATCCCTATTTATTTAACAATAAAACATTTGGCTTGTTACATATTTAATAGAGAAATTCTTCTCCACCTATGCATGTCAGTCATTCCACATAGGTAATTTTAAAAGTTAAAAGAACAGGCAACGCGGGCTAGAGAGTGTTGCTAACAGAAAGTCACACTTCGACATGATTAAAAGAGAGATAGCAGAAGACCATTTTAACTATATGACAGACAGTTGTTACTGAACCAGCAGAATCATATGAATATATAAAAGACAATACAGGAAACTAGAAGAGGGATTTTCTACTGTGGTTGCGGTATACTTGGTGATATTTAATTCTAATATGCTACAATGCTTGGGATAATTAATAATAAAATTCTTGTTACCAAATGCTACAAATCATTAACTACAAAAAGAAGTTTTGAGGATTTTGGAGTAACTTCAGGAGCAGCATATTGATAGCAGAATTCTGGTCAAAGTTCTTTTTTTTGATGAAGAAATTGAATTCTGGTCAAAGTTTCCTTGTTTATCCCTTCACCTTCCATCCAAATGATGACTCATCAACTTGGTATTTGTTAAGATTTCTGACATTACCAGAAGATCGTGTCTACCTGCCTTTTTCTTTAAATAAAGGCGAACTGATAGGTGCCCAACAAGTTAGTTCTTCCAAACTTAATACATGAAAGCATCTATGGAAGAATGATTAGAAAATGTGTGTGTCTCACTTAATGATTTTGCCTTCTGAAAGTATTACCAACCCAACAAATTAGAAATAAAGAAGAGAAAAAACAAAAGATAAAGAATTGAATGACGAACCATAAGTCAAAAGGACATGATTTCCATCATGGTGTAAAGCACAGGCATGGAAGGCAGTGATTCAAGAAAGAAATGTAACAAACAATAACCTCATATTCACATATTCGATTTTTGGTTAAAGATGTTGAGACAGCACTACAGCATTTATAAGCTTCTGTTGGTTTATCTACAAACAACTCCATCATATACAGATTTCTATCTAAAAACATAATCCATTTATGCAGATTACATAATATGCACGGTAAAACACCAGTTCAAGTTTCTTAATGGACCGCATAGGAGACCTTTAAGATGTAAATGAACCTATATATATACAGATAAAGAGGAATTCATACGCTTGGCCTCAGTTCTGGGTTTTTCCGCAGCATGCTTTTGACAAGACCTCGGCTGGAAGGCAAATAAGAGAAGTGGATAAGCAGAGTTAAATAAAAGATTCTCATTCAAGGCTAGAATTTCTCATAGATAAAGTCAAAAAGATTTCAATACATAGTTACTGAGGCACGTAAATATCCCCTCTCAAATTTTGGATCTCGGTGTTCCTTTACTAACAAAAGTAGTGCATTACAAATAGAGGTTTAAGAAGTGAAGAATAGACTCTTCATGTCATAATAATGATTCCAAAAAACAACCTTGAGTTGTTCATCATAATAACGAAGACTTATTTTCTGACCTCCAAACTAATGCACCATCTCCTTTCACCACATTTTGCCTTTAGATGGCATCAAGTAGAAATATCATTTTAGAAATATGTCCTCCCTACCCCAAAAAGGTAGGTGTAAGGTCTGTGTGCACCTCACCCTCCCCAGACCCCACTTGTGGAACTATACTGGTATGTTGTTGTTGTTTATTGTCCTCTAACAAGGAATTAGAAAGGTTCGTGGAGGGAAGATGCAGTTAAAATGATTGCTGATTTTTCATTGGCTTTTCTTTTCAAGTTGCTATTTGTTCTCTTTTTACATCTCAAATTTTATTTTACAGAAATCTATTTTGGTTCTTGGGAATTTGATGATAAAAACAAAATTAATTCCATTCATGCAAGTTAACACAGGGAGTTCTGTCATGTTGTGCATTAGACTGGAAACACAATGGACGTAGAGGGAATTAAAACCCTTAAGAGTGGGTTAGGTGTAATTTAACTTTAAAATCCTTATGTTGGCCTTTCTTTCAAATAAAAGCATGCTTAGATACTGAACCTCACTATAGTAAAACCAAAGGTGCACACGACCAGTCAAGTTGCTACAATTTTATTCCCATCTGTTGATTGACTGTTTATAAGTTTAAAATAGACTTGTATATTTTAGGATAGTTCTCAGAAAGAATAAATCATTTGAAAAAATCAAAAGAGAGGCTCCCTTCAACAGGTCTAGAAGTTCATCTTTAGAAATCACGGTCCTAAATAAAAAAGGCAGCACTTGTACGCATAAACATATACATGGTTCCATGACAAATGAAATCCCAATCAAAAGACTGACTTACAATGGACCGGAGTATTTTGTCGGAAGTGGTGCCACAATAGACTTGTTTATTTTGTTGATGAGTGCTTGCATATCCTATGTCAACATGCATAAGATGACATAAGTTTCAACCCCAAAAATATCCACCAGAAATAGGAAAGTGAACAGTAAAATGCAAAAGACTTCATAACATATTGATACACATAGGCAACAAGGATTAGTTTCTCAAAGCACTCAAAGTCGAAGTAGCATTACTCAATAACTACATCATAAGTAGAGTCATAAATCAAGCATCCAACAACTGAAGTATAATAAGGAATATAATGTCCATGATCACCCAGATGTACTCATTTAAAACAAGACAGAATAGTAATAACCTATAAGCTTCTATAAACTCTGAAAGAGAGGAAAATCACTGGCAGCACAATGAAAAAATCGGGTGCAATTCTTCATAAAGAACACTTGATTATCTCTAGTTTTAGTAAAGCTCCAATGGGAAGATGGAAAATCTCCATGGCTCATTAGCTATAACATGGCAATTGGCATAAACAGAATATATCTTTAGTTAATTTCACATATAAATAGGACAAATAAATATCCAATTTCTCATATACATTTCTTTCTTCCAATAAATAACAAGCTATTCATCTTAGGTTCAATCTTTTTTCAAGAATCAAGCTCAACAGACCCCAATAAACTTCATGTTCATCACCATTTTTATAATCCAATCATGCTCTCAGTTTCCATCAAGTGCTACACACTTGAGTCTTCTTCTAACATCTCCCCAGAGTCATAATACCAACACCTAGAACATGCACGACAACAAACTTCATCTGAAGTTCATCAGGATTCTCCACAACCATTGTTAGTGGTTCAACAATGGACATGTGACTAGCTGCAACAACTAAATTCCCGTTTCATTTGCAAAAGAAAAATATATTAGCTGAAATTACTAAATATTCACATAAATGAATTGAATTATAACTTCCGAAAAACATGGGCTGCATTTCAAAATGCTGACAAGACAATCACTTCAGTAACAAGGCTAGACAATAACTAAGTCCTCAGAAACTTACAAATGCCTTGAATGCAGGCTTAAACGCAGCCATTTCATATATACAGCATCCTGGATTGAGAAATTCAAAGAAATGTCAGTGCACCTTCACGTTAGTGTCCACCAAGCATGTCAACCAAACACAGCATCAGGCACCGATGTTTGCCAGCATGTAACATGTGTATCACTTGATGTATATCTATATTACCTAGAGACCATATGTCTGACTTGGATCCATAAGGTATGTCTGCAAGAAGCTCAGGGCACATGTAACTGGGGGTTCCAACAATCTGACAAATTAAGCAAGTATAACTTAGCTAAACAATATCAGAAAACATGAAACCTTTTAGAAAAAAAAAAAGAAGCTACAGTAACATTTACTTACAGAGGAAGCAAGGTCATCTGAAGTCAACATCTTGGCAAGTCCAAAATCACCTGCAGTAGCATGTTGTGCTTGTCCTTCAGCAAAATATTATAATTTAGAACTATCAAGAAGCTCGAAATGCAAAATGAGTAAACTAACCAAGACGAATATCCTGCTCTCTTGTTAGAAATATATTTGAACACTGCAAAAGATGTTACAAACACAAGGTTTAAAGGAGCAGCAAAGTTAAGAAGTAATAAGTCTATGAATCCACCCAGTGAAAAGCATATGCAGCAAACCTTGACATCACGATGAAGAATGTGATTCATGTGCAAGTAGTCAAGAGCCATTAAGAGTTGAACAAGCCACTTGCATAGTTTCTATTAACAGTTCATGACTTGGTTAGAAGCCAATGACACATAAATGACAGCTCAACTTTTAAAATAACTCTTTAAACTTTAGTTGAACATTGGAGCAAAAGATGCAAACAGAAGAAGGTTAACCTCTTCAGGAAAATGGACACCCTTTGCTTTTTTAATAGCCTCTGCCCTGCAAAGTTGAAGGAAACTAAAGGTCATTGCAATGAAGCAGGCATGCAGTTATTATGACTACTTCCAAGGTCATTAGAGACAAATGGAGTCAAACTACATAGTTTAAGTGGGAAAAGGTCACTCACATGTCTCCACCTTCGCAATAACCTATGACTATGCACACATAGCAACCCTGCAAGAGAAGGCACAAAAAGTAGATCCCCATTTAAGCTTTGAATATATCCATTCGATAAACACCGCAGCATTCAAGTAGTGCTACAACACATGTTGAGAGAATCAAGAATGTCCCAACTGGCAATGTAAAGAAAAAGAGAGCAAAAGGATTCGAAAGAGAAGAGCTTGACAGATATCTTAGTAGTACTCATAGAATTATGCCAGTCACTTGTGTGTTTCTTAATTCTTATTGTATAGTGGGTATAAAGTAACTCTCAAGAAAATTTCCCTTGCACATACAACTATAACCTACCCAATACTTCTACATGATTTATGTAGGATAAGAGACATGGAACTGCTTAATCTCATAACCCCAAAGAAGAAAAACATACATCAAATGTTTTATCAAAATGTTGAAAGTATCAAAAGAAGGAAAGAAAAGAACATGACTAGAAAGATAAGTATAGTTTGCAACCTTCTCCACCCATGAGTCTTTGTACTCCACAATGAATGGATTTTGCATACTTGAAATAAGGGCCATCTACAAAATAAAGGATAAATTAAATGACAGGGCAGTTTAAGAAAGATCAATTACAAAGCATAATATGGTTTAGAATATATGAAGATGTACATCAAGTAGCAGTAGAAGTATTTGGTTTCAAAAATGATTTATATTCTTTTCTTTGAAAAGTTCGAAAAAAGTGTTGCAGTTTCCTTTTCATAGAAGATCTTATTTTCCCTTCACAATCCAAGGTGTTCCTTTTCTGGTTACTGAAAGCTTGGAATACCAAAATAGCACAAAAAATATCATCTCTGAACCTCTTTCAAGGCAGATATGTAGAAATTCTAGAATATGGTAACAACTCAAGGTTTTCTCAATGTTTCCTAGCATAGGGAAGGTGGGAGGTGAGAAGATCACTGGTTAAAGCAGAAGACAAACCTCCTGGTGTGCATTTCGTCGAGTCCTGTCTGTTTGCCGAGCGAGACGAATTTTTTTCAATACATACCTTGAAATAAGAAGGAATATGAAAGAATAAATTAATTCCTATTCACAGACATATCTTTTGATGCTTAAAGGATTGAGGATTTTGTATACACTTCACTTAGTAGAAGTGCAATAGTAAGTATATGTATGTGGCTTATATAAATAACTACATTTTCTAGTTCTTACTTCTTCTTTTCAAGCTTATGCCTCACAAGAACTGCAGAGCCAAAAGCCCCTTTGCCAATTTGCTCCAATATTTCATACTGCTCCATTGGACCCGTAAGTTATCTTTCCCTTCAAAGTTCAAACTTCAACTTGCACCAATCCCGTTGCTAAAGGAAAAAACAAATGGATACATTAATAAACTACTAAAAGGCTACTAGTTTAGACAAAAATGAAACAAAACAAAAGAGAGAAAGAAAGAGATTCAAACAATTATATTTGTCCTACATTTGCCAAAAAGCTATTTCTTAAGATATATGTAAATCCCGTATGCAAACATTCAGAAAAGAGATCTCGAAGAGTTACGTTACAGTGTGATTGCCAGAACTTAGAGATCATGTCAAACGGCTGAAAATCTTCATAATAAAGGTTCTAATATCAGGATATAACTGCAACTTTCCATGACATTGCACCATTTAAGCAAAAAAAATGCAATAAAGTGTGTCCACTCTACCCTCCCCAGACCCCATTGTGTGGGACTAAACTAGGTATGTTGTTGTTGTTGTAAGAGAAAAAGACCCATTACATCCATGGTACTGCAATAATTTTATAAAAATTGCAGTAAGTTGCATTTTCTAAAAATTTGAAGGGGAGAAATGCAAACTAAGAAGGCAAGAATCCAAGACTCCATCAGAACTTCCCTCTTTATAATTTGAATAACATCACAAGAAACCAGAAAATACACAAATCCCAGTTAGTGTTTAGACAATATTGTGAATATTAACAGTCATACATCATACACTTAAAACTGATGAAATTAGGTGCACATTTTTTTGAAATGTAAGGAGTAAAAGAAAAAGAATACATACCAACATTTACTAACCAATCAGGACTACCGTCTCAAGAAACAAATCAAATACCCAAACCACAGTTGGTATTTAGTACAATATACAAAATATTAGTTGCTACTTGCTAGGCATTCAAGAAAACCAAATAAGTACCAAAACCCCTGCAGTTAGACATGAAAAAACCACATAAGTACCAAAACCCTTGCAGTTAAACATCGAAAAAGAACACATAAGTACCAAAACCCTTGAATGGTTCAACTGCATTTGAAATTAAAAAATAGAAAAAATAGATAATATGAAACACTACAAACAAGATCAGAGCCTGAGAAAAACAGGAATACCCAAAACAACTCACATGTTGCTGTTATTGAGAGTAAACAAGCATTACAAACCAAATTAAACACTCAGAAGCAGTAAAAAATTAAGAGCAGATTCAAAATGGGTAGCTCGAAAAAAGGACCTAAAAATAGCATAAAATTAGAGCAAGAAAGACGCAAATTTGAAGTGCCCACAACGCACATTTCCCGGCATTGAAGTTAGTCAAGGAAGAAATCGGTCACAGTCAAAAAATTTTAAATAGATTCACTTCAATTTAAGTCGGAAAAAAAAGGTGAAAAAGAGGAGGGGGGGGGGGAGGGGGGGAGAAAGAAAAAAGAAAAAGCTGAAAAAGATCAACCAGAAACGTGAAGCTTTGGTGGATCACGAGCTACATTGAAGAATGCATAGGGCAACGAGATGCGAAAACGACGTCGTCAAGCAGCTTTGGTTTTGGTCAGAAGAGTAGTAGAAGCAGAAGAAGATGAGGAGGAAGGAGTGAGTGTTCTTGCTCTTCTTCCATAGTGTTTTTTGTTTTTTCCTTTAAGAGTAAGAGAGAGAGAGGAAAAGAATAATGGGGAAAATATTTATTTAATTACTCCTACACTATTTATTGAATTTGTATAGGAGTAGTAAATTTTTTAATTATATGAATGAATATTATAAAAGTGGAGAGAATGGAGACAAAGGGGAGTTGAAGAAGGAGACAAATATAGAGAGAGAAAGGAGATTAATACTACTAACATTTAAAGATGGGATTAATTTAATTTTAGTTTATTAGTTTGGGGATCTTAATGACAATGAGAGACACACTCTTTGTCTTTGGAGACAACCCCACCGACCCTCTAAACTCCCAAAAAGCTTGTACATTTAATGTCCTACTTGGTAAAAGTTGAATGATGATTATGATTTTACATAACCCTGTTTTGACAAATTTAGCAAATAATGGTACTCCCTCCTTCCCTTTTATTCGTTAGATATATTAAAATTAACTATTTTAAAATAATTGCTAGTATTAAAATTTAAAAAATAATTAATTTTACTTATGTCATTTTAAAATATAAAAAAAATTATTATATCAAAATGCAATTTCTTTTAATTGATGGGTGTGCAAATCTTATTCTACCAATTAAAAAGAAACGGAGGGAGTAACACCCTGCGTTCACTTTAAATTTTGCACGCATCTTAAATGTGACAAATAAAGTAAAATTATATTTTCAATATAATGGATAAGTAAAGTGAACGGAAAGACCGTTATACCAAAAAAAAATAGATATCTATTTTTACTTGTGTTTGAAAAATCAAAAATATAATTTATCACTTAATTTCTAATTTACCCTTATTATTAACTATAGTCATTTCTCAATATATTTTCCAGAACATTCAAAGAGTGATATGATAAAATTATCATTTTATTTATTATTTTTAAGGCGTGTGCAAGTCAATACTAAACAAATAAAAATGGACAGAGGAAGTAATATAGTACTTATAATACTAGTATTTATTACTATGTCTATTTTAGAATAAGTGATGTTTTAACCTTTTTATTTTGATTGAAAAAAGTTATGTTTTATAAAATCAACAAAACATTAATTTTTTTTCTTTGAATTTTACCTTTTTAGTTAAATAAATAGAGTTTTACACGATCAAGCAATCATTAAGAGTACTTTTTTTTCAAGATATTTGATTAAGGATAAGTTAGTAAAAATACTTTTTATTTTTTAAGAATGAATATTTTTTTAAGAGCTATATTCAAATTAAAAATACCACTTATTATAAAATAAAGGAAGTAAATAATAGTATATGATAATTATTGATATAGTTATGTGACAATTCATTAAGGAATGAATGTTTAGAAGTACATTTAATTTTAGATTAAGTATTCTTTGAGCGAACTCACATTGAATTTTTTTTTAAAAAAAAATCAAATTAAATTTAATTTTAAAAAATGGAGTTTTGAATATCACAATTTAGAATGACGTGTTAGATCAAGCTTGATCTCACTATATCTGATTTTATGAAGTTTCAAATCAATTACTTATGAAGATTAAGAAAATTTTATTTTTTTAAAAATATATTTAGATATTTAGGTCTTATTTGTCTTCACTTAACGAAGCTTATATTATTAATTCATAATAATAACTATTAATTTCATTGCACATCTCCTACCATCGATAATTACGGCTACTAATTATTTCTATTACTAACCATTATTTCTAACTATGATTATTCTGCGACAAAATCATGAATTCCATTAAAGGGATTAGAAAGATATTAAAATGTAATAGTTGTCATCTGTCAAGGTAATTCAACAATGTATATAAACATATAGATAAAAAAAATCCTTGTGTCGTGTAATTTTTAATAAAGAAATTCAATTGAATCTATTTTCTAATATGTAGTTTTATCTCTATCTCAATCATCAACTACCTCTACCGCTAACTACGACCACTAATCTCTATATCATAATCATTGTTATAATCATCACAAATCATCATCACCTCCAATACCATCCATCTCTATAAACTAACACTTCATATTGAGCCGCCACCACTTGATTATGATTGCATAATTATTGCTTTTGGTCATCATTGAACACCATTATCACTATCGATCACTATTATCATGATCAGTCACAGCCACTAAACACAATCACTACTAACTCACCTCACCATCATTATTATTGACACCCATCAACGTCAATTGTCACTTTTACTATATTTTAAAGTGTGATTTATAAGATAATAACTTCTAATGATATGGTTAAATATATACTGGTTAATATAAATAAAATATATTATGATGACTTCAGATAAAATTATATTTATTAGTGTCTCCTCGTATATAACTATATATTATTATATACACATAATAAAAATGGTATTTTTAATTCGCATTATACATAAGAAGTTTTGTTTCCAATCACCTTCGTGATATATAATATGGTCAAAGTATAACTATTTAAGGGGGTGGATGGAGGGGACCACTCATTACCAAATCCAAAGTAAATGGGCCGTAAACTGGGTAGAGGGGAGGAGGTACGGGTGGGCCATAAATTACTTGGAGCGTTTGTCGGGTATAGAAATGTGGGCCAGGCCCTCACTGTCCTTTGCTTCAACCATGAGGCTTTATCCGTGAATGTCATTTAACCAACCAATTAAGTCACACATGTCCGATTGACCATGAAAGCTTCCTTCTATTTTTCCCTTTCTTTTTTTGTTGCAGTTCATTCCATTGGTTGGTCTAATTACAGAATAATAATTCCAAATTTGAATTATCTTACTCTAAATTATGTATTTGTTATGTATAATTAAATTGGTCATAACGTAAGATTACATATTTAGTAAATTTTTTAAATAAAATTAAATCTCATTCGTTTGATCATTCGAAATAAAATCTAAATTTATTAATTATAAGAAATATATTATAACTTTCCTTCTTTTCCCTTTTGGGATAAGGTGAAAAAAACTGGCATAAAGGAATGATAAACTAAAAAAGAAAAAAGAGAGAGAGAGAGAGAGAAATAGAGGAAATGAAAAAATCAATTAATTTACTTACATCTGCATTGTGCACTTCTTATTGTTCTCTTTTCATTTTACACAATCATTTTTTTTTCTATTGGGCCTTGATTGGGCCAGTCTCTGCTGGGTTGCCGGGAATCCATTGGGCATTTATTACTATCAGTAAAATCTCCCCCTAAGCAAGTAACTAGGGTTAAATAAATATTATGGGGTTGTTTGGTAGCTGGTCTAGATATGAGTTGCGCAGATATTAAATTCTGTATAAATAATATTATATTTGGTAGTTAGTTAGAAGACAACTTATTCATGTTTAAATTAATATGACTTTTGGTTTGTAATTAGAAATTTGCATGACTAATACATGAATGAGTTATGAGAGAATGTATGTATTATTTTATACAGGATAGAAGGTGAAATAAGTAATACATGAATAATTTAACCTTGTATAACTAATTCCTGCATAAAATATCCCTCCATAACTAATTCATGTATAACTAATACGTGTATAACTCCAACCAGCTACCAACTGACCCTGAAGTGCCACGTGCATTGCCACCAGAAGTGACGGTTTACAAATAAAAAATAAATAAAAAATGTCATTGAAACACGTGAAAATCACAAAATTAATCTTGTGTTAATCTTGTTTAATCCAATTATGTTCATATCATAGGCAAAAAAATGCCTTTATTTCACATAAAGTTCAACAAAGATTAATAAGGACACATTTGGACTCACACATATACATATACACACACTATCAGTTCAATTTTACTTTTAATTGCAATTATGTTATAAATTAATTATGAAATTGCACTCATGAAGCAATTTTATTAAATTGAAGTGAATCTTTTCACTAATTTAAGGCATCAAACACATTTATATTATAAGTTATTTAAAATAACTTAACGTGTCATTTTATAAAGTTTAAAGAAAAGATCTAGATAAAAAACACAACAATTATAATATCATAAGATAATAAAATTTAGAGATTATGTACAATTTGCTATATGCATGTAATTTGAACATACTTAAATTGTGATTAGTTGGTTGGAGTAATGTTATTTATTTTCTAATCATCAATGCAAGTTAAATTTCATGAAAATTAAATGTGAAATCAAGAGTAATTAACTTTCACATAGTATAAATATTTCATTGAATACTTATTAGGAAAATCACTTAGTATTTTTATTTTTATTAGAATTAAAATAACGATTTTTCATTTTTTTAAAAACTATTTATTAATCATTGAAATACACACTAGTAAAACAAGCCATCTTTTCATAGTCATTTTATCTCTAAATTAAAATCAAAACATGCTAACTAATTAAGGCGGTGGGAAGAATTACATGCTTTTGTATTTGGCTTGGTTCATTCTTCGACTGTTTTGCTCCCCCCCCCCCCCCTCTCCCAAAAAAAAATAAAAATAAAAATAGAGACTTAATTTATTCCACCTTTTCTATATAAGTAGTGAAGAAGTATAGAGCACTTTAGTTGGTTGTTGACCAACGAAAAATATGGGTGAAAAAAGGCAGAATTTACGCAATTTCTTTTCTAAGGATCTCCGATTGGAGTAATGGAAAGTAAAGATTACAGAGAGGGATGAATCAAAGACGACTTCTCTCACGAGGTATAGTGCAGAGCTTATGACTTCCTTGAAGAGCTGTAAAAATATCTAAATATGCGAGAACTAATAACCAAGACAAAAGTTAATATTCAATCCTGCCTCCATATATAAATAAGAAGAAGGGAAAATGTAAATATGAGTAAAGATAAGATCATATTTAAATATGTAAAGACTACTTTTATTAATCAACAAGACAGATAAAATTAGCAACATAAAATATTTTACGATAATATGATTATTAGGCCTTATCCTAAATTTCTAGTTTAAATTAAATAAAATGATACGTTAAGTTACTTTAAAATGTGCTACTATAACAATTTAACTAAATTGCTTTAGAAATACAACTTCAAGTGTTGCATAATGCAATTAGAAACTGATTGGATCAAATGTCCCTAAAGTATGCGTGTAAGCCCAAATATGTTCTTACTAATCTTCTGCTAAGTTTAAGGTGAAATAAGAATATTTTTAATCCAATTAAGTAATAACAAAAATATAACTAAGTTAAATTATTAACAAGGCACAAATATTGTGAATTTACATATTTTTAAAGATATTTTAATTCTTTTACGATTTATAAAGGAGGAAGGAGGGGTTGGGGGGGGGGGGGGTGAATATAATTGTCTATTGATATTATTTATAATGCAAACTAACTTCTTTGTCATACTAGTATGATTGCATCTGTTGAATTCTCCGAGAACAAGAAGGTATATTTAGTAGAATAAACTAAATTGTGCTTAAATATTCCTAAATCTAAATGATATAAGTTGTACTTTATCTCATTTTAGACAAAAATAATAATAATCTAATTTTGAAATTAAATAGTTTAATATAGCCCTTTAAATCCACTTCTTACTTGCTCCGTTCCAAAAGAATTATCATAGTTACTAATTAGCCCGTTAAAAGATATTTTTTTTCATTATAATTAAATTTTTTAAAAATATTTTAAATTGTTAACTATTGTATAATATTTTTTATATAATTTCTAAATTTTGTTGCAAAGAAATTGAATATTATATATCTCTTCACACTGAATGTTAGTTAATTTGACCTTTATTTTTCGAATCAAGACAATCCTTATGAGACAGAAGAACTATAAAATTGCCAAAAGCTTATTCTTTCGGACACACTTCTATAAAGAATATATTTGCAGGCTTCTTTCTACAAACTTTTTAGATGATAGATACAGGGTCGGATTTAGCAAGGCCCGAGGGGTGTCACTGACACTGCTTCGTCAATTTTTTTTACTAAATAAATATGTATATATAATTAAAAGTCAAAAGCAAATATAGAGAATATATTGTATAAAGTAACAGTCCTAAACATAAATGGTAATGTAGTTCAATTGGTTAGTTATTTCAAATTCTTAATGACACTGCTGACTAAAAATCTTTTTTTATTTCTCTTTGTAAAGATGACACTGCACACGAAAAATCCCGTGTGTGCCACTGGATAGATACGTTATAATTTGATTTGCTTATTAAATTAATTTTGTCAACAGAAATTAGCGTTCAGTTAATGATCCAAGTACTACATAAATTGTATCTGAAATGGTGTCTGTTGGATCCTATTTTTACCAGTTTTTCACTTCTTTCTTTCTTTCTTTCTTTCTTCTTCCTTTGGTTTTTAAAATTCCTCAGCAAATGTTTCATTTCTCAAGAAAAAGAGGCTGATAATTTACTCACAAGCAAGTGACAAACCAGAAACTTGTATACAAATTTACTCTCCAAGTATTACTCTTTTTTCACAACAAATCCACCCAGTAATGCCTCATATAGCATCGTTAAATTAAATCATACAAAGTAGAATTATTGTATTCAAACACTACAACACAATGACCAGGTCCAAAGATCTAAACTTTGGCACCAAGCAGTGTCATGAGGAACTTTCTGTAATCACCTGATGTGTCGTCAATAACTGCATTATCAAGACTAGTTTTGTTCGCGATGAAATACTCTCCCCTGACTTTCATCATATCAACTTCAGCTCGAGTCACAATGGCTCTAGTTAGTGAATCCTCATCAGTTCCTAACCCGACAACTGAGGCTCTGACAACCTGATTGTTCCAGCATATATACAAGATTATATTAAAGAGAGGTACTTAACTGACATTGATCTGTAAAAATGGATGACAGGATGCTATATACCACATGCTCTTAATGCTAAGTAGTAGCAAACTTATATTTAAGGTTGTTCCAGCTAGGTTCAAAACTATAACAATAAATTACACCATTTGCACATGTTTAGCAACAATTTACCCGACAACAGTATGACATGATATTTTGAAAACTATGAACTTAAGGTCTACATGATGAACCTGTTCTGCAGGGCTCTTTGCTATGCTGAGCTGGTTTATGATCTCTAGAAACATATTATAATGATATAAAGAAAGGACTAACAAATGAGCTGCCACATTGTTTCACACTAATTGACCACATAATTAACTTTTTAATAGCCACAATGACTCGAACACTATGAAAATGTATTCAAATTAAAGGAATTCTTCAGCCTGGAAAGAGGTCTCACAGGTTTCGCTAGTTCTGATTCCGCTGAGACCGTATTTAGCAGTTTAACACTGCTAATAAACACACAGAAGAATAAAATTAAGAAGGGGATCTTACATCCTATGATGATGATGATGACGATTTAAGTCTAGTCTAACCAGAACATCAACAAGCAATCTGATAGAGCAGTAAAAAATTGTGATCTTTTAGAAGTAGACTTCAACAGGACCATGTGCTTGCAATAACTTCTTTTAATAAGGTAGGCTTGTGCTTATTTTGACAGAAGTGACGGGCAAAGGTGTCAGAAACAGGAAAATACTTCAAGCAAAAAATAAAAAAGAAGCTGCTCCGTGTGTAATTACCTCAGCAAAATGTTTCTCTGGCGAATCAATGCACCAGATAACCACCTTCAGAATAGATTCCAACAGACCTTTTCCACAGCTCTTAATGTCCTGTAAATGAATAATTAAAATAGATAGAATAAAATGCACATAAAAGAGACAAGGCAAGCGAGAAACACTATAAAAAGAAGGTTACATAGGCAGCTTGAAAGAAATGCAACCTGGTCAATGGAGAATCCATAATTTTGCTTGTAGCACTCAAAAGTTGCTCTAAGCTCATGAACATTCCTTGTGCTGAGTATGGTAATAAAATTGTCACAATCCAACTGTTTTGTCTGTATGGCTTCACGAAGGATAGCAGCTTCTGCATTTGCAGTACTAGGATCCACCAATTCTTTATCATATCTATAGGACCTGACTAGACTAATAAGAATCTGGAAACATTCACACAACACATCATTTTATAGAAGTCAGTATAATGCAACATAGCAAAGCAATCATCAGAAAGAGTACTATTTAATTAATACTGAATCGTCAGCAAGATAAGATGTCTTGAGTACTCTGCATTCACCCAACCAGATCTATTTCAAGACACGGAGGATAGTGTCTTTAGCTAATACAGATGAAATTGGTTAAGAATATTGTATCCTTAAGCTGGTAGATCTGACTAGAAATGACCATATGTACCTTTTGTGCAGGCATAGGGACATTTGCTGTGATATCTTCTTCAAGTGAACGGTTGAAAAGGCCACAATATGCTTGTCTCACCGCGACCAGATGATTAGGAGATGATGCACAAGCTATCTCTACTATCACTTGCAATTGGGTGATGGTTTTCTTTCTTGACTTTAGGGCTTCATTTGATAGCCACGCATCTCTTTCAGAAGGCTCGTATGTCCACAGGATGACTGCTTTCTGTCACACATGAAAAGCTAAAATTTGCACTTGAAAACTTGGGAATAACCATGCTCAAATAGAGACTGGAATTGCATTCTGCCGCAGAATATAGTAATCTGATAGGCATTCTAGAAATGTACCACAGGATAAGCTATACCTCTCGGAAATTTTCACCTAAGTTCTTTTTACTAGCATTTAGAGAAAACTGTTTCAAGTAACAAGGCTAGAATCTTGTGTTGGGGTTTAAGAAATGGGAGTGTCAACAAACCCCTTCCCAAGGGAATCTACTTAAAGCTAGGATGTAATGCCGCCATCCCCAAACATACATCCATTGTTAATTTTGAGAACATCATTAGTATTACCGCTTTAGAATGCATTATAGGTATAGCGAGAGGAGGAAGTCAAAAGTGTAGTGTATATAACTGCCACATTCACCTGCTAAGAGATCAAGTGGTTTAAAAAGTATGACACGCTCAATTTTAAGTTGAGCTCAAAATCTGGTCAATGGTGACTATATGTAGAAATCAATTGAAGAAATATACCCGAGAAACTAGGAATCTCAGTCTGACGCATAGAGTGCTTCCTCTACTTATGATTAACTCACTAGAAATGATTTAAAGGAGACAGAGAAGCAAGGACAGTCATTGATACCAAATGTTATTAGGGAAATATGACAAGAACATTCATTATCCAATTAAGGGATTACATGTTCAAGTAAAAAGGTGTGCTATTTAAAAGTCAATCTAAAGTCACAATGTTGCCATTTTGACTAGCACCAGATTTCAGGCTGTAATTATGCCCAAACACTTTGAAAGAGCCTAATTCTAGAAAATATAATTCCAGAAAAAAGGAGTATTCAATTTTAGGAGTAATGAAAACGTCCATCAAATTTTCACAGCTCTCCAGATTTAACCTCAAAATAATACTCTGAGAAATGAAAATGAATGAAAAGCAAAGCTAAATATGAAAAGTGACCCATAAGGAGTAACTTCTAATGAGCTAATGCTATCAAATTGAGAGTCAGATTACGGAAGAGAACAAAATAATTAGGTCTAGGAAAAGTAAGAAAAGGGATTGTACCCTGAAATCACCAGACAATTCTGAATAAATGTCATCGACAAGGGACTTGTTGTAAAGTTGCTGATAGGTTTCTCTGATCTTCTTCCTCTGACTTGCATTTCTGTGCCCCAACACAGATATTACTGACTTCTCATTAGTTCCCAGTCCTACACACAACCACATAACTAATCCCGTCTTTATAACAATGAACCAAAATTTAAGACAAATTAAAATCACAGATTCAGATAGGGATGACAATGGGGCAGGGGCTGTTTTATTTTTCCCAATCATATTAAAATCAAATTGCACATGGAACGACCTATAGCTAATTTGTTTCTTCCTATCAGTACAGAACCAAATTGCCATTAGCAGATCAGATTTGCTTTGATCAAATAGTATCAACAAAGGCAAAATCACTCATTATTTCCACATGATTATATTTCAACAATTAAAATAATCACTGTAGGATTCAATTGAAGAAAAGAATTAAGCACCTTAATCATGCAGTCAAGCACCAAACAAATCAGAAACTCGAGAACTAGGAGAGGTTAAAAAAAAAAAATCAACAAAACAAGCCCCCAGCTTCCAAGGATGTCTCTGCGTGAACTAGAAGGTTCTGATTCCAGCAGAGGAGACATTAGGTGAATTATTCTCATCTACTTTCGATGGATAAGGTCACCCAGTACTTGTGATTATGGGAAGTTACGCTAAGCTAGTCCGAGCAACATGCTTATTCCAAAAACAAAAGAAGTTCAACAAGACAAAAATTGTAGGTAACCAATATATGCACTAGGTCCTCCTCCCAAAGGTAAAATACCAAAAATTGATCCAGGCGCAGAGCTAGAGTGATGGAAGGGAATTCATAGCTGCGTGAAAATCGTGCCTGCGCCACTGGTGACCCGTCCCCACCTCCAACAACAAAAGCTGCTCCATCAACTTGTTGTTGAGTAGGAGTATATCATAATTTGGAAACAAAAACTTAGTTGAAAAATGAAGTTACTTGTACAGGCAGGGGTGCATATATGAAAAGGGGGAAAGTCCACTGGAAGTAAAACAGAGAAAGGAAAAGAAAAAGGAAGGAAAATGGAGAGACCTTTGAAGGATTTCATGAGAGTTTCACAGTCTTCAGTTGGAGAAGGAACTACATCTGGTATCCTCAATGTACCCATTTTCTTCTCTTCTTCGTCTTCTTCCTCTTCACTCAGCCAGAAATTGCAAGGTTTGCTTTCTGTTTCTCTGAACACTAACCAGTTATTTTTCCCTCTCCTTCGTGAAAGAGGAGGGCAAAAAGGAAAATAAAGGAAAGGCTTTGTAGCTCAGAGACTACCCTCAGCTTTTTCAAAAATCTCACTACCCTTAATGCCCTTAACATTTGTTTGGACTATAATGCCCCAATGTTGAATTTACACTTCCTTCTAACTCCTTTCATCTCACCGTTTTTTTTTCCCCTTCCTTTCAGTCTTCACATGTCTTTTTTCTCATCGTTTGTTATTTTTATCAACTATCGATTAAATATAACATTTTGGATAAAGTATTTTTTAATAAATACGATTTATGTTTAAAAATTTAAATTTAAAATTTTTAATTAAAAATAAAAAATTACTTACTAAATTCCTTGTTAATCTTCAGGTGTCCGGCTTTTTTTAATTCAAGACATAGTATATTTGTAGGATGCCGTTTTCTAAATTGTTAAAAAAATTAATGTTAGACTGTAACCTGCATCTTATTTTAGATTATCTTATTGTATAATGTCCAATTAGCCTAGATACCACCGGCTGGGCATCGTCTTCCTTTCAGCCAAATGCTTTTAGTTCATTTGACGTTAAATTGTTTTTAAAGTTTTTCTGCAGTTTTGGTTTTATCTTTGGCGTAGTTGAATGGAAAAAAAAAGTTATAAAATTTGGATGACAATTGAGATAAATAAAGTAAAACCTCGTTTGGTTGCGCCTAATAAAAATTTTAATTGTAATTTTTCAGATGTTGGCCATTAAGTTCATTTACTTTTTAAGTCCGAATTTTAATTATTAATTTTTTTTTGAATATTACAATCACTTAATGAGTGAATAGATTTAAATGATTAAAATCTATAATAAAGTGTTAATATCATTGAGACGCTTATTAAAAAATTTCAATAAAAAAGATGAAAATTCACAAGTTTCATCCAATTACCGCACCCATCATCGCCTACCATTATCAACTTTCACTGTTGCCATCCATTATTATCAACTATCACCTTTCCAACACATCAACACGCACAACCGCCATTCTCATCCATATTGGTCATCGTTATCAATCAGTCGTCACCATTATTAGCCACCATTTAAAATCATATCATCACTATCAATTATCATTAACAAAATAACCATCAATCACTACGAGAATTATGATCATCAATCACCACTATATATTACCAATTATCACCATTAGCTATCATTATTTTCCTCAATAATTATCAGGCTTCGCACGACAATCATCAACCATTATTATCAGCCACACTAGCTACTATTCATGATAACACTATTAGCCAATACCATACCCATTCAATATTTACGATCATCATCATCAATCACCATATAATTTTTTAAAAATATTTTGTTGATATAAATTAGCTTAATTTAGTATATATTTTATTAAATTTTATATTTATTAATTTTAAAATAAAAATAAATTTCATACATATAGATGTTGAGAAAGTACATCATCTTAATTATTTAGGATTCAAATTTTAATATAATATTTTATTATTTAGACGTTAATATTAATATGAAAGCAAAAGAGAAAGACATCCACATTGGTAATTCAAAGAGCTTAGTGAAAATCGCATTAACATATTTAATTATTGGTGTTTTGCACACGTACACTTTGGTTTTATCATCAGAACATACATTTTTTTTAAAAGAATGATATTAGACGATCGCTTTATTTTTATAACTTATCTGTCGATTAATTTTCAATTAATTAGGTTAAGCACTTATACATTGTTTTGTTTAATTACTACTTTATTTGGGATTAATATATCTCCTTCTCACCTTTTACCTTTAGTTCAACTTGTCTTTTTCTTTTTAATTTTAAATTTATTAAAGTTAAGAGCAATAATTGTTTCAGCTACTGAATAATTAAGCAAGCCCTATAGTTGGCCAAAACTTTCTCCTTCTCAATTTCCTTTTGTGCGGATATATATATATATATATATACACACAAAAATGTTTTATCAGATCATGTCAAGTATTGTTCATTTTATCTTGGCGCAAGTAAATAGTCTAAAATATTAAAATTGGTCTAGCTAAACAAATTAAATAATCGGGGAAATAATAAGAAAAAAGAAAGTCATCACGAATCTAATAGAGTAAAAGAATACTTACTTATAAAGGGAAAAGGAGCCAAAAAGATGAAGAAAAATAATTAATCTATACCAAAGGAGAAAAAAGAAGAAGAATACATGTACAAAGCATAAAATGCAACTCTTTTTTTTATATATATATATATATATAATAAATATTTGAATTCTTTATATATTTATGTTTTTATATTTTAAATATTCTAATAAAAATTCTGATTCCGTATAAATGAACAGGACGACGTTATACCTAATTAATTGATCGTTCCATCTCATCAGTCACCACTAAAAGAGGCACAATTAATAAAATGTAAAATATGATGGAAGCTTTTGTCGCCCATGTGATTCATATGCTGAAGAATAAAATAGAAAAGGAGACATATCATATTATATGGGGTAAAGTCAAGAATAAGTGCAAGCCAGTTTCTATAATAATACACATTTAACCAATTAATATTAGCCATGCATATGTGATTCAAGGTGTACAATCAGATATTTTCCTTTTATCTCTTCAAAAGAAGCCAAACCAAATAGTACTACTTAGCATAATTAATTACGTTCATGCATGAACTTCTTGCTTTCTTGACATTTAGGATTTTAGACAGTATTCCTCGTAATTCACTTTTACTTATAAAAATATTATAATAGATAAAAAAATTATTTTTATATAGTTCAAAAATATATATTTCTTTAGCAGCTGATCAATCAAGATAATCAGAACACCACATTTTTTATTAATATTGGCACAAATAAATATAATTTTTTCATTCTTAATTATACATGTCTGTATTTAAATTTTTGATAAAAATTATTTTTATTTTAAATAAATTTTATGCGCCACGATGAATCTCTTGAATTATATGTGTGGGAAAAGTAATATAACGTACGAATTATCATCAAGGAAAAAAACAGATGTACCTCAAGATATGAATAGTGTGAATGATTTGAATTGAACGTGACATGAATGAAAATATAAAGAAGGAAATAAGACAAAACAAACTGATTGTACTTACATAAGCAACTGTAGCTTGGAGGGCTATATATCATGATAAGTCATAATACTATTTCGTTCACATTTATTCTGGGGTCCAGCCTGAACCCCATTATCAAGTACTCCTTCAACAATGTGCTTGATTTTAATTTCTAGTTTTTACAAATGTATTATTTATTAATCCCTCCGTTTAGTTTAATTAAGTTACTACAATCAAACCCCTCAATAATAACAATTCATTACAATAGCATTTTAGTATAAAAATTTAATTTTTATTATATTTTACTTCTCCATAACAACATTCTACTTATAACAGCAGTGACGTTCATTATAGCGGTACACTCTTTGTAAAATTATCTCTCTATAACAGTTATTCTCAAATGTTATGTAATAATATTTTATTAGAAATATATTATGTGTAAATAAATATTAAAATATTTATGATAATCATCGTTAATGTCATGCATATAGTAAATTTCAAGTACGAATATCTAAAAGGAAAACATTAATAGTATCCGTCGGTCATCAAGGGAAAGTTATTAGATACTCTTTTATTGAAAGTTTGGACAAAAATATTTATTGATTCAAGCGTTATATTATCACTAAAAGATTGAAATTTATGAAACAACCTACAAATATAGAATTCTTACGTCAAACTTAAAAATTTTAACCTTTTAATTAAGTTTAAATGCATATATATGTTCCTTCATGCTAATTTTTTATCGGTACGGTACAACTAGTTATGAATTTATTAGTAATGTATTGACATTTTTAATTTTTAATTAATAAAATATAAAAAATAATTAAACTTTTAAATTTAACAAGTATTTTATTTTCATTTATAACATAAAAAGTATAAAAAAATATTTTTGCATACTTTTGTTTATAACTGCTAAATGAGATCTAAATGTCCAATATCATTATACACATATAGCAGCACCTCACTATAGCAACCATGAAATTTTCAGACAAATACTGTCACTGTAGAGAGCTCTCACGGTATCTAGTTAGCTAGCTAGCTAATCACTAAAATAAATAAATTAATGTTTTTTTGAATATACCAAATAAACTGTAAGATAGTTGAACCTCATAATTTTTTACTCTTAAATCAACTTAAAACAGTTAATTTAAGATATAAGCTATTTCTAGTTAATTACTTTTGATCACGAGCACTTGAAATTTATCATATAAAAAAAAGCATTTAACCCATCAATAATTTAGTTACTACTGAGTCCCATGTGATTAAGTTAAAATTGAGGGAATTTAACTTTTTTATATATATAAATTTAATCAATACTTCAAGCTATCATCAAGTTTACCCGACGAGGTTGGTCGATCCCTCATCCTTTTTTGCTATTTTCTTTTCTTTTTGTTATGAATTCAATTAATTACGTTGCAACAATTGAATAATTACTCGGAAGAGTACTATTTTGAAACGTAATTAACAAATTCCCTTCTTTTTTTTTAAATTAACAAATTTCATTAATGTGATTCACATGTCGTCACAGCTTTTTAATGAAAAGTAGCTATCATATTTGTCCTTTTTTTAAATTAAAAGCAAGCGAAAGAAAAAGAGAGTAAAATCCTCCTAGTTGACTTCAAAGCATGCACGTCCATGCACATGATTGGAACAACATAATAATAATAATAAGAAGAAGAAGAAGGAGGAGGAGGAGGTAGCAATCGATCTAATTAAAAGATTACACGTCACTTGAACATGATACAGACAAATAAATACTACGGATTTTTATGCAAATAACTAATCAAATTTATTATTATTTTTTAATTTATAACATTACGATAATAAATTAATACTGTACAAACAATTTTTTCTGTTCCAGAAAGTCCATTATGATTTAATTATAAACCTACAAATTCCAAAATTACGCGAAACTACTACCAAACCAGTAGTAACCTCATAGTTAAAATGTAACGTTTACGACTTATATACTTCTAACTTCGGAAAATTGTGACGGTAATGAAAACAAGCTAAGTTTAACTGTTTTTTAAAATTATTTTAAAATAATTGATATTTTTTGAATTCAAGACTAAAGCTAGTTATAATGAAGGGTGTTCGATATTTAAGAGAAAATTGGTGGAGCATGATATTTTAATATTAAATTATAATATTTAACTGCATCACTTTTGGTGAGTACAAATTGATAAGAAAGTGATTAATTATTTTTGGGTAACTCGTGCAACCATTAATGTCATTATCTTCTACTAACTGCTCTACTGTTAAAAGATATTTTCTTCTTTGTATTGATGAATGAAAAAGAAGATAACAATTATTATATTGTATGAGAATTATAAGAAGTGTGGAAAAATATTGTAGTAGTAGTAGTAAAAAAGAGAGTCAAGACAAAGAAAAATATTCTAAATCTTTAACTAATTCACTGTATAAAAGAGAATAATTTTATATTGAAGGAAGGGGTTCTTTTGATGGAGCTTTTGACTCTTCAATTAATTTGGAGTTGATTGAGTTATAAGACGTTGTTAGACTACTGTATTTTGGAGGGGACAAGTCAAGAGTATTACTATTAAATCGTTGAAGATTATACTGCAATGGACTTAGCTTGAATTTCGTTAAAGAGTGCGATATTCGCATGCCACTCTCAATATTTATTTATTTTATTTTTAAAAATAATTTATTCTTTTAGTTGTAAATAAAAATAAATTAATAAATTTTATATTTTATATTTATTATGTTTTTAAAGAACGTGAAATAAAGAAAATTAAAATGGAACAAAAGTGTATAACCTAAGCAAATGAAAACGAGCTAAGCTTAGTTGTTGGTGCACCTTTTTCTCATGGGAAATATTTTAATACAGTACAGGAAGCTTCTCGACTCTCGAGTACTCTTCAAAGATGAAATAATAAATATTTTTCTTTCTCTCTTTTCTCTTTTAGTTATAAATATTTAAGACAAAAAGAAAAGGAAGAAAAAGGGATACATACAAATAATTCCACATGGGATTGATCAGCACAGTATGTGCACAATCTAATAATTTCACACCTGTCTCATTGTTTAATACTTTCTATCTTTTATTGTTTTATTTAATGGGATTTATAATTAATTTTTTCAATTTTTTATTAAGTCAAAGTCTTGATGTTCATATTTGTGATATATATATATCAGCGGGACCCCCTCACTAAAATTATATGTGAATATTCATTTATAAAACATGGCATAGGGAAAAGAAACCAGCTGTCATGGCGTTATTGATAGTATTGACATAACATGGACAAGAATAATTATTATCGAATAAAATATAAAAAGCAAACTATGAAGAGGCTTATCTCGATAATCGAACTATTGTAGATCCAATTTGATATTTTCTTTATTATAAAATAAATAATACATTTTTTTAATTATTTTTTAAAAAATTATGTATTTTTAGAAAATAAATTGTTATACCCCGTAAGTTTCTTTCATTTAACAGACGCGTGCGTACGTATGTTGAGAATTTTGGAGTACGACACATGCGGGAAAGGGCTCGGGGAATGAACATACGAGTACGTTATCGAGCGAGCCGGAGGCTGGGCGTACTGGGCATCGCGTCGTGCTGCCCCCCCCCCCCACGCCATAGCCTGCGCATCACGCCCGTGGCCTAGCGTTGTGGGCGGCGCGGCGTGCCCCTTGCCATTGGCTCAATTACATATAATCTCCTTCATGTGTCATCAAATCATTTCCAAATATTTCCCCAAGACAAAAGAGAGAATGTGAGTGACTGGTTCGTGAGATTTTCGCCAAATTATACTGCTAAATCCATTCAAACGTAAATTCATCTTGGATATAAAGTTCCTGGCCTACGAGGAAATTCCCTACGGAGTTATTTCTTGAAATCTCGCTCGGATTATCGGAACTCCGCCGAGCAAAAATTGTAGAAATCACTTCTAGTTGAGTCCTAAGCGGCTACAAGTGATAGGTAAGTGTTTCTATCTTCTAAACTTTTGGAAATTTGTAAGCTTTCGACTGAGTTGACGAAGTTTAAGTTGCAGTCAATGTTTTTGAAAGATATTGTTATTAGCCGTTTCTATTACTGAAAATAGCCTTATTCTCTCAGTGTAAGGGCTGCAATTTGGTGGAATTACCGACTTCCGGTTGGAACTATTTGGGTGAATGGAAATCGGCAATCGAGGTATATTAAGGCTAACCTCTCCGGCAAGTTATTCCCGTCATATAGTGATACGACCTATGCCTTTGTAAGTAAGTTGCGGGCATGTATATTGCGATTAGTTGCTGCAGATAGGATTGAAACTAAAGCATAGTACTTCAGTTGGGATTGACCTACCGATTATAGCTTTCCGTCGACCAACCTCAGGGTTCATAGCTGTGTCATCGCCTACGAGGCTATAGATCGCTCAGAGGAGCTATATGATGTCTGACAGGACTATATTCAGTTCTACAAGGCCGTGTTAAAGTTCATCCACGTATGAACCTCTTTTTATGCCGTAACGACATTACTGACCTTCCGTCGAGCCTTGTCTGCCAGGGTGCAGTCACAAGATCCCAGAGGGCTCAGACACAACTACAGGAGCCTAGCGGGCTCATTGCAGACCCAGAGAGGCTAGATAAGTTGGCTATAATTACCTGTTGAATCATATTGACCATATTAGGAGTATATAGATTGAATTGTACTTGTCAGGGTTTATGGGGGCCCAGGCAGGTTGTTCTATGTTGATTATACCTCTAGGCTTATGGGAGCTAGGTAAGGTTCTTGTTTGTATACTTACTTGTTAGCTATACTTCAGGTTGTGAGGTTATTCGGGTCATAACCCTTATCCTTCTTATTGGTTACTTTCAGTTCTTTTATCAGTTCTATTTAGTCATTTTCATTACCGCCTTACATATTCGGTATATATTGTATTGACTCCCATCTATGGTGCGCTACATACTCGCCTGCAGGTGCGGACAAACGTGTTTCAGGACTTCCTTAGCTGACGCTAGGGTTAGCAGAGCAATCAGTTTCTTTCCTCCGGAGTTGACAGTTAGAAATGTTTTCTCTTTTTGTTGTACAACTTTTGAGTTGGTTCGGACCCTGTCCCGACCACTATTCCACTCTTAGAGGCTTGCAGTTTACAGTTTCTAGTTGTGATTATTGTCGGCTGTGTGGGGCCTATGTATGTTATTTTTTTTGCGTGTTGATCATGTGGGGCTTAGTTTAACTTTTAGTTAGCAGCCTTGTTGGCTATAGTTCATATATGACCGCCTTTTTTCCTTTTTTTTATGACTTAGACATCATGGTGGTCTTGTGGCCTGCATAGGATCCTTTTATTGTCATGTGTGCTGGCTTAGTTATTTTCTTTTACAGATTTGCTATGTGGCCTTGTCGGCTCGAGGCTATGTTTACAGCCGAGATATAGCTGTTTGTTTTCTTGATTCTGAGCTGCTGGCAGGCACCAAGAGGTGCATATGTCCAACTGGGTCATCTCAGGTCCCAGTGTGACATTAGGTGCCAGTCATGTCTCCCAAAGTGAGCATGACATAAAATATATTATTACTAATTTATATTTAATAAATATCTTGAAAAAAAATAATTTATAGTAATTTTAAAGTATAATTTTTTTAATTAAATAAAGATAAAATAAAAAGTATTATTATTATTTTTTAATTACATAAACTATTACTTATTTTAAAATAAAATAAAAGAAATGATTTATTTTAAAATGGAGGCAGTATAGATATAAATATCCGCCTTGTGATTCTCGTGCAGTTTCTTTTTCTTTTATAGATGGGGTGAGGTATAATAGATGGAGACTTGTCAATCTTGAGCTGTACGTTAGCTCCTACCTATCGAGGTTCGTTTGAATTAATTTATTTTAAATATTTTTATATTATTTGAATAAATTTAAATTTTTAAATATTTTTTAAAATTAAAATAATAAAAATAAATTGAAAATTAAATGAGAAGTTAAATTAAACAGGTCCATAGTCTTCTATGTTGTCCCTTTTCCTAGTGTAGTTTACTAGAGAGTACCATTAACTATATGCTCCCATTCCTCCTGTATACTTGTCGTGTTTTACTTTTGAGGAGTAAACTACGTTTCCTTTAATCAACACATGTTAAGATATATATATTTAATATTTTTTTTAATAATGTTTGAATATTTAAATTATAAGTTTAAAATATTAAATTAATTTAATCCAACTCAGCTATAAAAATTAATTAAATTAATTCTCGAGAAGTGAAATACGATAATTAATATAAAATAAAAGAAGTAATAAAGTAGATTTCGAAAATCTATTTTTAAATATAGACCGTTTGACTATGAAATTTGATCCTCAAATATTTTCAAGTTTCTAAAAACTGGTCACACAAATATAATTTTAGTACTTCTACTTAGAATTTTTTAAAATTTTTTTAAAAGTAAAATGCATGTCCAAACACAATTTAAAAACTCAACTTTTTTTAAGTTTTAAATTTTAACTTTAAAATTCATGGCGAAACGAGAGCTTAGAGATCAACAATGCATATTTTTTAGTACTTACTGTTATATATGATGTACATTCCTCTTCTGAATCAATTTGATTCTAAGTTAATAGATATTATTCAAGAAATGCATATGTATTTGTCAAAAACTTTTCATAGTTGGATCTCCTTTCAGCTTGTCATTATGCTTTTACAAGTATTTTTTTAGAAAAAGTTCAATAAAAAGGAAAGAACCATTTGCTAATATGAAATTTCCAAAGGTACAATAAGCATCAAAAGCAGATAATCGAACATTTATTAAACATTAAATTAAATTTAAGAAGAAATAATAGAGATTAGACTTAATTGAAGGAATTAGTTACTAAAGACTTCTTTATTTATTTGTTTAAGGCGTTACAAGCTGTACTTTGATGAACAGGGAGAAAGTACAGAAATTGAATTGGTCAACATCTTTATAGTATTAATAAATGCTATTTTGTACATCGAGGGCTACTTTGGTCTTTTAGGGGTTTGATCAACCGGCTGGTAACAGATAAATGACAAAAGTACCCCTAATAACCCATATAAATGTAGTTGGAATTGAACGTCAATTGCTCCACCTCTCAACTCTCTCCTCTCTCTCTCTCTCTCGCGCACACAGAAACACACACCCAAAAAAAAAAAAGGGACAAAAACTAAAAAAACAGAAGAAAATGGCAGAGGCTAATGCTTATGCAGCTCTCACCAAGGCTTTCTCAGGTTCTTTTCCATTTCTTCTTTTTTTTCTTTCTAAAATTAGATTCTTTTTACTGTTTGTAAGAGCTCATAGTAGAAGTTTTTAGGTTAATTCTTCAAGTTTTTACCACTAAACTCTCACTGGATCCTTACCTTTTCTTACCATATGGCATATGTGCTGTTGTTTCCCGTTGCAAAGTTGTTTTAATATTTAATTTTCTAAAATCTGATTTTACTTTTCGATCTATATAATTTGGGTAATTCCATGTGCTTTTTTGTGCCTGAGAATGCAATTAGCCCTTTATGCCTTACTTACTATTCCTCTTTCAATTTGTTTGCTTTAGTATGACTGGGGCATATTTCTTAAAAAGTAAGAAGTTTTTTCAGTTTTGTTATCTTAAATTAAAAATATGTACAGTGTACCAAAATATCTTTGAAAATTGTGGACTTAAACCTGAGATGTTAAGATTAAAATAATATCAAATTAGGAAACAGACTGAAAAGAAAAATAAGAGTTGTAAGCTCAAATTATGAGAGTGTTTCAGGTAAAAGTTACCTGTAATACGAGCTAAGTGTCTTTCGTACACATATTTTTCACTAAAGTCTAAGTGATATGTAAATTGATATATATTTTCATTCTAATGTTTATGCTAATGTTTAGTCTAGGGTGCAAGCAAGTGTTTACCTGCATCAGTTGTTAAGACATCTAGTGAGGCGCGAGTTCATTATAATTGAAATTTGATATTCTTATTTTTGTTTTAACATATTTTGAAAAAAATAATCAAATTTGTAGGACTTGGTGTGGATGAGAATTTATTCATCTCAACACTGGGGAAATGGAATAGGCATCAGAGGGAATCCTACAGGGTAAGCACCCCTGGATTCTTCAGAGAAGACGAACGCCAATTCCAGAGATGGGATGATCAACATATCCTTCAGCTTCGCCAAGAATTTTTGCGTCTTAAGGTATTTAGATACATTTTTACATTAATTATCTGTGAAATCCTATTAAGTTATAGACTTTTGATTTTGTATCAGCTATATATGTGTAAAACCATAGTGAAATATTTTTATATAGTAATTGCTTGTTGTCAGAGACAGTGATGAAGGGAGTGTGTTTGTAATGTCCTATAATTTTAGTCTTATGTAAGGATTTGTGATCTTGTTTTCTTATCATTTTCAACCCACCAATAATTTTACAGGATGCAGTGGTGCTGTACACAATGCACCCATGGGAAAGAGATGCTCGATTGTTCAAGGAGGCGTTATTGTTGAAAGTACCTAAACATGATGTGCTCATTGAGACTGCTTGCACTCGATCCTCTGAAGATCTTTTGGGGGCAAGAAAAGCCTATCATTCCCTTTTTGAACACTCAATTGAGGAAGACATTGCCTTCCATATTCAAAGTCCTGAAAGAAAGGTCTTTCTTCTTTTATCATTTCTTTTTAAATCCCACATTTTTAATACTTACCTCATGTCCACTATATTTAACTTGTATAAACTGACAGTATAAGTCTTTTACACCATCAGATCATTTGAATTCTTCTCATGCTTGTAGTTGTTATTATTATTACCATTGTTGTTCTCCTTTTTTGGTATTTCATTGCTGTATTGATTGGAATATTTCAAAAGTTTCCGTTTAGTAATTTACAATATATTCTGTTATGACAAACAGCTTCTAGTCGCTCTTGTGAGTTCCTACCGTTATGAAGGGCCACGAGTTAACGATGATCTTGCAAAATCTGAGGCTAAGGTGTTTGTCAATGCACTAAAAGATGCTAAGAAGAATAACCTCATTGAAGACGAAGAGATTGTAAGGATCCTCTCAATCAGAAGCAAGCTCCATCTTAAGGCCATCTACAGCCACTACAAGGAAATGACTGGCAACTTCTTGGACGAGGTAAGAAAAAAAAAGAGTTCAATTTTTATGCGCTGACAGTTCATAACTTCTTTACGCTGTTAATTTAAGATGATTGATAATCTCTTTTTTTAGGATCTTGATGGTGACTTGATCTTGAAACAAGCAGTTCAATGCCTTTGCTCACCTCAAACATACTTCAGCAAGGTAAATAGTAAATACCAATCACCCAACTGATCAATATATTGTACATTCTTGTATTTCTCCCCTTTTTTGTTTGAAATGTTTTAGTTGACTCATTTATTGCATAGATTTTGATCGCGGCCTTAAGATTGGATGTGGATGAATCTGCTAAAGACTCAGTGACTCGAGTCATAGTTACAAGAGCAGACGATGATGATATGAAGCAAATCAAAGAAGAATTTCAGAGCAAATATGGAACTACCTTGGCTGCAAAGATTGAAGAAGTTGCAAATGGAAGCTACAGAGATTTCTTGCTTACTATAATTGCAAAATCTAACTAAGATTTTGGCATATCCAAAGTTGCATCAGTTGTTCCATATTCTCAAATGCTTGTTTCTCATTTGCTCTTCTTTTGAAGTCTTTTGCTAAATTTATGTTATGATTTCAATGTTCCCATTTGAAATGAGCAATTTTAATATCATAGTTTTCAGCTTCTTGATTGAAGTTATCATAGTACATTTGTAGAATAATATATGGAGCTCTTGCTATATGAGTTTTAACTTGCAAAAAATATTTCTCCTTATGATACTTGCGGTTATTTAGTTCTACACATATTGCACTAATATTATTTGCATAGATAACTCACATTTTGACATCAGTATGAGGTACACATGATATGAATTATGCATTTTGCACTTTCAATTAATTATAGTTAAGGATGAGATTCATTCCACTTTGAACAAAATGCCTTTCTTATAAAACAACTTTTTTTATGAGGATCAAAAGCTAAAGACTTTGGGACAACAATGAACACACTTCTAGGAAATCGATTGTCTGAACCTGCATAGCGGTCGGTCCAGAACATCCTATGCGAAATTTCATCGATCAGCTTATGAGCATATATTTCACCAAAAGACTGGAGTGAAATCAAATCTCAAACTAATCAAAAGAGAAAGTGTACAGAACAGCTTAAATTATTCTATTTGAATGGCTGGTGAAGAAGAAGAAGAGCGCAATACTTTGAGGCCTTAAGAGTTTGGCAGAGAAAAATGAAATAGGAGTGAGCCGAGTACCACATCGATAAACGACGAGTAAATCCAAAGGTTATGTCACTATGAAAGTGCAGCGCAGGCTTGACGCAGAAATCACGCAGCCACGCAGTGAGCACATAGCGAACTATTCTTTCGCCTTTTACTAAAGAATACCGTGTGCGCGCTGCATTTAGTGGCATACGCCGATTTTTGGAGGGGGCCTTTTGTTTTGAGACCCCCTAACAACTCTAGTTTCAACAATTTTTTCTTCTTTTCACCAAATGTTGCATTGAATAAATGACTTATTTTGACATTAGTCTTCTAATGCAAAGCTAAATTACTACCAACTTCTTTGTGTTATTTTGTCAAATGTGCCACTTAAATTAAAGTCAATACCAGAACCTTAAATTAAAACCATTCTACATTTCTAACACTAGCATGACAAACTTGAAGTTCTTCTGAGGCGGTTAAACGTATATTTGCAATTTCAGGCAAGTACCGTTTTATTTTCTAATGAAAGTGTAATAGTTTTCATATGATTAAATTTTATTTATCCTTTGAAATAAATGAAATTTACTCACAAGCAAGTGACTAACCACAAACTTATACATAAATTTGCTCTCCAACAATTATTAGTTTTTTTCGAAAGTCCACCCATTAATTAGTGTTTCATAATTGTATTTTCAAAGCATACAAAATAGAATCATAGTAAACACTACAACACCGATGTTTGAAAGAGACTTCGGCCCCAATAACTGCATTATCAAAGACTAGTCTTGTTCGCGATGAAATATCCTCCCCTGACTTTCATCATATCAACTTCAGCTCGAGTTACAATGCCCCTAGTCAGAGAGTCCTCATCAGTTCCAATCCCGACAATCGAGGTTCTAACAACTGGATATTCTAACATACAAGAGAATACAAAGAAAATGTAACTTCACTAATAGTTATTACATACAAATCAAATGTAACAGGTACTTTCACAGAAGATGCCACATCAGGTTTCATCTAGCCTTTGTTTACACGGATTGTACAACATTTGACACTAACATATATGTTTGAATGAATTACAGGATGCTATACTACATACATAGTACTTCTCTTGATAAGTCGTAACATACTTGTACTTAGGTAGATGTCTATGTTGTTAGCTTGGTCTGAGTACATATTGGCATCTATTTAGTAGTAACATTTTACCAGATATCATTGTCCATATGTTTAGAGATCATTGCTTATTTGTAGTTCTCATGTTTTGCTTAATTTTATCCTTCAAATTATCTGTCACATTCTGCTTAGGCGCCTGCTTTCAGTTATCATTGGCACGCAGTGTCAGAAACTACACTATTGAAATGGAATGTCTGGATTGCAATGTTAAATACTAGAGCAGGATGACATGATATGCTGAAAACCATGAAATTATGGTCAATACGGGAACCAGTTCTATAGACCTCTTTGGTATGCTGAGCTTGAATTATGGATCTCCAAAAAGGGTAAAAATATTGTGACAAAGTACAGATTGGACTAATTACAAACATATTTTAACCTGTCAATAGCCACAATAACTTGAACAAGCATGAAGATATATTAAAATGAAAGGAATTTCTTTAGCTAGCCTGGTAATAGGCCCTTTACAGGTTGCACAGGTTTTCACCCTATTTGGCAGTTTACCATGGCCAATAAAGACAAAAGAATAAAATAAAGAGATTTCACATTCTGCGGCGCTGATGATTATTTACAGCTAGTCTATCGAACATGGATATGCAATTTGATAGCACTGAATATGATCTTGTTTAAAGAGAATGTGATCTCTTGGAAGTAGAATTCAATAAGAGCGCGTGCTTGCACAAATGAAGTTAAAATAAGGTAGGTGTGTGCTGATCTTTTGACAGAAGATTTCAAAGGAAATAGGGTGTCAAGAAACAGGAAAATACTTGAACCAAAATATTGAAAAGAAGTTCTGTATGTAGTACCTCAGCAAAATGTTTCTCTGGCGAATCAATGCACCAGATAACCACCTTCAGTATAGATTCCAACATACCTTCTCATTTATGTTCATTTCTGAAGTAACCAAAATTATTTCAAATTTTCACCGCATTGCAAACTTAATCTCAAAACACGGAAAAAGGCCTATAAGGATTAATATTCTAGTGTGCTAATGCTATCTAATTGTGTCAATTACCGGAGCACACAAAACATCAAGGTCTAGCAAAAGTGAGAGAAGAGATTGTACCTTGAAATCACCAGATAGTTCAGAAAAAATGTCATCGACAAGGGACCTGTTGTAAAGTTGCTGATAGGTTTCTCTGATCTACTTCCTCTGGCTTGCATTTCTGTGGCCCAACACCAATATTACTGACTTCTCATTAATTACCAGCCCTACACGAAACCACTTAATTAACGATCTCTGCCTTTATATTGATGAACAAAATAACAAAATAAATCAGAATGGTAACAGGTCATAGAAGGGCGAGGAGGAGCTGGTGATGCCTTCCCTGTTAAAGTCTATGTAAAAATATGACATCTACGTCTAACTCAACCCAAAGGCTAGCTTGTTAGGAGAGGATTGCCTAAGTCCATATAAGAAGACCGCTATTTCACTAACCACCCGTGTGGGACTTTTTCATTCTTCAATAGTCTATTTCACCCAATATGATGCCCCCCGCCCTCCCACTCAGGGTGGGCTCCGTTGGAAAATTGTAGTGTATATAGGTAATTTTTTTTCTTTTTATTGTATACATACCATATGTTGAATGATTGAGTGTTTACTTCTTTATATTTTGGATCCCTTTACTGAAAATACCCACTGCCCCGCGGTTAGCTTTTCTTCTTCTTTGTACTTCACGTTCCGCATTTAAAAAAAAAAGAAAAAAAATCTTTTTCGTTTTCCCCAATCAAATTGCTATTAGGAGTAGTATTTTCTGTGCATGGAACAACCAATAGCTAATCTCTTTGTGCCTATCAGTACAGAATCAAATTGAGATTAGTAAGATCAAATTAATTAGCATTAATCAAGGCATACTGGTGTAACAGAGTATACGCGTTGCCGTATGATCATATGTCAGCAATTAAAAATAGTGACAGTAGTAGGATTCAATTGAAATCAGAAACTCAAAAAGTAGAAGAAGAAAAATCTCACTCACCGCATTTGAGAGTAAAATGGAGAGACCTTTGAAGGCTTTCATGAGAGTTTCAGAGTCTTCAGTTGGAGAAGGAACTACATCCTGGTATTCTCTCTTCTTCATCACAGCCGGAAACTGAGGCTTTGGAGCCTTAAGTTACCCTTATCTTTTGTTTGGACTATAATGCCCCTACGTCGAGTTTCCACCTTTTCCTTGTATGCGCGCGTGCCCTTTTTCTTTTTTAAATTCGATAAAAAATAAATTGTAAGAATGAAATCAAACAATTATTTTCTTAAAAAAATACGTAACTGCACTCCTTGAAATCTTTTTTGTCTGCTATCTATTTTACCACAAAGTTCATCTTGCATCTTGAGACATAAATAAGTCACAAAAAGAGACAAGTCCACTTATGCATAATGATAATAATAATAATTTATTTCCAAAACAATTTTAGGGATACCTTATTTTTTCACAGCTCTATCGATCATGTTTGGTATAACTCCTACTGTATATTGGTGTTGTATAAGGCGTAGTCGCCTTTAACAGAAAATATTTGAAAAGGGGTCATCCACACAAATGTCTCTATTTTGGGGTTCGTGTTTAATTTTTATCCTTTAAATTTATTATGTTTAATTTTTATTTTTTGTCACTTTAAGTAATAAAAAAATGGTCAGAAATATCTTTAACAGAAAAAGAGGATAGAAAATAGTAAAGCATAAATTTGCACAGATTATATGCCTAATAGGCATAAGTTAAGTAACATAACTTATGCCTGGTAGCCATAAAGTCATGATATTAAACTTGTGCCTACTTCTACCTATAGGCACAAGTAAAATAACATGAAATTAATGCCTACCAGACATAAGATAAGTAACATGAACTTGTGTCCAAGGGAAGTTCATGCAATTGCATTTGTGCCTAAAGGGTAGAAGTCGCAAGTTCAATAACATGAAATTATGCCTTGCGCATGCGTTAATTAGGAAACTTGTGCTTATAGGCAAAAGTTCATGCAGTTGAACTTATCTTCCACCATTCTCGTTTTTCTTACTATGTATTCTCGTTTTTTCCTTTCCTTTTTTTGTTGGTATTGTTATAAGTAGAAACTCCAGAAAAGTCCATTGTTGAAGCTTGAAGCTTCAAAGCTTAAGACTTGAATTTTCATAAATAAATTCTATTTTGAGTGGGTGCTATTGTAAAAGACCGCGTACATATTGAGAAGCCTAAATATTAAATTTAGGATGATTTAGTGCTTGAAATCGTGAAGAAGGCGATGTTAATTTTTTACGTTTTAGTGTATAATACTGTATAATAGTGCATAAACACTTCTTAAGATTTTATATAATGTCTCTATACTGGCTGTATAATATTGTATCGAGTTTGTAGATATTTTTGTAAAAAAAAAATATATGAAGTTTTTGTATAATGTTGTATACCGATATATAATATTATATATTAAATGTTTTAATAACTGTTTTGAGAAAATAATACGCTATGCAATTGAAAGCTTAAAAACTTTAACTATATAATTACAATATAATGTTATAAAATGTATATTTATTCAAGTATTCCTTTTTTTAATCTGAGCACAAACCTCTTTCCCTTTTTTTTTTGAGGTATGATTTTAATGATTACTTTTACATTGTGACAGTTGAATAATTTTTTGAAGTAATTAACAAATTTCTTGGATTTCATTAATGTATATGTGATTCACATGTCACGGACTTTTAATGAAAAGTAGCTTAGTATCGTTTTCCTTTTCTTTGATTAAATGCAAGCATAAAAATTAAAATCCTTCTAGCTAGCTAGTTGACTTCAAAGCACGTCCATACACATTGGAAGAATAAAAGTACTGCTGCAACAATATATTTCATATAATTTTACAAATGAGATTTAAGAAATATAAGTGTGCGTAAATTATATTCTTATCTCATAGAAATAAAAAAATTATTTCGGATAGACCCTCGACTTAAAAAAAAAAGTAAAACAGTTTAAAAAAAGAAATACATAAATGATTGAGAAACCAGTAACAACAACGAAATAATGCAAAAAGGAGACTAGTACCCAATATATAGAACAAAGAATTGTTGAAACAATGAAATAATGCGATAACCAAAGCACAAAAAAGCACATGTAATAATCGAAATCGAAGAACAAGAAACTATGAGAATAGTGCTAATGCTACTAGTAAGAAAGTGGGTAATGTACGATCATCAAGCCTGTTCTGCAGAAAAGCGACAGAACGCTCAACTACCAACTCAACTTCTACCATAATCCACGACCTCCAAACCCTCCTATCTAAGGTCATGTCCTCAATAAGCGTAAGATGCGTCATGTCCTGTCTAATCACCTTTCCCCAATACTTCTTCAGCCTGCCTCTACCTCTCTTGGCACTCGCCATTACTAACCTTTTACACCCCTTCGCTGGGGCATCTACGCTTCTCCTCTTCACATGCTAAATCATTTCAATCTTGCTTCTCTCATCTTGTCCACTGTAGAGGTCATTCCCATCTTGTCATGAGTATTTTAATTCTTAATCTTATCTCTACTAGTATGATCACACATCTATCTTAGCATCCTCATCTCTGCAACTTTCCTTTTTTGAACATAAGAGTTCTTGACTGTCAAGCACTCCGCCCCGTACAACATAATCAGTCTAACTACCACTCTATAGAACTTACCTTTAAGTTTTGACAGTACTTTTCTTATTTACACAAGACTCTAGAGGTGAGCCTCTATTTCACCCATCCCGCACCAATATAATGTATGACATCCTCATCGATTTTCCCATTACCTTAAATTAAAAATTCCAGATGACCTGAGCATCAAGCCTTGCTTCCAAGTCAGCCTCATGAGTAGAATCATTGAATTTACAGTTCTCCGAGCATTCATTCTTGGTCTTGCCCAACTTGAACTCTTTAGACTCCAAGGTTTGTGTCTACGCTAACTCAGCTATGAATCTCGTCAATCAGTACTATGTCATATGTGAATAACATAAATCATGACACTTCACTTTGAATATGTCGTGTCAGTTCATCCATAACTGGTGCAAAAAGAAATAGGCTAAGAGTCGATCCTTGGTACCACCCCATTATGAATGGAAAGTGCTCCGAGTCTCCTTTACTATTCTCACCTGGTCTTGGTACCCTGTCGTCGTCCTTTGTTTTCAAATGACTTTCGAATTGGCGTCCGCACCTGAGCTTGGGGAGGAAGTGCAACAAATGAAGTACACATGTCCTCAATTGCCTAACGTTAAGCCACAAGTACGCCACAAGTACGCCTCAAGCCTCCAAGCATCTCCGTAGAACCACCCTTGGGACTTTATCGTAAGCCTTCTCTAAATCGAAGAACATTATATGCAAATCCCTTTTCTTCTCCCTATACTACTTTATCAGTCTCCTTACAAGATGGATGATTTCTATGGTAGAATGCTCTGGTATGAAGCCGAACCGATTATCAGAAATAGACACACCTCTTCTTACCGCTATAATAGTTGTTATTCTGAATATCACCTTGTTCTCGTACAATGAAACCATCGTACTCCACCTCTATTCTTTGGGCATCTTCGTTGTCCCCAAAATGACGTTAAACAATTCAGTTAATCATTCTAAACCTGTCCTACCTATATTCTTTTATAACTTCACCAAAATCTCATTAGACCCGCTTGCTCTTTCCCACACATTCTACAAATAACACACTTAATCTCGTCAACTTTTATAGACATGCAATACTCAAAATTCTGCCGTCTCTTAGAATACTCTAACTCTTTCAGCACAATATCTCTGTCCGTCTCTTCTTTTAAGAATATATGAAAGAACAACACTAATCAAATAGAAATAATAATTATAAATAAAAGAAAGCAAGATTACATGTCAGTTGAACATGATATAGACAAATAAATAATTGAATGCTGGGAGAGGTCAAATCAAAGCTTAGCTGTGCATACCATTATGGTAATAGATACTGTACCAATTTTGTAAGGATAATTATTATAGTCCACTGTCTCTAATTGAGTAATTTAATTTAAAATTTCCATATATAGTATATAATATACATAATCAGTATATAATTTTTATATATTTTAACTATATAATAAATAAATTTGATCAAATTGTATACATCGATAAATTTTCAATATTTTTTATGTTTCATAAAGTCTCTTATGAGTATATACAACTAAATAAGGGAAATTAATCAGGTCAATTAATCGAGAATAACACACATATAATTTATAAAATGAACATTCTTTTCATGAAGCATAATAGTTTAATTCATTTCATTATAGGAAAGCTTAACTACTCGAATTTTCAAAGAGGAAATAAGCGTAATAAAGTGTAAATCAATTACAACAAATATTTATTTATGTTTTATTCCTCTTTTTGTGTAAATTAATGTTAAAAAAATATCTCATTTATTTTTATTTATCATATTTTGACTTGACACGTTCCTTAAGAAATAATAAATATAAGAAAATCTTTACCATAGCACCTCTAATTATTCTAAGTCATCTAAATGATTGAAATCAATTAAAGCTTACGAGAAAAATTATGCAACCAGCTAAAAGCTCATTGAAAAAAAAGTCTTGGCGCCCAAAAATTTTATTCCAAAAACTTCAATAAAAGCTCATTTTTCGATATGCTTTTTGTGTCTATTCACTCAAATGTTTCTTCTCCTTTTTTAGGAAGTTTTTTCAAACCACAACTTTGATCTTTAAATTTTTAATCTTCACTTTTGAATTTTTAAATCTTCACTCTTGAATCTTCAATTTTTTTATCCAATAATTTGGAGCCTTCAAGTAATAATTGTATCATTTTCAGATATGTTTAACTCTAATGATTAAATAGACGTTAGCTCTATTTAATAGGTATTGAAAAATTAATTATATAATTATTAGAGTTGAAAATTAAAGCAAAAGAAATGAAAACACGTAATAGCGCCCGGCTAGTCTTGCCCCCTCGCCTAGTACTACTGTTGAGCAATCTAACAGAAAAAGTAAAACACTAGTACTCCAATATTCAATTTATGTGAGATTGTTAAAGTAAGCAAAATTAAAAAAAATAAATTAAAATTTATAATTTTAAATATGTTATAATATTTATATAATTATAAAAATTTCTCATTTAAAGTTAACTTATTTCAAAATTTAAGAAAGAATCAATATGTTGGAATAGATAAAAGGAAATAAGGTCACATAAATATATAGAGTAGTAAAAAATACTTTATGTTAAAGTTATATAATTAAATCTGTTTTGAAAACTGTATCCATTAAGAATCAGTTTTTTCAATATTAAAATTAAGCTTATTGCAACATAATTAAGAAACAAATTCTAGTTTTTTTTTTTCACGATATAGATGGAAGAAATTTCAAACTAGACTCGTTACCACTCACGAATATCATAAGCCTATTATTGCCTATTGGGATTAATATCTTTCCGTGTAGTTAAGAAATTTCGAATCTTACAATGTAGAGGGGTGTATCGCGTTTAATTAAATTTTCTTCGTTGAAATAATATACTATAAAAATAAAATAGAAATAATTTACATATATATATTATTGAATTTTCTTGACATAAAAAATATATCTTTTAGTCCTCTTATTTAAATTTTTAGTTCCGCCAATATTCGATACCATAAGCGTATATTAATTAAGTTCTTTCCAAATTGCATATTAGGGAATTAGGTAGGAAAAGGAAAAGATTCTCATAGAATTTGATCTATCCTTTCAAATCCAACAAAACAGAATATATTTGGAAATTTATCGATTTGAAGAAAGTAGACAGTACTAGGGTAACATTTTGAGATAGCACAAGTACATTAAAATGACAAAATACTTATTTTTCAATAAAATAAGATATATGATCTTTTCTTTTTTCTCTCTTCAAGAGGATAACAAAAGAAAAAATGAAAAAAGAAAGTTACAAGGTGAAAAATATTTACAGATAAAATAAAAATTTAGATAGCCAATCAAATTAAGCTACTAAAATTTTTTAACAGTAATGATCTTCCACTAGAGTTTTTAACTGAAATGTTTTTTGTCTATCTCTTTTTTTATTTTTAAAAACCTTTTCATAACGGCTTCTATCTTTTCCATCTTTTGATGTCCAAAATTTACAATCTTAAAATTAAAAGTTAAGAGTGCTTACCATTACCACATAAGCAACCACTCTTGTCACGAAAATGCTATTAGCTTACATCTCATATTTTAAAAATTGTGAATAACTTGTAAGGAAATAATATTTTGACGAGGGGAATTGAATTAAGGGACGCGAATGCTATTTGGGCCTCATTTGTTTGCATTTAGTGAAAGTCTAAATCAGAATGATTCCTACCTTAGATCATTAAGTGCATTAATTTTTATTAAGATTAAGCCACTTATTTGATCTGAATAGATCTTAATCATTAAGATCAGGAACAAAGTCTTAATACCGTTAAGAGATATCTTTGTGCGGATAATTTTCACCACCATTACGTCCAAAATCACCAATCATAATCATTAACCATCTAGGTCATCACAGCGACCACCACCATGATTACCATCACCGAATCAACCACCTCTGTCACTATTGTCAACCATCTTATCGTCATGAACTACCGTTACTGTTAGTCATTACCACACATATCACCTTCATCATTATAGTTATATACACTACTATCATCACAACCACCGCCATCACCCCCACCACACCACCATCACCACCGCCACCTCTACCATACCTATCCGTCACTACCAACCACCTCCACCATCACAACTAGCCCTGCCCCAAATATACCACAACACATCATCAATCACCACACATTTTTCAGTCATCACTATCAATACCACCAACTACTAACATCAATCAACTTTACCATCTCAACAACTTCTACCGACCGCCACTATCACGCCAGTCACTACCACACCAGCCACCTTCATCATCACAACTATCACCGCACCATTACTTGTAACTATCACCACCATCATTACTAGCCATTAACACCAATTATTACCACTACCACTATAAATCATCACTACCATCACTAGCAGATATAAATATATAATTTTCTTAATCAAATAATAATTTTATTTTATTAAATTAATATTTTTTCTAATATTTAATTATTATTTTTATTTGAATTGTATATTTAATCTGTTTACAAATAATTAAAGTATGCACATTCAGAAGTTGAAAAACAAATGATCTTAATATTCATTCAGTATTCAGACGTAGAGACAACATCTTAATCATTCAAATGTGTATTCAGATTCAGGCGTTTTAATCTTAATAAAAACAAATAAGGCCTTATTGTACAGGGAGGGTTATTTTTGTCTATTTGTGTTTAATCAAAGTTAGGTACCCGGGGTTGTAATGACAGAAGTACCCCTAATAACTTGTGTATAAATATAGTTGGAATCGAATCACAAGTCTTATACCTCAAATCTCTCTTTTTCGCACAAAAACAGAGACGAAAGACAGAAGAAAATGGCAGAGGCTGTTGATCCGTATGTAGCTCTCAACAAGGCTTTCTCAGGTTCTTTTCCATTTCTTCTTCATTCAATATATCAATTATAAATTGGAAATTGATATTGATTTCTATTTTATAGGACTTGGTGTGGATGAGAAGTTATTCATGTCATTACTGGGGAAATGGGATCGCAATGAGAGGGAGAACTACAGAGTACACGCTACTGGACTCTTCGTAGAAGACGAACGCCAATTCCAGAGATGGAATGATCACCATCTCTGCCAGCTTCGTCAAGAATTTTTGCGTCTTAAGGATGCTGTAGTGGTTTATACAATGCATCCATGGGAAAGAGATGCTCGTTTGTTTAAGGAGGCACTAATGAAAGAATCTCAACATCATATTCTCATCGAGACTGCTTGCACTCGATCTTCTCAACAGCTTTTGGGTGCCAGACATGCCTATCATTCCCTTTTTGAACACTCAATTGAGGAAGAAATTGCCTTCCATATCAAAGCTCCCGAAAGAAAGGTCATCTTTTTTCGTGATCACGTCCATTTAATTGATGCGTTTAACTTCTATACATACACTGCCAGTATTTTAGTTTACTATTTTGTTATCACAAACAGCTTCTAGTTGCTCTTGTGAGTTCCCACCGTTATGAAGGGACACGAGTTAACGACGAACTTGCAAAATCTGAGGCTATGGTGTTTGTGAATGCTATAAAAAATGCTGAAAAGAAGCTGATTGAGGATGAAGAGATTGCGAGGATCCTATCAACCAGAAGCAAGCTCTGTCTTAAGGCCATCTATAACCACTACAAGGAAATTACTGGCAACTTCTTGGATGAGGTAAGAAAAACAAAAGTTTAATTTCTATGCACCGATAGTTTAAGATGATTGATAACCTCAATTTTAACCTTCAGGATCTTGATGGTGACTTGACCCTGAAACAAGTAGTTCAATGCCTTTGTGCACCTCAAGCATACTTCAGCAAGGTAAATACCAATCACAAAACTGATAAATAATGTGTATCATATTGTCTTGTGTTTTGGTTATCTATATGATTTTTCTTTTCTCATTCCAATTTCTTTTTCCCTAGATTTTGATCAATTCCTTAAGTTTGGATGTGGATGAATCTGCTAAAGACTCGGTGACTCGAGTCATAGTTACAAGAGCAGACGATGACATGAAGCAAATCAAAGAAGAATTCCAGAGCAAATATGGAACTACCTTGGCTGCAAAGGTTGAAGAAGTTGCTAATGGAAGCTACAGAGATTTCTTGCTAACTATAATTGCAAAATCTGACTAATTATTTGGCATATCCAAAGTTGTATCAGTTGTTCTCAAATGCTTGTTTCCCCTTTGCTTTTCTTTTCAAGTCTTTCCCTCAATTTATGTATGATTTGAGTGTTTCAATTTCAAATGATCAATTTCAACATAATAATTTTTAGCTTCTTGATTCAACTTATCATTAGATCTACGTTTCAAATGTAAATACGAAATGCAGAAGCTAAGTAAGATAGAAGAGAACCCAAAGAAGGGGATGAGAAGCAGAAGCCGCAGAAAGCGGATGAGGAATACAGACACTTCACTTCACAATACACGTAAACCTCTTCTTTCTAATCCCTAGTCCTTTTTAACCAGTTAGTTGCTAATTGGGCCTAGATCCCAAATAGAACTCTCTGATGAGAAGACAGAAAAGGATGTTTCCACGTTTCCTCGCTTTCTGCCAGTCGTGTTCTTCCACTTATGTCTTCACATTTTACTCGGACCAATAATCTTAACTCAATCAGTCTCATTCACTACTTCTAGCCCATAGGCCCTTAACGAGTCAACTTGGTTCACAACAGTTTCAACTTTCATTATTTCTCCTCTAATGAGAAGCAATGAAGTTAATAGATTGCTGTCCCAGAAACACAACGAAGGTGGAGTCCAAAGCGAGGAGTAATTATTAAGTTATGGATGCTGACTAATTTCAGAAATTTTTGCTACATTCAAACTATTCAAATAATGAGTCAGTGAATGGGCACTAAAAATGCAGGATCTCGGCATTGAGCTAAGGGAATTTCGCTGAATAGTAAATACTGTACTCCTATAAGGTATTAAGAAATATATAGGATCATTGCATTGGCCCTAGGGTTTAGACCTTTAGTTCAAGTGGCCGGCAAAAGTTGAGGGATTTATAAATTAGGTCACGAGCCATGGGCCATGCGAACTAAGCTGGATATTTAACTGGAGAAGAGTATAGACACAAGGTCTCTCATACTATTCAGTGCCATTACAAGTCCAACTTAAAGTTAGGGGCGGAGCTACAATATTAGATACGAGTTTGGACGAACTCAATAACTTTTGTTAGATATTGTACGCGGATTAAGAGATTCCTTAAGATGTATAAATATATAATTACGAATACAATAACTAAAAGGAACTTTAGATTTGGTTGCTAGTTCAGAACTCATTAACTTTAAGTCCAACCTGCATAGGAAATTTAAGATGCTCAGTCCAAAACATCCTATGCGACATTTCATCGGTCAGCTTGTGAGCATATAGTTCTTCCAAGAAACTGAAGCGAAATCAAATCTTGAAGAAATGAAATGAGAAAGTATACAGGAGTGGTTTCTACTGAAAGACTGGTGAAGAAGTTTGACGCCTTAAAAGTTTGGCAGAGAAATAGCAAGTGAGGCGACCAGGAGAACACCACATCGATAAACAACATGCAAATCCAGACGTTGTCGAAATGTAAAAGTGCAGGGCAGGCTTGATGGAGAAATCACGCAGCCACGCAGTGAGCACATAGCGAACTATTCTTTCGCCTTTTACTAAAGAATACCGTGTGCACGCTGCAATTAGTGGCATACGCCAATTTTTGGAGGGGTTCTCTCTTTTCGAGATCCCCAACAACTCTAGTCTAAATCATTTTTATGTGTCTACTGAAGTTATATAAATTAATGTTTTTTTTGGATTATGATATATTATAATACAAGAATTTTGGATAAGGAGAGGTAAAATTAAACAGTTACTGATTGATGTGAATGTTTCATCCCGATGAAAAGCTAAAACTTTAGGACAATGATTCAGTAAATGGCCGCTAAAAATGCAGTATCTTTGCATTGAGCTAAGGGAAATTCACTAATAAGTACAGTTAACCAAAAAAGTTTTAAGGAATGTAGGATCATCGCATTGGTCCCAGGGTTAGTTGATCAAAAGTAGAGACAGCTACGCCATGCGAACTAAACTTGGTAACTAAGCTTGGTATACCCAGTAGTTTTTGTTTAGATCTTTGTATGTTTATGTATATAAATATTTAATTGCAGATTGCAGTAAAAACTAAAACGATCCGTGGCAAGTTCAGAACCGAACCTGCATAGGAAATTCGAGATGCTCAGTCCAAAACAATCTATGCCACATTTCATCGATCAGCTTGTGAGCATATATTTCTTCACCAAAAAACGGAAGCGAAATCAAATCTTGAATTAATCAAACGAGAAAGTGCACAAGTCAGCTTAAATTAATCTTATTTGAATGACTGGTGAAGAAGAAGAAGAGAGCAATACTTTGAAGCCTTAAAAGTTTGGCGGAGGAAGGAAAAAAAGAAGTGACGCGAGTACCACATCGATAAACGTCGACTGAATTCAAACATTATAGCAATATGAAAGCACAGTGCAGGCTTGTTGAAGAACTCACGAAGCTACGCCGTGAGCACATAGCAAACTGTTTTTTTGCCTATTACTAAAGAATACTGTGTGTGTGCTGACTCTTGTCTAAATCATTTATGTTTTCTGCTATAATCTAGAATATTTTCTTTTTGATTTGATATTATAAATTTACCTTATTTGTTATTTCGTAAGAATGTTACACTTTGTTCGGATAGGATGTGCCGCTTATTCTTTGTTCGGATGGTTGGTGCCTATTGTTTTATGATATTATATTATTTTAATAAATGTAATATTTGGATAGATTTAGTATTTTTTATTGAATTAAATTAAAAATTTTAAAAACTGTGTTATTTCGTTAGCATGAATAAATTGTATCAATTTTCGTTATTATGTAATGATACACAACACTCGTAATTACAGGACATGGGATAATGCCACATCAATAATGTACCAAACTGGACATGGGGTAGAGCTACAAAAAGAGGAGAAAAAATATAACAAAACCATCACACCAAATCAATCTTTATCATGAATTTTTATCATTACGTAATAATGAATTTAACCTTATAATATGATAACAATCAAAACACATGATATTTAAACTAACAACACGACATAAGGTAGCAACTAACAACCATCCATACAAGCTTTTAATCTAAAGTAGTACCAGAACTTACGTTTAGTTAATTATTCTATGTTTCGATTAGGAATGTATATTTGCAATTTCATGCAAAGACCCTCTTATTTTCTATTGAAAGTGAAATGGTTGTCATATGAATAATTGTCTTTATCCTAAAAGATGCAATTACTCAAAAGCAAGTGACAAACCACAAAGTTATATATAAATTCACTCTGCAGCAATTAGTTTTTCCACAACAAGCCCACACATTAATGTTCATAATAGCATTTTCAAAGTATACAAAGTAAAATCATAATTGAAACACTACAACACAGTTCTCAGATCCAGAGAGCTAGCTAGACTTTGGCCCCAAGCAGTGTCATCAGGAACTTCATGTAATCACCTGATGTGTCACCAATAACTGCATTATCAAGACTAGTCTTGTTCTCCATGAAATACTCTCCCCTGACTTTCATCATATCAACTTCAGCTCGAGTTACAATGGCTCTAGTTAGTGAATCCTCATCAGTTCCGAACCCGACAATCGAGGCTCTGACAACCTGGACATTCCAACATACAAGAGAATACAAAGAAAATGTACTTCACTAATATTTATCAGATACAATAAAATTTAACAGGTGCTTTCAAGACGAGATGCCACATCTAGTTTCATATATCCATGAATGCCCATACACCTTAGTTTACACGGATTGTACAACATCGACATTAATATATCTGTTTGAATGAATTACAAAATGCTATATACATAGTACTCTCCTTGATAAGTTGTAACATACCTGTGATTAGGTAGATGTATATGTTGTTAGCTTGGTCCGAGTGCGTATTTGAATCTATTTAGTAGTAACATTTAACCTGATATCATTCTCGATATGTTTAGAGATCATTGCTTATTTTTCGCTCTCAAAGGTTTGCTTAATTTTATTCTTCCGATTATCTGTCACTTTCTGCTTATGTGACTGCTTTTTAGTATCTTTGGCATGCAGTGTCAGAAACTACACTACTTAAATGAAACAGTCTGGATTACAATATTAAATACTAGAGCAAGATCACATGAAAAGCTGAAAACCATGAAATTAGGTCTAAACATGAACCAGTTCTAGAGAACTCTTTGGTATGCTGAGCTTGTTTCAGGTTACACAGGTTTTGACCCTATTTGGCAGTTTAATATCAGCTAATAGAGGCACAAGAATAAAAATAAAGAGATTTCGCATACTATGGTCCTGATCATTATTTAAATCTAGTCTAACCGAACATGGATATGCAATTTGATAGCACTGACATACATAAATGATATACATGGTCTAGCTTTTAGAGAGAATGTAATCTCTTGGAAGTAGAATTCAACAGGAGCATGTGCTTGCACTAACGTAATTAAAATAAGGTAGGCTTGTGCTTATTTTGACAGAAGTGACGGGCAAAGGTGTCAGAAACAGGAAAATACTTGAACCAAAATATAAAAAAGAAGAATCTGTTTCTGTAAGTAGTACCCCAGCAAAATGTTTCTCTGGCGAATCAATGCACCGGATAACCACCTTCAGTATAGGTTCCAACAGACCTTTCCCAGAGCTCTTTATATCCTGTAAAAGAATCATAAAAGTAGATAAGGAAAAATGCACATAAAAGAGAAAAATGAGCAAGTAGCACCATTGAGCAGGTTGTTCAGGAAGCTTGTAAGATCGAAGAGTAACCTGGTCAATGGAGAATCCATAATTTTGCTTGTAGCACTCAAAAGTTGCTCTAAGCTGATGAACATTCCTTGTGCTGAGTATGGTAATAAAATTGTCACAATCCAACTGTTTTGTCCGTATGGCTTCACAAAGGATAGCAGCTTCTGCATTTGCAGTACTAGGATCCACCAATTCTTTATCATATCTATAGGACCTGACTAGACCAATAAGAATCTGTTGACATCCACACAACACATCATTTCAGTAACTTCTAGAAGTTAGTAACACACAACTCAACATCGCAAGCAATCATCAGAAAGCATGCTATATAAACTGATAATGAATCATCATCTAGGTAAGATGTCTTCAGTACTCGGCAGGCACCCAACTAAATCTATGTTGTCTTTAGATAATCCAAATGAGGTCGGTTAAAAAGATTGTATCCTTCAGCTAGTAAGATGTGACTAGAAGTGGCCATACATACCTTTTGAACAGGCATAGGGACATTTGCTGCAATATCTTCTTCAAGTGAACAGTTGAAAAGACCAAAATATGCTTGTCTCACCGCGACCAGATGATCAGGAGATGATGCACAAGCTATCTCTACTATCACTTGCAATTGGGTGATGGTTCTATTTCTTGACCTCAAGGCTTCATTTGCTAGTCGCGCATCTCTTTCAGAAGGCTCGTGCATCCACAGGACAACTGCTTTCTGCCACACATGAAAAGCAAAATTAGCACTTGAAAACTTGGGAATTACCATACCAAATTAGAGACTGAAATTACATTCTGCTGAAGACATTATAGTCTAATAGGCATCCTAGAAGCATACCAAGAGGTAAGCTATGCCCCTCAGAAATTTGCTCCTTATGGTTTTTTGACTAGCATTTAGTGAAACCTGTTTGCAGTAACAGGGCCAGAATCTTCAGTTGGGTTTAAGAAATCGGGAAGAAGCTTCTGAGATATGAGTATGACCCCTTCCCAACATGAGATCCATAAAACAAGGGAATCTACTGTAAGCTAGGAGAGAACGCTGCCCACCCCGGCACATACACCCCTTGTTTGGAATTAGTTGATATTTGTGGATCATCAGTATTACCGCTTTCAAATGCACCATGAGTATAATGAGAGGAGGAGGTCAATAGTATTGTGTATGTAAGTGCCACATCTACCTACTACAAAATTAACCAGTACAAAAGTATGATAAATTAAATTTTGTTTCGAGCTCTGAATCTGGTCAGGAGTGATGATACTTAGAAAGCAATTTGAGATTTCATGAGAAACTAATAATCTCACAGTCTCCGCATAGATTGCTGAGCACTAACACATTAGAAATAATTTGAAGGAGAAGTAAGGACAGTAATTGATACTGGATATTATCATTATGAAAACAACAGTCTATATTCCATTAAAGGACAACAAGTTTTAGTAAAGTGGCAAGTTGTTTAAAAAGTTCTAAAGTTACTAAGAGGCAGTTGTTTACTAGAACCATATTTAAGGCCTAAGATCAATAGTCATGACTCGTGAATATTCTCGAACCAATCTTCATACTGGTATAATTAGTGCCCAAACATTTTACCAGTTTAATTCTGGAAAGAGAAAACTATTCCATTTTAGAAGTGACCAAAATTTACATCAACTTTTCACAACATTCTGAACTTAAACTCAAAACAGTAAACTATGAGAATCAAATAAAAAGTAAAGCTAAATACGGAAAGGTGACCAATAAGGATTAACATCAAGGTCTCTAGCAAAACTGAGAGAAGAGATTGTACCCTGAAATCACCGGACAATTCAGAAAAAAGGTCATCGACAAGGGACCTGTTGTAAAGTTGCTGATAGGTTTCTCTGATCTTCTTCCTCTGGATTGCAGTTCTGTGGCCCAACACATATATCACTGATTTCTCATCAGTTCCCAGTCCTACACAAAACCACTTAATTACCTAATCGCTGCCTTCATATCAATGAACAAAAAAATAAAACAAATTACAGATACTCATTCAGATACGGTTGAAAATGGGTCGTGGAAGGGCGGAGCTGGTGAAAACAAATTTCTTTTTCGTTTTCCCCAACCGAATTGCTACTAGGAGTGGGAACAACCAGTTTCTAATCTCTTTTGCCTATGAGTACGGAATCAAATTGCAATTAGCAGATCATATTTGCATTAATCAAATTAAAAGTAACTAAATGACATATATATACACAGTACGATTCAATTGAAGAAAGGAATTAAGCCCATTATCATGCAAATAAGCAACATGGAAATCAGAAAATCAACAACTGGGGAATAAAAAAGAGAAGAAAGAAATGGAGAGACCTTCGAAGGCTTTCCTGAGAGTTTCACAGTCTTCAGTTGGAGAAGGAACTACATCTGGTATTCTCAATGTACCCATTTTCTTCTCTTCTTCTTCTTCACCCAGCTAGAAATTGCAGGTTTTGTTTTCTCTCTTAACACTTTCAGTTATTTTTCCCTCTCCGAAAAGGGTAAAAAAGAAATAAAGAAAAAGGCTTTGTACTCCTAAATGCCCTTATCTTTTGTTTGGACCGTAATACCCCTAGTTTATTGATTTTCTTTTTAATTAATTGATGTACCTACAATATGGATATGCCAATAGTTGAAATTTCTTTTTAATTAATTGATGCATGTGAAAATAATAGTGTCATTTCGGTACCAAATAGTTGATCTTTGAATGAGTTGTATTAATTTTATAAGAAGTTAATACATAGTTTAGTGATTTTAATAATATAAAAAATAATTTTATATAGTTATTAGAATAACCAGGTAAGTTTCAATGACATTAGTAATCTAAACAATTATATTGTATAACTTTATCGACGCAAGTGAAATTTTGGTGACTTTAATAATACAAAATTATTTTTTGTAATTTTATTTTATTCTATAAAATTTAATATTTATGTATAAAATTAACCTTAATATTGAAGTGCATGTTATATATGATTCATATGTGTATTGAAGAAAATGGAGAGGTGAAAGAAAAACGAAAAGGAGAGGAGAAGAATAAAAGCCATATATCAAATAGAACAAAAAAAAAAGAACTTACTCACATTTGTATTAACATCAAAATTAATTAATTAATTTCAAAAAGTTTTAATTAAAATATAATTATCACTTTATTAGATATTATTTGATATAATCAACAAATGCAAGTAAAATTATTCAGTAATATCTCGTTCGAGCCCAATTAACAAATTTGTTGCATTAATAGATAGGATTATAGGAATGCATGCGATTCAAGTTACTCCCTCTGGTAGTCTCCTTTTCCCTCGCCTTTTTTGCATACCTTTTAAAAAATATATTAGTTTCTAAAAAAATTAAATATTTTAATTTGATTATCATTAATTAATATAATTTTTGGATCACACTTATTGTAAACCGAAGGGAGAAACTTTTAAAAAAATTACAAATATTTTGATTATTTTATCTTTAATTGAATGATACCTATTTAATATAGTTTTTTAATTGCATTTATTTTATCTTTAATTGAATGAATACCTATTTAATATAATTTCTTAATTGCATAAAACTCATTTAAATAGAAGTACATTTAAAAGAAAATAATTAATATTTTTTTAATTAAAAAAAATTATTTATATTAAGATTCAACTTCTCTCCATCTCTTGTTATCTCCACACATTCAAATTCTTATTTGAATGAATAACACATGTCCCATCCTAGTATCAATGATCATTAACTATAACTTTTTATTAAGAGTGAATGATATTAAAATTAAAAAAATACTTAAAATATTTTAATTTTTTAAATTTTATATTGAACTAGTAGGTGTGAGTTTCATATCTGAACTATCATCAATTATTTATCAAAATGTGCCTCAACTATTGATTGTTCTCTTTTCCAACTTAAACAATGGTGATAACTAGTGGCGAAGTTAGAAATTTTATTAAGGGCGTTCAAGATTTAATATATATGTATGAAAATTAATTTTTAATCTATATACTTTATATATTTTCTATATACATAATATAATTTTTTGACGAATGGTGTTCGGCTGGCCACCCTTCGCTATTCGTAGTTACGCAACTGGTGATAATGCATGTCCCGTGTTAATATGGATTCTTTTTTTTTTTGGGGGGAACCCCCAGAAAAATTCACAACCTCTGCCTTTTGAGTAAGCACTCTGTGATAATTTTCTCATTGTGCAATAACTCGCAAGCTACACAAAAGATGTAAGTACACTAGGCAAACCCCGTGCGATGAACTCATGATTAAGCGACAGATAAAAACTGAATTCGAGCCAGGCCTCCCACGTGAAAAATCCACCCCTCAATTACTCAATCATGCCCTAACGGGCATATCGATTCAATTTAATAATTTAAGCTTTATATCTTATCATGTCCACCCCTACTTATTATAGAACGGAGGAGTAATATTTCCATTTATATCTTGGAAAGAAGTCAAACAATAAATTAGCATAAACAAATTAAATATCCTTTTATTTAACATGTGAATATTTTTCATGTTGTGATTGGTGCATAACTTAATATTTTCATCTCCTTATATATGAATTAAAATAATATTACAAACTAAAAAAACATTAGGTGATTTCTTTCCATTTGTTCTAATCGTGGAGGACAGAGTTACCTGATACATATTGTTGGTGAGAGGTAACAGATATCTTGTGAAATTAATCGAGATACGCACAAACTGATTTAGACACCACGATTATAAAAAAAAATTAAAAAAATATTACAATTGTAAAGTGGAGAAGAAATAAATGGATTTCGTTTCTTTAGCTAAAGCTAAGGTTGGTAAGAGCACCTCATGTGAATTATTTGAATTTCACATGTCAATAATTTCATTTCCCATTAATGAATCAAAACAATATTATTATAATTATAATAATGTTGAAGAAATTAATGGACTCCGTTTCTTGACATCACTCAAAGCTAAGGTTGGTACATGTGAATAGGGAACAAATATTATAGAGAAGAAAATAGTATTAGTATATATCTAGCTAGCTCAACACGTTCTTTTTGGTTGAGATGAAGATAATATAATATTACTCCCTTGCTCTCACATTAATGTTCATATTACTAAATTTTTTTTATCACAAATTAGATTTAATTTATAACTTAAAATAGAATTAATTATTTTTAAAAGTGTAAACATTATTGATCTATTGTAGTAAATATTGTAAAGTTCAAGAAAGTTTTTTCTATTGTTTAATTTTGGTGTTAATAAACAAGATACGTAAATAAAATATATTTTAAAAAAATAAAAGAATAAATTAATAAAAATATTTTCTTTATTTACGATTTTTTAAGATATATATAAATAAATAAGTGGACAGGTAAATAGAGTAATGAGCAAAATGCAATCGTTGCGCCACGATTGGGATTTGCTCCTAGCACGATATATATTTAATGATAAAATACAAAGTATTTTTTTTATTAATCTGAACACAACGTGCTTAAGAACACATTGAGTATTGACTGTCCCATTTTTATTGTAAGGCAAGATTAAATTATTTACTGGAGTATATTTTTTAAAAAAGAAATAATCTGAACACGACGCTCTTTCTACCTTTTTTTTTTTTGGTTGGTATGATTTCAATTAATTACTTTTACATTGTCACATTGAATAATTTTTTGAAGTAGTTAAAATATCGTAGTATCTTGACACGTAATTAACAACTTTCATCAAAAAGTCATGTTTCTCAATTCCTCGGTTGTTTTTTTTATATATATATATTTAAAAATATATTAATTATAAGACTATTTTAATCTTATTTATGTATATAATTTCTATTTATTAAATATTTAATTTATTAAAATATTCATAAAATTATTCAATAACTAAAAATCTATAAATTCAGAATCTACTAACCAGTAACCACAAAGTTAAAATGTAAATTAAGTTAGAGTATTGTATATATCTAAATCAGTGAAATTAGGTCATTATACATAGAGAATATAACACACATAAATTATAGTACATGAAAACAAACTATATAACACACATAATTTATAGTACATGAAAACGAATTAAGCTTAATTTTACTAGAGTCCGGCATTGAAACGGACAAAAATCTTATTACAAAATTTCAAAACATTTTTGGTGATATCAAAACAGACATCTTGTTGCCCCAACAACGAGGTTCTATTAATATTTTTAAATAAAAAAAATTTATTGAACCTCGTTGGACAGGCAACGAGATTCCATTAAAAAAAAATTGTTTAAACACTTTTTACACGTCAAACAAATTTTTTTTAAAAAAAAAAAAATTGAAAATCCTCATTTATTATCCAACGAGATTCTTTAAAGTTGTTTTAGATTTCCTTTTGCAGAATAGAACTCTTTCTGATGTTAAGTATATTGTGTCACGTATGAAAAACTAGAAGTCTCAAGAGTAGTAATATTGTCAATTACTTATAAATTCTACTAAATTGGTATCATGCATTTAATCGTGCTGAAGAATATCTGGGTGTTCATGGCAACAATTCTTGATATTTTTGTACATCACTGTAAGCTAATGCAATATATAGTTAATGATGCTTAAATATATTAAAAGGAACCTCATTGAATAGCGAATGCGGATTTTTAATTTTATTTTTTTAAATTTCATTTGACAGGTAAAAAGTAAATAAAAATTTTTTAATTGAACCTCATTGGCTGTCCAACGAGGTTCAATAATTTCTTTCAAAAACATTAATGGAATCAGCAACGAGGTGACTGTTTTGGTAACATCAGAAATCACTTGCCCATTTTGAAATTTTGTAAAAGAATTTTGTCCGTTTCGATGCCGAACTCTTACTATATCATTCTTTAAATATAATAAATTTAAAATTTTTAAAAATAAATATAGTTAATAATAAAAATAAATTAAAAATTAAGTTATAAATTATTTCTTAATATAGTAAATAAGTAAAAATAGACTGATGAAGTAATTTAATTCACTATAGGAAGCATACTCGACTCTTCAAAGAGGAAATAATTATATTAATTAGGTCGTAAATAAAGTAGAAACCAACAATAAATATCAAGAGGTAAACTTGAACTCGGATAAGATAGGATAAGATTGTGCGCGTTGGGATTACTAATGACGGATGGAGGTTGAGGGTAGAACATGTTCGGTGCCTTGCCTTTTATTCTTTTTCTCTTTTTGTGTAAATTTTTTTTTAAAAAAAAAATCAGATACGTACAATACAAATGAAAACGTAGCTTAGCTGTTTGTTAATATTATATCTCCTTTCACATGGCATTTGGAACAACCACTAGATATGCAAATCTTATATTTTCACACCTCTTTTATTATTTTTAATTTAATGGGATTTTTCACACCTTTTTTTTAGTTGATCAAATATCTGGACGTGTCCATTACTTGTTGCTCAGATAATTAATTAATTATATTTTTGATAATTTCAAGTCTTGATGTTCTGATATTTGTATTACTCTATTAGGCTATGGTGTCACTTCCCAATTACTGTAATAAAAAGTCTGTAATAATAATAATAATAGAGTAATAATATAAAGTAACAAGTGTTCATCAGATTCAATAGAGACAAAAAGATAAGTTTTTTGAGGACGTGAACAATAAATAGACATACAGTTACAATCGATTTGGTAAAATTTTTCAAATCAGCTTATTTTGAGAAATATTTTTTTAAAAAAAGTGTTTTAGAAAAAGTATTTTTGATAAGAAGCAGTTTGTGTTTAGTCAATAAATTTAAATAATACTTTTGAGCAACAATTAGTATTTAGCTAAATTTTTGAAAAGTGTTTCTACGTATTTTTTTCACAAAAGTGTTTTTCAAATAAATGTTTTTGGAAGAAGCTACTTTTTTTAGCTTCTAAAAACAACTTTATTTTCTCTCAAAAATTTGGCAAAACACCACATTTTTTAAAAAATAAGTGTTTTTTAGAAAAAATAAGCACTTTTGACCTCCTAAAAACATGGCCAAACAGGCTATTAGTGTTATCTATTTGACATATATATTAAAGAGTATTAAATACGATATGGATTTTATTATATTTTTTTAAATATAAAAGATTTAATATTTTATAAAATGTATTGAAAAATAATTATAAAAAAAAATTAAGTATTAAATGAAAAATTACACATGTTTTGATGTTTTTAAATGGATAGGTAAAAATAAACATCAATCTTTTATACAGTAAAAAAATAAAAATAAATAAGGCGAATACTTGCTCTGCTTCATTTTATTTGAATCTTATACTAAAAATAAATTTTTCCTTTTAATTATTCATTTTAGCAAACTAAGAGAATTTCTATTATTTTCTTGCTATACTACTATTGTCATTAAATAATTACATAAAATATTAATAGTCAAATTTAAAATTTCAACAATAATTAATAAGATTAATTAAGTAAAATACACTTTCAATTACTTTCTTTCAAAAAGCGTACTAGATTAATATGGGTCCAGTAATTAGAAATGAAGGGAGCATTTTTCTTTTATCTTACTTTCTCAATTTCATTTTTTTTTTACTGATGTTCCATTTGATATAGTGCTTAAAATAGTTTTTATTAGGGATGTGTCTCATTATACTAACCTTTATTAATGATATTTTGAAATTTTAAATTTGGTTATTATTATTTATATAATAATTTAATATTAAAATTAGTATAAAAGAATAATTTTTATTTTAAAATTTAATAAAATAAATAAATAAAATAAAATTTTATTTTTAATTAAAAAACGAAATAAAGTGAGCAGGAGAGTAATTTATAGCAGATTTGAAGCTGCGTAGCATGCATGTGATTTTCATTTTTAAAACACAATAACAATATGGCATAGGGAAAAGTAACTAGTCATTGATAACTATTGACATAGTATGGACGATAATAAATATGACGGATATATAATATAATTATGTTTAAAAATAAAATACCAAGATTTTGGCCTCAATTATTAGCAATGGGCTCCATATTTAATATAATTAGATGCAGAAAATACAATATATATGTGCTTTCACATTCTCGTGCGACTACTTTTCTTTTGTTTATCTTAATTACATGAGTGGTGGGGTACAATACGTTAAGAGGCTCTTCAAACTGACATAACATATAAAATTATTTTTTATTTTATATATGATTATATATATTAATTAGTATTAAAATTATTTATTTTATCAGTTATTCTATATATATGATGAAATAATTAATTTTATGAGATAATTTTATTTATCTCATATCTCATACTAAATGATCCCTAAAGAATATATAAATATGAGATGAATATAATTTTTTATTCTTAATTAAGTTTGAAGTTTGAATCTTGAAAATGTATATAAAAAATAGAAAGTATTCTTTTTCTTTCATAAATTTTACGCAATACGTATTTGACTTAATGAGAGCGCAAAGCACGTATCAAACATCAAATAAAAATTAAAAATAAATTTGTGACCTCGTATAGAATGCCGAATAAAAAAACATGTTTCAGAAAAGTTTTTAAAAAAAGAAAAGGATTAAACAATATAATTGCTAGTAGTAAACTCCAAAGGCATAAAAGTGTTTCACTAATGAAGTCTTTGAGAAAGAAATAATGGAACTTAATTAAATTGATCTATAACAATTTTCTCATTAAATAAGTTATAACAGCGAAAGTACATTACAAGCAGTATATTGCTTTGATTACATATAAACCGCTGGTAATATCAGTTTAAAGTACAATAAACTATTCTCGACGTCTTTCATTAATTACTACTAATACTACTATTAAAATAGGACGTGTGAAGCTCATGCTACATAAATAAAGCATTAAACGCAGATCTTCATTTACTAAACATTAATTAAGAAGATTCAATAGAGATTTAATTTAATTGAATAATGGACTTAAAGACTTTGACTTTTATTTTTGGTGCATAACACCAGGCGTTGCAAGCTGTACTTTTGATGAACAAGAAATTGAATGGCCACGTCTTTATTATTTTAAATTCATTACTTTATTAGTTAAAGGACATGAATGCTATTTATCATATACCGAGGGCTACTTTGGTCTTTTCAGGTTTAATCTAAACGTACGTACCCGGGCTGGTAATTGATTAAATGACAGAAGTACCCCTAATAACTCGTATAAATATAGCTGCAATCGAATCACAAGTCCCACACCTCAACTCTCAACTCTACTCTTCTACTCTCTCACACACACAAAAACTCAACAAATCACAGAAGAAAATGTCAGAGGCCAATGAATTTGCAGCTGTCACCAAGGCTTTCTCAGGTTCTTTTCATATATATTTCCCTTTTAATCTTATATAATTTGTGTGATTCTAGTGGCGGATTCCGAATTATCACTAACGAGTTCCAAAAATAAAAATATAGTGCCTCAAATTTGAAATTGAAAGTTCAAGATGAATTTTGAACCCCTAAACAATTAAATCAACCTTTAGTTTTGTGCTCAGAGAATTCAAAATCGAATTCAAGTGAACACCCTCACACCCCGTAAATACCATATGCTACAGTGATGATTTTCCTTCGGTGTGTATGTATATATATATATAGTGAGTTCAATTATTATTGGAAATATGATAGTTCTGTTCAATTTTCACAATACAAATTTGCAGGACTTGGTGTGGATGAGAATTTGTTCATCTCATCACTGGGGAGATGGAATCGTTACCAGAGGGAATCGTACAGGGTAAGCACCCCTGCATTCTTTAAAGAAGACGAACGCCAATTCCAGAGATGGAGTGATCACCATATCCTTCAGCTTCGTCAAGAATTTTTGCGTCTTAAGGTACTTTTTGAAGAAAAAAGAGAAATATGTTTAAGGAATACATGTACTTTAAGTTAAATATAAATGGCTAAATTAATATTGTAGGATGCAGTGGTGCTGTACACAATGCACCCATGGGAAAGGGATGCACGTTTGTTCAAGGAGGCGTTGTTGTTGAAAGTACCTCAACATGACGTTCTCATTGAGACCGCTTGCACTCGATCCTCTGCAGACCTTTTGGGTGCAAGAAAAGCCTACCATTCTCTTTTTGAACACTCAATTGAGGAAGACATTGCCCACCATATCAAAGCTCACGAAAGAAAGGTCTTTCCTCTCTGTCTTTTCATTCTTTTACGACTTAAAGTTATATGCACTGTCTTTATTCCATGGGGCTCGTCTAAGTAAAATTTTCTGAGAGAGAATGGGGTTATTTGATTAATATACAGTGATCGCAACGAGAGTTTTATATCAGTAAATAATTTACCATTTTGTTGTGACAAACAGCTTCTAGTTGCTCTTGTGAGTTCCTACCGTTATGAAGGGCCACGAGTAAATGAGGATCTTGCAAAATCTGAGGCTAAGGTGTTTGTGAATGCGCTAAAAGATGCTAAGAAGAATCTCATTGAAGACGAAGAGATTGTGAGGATCCTCTCTATCAGAAGCAAGCTCCATCTTAAGGCCATCTACAGCCACTACAAGGAAATGACTGGCCACTTCTTGGACGAGGTAAGCAAAAAAAAAAAGAGTTCAATTTCTATGCATTGACAGTTCATAATTTCTTTACGCTGTTAATTTAAGATGATTGATAATCTCTTTCTTTAGGATCTTGATGGTGACTTGATCTTGAAACAAGTAGTTCAATGCCTTTGCTCACCTCAAACATACTTCAGCAAGGTATGATAAATATATTTGTATAAATTCTTGTATTTCTTTTCCTCCCCTTTTTGTTTGAAATGTTTTAGTTGATCTTTTCCCCCTCATTTATTGCATAGATTTTGATCGCGTCCTTAAGATTGGATGTGGAGGAATCTGCTAAAGACTCGGTGACTCGGGTCATAGTTACAAGAGCAGATGATGATGATATGAAGCTAATCAAAGAAGAGTTCCAGAGCAAATATGGAACTACCTTGGCTGCAAAGATTGAAGAAGTTGCTAATGGAAGCTACAGAGATTTCTTGCTCACCATAATTGCAAAATCTAACTAAGATTTTATCATATCCAAATTTTCCCAACAGTTTGTTCCATGTTCTCAAATGCTTGTTCAAATTCCACTTTGCTTTAATTTGTTTTGAAGTACTTTGTGTCAATTTATGTATGATTTCAATCGAACAATTTCAACATCATACTTTAATTTCAGCTTCCTTGAGTCAACTCATTTTTTACAATATTTTTGAATGCTGCATTAATTTGTGAAATAAACTTACGGAGCTCTTTTAGCTTATGAATGAATGACATCTCCGGCTCCCCATTTATTTTCAAGCTTCGAGAGTACTTGAATGTGATTATAATTTATGAATTTTATAATCCTAAAATATAAGTTAGAATCTTATGATTTATGGCTTATTTTTATTATTTTAATTTTAAAATAAATGTATAAAAGTATTTTTTAAATTTTTTTTATTCAAATACTATAAAAATATTTTAAAATAATTTAATTTAAAAAAATCTAAAATTAATCAATCCAAACAAACTCTTACTCTTCAAATCGGACTATCACTCTTTCCTAATAAAAGCTGGTTTTAGTTGGCATGTTGTTATATACTTTGGGTTAGTTTAAATTGATCCTAATTGAATAATGAATTACTTCTAAATAAAATATTTAATTTTAAGATAAAAATCTGAAATTACTCATTTGTTCAAAATTAGTGTTATTTTCATTCAATTGCTACAAGATTAACAATTTCATAGCTTGCGATATATAACATGTGATTTGACCTTCTTAATTCAATTCATTTTCCCTCTAGCAAAGTCCATACTTGGACTGACTGGGTCAACTGCCCGTTTATCGATTTGCTTAATTTGAATCCATACATTTAAAATTGATTCAATTCACTTACTTATCACCTCTAAAATTCTAATAGATAGTAAAAAATTTATTTGATTCTTAAAATAAGATGAAATATTTTAAAATTAAATCCATACTTTGTTCAACCAAAAAACAAAGTTTAATATCAAATTTAAATATAAATATTTCACTTTATCTCATCAAACTCGATATTATTTTATCATATTTTTTAAATAAAATAAATTATAATCTCTGAAAAAAACTTAATCTGCAGACCAAGAAAGATTCAAAGTAATTGCCGCGTTTCTTTTCTTGTCTTCGACTCAACTTAGAATGTCAAAATTATGACGACTTAAAATAGGGCCTTGATCTTGCCTCTTTTGTATTTTTCTGATGCGATAAGGAAATATTTGTAAAAACTTAAAATAAAAACTTGTAAGGGGGCCGAAAGTCTACTATAGAGAATTTCCAATCAAGTTTCAGAGCTCTAATTTTCTTCAAGAGTAAACTTCTATAGAAATTTAACTAATGTGCAAGTTGCACATTCTTTGTTTCCCAATCTGGTGCTATAAAAGCATGACAAAGGATTTTCCAATTAAGAAAATTAATTGTAATTAGAAGATGAAAGCATATGCAATTGCACTCATAGCCTGTGGCTCAGTGGTAGCTGCTCTAGTTTTGATTTTGTGTTGTTTTTGCAATAGTGGCCGAAAGAGAAAGAGCCTCCCTTCTGTGACTGCGAGTACTCGCAATGTGACTGGTGGTTCTCCGGCTCCTCCTCCGCCTTTACAAGTGAACCGCGATATTGAAAAGGGTGAAATTACAACCAAGAGCACGGCAACCAGAGATGGTGGAATGGTTATTTTAGGGGCTGCTGCTGCAACTGTTGCCACGACAGCTGTTATCACCAGTGCTTACAGTGGAGGAGGTGGCGGCGGTGATGGAGGGGCAACTAGTGGTGGTTGTGGCGGCGGAGGTGGTGGCTGCGGTGGTGGTGGATGTGGAGGATGTGGAGGTTAAAAGCACAGGTGGGTCCAGCGTTGCAACTTGTAGCAACTTTAATTTCAACCTCTTTAAGTATAAATTTATCTAAAAATTACAATAAATATTATGTGTAAATTCATAAATTAATATTAAAAATTTTAAAAATGGAATCACCTATTCTAGCATCAATCAAGTCATATTGATCGAGTACTTGTTTATCAATAAATAATATACTCCATTTGCTATTGTATATTTCCCTTGTTTTTCTAATTTTATTTATTTATTCATTGGTTAATTAAATCGTGTGATTTCAGATCTCAAAGCAAAAAAGACGGTTAAAATTAACAAATAAAATAATAAAAAAACAGAAATGCAGCAAAGGCGGTTGGTTGTGATAATAGAGGTGGTTAATGGTAGTGGCTGATGGTTATGGATAGACTTCACCGATTCAGCGATAACGATTTATCTCCTTTAAGATACAATAGCCAGTAACATGTATGACTCAGAGTTCGTTTGGTTTAGCTGAAAAAAAGGGATTTTTAAGCATAAGTGCTTAAAACACTTTTTAAGTGTTGAAACTTATTTTAAAAATAAGTAGTTATGTGTGTCGCGCCCCATTTTTTCTCGCGGAAAGCGGGATACAACATGTGACGGCTCTTAAGGGTTTATTTATTTGAAGAGTCGCCACCTAACGGATTAAGGTGCGTTAGGGCACCGTTCTAAGCTAAGTTTTGTTACCTAGGTTACCAGAGTCAGACAAGAGCTTAAATTACCTCGAAAGGAAGGTGTTAGGCACCTTTCGAGGTCCACAAATGTGGTTCCCGGCCGGATTCATTAAAGTGGGGGAATTATCTAAGTGATCAAATAAAATTGATTTTAGCTTATATCATAATAATTAAAGTAAATGATTAATGACAACCGAAAAGAAGGAAATTTAGGCAAAATAAAAAAGATAATTTACCTTATTATTATTATTATTATTATTTTTGTTTAACAATGAATACAACAATTATGGCAAACAAAGCAAGTAAATAAAAGATAAACAATAAAACGGGGCAATATACACATAACATTATAATCAAATAAATAATTATTTTAATTATGGGGCCGAACCTCAAAGAGGCGCCTACGTATCCCTTAAGTGAGTCAGGCCGAACGTAGTTCTACCAGAGGTTTTAACCTAACGGGATCACCCCGTGCGACTTAAATAATATTTCGCAATCTATTTAAATTGCTCGTATTATTCAGCCGGCACAGACTATCATTTCCCACTACCCGCTTAATTAATTTAATTGTTAACTTAAAACATTTCTAGGTGACAAAACTATCGTCCTAATATTTGTCTACCCGTCCCAATCTTAAAGTTCAAAAGACATTGGACAGCTATTTTGGAGTTTGGTTTCTAAAATTCTTAGGCTTTATTAAAAGTGATTAACGCCAAACAATTAGCAAATAGTAATCAAAACACTTAGCATACAAAAGTTTCAATTAAGCCTCTATCTTGCGGTCGTACTTTCTAACGCAATAAGAGTCAAATTTGAATATATAACACATAAAGTAAACAAGATATTTAGTTTAAACAAATTCAAGTTTAACTGCCTCAGAGCAACACAGGTTTAACACTCATGCACATGACTTTTATTCAAAGATCAGACTAAATTATGACAGATAAATGGGACTCTAAAAAGTGACTTAGTGACCAGCAACTTGGGCGGAATAACATGAGGATTATGGTTATAATTATTGATTAACTAATGAACAAACTTGCTTCAATCAGTTATTAACCAATTTTTACGCCTACATGCAGGATATTTATACATGATAATTAATGACGAATGGATTAGAAGCACTAACACGTATTGCAAGTAATTATTATATGCTAGTTTTACCCAAAATTAAAACATAAGACATGCTTTGGAACAGATTGTTTTAATTCCTACGAACATTATTTCTAGGAGTGATAATGTCTACATTACAGATATTATTTAATTTCTATGGGCATGATTTCTAGAAAAATAATTGTACTTGTATTGTTTTTGAGGGCAAAGTTACTAAAATATTAAACATAAACACCTACTTAAGCTCGAATTATTTAAGACCTATAGGCATGATTTCTATGTGCTTGTTAATCCTATAGGCGTGCTTTCTATGTGAAATTGACGGTAAAAAAAAACAGTAAATAAATATAAGACCCTCACCCCTCATAGGCCCCTTTCCACTATTATAAGCGTTTTTACAATTATTGAAAAAAGAAAAAATAATAATAATAAATTAATACAACCATTAAAAATAAATAAATTAAAGAACAAATTTCTCCTTTGTATCCCAGGCGACTCTTCATCTCAAAGGAGTAACCTGCTAAACAAATAGTGCCACAAATACACGCACACAAACAAACGTTCGAGAATTCATGGATCCAACTCGTTGATTAACTATCTAAATATGCAACAGATTACCAGAATATGACATGGTAAAAAATAATTTGAAATCATTAAGACTTAAAACAACTAGCAAATTCACACATTATTATGAACAGTAATACGGAGAAATGAAACTGACCAGTGAATCAATAGACTAGCAGATTAAAAACAACAATTTTAGAAAAAGCTTTTCCCGTCATTGAAGCCCAAACCTCAATACGTCAAGATCACAAGGATCTCGTGGATCCCGAGCAGTGCTCGTATTGAGGAGGGAAAAGAACTATGAATTTTTTTTAAGGAGCAGAGTAATAAAGTAATATTTTCTATAGCAATGTTCGAATGTTAAAGAAAAGAGAAAGCAGAGTTGTCTTTCCTAAGGAACAAGTAAATTTCTAATAAAAATATTTTTTTAAAAGCATAGCCGTGTTCCCCCTTTCAAATGAGAGGTACCAATTTTATAGTAGCTGAAAGTAGGTAAATAAGGAATAAAGGGGAAAAGAAATATTCAATAGAACCAATCAAGGGATATTTACCATAATTAGCAAAATCATATTAAAACACATAAAGGATGAGTCAATCTTGCCATAATAAAATAGGTACTAAGCCAATTAAGGAAAGAAAAGGGTCAGCCATGATATTTTCTTAAATTGAACAAACCAACCAAAAAAAAGATTTACTAAATTATGTCAGTATATCGAATTACCATAATAAATAAATGTCAGAACATCTTAATAAGATTGTAAAAGCAAAATCTTTGATCGTGATGATAGCAATATTATATAAAATACTTTTAAAGATATAATGCACATACCACTAGTCAGGGAAGGAAACTAAGTTAAATATACAAATTAATAAATTATTGAAAGCAAAATTATTTCCTATTATACTGATTAATTCTAAATTATCATAAACTAAAGCAATGAAGATAAGTGTGACTGCAATATTTGTAGGAATCATTTTCGAAAAGAAAGACTTAGAGGCATATATAATATTTAAACAGAGGGCAAGAGAATCAACAGAGATACAAGAATAATGAAATGGTGATAATACACATGTATATACTGGAAAACACAGAAATAAATAACAAACGATTTCTACGAAAGCTTTCAGCAAGAGGGATGACAAGAACAAAGTGTTACACCCCGTAGAATTCCCGGCACTTAGATGACCTATTCCCACGTTGGTTAAGCATATTTGAAGGTCATACGTGTTAGAGAAAGACCCGGGAAAAGATCGGACGAGAAGCCTGTCGAACCATCGCGGAAGGAGCCGAGGCAGAGCCCCTCCGCGATGGCAGCGTGTCACGGAGGAGGAGCCTCCGCGTTGGCTCCGTGACACGTTGGCCTTGTCCAGGCCCAAGTATATAAAGCCCCACTTCGGTTTTAAATGATTATATCCTTAAAAATTTCCAGAGAAACAGAGGGCAACGTAGAGGAAAGGAAAGGAACGAAGGAAATTATATATTTTCGTCCGATTACGCTGCCAAACGCTGCCCAAACTCAAATAAATCTCAGATACCGAAGTATTTAGCAGCAGAGAGCATTCTTACGGATTCAGTTTCGTAAAATACGGCCGACGAATCGTCGAGCCACCGAGCCAAGGTAAGTGGAATTGCTCTAAATTAGTGTCTATGTGTTCCTAGCTGTGAAGTGAATATTTCTCCCTTCTGGGCCGCTGAAAAATAGCGAGTTTCTGGCCGTCTTTCGATAAGCCTAAGTTTAGGCTATAAACTATATCGAAAGTGACGTTGCCTTTTGAAATAAAGTTGTATTTAGTGTTAATTGATATGTTTATGAATGCAGTTGGGAGAAAACAGTTGAAGTACCGGCCGAGCCTCGTCCGACAGACGAATAATTCAAGGATAAGGTATGTAAAGCTAATTCCTTCGGCAAGTTAGTAATCCAGTACGATAGATAGCGTGATGTACAGAAGAAAGAACTTATAAGTCGAGCACTAAGTCCAGTTTGAATTTAGTAAGCATGTTTTTATGATATTATGATATACATATACTCAGAATCAAAGTTAGTAAAGCAACATCAGATAGTCAGATGATATCTCAGTTACAGTATAGACAGACAGTCAGATAATATCTCAGATACAGTATAGTTCAGTATTGCGTTATTATGAACATTGGTACAACATGAGAAACATTGGGTTGTAATGTGTATGAAACCTATCAGTATGATATAGATTCTAACGCAAGTGTTAGAGATTGCCCAGTATACTCAGTATGTGATGTGATATGCCATGTTAAGATATTGTTGTGTTCAGTTGGAACCCCGTGAAGTAGTACAGCATCCGTAAAGCACTTCAGAAATAGAATAGCAGACTAAAATGAAGTTTAGAAAGTATGTCAGGAATAGTAAATCATGTTACTATAGAAAATCAGTATACAGCATAGTTCAGCAGAAAGACTATATTCGTACACACAATATAGTACTTCCAGCCTCAGCATGTATTAAGCATGTACATATTTCTTTCACTAGTCCAGCATATAGCGTATACAGAAACCCAGTAAACAGCAGAGTTTTCAGCATAAACATTACCTTATATAGCATTTGCCCCAGTACAGTCTGGCAGGGGATTATGTTCATATTTATATATATTCACCTGCCTCAGCACGTAACAGATACGTACAGATTACTATCATTAGTTCAGTATGTAATATATATACGGTACTTTACCCCTAGTAGCCTCAGCATGTGAGATACACAGATAGTATTACCAGTTGAGACCATTGTATTGTTTGGGGTTGGATTACCTAGCATCCATGACCGCCCAGGGTTGATAGCTGTGTCGACTCGTCCGCCAGAGGACGAGGATACGTCACTCTACGGAGTGGCATGCCGTCCCGCCAGGGGACGAAGATGGGATGCCAGTTTTCCCCATATTTGTGCCTTGATCGGCCCTTACACACCCCAGTCGAGCGGATACGCCCGGGGGCAGATTCAGGAGTCCTCCGGACTCAGATGCAGTTATAGTCAAGGGCTCAGCGAGCCCAAGTGCATACCCTGGGACCGGCAGGACACTTACAGCCACTATAGGAGATGGGATGACCAGGGTAGGGGTATAGATTCTGTGCTGGTTGTACCTCCCGGCTTATGGGGGCCGGGTAAGGTTTGTGTGTGCTATGTTATGTTATTTCATGTTATGCCATGTTATGTTAGATACAAGTATATCAGCAGTAGCACGATACGTTTCCAGGTATGACTCTTATCCTTCCCAGTAAAGATTGAGAGAAGGTATGATTTACATTATCAGACAGTTAGTCTATTCTCTCTACTTCAGTTTCTTCAGTTATATTATTGTATTCAGATTTTGCTTTCAGTTATTGCTTTACATACTCAGTACCAGCGGTACTGACGCCCGGTGGGGCGCTGCATTACTTGCCTGCAGGTACTTATAGGCGAGTAGGTGATACTACGTGATTCCTGTCAGCGATCGAGTATTCAGCTCCTGTCATCCGGAGACTGAATATCAGAGGTGTATTTCAGTTCCTTTTTGTTATACAGTATGGGTAGGTCGGGGCCCTGTCCCGATCATTTCTATTATTGTCCTTAGAGGCTTGCAGTCTGTATATTTTCCCTGTAGTCAGATGAGCCGGTCGTGTGAGGCCGTGCAATTGTTTAGTTGTCAGTATTCTTACTTTCTTTTACTTTGGCCGTGTGGGGCCATAGTTTACCAGTAGTGGTGACCTTGCCGGTCACGTAGCTTTTCAGTATGTTATGTTTGAGTTATAGATAACTAGACAGCATGGTGGCCTTGTCGGCCCGCATAGGTTTCCCTGAGATAATATGTTTCTGGTCAGCTGCTAGTACAGGTACAGAGGACTATAGGCCAATGGGCCGGGGGCTGTGTTTACAGCCGTTATATAGCCCTTTGTTTTCAGAAATGTGGGTTAGAGCTAGCCAGACACCAGATGTGCCTAGGCTTACCAGTCTAGCAGTTCAGTTACTCGTAGGGCACCAGGTGCCAGTCATACCTCCCAAGGCGGGGTGTGACACAAAGTTCATGAACAAGCATATTAATCAACCTTGCATGATTAAATAATTAACAGATGTTCATTATACATATATAAATGAAACGAAAGGCGGAATAATAATATTATATATATATATATTATATATTATTATATATATAAATGAAACAGAAAAAAATAAAAAAACAGCACATATCATATGTATATATCTATTATATATTATTATTTATCATATATATATATATATATATATATATATATATATGTTTATCATATATAACTATTTATATATATACTTATTATATATTTATTATATACATATACATAAATAAAACAAAGAAGAAGAAAACTAAATAAATAAAATAAAATAAAATAAATTTTTAAAACACTTTTTGGTAAAATCAAACACTACAAAAAGTTAAAAAATGCTTATAAGCTGGTTTGACCAACTTATAAGCTAAACCAAACACCCTCTCAAACAATTTTAGACTAGTTGAATAGTCCAAATCCCCGCAGAAGAACACCTTTATTCAACATAAAATTACTCTCTTTTGCTTTATAGTGAATTAGTTGAAGATTAAAACTATTTTTCTTTGTCTCAACTCTTTCTTTCACTACACTAACCTCAGTATAATAAACACAATATAAAGTTCTTTTGTATCTAAACATATATTTATCTTTTTTTCTTTTACATACATCAACACAAGAAAGTTATATATTTACAGGTGTTCCTGGTTTGATTTGGATTGATTTTTGATCAAAACCAAAACCAATTCAATTTAATCCAAGGAAGAAAGTGTCCTTACATATATGTAGGGGTGTTCATGGTTTAGCTTGAACTGGTTTTTGATCGAAATTAAAACCAAGTCAATCTAGTCAGTTTTTAGATTTTTAAAACCAAACCGAACCAAATAAACTAAAAACCGTCAGTTTGATTCTTTGATGGTTTGGTTCGATTTTCCGATTTATAACTAGCTAATGATAAATTGATAATAGTAAAACAACAGAGAACATAAAGAATCAATAAATTTCTCTTTATTATCACAAGATGAATGTATCTGAATCTTCTATTATTTTTCAACACTATTCCAAAATTTTAACATGTTTAAATTGCATAACTGTAGAGATTTTTCCCCTTCACATATCTAGTATCCACACAGAAATAATATATAACTTTAAATAGAATAATCAACCCTTCAAAAATCAAAGGGGCAAACGATTGAAGAGCAGATGAATGTCTTAGCAAAGAAAATAAAAAAATTGGGAATACGTCACACCTCATATAGACAATTAGACTTAGCGTATTGGGTTTGGACATATTTTTTAAAAAATAAAATTTTAAAGTGTTGTAGTGCATGTGCAATAAGTATACTAAAACCAAATTAATGATCAAAAGGTATAAAATATTTATAACTATTTATGAAAAACTAATATCATATATTCAAATTAATATAAAATTTATGTATAAAAGTTTATCTATTCGATTTAGTTATTTATTCAAATTTTTTTAGTAGAACCAAAATAAAAAATATAATCGATTTTTAAAATTTAAATCCAAACCAAATATCATTTTTTAAAAATCAGTTTGGTTCGATTTGCAGTTTGATTTGATTTCAACAAACCGTGAACACCCCTATATATGTATAATACTTCTTCCATCTAGTAAGTGTCAAGATGGTGGATAGTTATTTGAGGTGTAGTAGGGAATGAGAAGGAGAATGCTATAGTGGTTATATGTGTTACAAAGAATATATTACACCACTTTCTCCACTTTATTCGCACTAATTATTATGCACTTTAATATTAAAATACATAAATACGAACAACAAAATAGCAAGATAAAGAGCAAATAAAGCAACAAATAATAATACACATTGAAAAATAAGAAATTACATGATTACGAAATAATACTACTAATAAAAAAAAAAAGAGAAGGCTAATATGATCCATACAAATTAATCGCCTATATAAAATATATTATTACTTTATTTTTAATGATACCACCTCAAGTTAGTTATGAAGAATCAATCACCTGTTGTTATAGATCGACGGATCAACTTAATCAGATGATATAATAAACTAACAATAGACATAAACTCATTTTCAATAGACATAACTAGGAAGTAAAAGATCCAGAAAGAGCAATTATAATATAATTTGAACAATATTAGACATAACTAGAAATTAAAAGATCCAGAAAGATCAAGTTTATAACAATATTTTTGATAATTCAACAATGAAAATTTGACTCTTCTAAATTAGAAAAAGAAAATTCATAACTTCGACATTCCCACCACAGCTCCAACCCCCTCAAATAACAAGAAAAAGAATAATCCCACAAAGATTAATAGCAACATTTGTTGATTGGTTCACATGTCATTCTTGGGTGAGTAAAAGTTGATGGCATCAAAGTTGAGATAGTGGTCCACGTCTATCTCTTCTTCTGGTTCTGACTCATAATTATTAGAGTTAGAACTTTGTTCCTTAACCCTCATCTGCTCTTCTTCCTTAGCCTTTGCAAGTTCCTTAAGCCCCTTCAACTCAAGTTTCATCTCTTCAGTTTGCGCTGCAACAACATCAATCAGACGCGGAGTCGGGATTTAAAGCTTATGAATTTTGAATTCTAGCTAATTAATCTTCTTAAGTTAATTTTTAAAACAACTACAAAATATAAGTAAGGTAAAAGTTGTTTTCAATAGAGCCTAGACTTAAGGACGAATAAATAGAAAGTGATTTTTTTTTGTGGGAGAGAAGATATATATATATATATATATATATATGCCCACATACCAGTGCATAAACTGGACTTTTCAGTGACAATATTCAATTGCCTTTGCAACAATTCATTCTCCAGCTGCAACATTTTTTGTTTGCTTTTCACAGTTTCTATTTGTTGTGTCACCAAAGCTATCGTATTCTACACCAACACATATATAGAAAACAAATTATTAGCGCTGAGTTGTGTCATTTGATATCGCTTCATCAAATTTTATTTATTTATTTACTCTTAAAATTTTATTAGTAACTTTGCATATCAGGTTTGAAAAATTGGATTAAAAAAGCTCATAAAAAATAATTATATCTGAATGTATATGATTAGCAATTTATATGATTCAATCTGTTATTGTGATTTATTTATTTGTTATTTGTTTACTTCATTAAATGTTAGAATCATCTAAAAATAAATTGGGCAAGCCATTGGGTTTTAACAAGCTTTGGTAAATTTTTTTGTTTTAGTGTCTGTGTATATACCAATCAAGAAAAAAAAATTAAATAATGAATTGAAAAATTATTGGCGTAAAAAAATTTTATCAAGGATTTTATTACCCGGAGATTTTTTATTTTTTGCTCCAATTCAGTCATGTATCCACTTATCTTGAGTCTGGCTCTTTGCGCAGACAACCGATTGGATATGGTCCTATAATAAAAGTCAGAATTTCAAAAAATAAAATAAAATTATCTAGTATTAACACATACAATCTTGTAAAAATAAAGAAAAATATTCTTCTCTAACTTTTTGTCAAAAATTTATATGCCGGTCATAAATTCACATTTCTCTTAAATTAATGTCAATGAAAAAAGAATTATCTAATCTTAATATAGACTAAAACCTTATAAAAATAAAGAAAAATATTATTTATCACACAACAGAAAGAAAAAAAATATGAATTTCTGATGGAATTATCGAATCTATTGAAAATTGACTTGTTGAAAACGTTTTCGACGAACATTTCATCAGAAATTTCAAAATGTCAGCCAAAACTCTATATTTTTTTAAAATACTGTCAATTAAAAAAAAAAAGGAATCATCTAGTCTTGACATACACTACAACCTTATAAAAATAAAGAAAAAAATTATTTACCACAGAACTAGAAAAAAACATAATTTTTTTATGAATCGAACCCGTTGAAAATTGACTTGTGTTGAAAATATTTTCTACGCACTTCTCATTGAAAATATCAAAAACATCAGTCAGAAATTCACATCTTTTTCAAATAGAGTTGATGAAAAAAGATTTATATATAACCTTCTGAATTTCTTGAGGTCTACATTGGGGCCAATATTTCCATGCCTTATTTCAAACTTAATTGCTTCATTAAGGGTTGGAATCCTATTAATTGATTCATCTTCAGCTGGAGTTTTAAGGCACAAATCCAATTCAGGCCCATCAGATTTGTTTCTTTTCTCGTTCATTTTTCCCATAAATTTTCTTGAATCACCTAAGGAACAATGAATTAAGAAAAATAATTAGTAGAAAAAAAAAGAAAAAAAAATTGATAAAGAAAGTAAATTATGAAGTGCATGAACTGATATATATGTATACCTATAATCAAAGAATATGTTTCTTTAGTTTTTATGTGTGAGGTTACAAAGTTATAATGACTGTCTTTATATAGCCATTGAAGAATGACTTTTTTTTACTTGGACAACCTGTCATGCAATAAGCTAGATTTTATATAAATTGTATCTTTTGAATAAAAAGGCAACAAATTAATATTATTCTAGATATACATACATTACTATTTAATTAGTTGTCTAATTAATTTAAAATAAGTAAGGGAAGTGAGTTAAGAAAATAACTATATCAATGGGATTATAAAAGAGTTGATTTACTATATAGAGTTACAGCTGTCAATATGGGTTGGTCCAACTTATTCGGGTTAGTCCAGGCGGGTTTTGGAGTTTGGGGGGTCAGGCCAGACATGGGCCATAAAATTGCAAGTCCACCTCATTAATACGTCGGCTGTGAGCCTTGTTGGGCCCCTACTTTTTTAAAAAATATTTTAAAAATAATTTGTTAATTTAAATTCTAATTTTGAAATGTTAACATAAATATTTACAAGGCAATATTACATGGTGAATCTACTTATTAGTCAAGTCTTAAATTCACAAACAAAAATAATTCTAATAATATTTATTAAATTTGACTTCAAGTAAAAATTTAATTCTATGACTTTAATTTGGAACAACTATCATTCTATGCAAATATCTTGGGCATAACCCAACAAGAACACGATCTTGATGAATATAAAACTTCTGCAAAATTGAACAACTTTTGACGTGATATCCTTCGAACCAAATAGAGATATTAATATAAAAACTAAACGATTAATGAGTTTTTGGACTTTGTAATATTAATATATGATGGTTTAAGTATACTTTGACTCTTGAATTTTGACTCCTTTGGTTATTTTTAGTCTCTCTTTTATTTATATTTTTTAATTAATTTTTTATTAAGCCCACAGATCTGCCCAACTCACTTTGCTCAAGCCCTACAGGCCAACGGGCTTATCTGGGTCGGGCTAAAAGCCTCGTTGTTAAATGAGCTTAAAAAATTGAAGCCCAATCCTATCAAATCATGAGCTGGACTGCGTTGGCCCAAAGGACCAAGCCCATATTGACGACTCTATATATAGTTCATGAAATCATAAAACTAGAGAAGTATAATTAAATAAATTTTAAAAAATATTAAACAAGGTGAATAGAAATTATATTGTATCCGATTCACGTTATTGTCTTCATTTCCTCTTAAATACTCATACGTTCCAAATCTTTTTTGTTAAATGACTTTTTTAATAAAAAAATAGCTGACTTTCATGACATTTCGATAATGACTTTGGTATTATAAAATAAAATTTGAGTGACTATTCACAATAATACACACGTTTTTTTATGATAAATGCGTTTTATTTTATTTTATTTTTTTGGTTGTTTTAATCATGTCTTAACCTCATTAAAAGTCGGCGTTAACACATTAAAATGCGGTATTGATTATTTATTGAATTTTTTTACATCACTCACCATACCGCATTTATGCGTCGCCTCAATGCATCACATTTGTTAGGGTTGAATTCACATCTTTCATGAGCGATCAACGCCATTTGCTCATAAATATAACGTCAACACTAATTGAAATTAATAAATTAAAAAATTAAAAAATAAAGATTACGTAAAATGGATTACCTATGCCCAAAACATATAAGATTTGTCTAGATCACCTACATTTTAACTTATTGCTTAAATTAAAGTATTTTGAGAAGTTAATTTTTCATATGTGATCATTTAATTAATAGTTATTATATCAAAAAGTCATTTTTTTTTAGTAACAAAGAAATTAACTTTCTGAGATAAGTTGAGTGACCATCCGAGAAATCAACTCAAGTTTGATAATATCATTTTGAAATATTATTCTCTTTAATTTATTTGGAAAATTAATTAGACAAGAAGGGGGATTTCATTAGTTCAGTTAGAAGGGGCATGGTACGCGGTAGATATCAGATATCATATCGAAATCGAAAACTTTGGTACCACGGTTTCGTTATTATGATATTTAGTTTGCATTTTAAATCTTTTTAGTACTCGGTATGGTGTTTGATATTTATTTTAAAAAAATATCAAAATATTAAATATCATATTAAATTATCGAATACCGTATCGAAGTATGTAATTATATATTCAATTTATATATATTATTATTATTATAAATTAGAAAATATATAAAATAATATTAGTATAAAATTAATAATTTAAAGGTTAGAACTTTGATTACTATATCTTGAATGAAATATTTTTTTTTGTGTAATTGATTAATGAATGAAATTGCTAATTTTTTTTACATGTGTAAGATGTTAGTATGATATAATTAAAACGTTTTTTAAAAAGTAGAAGTCACAGTTCTTTATTTTATGAATATATATAAGTCGAAGATGAACAAACTATGATCACCAATATACCGTAATGCAAAATATCAAAATTAAATTTTAAAATAGAAAATTATAACGAATTAATTTAATGATAATAACATAATATTTTTAAAAATCGAAAATCAAAATTATCTAACCAAATTTATCAATATTATATCATGTTCACCCCCTCAAACTCTTTCGATATCTAAATTTTTACTATATTAGTCACAATTCAATTCCCACCTAATAATTTTTACTTTATTAGTCACTAAAAGAAATTAGACAAGAAGCAAGTGCCAAGGTAATAGAATCACAGGAAATTATATGCATGTTTCTTGTTGAAAAAGAACATTTTAAGGCAACTAATTTTGTAATCCGAATCATGATAGTGTCAGTATAAAAGAATAATAGGCTAATATATAAACGTTTCTCGAAACTTGCATCAACTTTTATTTTAATATTTTATTTAACATTTGACGTTTGTATTTATTAACACTCTAATTTATCAATACATATAATTTTCACAGTGTATAATGCATCGTTAATGAATTTCATTAACTATAATAGGAGAATAGTAAATGTGTGATTTTTTCATTTACTTTTAAGATATTCAATATTATCGTATGCCAAAAATAAATTGATTAGATTGAGAAAATTTAGATAAATCACATTTATTATGTTAAATGTCGGGAATTTTAATATAGATCTTGTACGTGTCATTAATATCTCATCATAAAGTTAAACAAAACTGGGTAAAAATGACGCGAGTTGATCAATTTTTTTTTCAATAATTGATTTTTAGTAATGTTTTAAATATAACTAAAGTAATAGCAAATTTTCAGTTAATAAGATTTTGTTTCTCTTATCGCCTTCATTTTAAAGCAATAGGGACTCGCTTCAAGCTCCAGTATTTTATCCCGGAGTTTGCTGCAACACAAAGTCCTAAAAAAATTCATGGTCACAAACTTTGTCCTAGTTCTGCTGACAAAATAATTTTGTCAATTTTAAGATAAGACGTATTTAGATATGAATATTATCTGAATAGTTCAGAATCAATATACTTTTCGCTGATATCAAAATTTAACATCGAGATCATACTTAGAAGTAATATTAAAATTAAAAACATAAGACACTTGGGGAAAATAACATTGAAATCATATTTATGTCCACTTTCACATTCTCGCTTTTGTTTTTTCCTGATGACTTTACGTGATATTTAAATAAAGTCGAGTAGTTTTTTAATTAAAAAAATTAGTGACTTACTTGGCATTTAGTATTTAGATAATGCTTTGGGTACTGTATAATAAAATTCGAATTATTATCCAGAACAATACACATGTTTTTCATTGTAAAAATATTTTATTTTACTCTTTCTTTTGTTGTTTTAATCACACTTTAACCTTATTAAAAATTGGTGCGAACTTAATAAAATACAGTGTTGACTCAATAAACTATGACGCTGACTATTTATTGATATTTTTTCCTTACATCATTAGCCATCACACCGCACGTCCGCATTATCTCAATCCGTAATATTTGTTGGGGTTGAATCCATGTCTATCATGAGCGATCCCTCGCCGATATAATTTCAAACACTAATCAAATTTAGTAAGTTTAAAAACAAATAAATAATAAAGATCACATAGATAGATTAGAAGGCACGAAATCAGATTTGCCTAGAATACCTATATTTTAATTCGTTACTTGAAAATAAAATATTTTGGGAAGCTGATTTCTCACATATGGTCACTTATTAATGGTTAGTATATTATAAAATCACTTTTCTTCTTGATTCTTATTTTTTTAATAAAGAAAGTGATTTTGTGAGATAAGTTGATCAGCGACTATATGAGAAGTTAAGGATAATTCACTTAGAAAGTCGCTTTTTTTTTTTTCTTTTATAACTCAAAAGTCATTCAACTATTGATATTTCACACATAAATTCATATTTTATTCACAGAGTAACTTAACCAATTAGGTGATCTTTTCATTTTTTTTTGCTGATAATAAAATTTTATTTTAAGTCAAATATTTGAGAAAAATAATTGCTCAATTTAACTATTTTATTATCCTTGATCGAAATGACTACCTTACACATAAGCGGCAGCTTTTCTTTCCTTTTTGTTTGAATTATAAAAGAAAAATAAGTGACTTTCTGAGTGAATTAGCTCTTGGGTGAGTGACCATATGAGAACTTTAACTCCCATATGATAAATCAACTCAAGTTTGATAGTATTATTTTGAAATATTATTCTTATTTGTTTGGAAAATTAATTAGACAAGAAGAGGGAATCTTATTAGTTTGGTTGATTGACTACTTGAACTTTCATTTTAATGGGGACGCTTCAATTTTCCACATAGAAATCCCCTTCCTCGTTCTCCCTTCCCTCACCTTGAAATTTGCATCAACTTTTATTTTGATATTTATCTAATGTTTGTACCTATTTTTTTTTCTTTTATCACTTACGAGTCGTGTGAGATGAAAGTCTCATGCATGATTTTAAACGAGAGAAAAAAGTGAGGAAGAATACTCTAATTTACCAGAATATACGATTACCACAATGTAAGCTATATCGTTAATAAGCTTCATTAGTTATAGTAGGAGAGTAGTGAATGTGCGTTTTAAATTTACTTCAAAGACATTCAACATTATCTTACGCTGAAAATGATCTAATTGGATTGAAAAATTAGATAAATCATATTCATTATGTCAAATATTACAAATTGTGATGTAGATCTTCTACACGTCATTAATATCTCATCATCAAGTTAAATAAAACATGTTAAGAACCGGCATGAGTTAAAAACGTAGAGCTCCAAACACCACAACTCTCACCCGAACATCGAAGCCCATCGTCCTTTCTGCCCCTGTTCCCAAAGCCATCAGATCAGAGAGGGAGAGGGAGAAAAGATACAGAGAGAAGATCAAATCAGGTAGAAAATTCCAACTCTTTTCTGTTGAAGCTCTTATGAACACACTTCTTTCTCGATCTGTAAGCTTTTTTTTTTTTTTTTTAATATTTTTTCTTTTTTTTTAATGTTTTGATTGAAGTTCATTTGTATTGCATATATTTACTAGATTCGTTAGGGATTCTTTTCCCGATCCGCTGTTCTAATCAGTCATTAATTGCTAATTTGTTAGTAAAACTTTGTCCAAACTTTTTAAAAAGGTACAAAATGTTCAGTTAAATAACGTCTCCTATTTTTTTCTGTTATCATCTAGGTCATCTGAGTTAATATACGCCGTTTCTTAATTTTTAACCTACTCCAGTACGGATAGAAAGAACTCATTTTCAATACAGGTTAAAAAAAAAAAAAGACTAGTTCACTACCAAAAACCACTAAGATTCAACGGACTTTTTCGGTTGCCAATGATTTTTTTTAAAAAAAAAAAAACTAACAGACTTAAGAAAATTGACGTATTTTCATTGATTATTTTTTTCACAAAAATGCGCAGAAACTATAGAAATAAAATTTTTATTTTTTAAAGAAAATCGAAGAACGTTTGTCCTTTTTTTAAACGAAAATTAACGGACTTCAATTTTTAAAATGTAAAATTGCAGTTGAAAAATATAAATAAAAATATAAAAATTAATATTTTGTATTTAAATGAAATATAAAAAATAGAGTTAGAGGGAAGTTTAAGGGGCTGTATAGTTGCATATGTGTTTGGCCTAGAAGTTTTGAAAAAATAGATTATAGGAATGGAGCAAACGAATGTGGAACAGTCTGAATAAATTAGTTTAGAATTAAGGAGTAAATCATTGATTGATTGATCCTCTTTAAAGTTGTAAATCAACCGAAATGAAATTCAGCTGATGGATTAAGTTTGTATGAGTCGAACCATGTGTGTTAGTGGGCGAGTTTAATTGTCCAAATAATAGCTATTTCTTGTAGCTTCATTGAGCTGGGGCGGGAAAAGGGTTATGTTTTTTCTTCAAATATCTTGCGAATTTAGTTGTTGGTTCCTCTTGAGTAGATCATATATGTCTTTGTTCATGCTCTACTGCTTGCTGTTTCACTATACTTATCTCATATAGTATGTATATACAAAATCAAGTTCCCTTTCACATATTAATTTGAGAAAATCACGAATCCAGCTTATTTAGGATTGAGTCATAGTTGTTGTTATTTTGTTTATTTATATTTTTCACATATTCTCTTCTCAATCATGTTATGTTGTCATCTATCTAGGTTGCAGGTTTTGTTCCTCTGCACCAAATGAGGATAACGTCTCTCAACTGCAGGTAATCCACATCTTAAATGAAACCAGAAATTTATATTTACTGGTTATTTTTGCTTAATTCGCTAGAGAAAATTGTATGCATCAGTTGTTTCTGAAGGCAGTTAGGAGAATCTTGCTAATATTTGACTCTATTGTTTCTTCTTCGTGTGGGCAAGCATGCTTGTTCTCGTCTTTCTCTGCTTTTCTATTGATTGCATATAGTTTTCGTTTTTATGTTTACTTTACTCTTAGATTTATGGATATCGCCTGTTCCTGCCCTTCTTCCCGTTGGTGATCAAGGGGGGTTGGAGTCAGGTTTGTCTTAGTTCCCTATGTTGTATGCTCTGGATATCTTGTATATGGGTGATATTACTGTATTCTACTTCAGGCTTGTCTTGTTGATATGTAACTGTTGGTCTGCTTTTTGTGATCCATGTGCAGTTGTCCGCTCACGTTTTTGATGAGCTTCTTGCTTCCATCATTATTGATGTTGCATCTGTGTGTCACCGTGTAGGGAAACTAGGCCCTGATTGTAATTTAGAAGAAGAGGAGGAAGAACTTCGGTTGTCTGCATAAGCTCGGGCGAGGATAGCTGATCCTAGCAACAGTAGTGAAACAAATGGCAAATACATTGTAGATATATTTGGGCAAACCCATCCTCCTGTCGCAAATGAAATATTTGAATGTATGAATTATGGCCGATCTATCATGGCTGGGAGGTTTGCTCCTCACTTGGAGAAATGCATGGGAAAGCTATATTCTTTCCTATTTCAGTAACCATTCTCAAATTATTTCTCATCAGTTGATCCAAATTATTTTCTGTTAATACTTCTATGCACTTGGCCTCAGGGGAGGAAGGCCCATCTTAAGGCAACAAGAAGTAGCACTGCGCAGAACTGGTATAAATGAGGAAGTTCTGCTTCAACGTACTCTCCTTATTCAAATCCCACCAGCACGAGTTGATTACCAAATGGAAGTTCCGGTGTTTCAGGTCGTGAATACTTGAATGGCTCCTTAGAAGAGTTGTGATATGACCTTGGAGGCAATTCAGTAGGCTGATTCATCTTCAGATGAAGGATTGAACTGAGAAGACTACTTGGGATTCTCCTCTGTTGTTTCATCCTCTGGTTCGTCATACAAAGCAGATGTTACTCACAATATGGTTTGATAATAACTGTATGAAAACATGGGTTTCCCATACAAATGGTTTATAGCGCGTGTTGGCTTTTCATAAGCCAGAGTTTTGGTAGACAAATCTTAACTTATAGCATTGTAAAGGAGACCTCACTGTCTCAACATTCTATTTCGAAGTTAATGCCTTCATTTAGCAGTTCTTTGGTTCTATTTATTCAAGGTAAACGACAACATACCATTTTCACATATGGGGTTCGAAAATGATAGGATGTTAAGCAGAAAATGATAGGTTTCAATGGATCATGGCTTAAAAGAAGTGTTAATATGTAAATTTTCCACTATCATTACAATTAAACTGATCGCTTGACATCGTAAACCAACAAATAGCAATTCTGAGATACTCTTTGCATTTTTCAGTCAGTAAAAGGCCATTTACCAGCAAATGTCACATCATTCTAGTTACTATTGTTCAGTGAATTGTACCTTTATCACTCAGAGTAGAAGCACAGCACATCATTCTAATTTCAATCTGCTTTTGTTAGAACACAAACTCGAGAGTATCTTTTCCGTTAAACACTCTACCAAACAAATTTTTCTCCTAACTTAAATTAAGAAAATTTTAACTAAAATTGTTGGGGTCCTCAATTAAGAAAACCCCTCCAAAAATTGGCGTATGCCACTATTTGCAACGCGCACACGGTATTCTTTAGTAAAAGGCGAAAGAATAGTTCGCTATGTGCTCATTGCGTGGCTGCGTGAGTTTTGTTTCTGCGGAGGAGTAGTTTTATATATTCGTCCCAGCCGCTCTCTTCTTCACCTCCTTCCCGATGTGGTACTTTCTTCTTAATACCATTATGGGCCCTGTAATCTTTTAAGCCGAGTCCAGGACTTTGATGGACCCATATTTTGACTTGAAGATAAGAGAACAATAATGTTTGGCCCATGAACATCGTCCCATTAGTGTGACTCAAAAGTTGCTGTGTGTTCCGTCTAACTTTCTAAATCTGCTTACTTAATACAAGTACTTTTCGAAAAAGTATTGTTGAAGAATAAAAATTTATATCTAATTAATTTTAAAAATATATTTGCATTATTAAACAATAATTTGTGTTTTGCTAAGATTTCAAAAGTATTTTTTTTAGAAGTTAGTTTTTTTAGCTTCTGAAAATAATCTCAGCTACGGCTAAAAAACACGAGTATTTTTTTCTTTAAAACTTGTCCAAACACCTTAATATCTTAAAATAAACACTTTTAACTTTTCAAAAGTTTGATCAAACTGAATTACTCACAAAACATAGAGATAGTTCCTTATTCTTCATTTAAAATAATATGTTTTCTCTACTGCAATTTATACGACAGAATTTCTTTTAAAACGCTGATTTTTGTGATGCTATGGACTTTTGGAGATTTCAAACATGTATTACAATTATGTTATCTACCAGCATTCCAGTTTCCACTATGCACTCTTATCTTGCATTCCTGCGAGAGGCTGTTTTCACAGCTCGAATCCTTGACTTTTTGGTCACATGACAATAACTTTACCGATTACACCAATAGTACCTTGATCAGTTACATCCCCCAATTATCTTTTAAGTTGCGTTTGCAATAAGAACTTAGACCAACTCCAAATTGTTCCGGTGAAAAGTGAAAAAGTACTTACGTAAAACAAATCAATAACAAGATGAGTAGATGACTGTTACCTAAGCTGTCTCTTTGGCTTCACTCCTGAAAAAGGAAATGAAAGAAAAAGGCCAAACAATAGTTTTCTTGCGTGCTGAACAGAAGATCTCTTTTTATGACAAATCACCAAATAAACAATGAAATGCATGTTTAACTATAGAGTTGATGGAAAAAAACATATTCTCCTTTATCACTTTTTTCGTGAATTTCATATTTCAATTATATGTTGTTCTTTTTACCTACCTAAACTATCATTATTTATGTATTAAAACATACGTCGTTGAGTAGCAGATGGCGGACACACTCTATTTTTGTGTAAAAAGGGTGCCAAGTGGCACTCTACGTGGATAATATCTTCACCCGGATAGGTTAAAACACACTTAAAATATCATACTTGGTCAATTCAACAATGATGTGTGTTTGAATATATACTTATAGAGATTGTAATAATTCAGATATGTAATGAAAACACTGAATAGATGAGGTATGAAACTTGCGAAAGTATTATAATTTAAATATATTTTAACATATTCCCTCCTAACTTTATTCAACCCCAAACAACTGTGTTCTGCCAAACTCACAAACCTATCACTATCATAAATAATTTCTTAAATATATATCTAACTCTATATATTCTTATTTTTCGCATATGTAAAGTTGAAATCCTAAAATATTGACTTCCGCCGAACTTGCAACGAACCGACACAAAGTACAATAATATTACTTTATATTTAAAAAGTGAGACACATTCAACAATAGTCAAATTTCACTTTCATCATCCATTAAGATTAGCTCCAAGATGTTCAATTCTTTGGAAGAGTACCCTTACAACTTCCATTGGTACTTCACCAAAGAAAAGCTTCATATTCTTCTTCTTTCAATCATATTTTCCTTGCCAATATTTATCCTAATTACCTTCCTTTGCTTTCGTTTTCTTCACAAAAGAAGTAGTAGTAGTAGTCAACATGATGAAGAATCTGGAGTTCAAACTAGACAAGAACATGTTGGTGGTCTTGATGCCAGGACAATAAGTGCTTTGCCAATTTTCATGTTCAAGTTGTCTTCTTCAAAAAATGATAATTATAATATGGAAAGTGAGTGCTCAATATGTTTGGGATGTTATGAAGATGAAGAAATTGTTAAAGTGATGCCTAAATGTGGACATGGCTTTCATTCCCTTTGCCTTGATAAGTGGCTTGGTAATTGTTCAACTTGTCCCCTTTGTAGATCCTCTGTTGATGTTGATTCTTCCACAACTCTACTTGCCGCCTGTGTTGCTCTAATTGCTGAATGATATATATATATATATATATATATGTATGTATGTCGCCAAGCAAGTGAAGGTTTTTCCGACAATCATCCGTGTTGCTGAAGACATAATTAAGTAAAAATAGTGTTTGAATACGCTCATCGTCAGAAAAGAATTTTGCGTACTTGATTAACAACGATATTGAAGATCATGTAATTAAGTAACATAAAAGCGTACTCATTGTGTCAGGGATATATATTATTATTCATGACTTCATTCAATGTATTTCAACTTGAGGATTCAAGTTATTTATATATGTACTAATATTATTATACATTTTTTATATATGATTGAAAGTAATTTGTATTCTTTAAACAGTTTGATTTGTACGAAATGTCTGTGTGTCTGAATTGGATCTGAGTGTAGGCAAAACTTGTTCCGATCCAGAGCCGTACGTAGGGCTGGGCAAAGAGCCGAGCTAGCTCAGAGCTCAGCTCGCATGTATTTAGCTCGCCTCAATTCAGCTCGGTTTGAAGAAAAGCTCAGTTTGCTTCAGCTCGGTTTCAATTAAATTTTGGTTCGGCTCGGTAAAAGCTCGATGAAGCTCGGCAAATCAAACATAATATATATTCATCGATTTGGTTGTTGTATGATGTGGTTTTGTTTTTTCAATTTTTAAAAAATCTATTGCTATTTCTCTCTTTATATTTCTTCCTATAATTAGAAAAATAAATCTCATTATTAGTCAATTTATAATCCTTTGATATCCTTTTATTATGGTGGGTATAATTTCTTTTGATTATTGAAAAAATGTCTTGAGAAATATAAGTTTTAATTAGGTAAAAAAAATTATAAGAAATATAAAAAAGTCTAGAAAAAAAATTGGCTCAGCTCGGGCTCGGTCAAAATGTAGAAAAGCTCGGTTGAGCTCGGCTCGGCTCGGTATATACTCAACTCGATTGGGCTCGGCTCGGGCTCGGCTCGATGCCCATACTTAGCCGTACGTACAGTGAAATAATGTTAATTGCTTTCAATTTTCCAAAAATAAAAAAGAGTATTTTTACGCTTAGGACTCATTTGGACATGATTTGAAATTAAGTTGATTTGAAGTTGAAATTTTGTTTGAACATGTAATTTGAATTTGTTAAGTTATAATTTTTCGCATAAACATAAAAACCTCACAATTTGCGAAAACTAACAAAACTTTCTCAATTCTTATACAATCTTACAAATGAGCAAATCATAGTTTATAACAAGGTATCAGAATATCCTAAGGCACCACATGAATAAATCATATATCTCCATATTTCTTTTATAAATAAATGCTTGCGATTACACATGTTGTTATATACTTTCAAATACACATAATTTTACAAAGATCTACTGCTCAAAAAAAAAAATCAACAATATTAGTAAGTAACAATTTTTTATTACAATTTTTCACATGTTACAGACAATCTATTCACGTCTCTTATACAAAACTTAAAATAATGAATCTTTTCTTTATATACGAAATATAAATTTATGGGTCAAATTTTTAAAAAATTAAAATCAAATATTGAAATTTTAAATTTCAAACTATGATTTGAAATTAAAATTAATTCACATTTCTAAACAAATACTAATTTTAAATTAAAATTTCACGTTGAAATCTCAAATTCTATTATCAAACGCGTACTTATTTATTTGAATCCCTCGGGTATGGATAATGGGACTTATTGATTCTAGGGAATTTGAATGGGGATAGATTAGGATATGAATTTTTATTTTTAAAAAATGGGCCATTTATGTTGATTTAGATTTTTTTTATTTAAATAAAGCATATAGATAAAAACTTTCATAACGGTAGGGGTAAATATGACCCAATAGTATAATGAAAGTTAAATTTAGTCAATATTCAAAAGTAGAGGGGTAAATTTGACCCTTTTCTCTTGATTTAATTTATATATATGTTTTAAGAAATTATTTTATTAGTGTGTGATTTAACCTATTATAGGAGATTGTGTTGTAATGGCTTGTTATTTTTTAAGTAGGCGTTTGGACATGCGATTTTATCTCATAATTTGAAATCATGCGATGAACTCAACGTTTGGACATGCGATTTCATTTCATGATTTCAGATCATGAGATGAAATCCCAAATTCTCAAAAAAAAACTTGATTTGGGATTCCAAATCATGAGATGAACTTTTTTAAATATAAAATTTGACCCACAAGTTTATATTTTGTAAAAAAAGAAAAAAAAACTCACTATTTTATATTTACCAACCATTTATTTTAGATGTGAATAAAGTTTAGCGTTGGTATTATTACTCTTACCAATTTTTGTTAACCATTTATATTGATATAAGTTTGACAACTACGTGGGAGGAGTAGTACACTACAACTCATGTTAAGTTTTATTTTTTATTGAACTAAAGTTCAATCAATCAATGTTATATTTTCTTTTAGAATGGCTATCTAACACATTGTTATATTTTTTTATAAACTTTTACTTATTTGGTAAAATTGTATGAGAATTGGAGAAATTTTAATAGTTTCGCAACTTATAGAGGTTTTATATTCATAAGAAAAAAGTACAGCTTAAAAATTTCAAATTACAAGTCCAACTAAAACTTCAACTTCATCTCATATAATTTCATATCATAATTTCGTCTTGCATGAACAAACAGACTCTTTTTTCTCGCTAGTTTCACTTATTACAAAGAAATTACATATTCGATATTAATATAAATTATTTAAATATGATGAGTTTGATCTTTATATTTTTACTGTTGAACCTAACATATTTTTGAATTATGAGTTCAAAAGTTAAAACTAATAAATTTTCAGTTGTCCTATATATCTATACTTTATGTCGAGAAAAATTTCATTAAACTAGTAATTATACTTTCCAATTCCATCCGTCACTAGTGGCATATTCTCTCATAGTACTATTAACTTAGGGTCATTTGAATTTTTGTTCTTATTTTATTGTGTTGGTCTTTAATTTATACTGTGTTGGTTTTTAATTTATATTCTCACAATAAATAATTTTTTGTATGATATATAAATTTATATTTTTATATTATAATATTTTATTAATTATATTCTGACATAACTTCAATTTCAAAAAAAAATTATGTCTTACTAGACATAAATTCATAACTAAATGAATTGATTTGAAAGATAAGATGTGCAATTTTATGAATAACTTACTAATACGTGATAATAAGTAAGCAGCAGAAGCGTTTTTTACTCTGTCTCCATCACTTGCATTATTTGAGTTCCTAGCTAGCTCATTGTTTAATGTCTTTACAAGATACTCAAACTTCAAACTGGTAATTAAATGTACCTCAAATTAATCACCTCACATCTCCACATGTTATATATAGGGACGGAGCTAATTAAAGGTAAGAGAGTTTATTCAAATTCTCTTTGAGTAAAATTATATTGTATATATAAATTAAAAATAAATATTTTTTTTTGAGTTTATCAAATATTTATTTTTTTATATTTTTAAATTTTCTTAATGAAAATTCTAATATCATTATCGGAGTGCCATGGTGTGAAAAAACGTTACATTGTAACTGCAGTAAATATTTCTTTACAGTTTTAGTACATATAGTTAAATGTCAATTTTCTTTTTTTTTTAAAAAAAGAATCAAATGACTGATATCATAAAGATAAAAGTTTGAGTGACCATTAACAAAATCAAAAAAGCAAGCAAGAGAAAGATTGAAAGGAACTGCCACATTTCTTGTCTTCCAATCAACTTACAAAGTCAAAATTGGGACGATTTAAAATAAGGCCATGGTCAGGGTCATGCCTCTTTTTATATTTCTGGTGCAATAAGAAAAATATTAGTATATACGTTTAAAAAGATTTAAGGTAGCCAAAAGTCTACAGTAGAGAGTTTCCATCAAGTTTCCAAGCTCTAATTTGGTAGAATCCTATAATGAGTAAAACATGAATAGAAAATTGAAGTTGCACTACCTTAATTGGTACGTAACCTGATGCTATAAAATCGTGACAAAGGGATTTTATTTTTAGCAGAGCAGCAACTAACAAGTTAGTTTTAATTTGCAATTAAAAGATGAAAGCATATGCAATTGCACTCATCGTGTCTGCCTCAGTGGCAGCTCTAATTTTGATTTTGTGTTGTATTTGCAAAAGTGGCCGAAAGAAAAAGAGCCAACCTGTGACCCGGTTTGTGACCCGTGATGTTGAAAAGGGTGAAATTAAACCCAAATACAACACAGCAATGAGAAATGATGGTGGAATGGTTATTTTAGGGGCTGCTCCTGCAACTGTTGCCACGGCCCCTGTTATCACCAGTGCTTACACTGGTGGTGGTAGTGGTGATGGAGGGACAAGTGGTGGGGGATATGGAGGCGGAGGAGGTGGCGGCGGTGGTGAAGGAGGGACGAGTGGTGGGGGATGTGGCGGCGGAGGTGAAGGGGGAACGACTGGTGGGGGATGCGGTGGATGCGGGGGCGGCGGCGGCGGATATGGAGGCTGTGGTTAATAAGGATATGTTGTAATTTGTAAATAATTCTATAACATTGAAAATTTGAGTTATATAATCTGATATTATTATAAAAAATTATATGATCACTGCTATTTATATATACTTCTTAACAATCTTAATGCATAGTTAAAAGTTAAAACTCAAAAAAGAAAAAATACCGAGCTAACTTCAAAATGCAGTTAGTTATACTATGATGGGTCTTTTGGTAGCTTTGGTTGGAATTATATGAATATGATAATATAAGGATCAGAAATTTTATATAAACCTTAGTTATGAAAATTATTCATGTATTACCTATTTTATCTTCAATTTTAAGTAAAATAATACATAATTTTTTTATAATTTATATTAATGATTCGGGTTTCTAAATTACAAATCAAACATCATATTACTTTTATATATATATAAATAACTTTTTTTCTAATAAGCTACAAAATATGATATTATCTATGTAAAATTTAATACCGGCATAACTCATCTTCGAACCAGCTACCAAACAACATGGGTTTATTCACATTCACTATTTTCGAACCAGCTACCAAACAACACGGGTTTATTCACATTCACTCTCTACGCCTTGGACGTCTCTCATTTTGCACCTAAAAGAGATGTACAAAGAGTACTATCATGCCCAAGAATTCATGCTGAAATATTTTGTTATCTATTTGATTTTTCCCCCTTATTTCCAATTTCTTATTCAGTAGATTTTGATCGCTTCTTTAAGATTGGACGTGGATGAATTTGGTAAAGATATTTGAGCAAAGTTCGAATAATTTTTATATTATAAAAATATTTTAATAAAATAAAATAAAAAATTGAGCGACAATTTTATGAAATCAACTCATGCATCTACTAGTAAGTCATTGAATTAAGCAAGAGAAAAAGATTCAAACAAACTGTCACATATCTTTTCTTCTGCTCAACTACAATATCACAATTGTGAAAATCGACTTAAATAAAGTCTTGGTCTTAGCAAATTAAATAAAATAGCTTATCCCTCTCTTTTATATTTTCTGCTGCAGTAATAAAATATAAATATATACTTTCAAAAAATTAAGGTTGCCAAAAGTCGTTTCCAAACTTAAATCTTTTAGTATTACTCGTTCAACAAGCTTCTATAGAAAATTAAAGTTGCACCGCCTTGTTACCAATCTGATGCTATAAAAAGCATGACAATAAAGAGTTTTTAGCACTTAATAACCTATTTAGGCCAAAAACTCCATCGAGTTCCTTTAAAATTTTTATTGTGCTTCAGGACCTTAAGAAGTTGTCAAAATTAGAAGATGAAAGCATATGTTATTGCACTCATAGCATGTGGCTGCGTAGCAGCTATAGTTTTGGTTTGGTATTGTAGTGGCCGAAGGGAAAAGATTCGTCAGCTGCCTGCGAATAAAGTACCCGTTCCTGCTGAAAAGGCTGCTGCTGTTACGAGTACTAGTGCTAGCCGTGACTGGGGGATCAGGGGTTGGAGTGGTGGAAGGACGAGCTTTTGGGGTGGTGGTACAGCTGCTGGCTTGGGCGGCAGAGGTGGAATTTGAGGAGATGAAAAAGAGTTTAAACTGTCTTTGATCTTTTTCTGTTTTCTACTGTGGTTAGCTACTTTTTTAATGTAACATAAAGAATGTTGTAAATAATTTGGTGTGGAAGTCCTTTATACCATCAGTATTGTAAATATTATTTTGTTATTTCAGTACATGGAGTTCAAATTCGAACAATAAGACTCACTCTTATAAGAATACATTTATATCAGTTAAATAGGGACCAGACTTCATATCAATATGTGCAATATAAAAAGCAATTTATAATTTCAAACTAGATCAGGTCAGGAAATGACCGTGTCCTAAAAAGGGCCATTCTGTCTATATCAGGCCAGCTAAAGGAGCAAATTTATATCATTCACAAAGTTTAAGGCCAAAATCGATCAATTTTCCTCCTCTACATACTCGCGCCAGAACAAATTTAAATTATGATCATGGCGAACACGGTTATCCGATATTTGTGTTGATGAGAATTAGTAGGTATTATTTGAAGTGTTTAAGCTGACTCGAGCTCCACTACTGTTATTTAAAAAAAAATTGCAAGATCCACTAATTTTCGCATATCGAAAATTTCCATTCAGTTGTTTCATGTTCTCAGGTACTTGTTTCCCCTTTTGCTTTAATTCCTTTTGAAGTAGTCCTTCGCTCAATTTATGTATGACTTCGATGTTTCCATATTAAATGAACAATTTGTCAATATCATAGTTATCACCTTAATTCCTAATTCAAAGAAACTGCCACATTTCTTCTTTTTCAGTCAACTGAAATGTCACAATTGTGACTGCTGAAATGTAGTCTGGGTCTAAGCTGTTGAGTAAGTAGTGTTAGTTACAATAGTTAGTTAGCAGTTAGTTTAGTTAGTTAGAAGTTTGTTGTAGTTAGTTAGAAGTTAGTTAGAGGGTTAGTTTAGTAATTGTGGCTAGGCAATATTAGTCTATATATATTGTTAGTTAGTAGAGTTAGTTTTAGTTTTTCAGTTTTTCAGCCTTCTTCATCTATTACGTTTGTTGCTTTGTTAAGCCTCATCAATGGTGATGTAATTTCTTCAATGGAGGAGTAAAAATCACTGCTATTAGCAGTGTTTCAACATGGTATCAGAGCCAATGCTCAGTAATCCTAATCAAGCAAACATATATTTTTTCATGGAGGTTGTAGATCAGGCCCTAACTTTCATCTACAGTTTTTTTTTAGATCTGGAAATCTGCAAATTTTTGGGCTGATTTTTCCTTCACTGTTTTCAGTTCCTTTCTCATTGTTTCTTCCCTTCTTCGATCAATATACTTCAGTGTCCATTTCTGAAGTTCACTGGAATTAATCACTGGAATTAAATCCAGTTCCTCATTCATTCTCTCCCTGTGTTGTTTCCCTGGTCTCTGCATCCATGGAGTGTACTCCAGAAGGAAGTCGAGCTGAATCAGTAGTAGATGCCAACAGTGCATTGTATGTGCATCCATCAGAGAATGCTGGTTCTTCCATAACTCCCACTGTGTTTGATGGATCTGGTTATAGATCATGGAGAAGAAGTGTCCTGCGAGCCCTTTCTGTGAAGAATAAAGCAGGGTTCATCAATGGGACAATCATCAAACCAGCCATGACCTCACCAGCTTTTGCTCAGTGGGTAAGGTGTGATGACATGGTCACCTGCTGGATCCTAAACTCCTTATCAAAGGATCTAAGTGACAGCTTACAGTATGTAAGCAATGCGAAGGAATTATGGGATGAATTGGAAGAGAGATATGATCAAACAAATGGTGCGAAGTTGTATCAACTCCAACAGGAAATTAGTGATCTCTCACAAGGCAACTTAGATATCACTGGATACTACACAAGCACTAGGAAACTATGGGAGGAAATGAGTGCTATAGACACCAGTGTGCAATGTGGATGTGTGTGCACCTGTGGTGGGAAGAACAAGATGCAGAAGGCAGATCAAGACAGGAAGCTCATACAATTTCTAATGGGCCTTAATGATGTCTATACTGTAGTCAGAGGGAATATTTTGATGATGAATCCTCTGCCAAGCATGGCCCAGGCATTTTCCATTTTAGTGCAAGAGGAAAAACAAAGGGAGGTTAAGCCACATAATAGACTCTCTTTGGAAACCACCTCATTAACTGCTTCTGCAGGACATAATAGTGGAGTTAAATATCCTATTGCAGGCACTCATCAAAACTACAAGCATCAAAATGCAGGTAATTTCAAAACACATTATGTTCAGAAAAATGGTGGTAAGAACATGTACAAACCTGGTAACCAACACAGGTCCAATCTCTTCTGTGATTACTGCAAGAAGACAGGTCATACTGAGGATAAGTGCTACAGAATATATGGTTTTCCACAAGATTTTAGATTCACCAAAGGCAAAAATTCTGGCTCAGCAGCAGCTGTCACCACAACTGTGCCATACAACAGTGAAGACACACAGACCAATTTCTGTCACAAGAACAATGAGTATGATCTTGGCTTGCTGAGAGATCAATATGGTAAATTGATGAGAGTCCTAGGTAATATCCAAGTGAAAGAACACAAGTCACCAGCTGATGCAGATGCAGATGGCATGTTCAGTGGACAGGCTATGGCAACTCTAGCAGGTATTATAGCATGTCACTCTTCTATAAATGAAATTGATGAACTGTCCTGTAAGTGTGCAAACTTGTCTGATACCTCATGGATCATAGACTCAGGAGCCACAAATCACATGACATTCAATAGAAACCTGTTAACCAATACTAGAATCCTAACCTATCCCTTCCTGGTCACATTGCCAAATGGCTACAAAGTTAGAGTAACTGAGATTGGAGAAGTGCATCTGAGCCCAGCTTTAACTTTGCAAAGAGTACTATTTGTACCTAGTTTCAAGTTCAACTTACTCTCTGTCCATTGTTTAGCCACACAACTTCAAGGTGTTGTCATTTTTAATAGTGTTGCTTGTCTCATGCAGGGCCCTTCACTGAAGAGCCCTCTGGAAATTGGTAGAACAAGGAATGGCTTATACTACATTTGTCAAAACTGCCACAACACTTCAAGACCTCAGAACATAGCATTTGCATGTGCTGATTCTCTGTCCAGTCATTTTTCTTTTCCTGTTGTAAATGATCAAGTCTGTAATTCATCCTCCTTATCACTTGTAAGATCCAATCATTCAAGTCATAAAACAGCTTGTGATATAAATACATTCTTGTCTTCTGAATCTTTCTCTGCATTGTCTAATTCTGTTTCACCTGCTTCTGCTATGTGCACTGATCATTCTCATAACATGCTTATTTCTCATGAAAGCAATGTAGATTACTTATGGCACACAAGATTAGGCCATATACCTTTTAGCAAAATGAAGGATATTACTACTATACCAGTACTTTTTGCTCCCAGACAACCCTTTTCATGCACCATTTGCCCAATGGCTAGACAGACAAGACTCCCTTTTCCATCAAAATCTACCTCTCAATCAACCACAGTCTTACATTTGCTCCACATTGACATATGGGGACCATACCACACACCAACACATGAGAACCATAGATACTTTCTTACTGTTGTGGATGATTTTAGTAGATCAACTTGGACTCAGTTACTTAGCTGCAAGAGCAATGCCTTACCAGCCATTAAAAGTTTGGTTTCTCTGCTGGAAAACCAGTTTAACACAAAAGTGAAGTGTGTTAGAACTGATAATGGATTAGAATTCATCAATAAAGAAACATCTGATTTCTTACAATCCAAGGGAATTCTGCACCAAAGAACATGCCCTTATACACCACAACAAAATGGTGTAGTTGAAAGGAAACACAAGCACTTACTTGAAACTGCAAGGGCATTGCTGTATCACTCCAAGCTACCAATGAGATATTGGGGTGAATGCATCCTAACTTCTACTTATATGATTAACAGAATACCTTCCACTTCAACACATGGTGTTACTCCTTTTGAAAAGCTGTACCAAAAACACCCAACATACTCCCATTTGAGATCTTTTGGCTGCCTCTGCTTTCCCACAAATGTCAGACCCCACAAAGACAAACTTGAACCAAGATCAACACCACATATATTTGTAGGATATCCTTTTAACACAAAGGGTTATAAGGTCCTGAACTTGTGTACTAAGAAAATTTACATTTGCAGAGATGTTTCTTTTTATGAGAATGTGTATCCTTTTGCATTGACATTTCCTGATGTTACTTTCAATTCTGTACTAAAACTGCTTCACCATACTCCTAACACATTGAATCTTACTAATAGTACTCCTAACAATGCTTATAGTCTGGGTGATGATGCACATTCTTCAGCTCTTCCTATCAGAACCACAAACTCCTTGCCTGAACACATTCCTAACACCTTACCAAATGCTTCAGCTGAGCCATCTGTCCCTTTACCAAATGTTACCTCTACAAACCACAACATTAATCAGCATACTCATCCTGAACTTAGGAGGTCTAATAGAACACACACTTTACCAACCTACTTAAAGGATTATGCATTTAATCTACCTAATTTTCAGTCACCTTCTACTTCTAATCTCATGCCTGTTACACAAGATACCTCTACCTCTCTTGTTTCTGTCATTCCTGAGGTTCAGCAACAAGCACATTTATGTGGTCATGAACCATTTTCATATGAAGAAGCTATCTTGTATCCTGAATGGCAAACAGCTATGGACCTTGAGTTTGAAGCTCTCCATGCAAATAACACCTGGGATCTTGTAGTTCTTCCACCAGGGAAGAAAACCATTGGGTGCAAGTGGGTGTATAAAATCAAACACAAAGCAGATGGGACTGTGGAAAGGTACAAGGCAAGGCTAGTAGTGAAAGGATACACACAGCAGGCTGGAGTTGACTATACTGAGACTTTTTCACCAGTTGTAAAAATGACAACCATCAGGATCTTGATTGGATTGGCAGTTAAGAGCAATTGGATTTTGTATCAATTGGATGTAAATAATGCCTTCCTCCATGGAGACTTACATGAAGAGGTGTATATGGCTCTTCCTCAAGGTCTAATGGTACAGGATGATAGAACAGTTTGCAAATTAAACAAATCCTTGTATGGTTTGAAGCAGGCAAGTAGACAATGGTATGAGAAGTTGGCAACATCATTATTTTCCAGAGGATACTCCCACTCCACTGGTGATTATTCCTTATTCTTCAGGAAAGCTGGTACTTCCCTGGTCTTTGTTGCTGTGTATGTTGATGATATAATTGTGACAGGAACAGATCAGGTTGAGATTAATTCTTTGAAGCTTTTCTTGCATACTCAGTTTAAGATCAAAGATTTAGGAAGACTTCATTATTTCTTAGGAATGGAAATCAATTACAGAGCCAATGGAGTTCTTATTTCACAAAAGAAGTTTGCTGCTGATCTAGTGAAAGACTTTGACTGCTCTACTTACAGTGCTACAGCTTGTCCTCTTGATCCTACCATTAAACTGAGGGCTGTTGATGGACAGTTACTTGAAGATCCAACATATTACAGGAAATTGGTTGGGAAGCTGAATTTTCTCACACATACAAGGATTGACATAGCATATAGTGTACAACACTTGAGCCAGTTTTTACAAGCTCCTAGGGACTCCCATCTAAAGGCAGCTACACATGTGCTTAGGTACCTTAAAGGAAGTCTGGATCATGGGATATTTTTATCCAATAGCCCTGGTTGCAGCATCACTGCTCACTGTGATCCAGATTGGGCTGCCTGCCCAGACTCTAGGAGATCAGTGAGTGGCTACATTGTCTTCTTAGGGGACAGTCCCATTGCCTGGAAATCCAAGAAACAATCCACAGTATCACTGTCTTCAGCAGAAGCAGAATACAGGTCAATGCGAATGGTAGTTGGGGAATTAGTCTGGATTCATAGGCTGGTGATGGAATTGGTTGATGAATGCTCTCTGCCAATCAGTGTTTTTTGCGACAGTCAAGCAGCCATTCACATTGCGAAAAATCCAGTTTTTCATGAGCGTACCAAGCATATAGAAGTGGATTGTCACTTTGTACGAGATAAACTTCAAGAAGGCCTCATCATACTTCATCATATCCCTACCACTGGGCAGTTAGCAGACATATTAACAAAAGCTCTGTCGGGTCCAAGTCACTCTAACATTTTTGGCAAGTTGTCGCCACCTCCAACTTGAGGGGGGCTGTTGAGTAAGTAGTGTTAGTTACAATAGTTAGTTAGCAGTTAGTTTAGTTAGTTAGAAGTTTGTTGTAGTTAGTTAGAAGTTAGTTAGAGGGTTAGTTTAGTAATTGTGGCTAGGCAATATTAGTCTATATATATTGTTAGTTAGTAGAGTTAGTTTTAGTTTTTCAGTTTTTCAGCCTTCTTCATCTATTACGTTTGTTGCTTTGTTAAGCCTCATCAATGGTGATGTAATTTCTTCAATGGAGGAGTAAAAATCACTGCTATTAGCAGTGTTTCAACATAAGCAAATAAAATAGCTTACTCGTGTAATTCTCTGTGTAGTGTAGACTGCAATGCAATAAGAAAATATAAATATATACTTTTAAAAATTTTAAGGTTGCCAAATGTCGTCCATTGTAGAGAATTCCCATCTAGTTTCTAACTCATATCTTGTATTACTTGTTGAACAAGCTTCAATAGAAGATTGAAGTTGCACCGCCTTGGTTACGTAAGCTGATGCTATTAAAACTTAAGAAGGATGAGAAAGAGTTTTCAGCTGAGTACCAATTATTAATTAACAAATTCACAGTTACAAGATCAAGAAAGCATATCCAAATTTTGATATGTGCTGTGTTTATAAAAGTGGCCGAAAGAAAAAGAGCCACCCTGTGAGTAGTCGGAATAGAGTGACTGGTGGTGCTTCCCTTCCTCCTCCTCCGCATTTACAAGCTAACCGTGTTGCTGAAAAGGGAGAAATTACACGTAAGAATATGGAAACGAAAGATGGTGGAATGGTTGTTCTAGGGGTTGCTGCTGCAATACTTGCCTCGGCCCCTGTTAACACTAGTACTGCTTACAGTAGTGGTGGTGGATTGTCGAGCAGTTTGGGTGGAGATGGTGGCTGCGGTGGTGGAGGAGGCGGTGGATGTTGAGGTTGTGAAGGTTAATTAAGAACAGAAGAAATTACTATCTTCTACTGTGGCTAGCTACTTTTAATGTAACATAAGGATATGTTGTAATTAATTGTGTCTACGTAACATGATCAGGATGGAGAAATGAGTTTAAGTTATAACATGGTGTGAAAGGTAGGGGTGGGTAATATTTGTACACACATTACTTCTACTGATCTCATTTGCAAGATTTTATTAGGTATGTTGATTTATTGTTGTTTGTACATCGATAGTGTGAAAGTTTGTTGCACCATAAATATTGTAAATACTTTCTTGCAATTTCAGTGCAGAGTTAAAACTCGAACAAAATAGCCATTAATACAATATTTTGGTAATCTATCACTAATCCATAACAAAGAATTTTATTGTTTAGCCATAGAATTTATCCGTTGTTAATTCCTGTTTTTTAACAGTGATTTATATTTCATCGGTTCTGACTTCTGAAGCTGAAGCTATGGGATGAGTTGATTTTCAAGCTTTCAGCTGTGAGCTTAATTTTTCCAAAAATTCTCTGCATTAATGCATCCAAAGAAATGTAGTTTGCATCTTCTATGATTTGGTGGCATATTTAACAGTTTTGATTTATGGAACTAAGCAAGAGAAAGATTCAAAGAAACTGTCATATTTCTTCTTTTTCACTCTACTAGTTACATTAATGTCACAATCGTGACGGTTTAAGATAAGGTGTTGGTCCACCGTCACGCAAATAATATACATATATATATATATAGACACACACTTTTTAAAAGGTTTTAAGGTTGCCAAAAGTCTACTGTAGAGAATTTCTATACTATATATCTAGTTCCCAACAAACTTGTAGAGAACATTGGTTACCCAATATATATGTGCTGCTATAAAAGCATGAGAAAAAGTTTTCAGCTGAGAACCAAAATTAAGAAGTTATCACAAGATGAAACCATGTAATATATGATCTTGTAATGAAAATTATAGTTGCATATCGGTCGGTTCGGTTTGGTTTTGAAAGTTATCGATTTGTAGACATGCTAAACCATTAAAGAACCGTTATGATATCGGTTTATCGGTTATTGATCGTTATCTGTTCGGTTATCGGGTTAACCGATAAGATCTCACATGAAAAATCTATAAGTCATAAGCATGTTTAGCTAGAAAAAAGTGAGTGAAAAGAGAAAAAGCATGCAGAACTAGCTCAACTAAAATAGTCAACTTTAATTTAAATTAAAACACCATCCCCTTCACTTTTCATCGACCCTCGTTTCATCTTCTTTTTTGGATACTTCATACATTGAAGGCTAAAATTATAATTTAATAAATTATTATCGGGTTATCGGTTAACCCGTTAAAAAGAAGTGGTCAAACCGATAGCCGAACAAATAACCCAATAACTTGGGATAGTCTCCACATGTGTCATATTTTAATTCCATTAAAAGGCGAGGCATCTTTAACTTAGAAGATTAATGTTAAAAACAATTGGGTTCAATCGATGGAAGAAGGGATATTTTTTAACCTGAAGATTAAAATTAAGGGCAATTGGGGTAAATCGATGGAAGGAGGGATATTTTTAACCCGAAGATTGATGTTAAGGGTAATTGGGGTCCAATAAATGAAAGAAGTGACATTTTTAACTCGAAAATTAATACTAAAGACAATTCGGTCCAATAGATAAAATTAAGGGGACAAATTTAAGCCATTTCGAATACTCGTGGGATATTTTTGATCCCTTTTTTAAATAAATATACCTCTATTTTAAATTAAAAAAATTATTACATGCATTGTATATAGATTTTAAATTTTTTTGTTCTCTTTCATTCTCAATTGTGTAAACTTTTTAATCTTTGTTGTTATAACTAAAAATATTACTTATGATATGAACAAATTATTCTAATTACTTTTCTATTTTGTGTTGTTATTATTAAAATTACTGATACAACAAATTATTCTAATTAATATTTTACTATATGGTTAATTATTTCAATATTATATATCCTTGAAAAACTATTTTACTTCATAAATAAGATCTATTTGTTCTATAAATAAGTTCATAATATAGATTAAAAAGAGAAAAAATTAATTATAATATTAGAAAAAGTAAAAAAGCGATAAAAGTTGATAATTTATAGAATAAAATAGGTATTAATTAACTGGTCGAGTGACCTTGTGAGTTATATATGCATACCAAATAACTTTTATGATACAAATAAAAAAAAAAAAACTTATTGAGTAATGGACTTATCAATAAAACTCACTCTTATATAAGAAAATATAATTACATCAACAAAATAAGGATCAGATCAGACCATCTATCAATATGTGCAATACAAAAAACAACAGATTCAAACTAGATAATCAGGGGATAAAGGACAGTGTGTAGTGTCAAGTAAAATTACATTTTATACATTATAATTGTAGTGTAAAAATCTTACCAAACTGTTATGTTGAGCATTGTGGATGAGGATGAAAATACTAAAGACTTTTTGTAATACTGATTTCTATGTTATAAAAAATCCTATAATGCAATAAAATAAAAATTAAGTACGATCATCGAATTATGCATCAAAAAGTATTATATAGATATAGAAAGATTCAAAGGATAAGTGTGATATATATTTCTTATAGTTCACTCCACTACGATATATCACAATTAATTGTGTTACATCTTAAATAATATAGTCTTGGCGGGGGGAGGTTGCGAAAAGTCCACTATAAGAGAAATTTCCATCCAGTATGCAAAATTCGCATGTGATGTAATGAAGAACTTAATTGTTCAACAAAATTCTATATAATAATTGAAGTTACAGTGTCTTGGATATCCTATAAAAAGCATGATCACAATAAAGATTTTTTCATCAGAGTACTATATAGCAATTAGAAGATGAAAGCATATGCTATTGTACTGTTAGCATGTGTCGCAGTAGCAGCTGTAGTTTTGGTGTGGTATTTAGGTGGGCGGAAGGAAAAGAGTCGTCAGGTGCCTCGGAATGCTACTGATCCTATTCCTCCCGATGTTGAAAAGGCTGATACTGCGCCTGCGCCTGCTGGTTCTGGCCGTGACTGGGGGATCAGGGGCCTCAAGGGCCTTTGTACAAATCCATTTGGAATTGGTGGATCCGGAGGAGGAGGGATAACCATCTCCTTATCCATTTAGTTAACTAATGAATTTTGGTTTGAACTTCGATGTATATCCTCAGTTTATGTAATGATTTCAACATCCTAGCTACCTTATTGTTAAGTATATGTTGTAAATAATTTGTGTATATGATCGAGTTTGGAGAAATGAATTTAAGTTACATGCATATATCAATTATGTGAAAATCATTTGCACCATAATTAATATCTTTTTTTATAATTTTTTTTTGCTCAGAGAATACAATTATATCACTTAATCAAGGATCAGACTATACCTCCTGGCTCCTATCAATACGTGCAATATGAAAAAGCTAACACATTTCATATATCACACATCTAATAGGTTACATCCTTTCTCATAATATATGTGTTCATGACTTAAATTTCGAGAACGAAAAATTGTCACCAATCTTGATATTGGACACCTTTGGACAATTTTTTGAAAGAATTAATCTAAATGTCTTTCACTAATTATTTAAACTAAAAATAATTGACAGATACACAAATCATGTAGACGGACCAAAGAATAAACTGTGAATCCAGATGTTGTTTGTGTAAAGATCCAAAAAACTTCGGAATCAAAATAGAGGTCATTTTGCTCAAAGGGAATAAGAAAAGGATTTCGTTCGGGCTTGAGATGTGGGCCATAAAAAAAGGTAAGTAGCAGTGTAATATTTGGACAAGATAACAATTCTATGTTATAACTCTTATCTATTTGGTAGATTTAGATCCATTTAATTTTTTGCGGAATGTTTGAATTCTTCTCGTTCTCAGGTGTACGTTTTCCTGAAAATCCTTTTTTGGTACTTTTTAATATATAGACTGTAATATTATTTCAAAAGCTTTAGATTCATCACAATTTATGTAGCAGCATTTTGACTAAACACAAACATTAAAAAATAAAGAAATAATTTTTAAATTTATGATCAAAAATAAATTTTAAATATTTTTGGAATAATAAATGATTTCATTAAGGATAAAAAGAATATTTTAAAGTTTTTACATTTCTAAAATGGTCAATCAACTAGTAATTATATTATTTCAGAGTCAATTTCTTTATTAAAAAAATTAAAATCAAGTAAAAAACTGACTTTCTAATATAATAACTATAATTGAGTTAGCATTTCAGAGATTAAACCGAATAATAAGGATTTAAGGAATATGTTAATGCAATTAAAAGATACTAAAAGAAATTGTTCGTTGAACTGTCAGCGAATTCCTAATTTTTTTAAACCTCTCTCGTTAGCTCACTGATTCATCATCCATTTATCTAAATGTTTGTAAGAAGAAAGCATCATTGTTCTACACAATATCGTTTGGGCTTGAGATGTGAGCCATTTGGGCCACACTATATATCTAAGCTCTTATATATTGTCCATAACAAGGAGGCAATCTAGTAGGTGTTTAATATATGACAAGAAAACAATAACTCTTATCTATTTTTGGGCCATCGAATGTTTGAATTCTTCTGATTCTCATGGTCATCATCATTGTCGTTGTTATTCCCCCGGTTCCATTTTAATTGCTAAAATAAAATTGACAGATACGAATAATAAATTTGACTAATATAATCCTATTAATTTTTTGAAAACATACAATAATAATTCTTTTCACATTTTAAAATGACTTTAAGTGCTAAAAGTAGAATTGAAAAAATATGGTCAATTATCTCTTGAATTTTGAAACGCTATTTATAATATACCAAGCAATTAAAATGGAACGGAGGGAGTAATATATGAGAACGTTTTTGTTTCTTTAGTTTTTCTGTGTGTGTCCCACTTAAGTTGTTCAACTTAATAAATGAACGCGAAGAAAATAGCTGCCAAAAGTCAAGTACGTGTAGAGAATTTCCCTATAAAAGCATGCATTACAGAGAGTGTTGAGCTGAGTACAAGTAATTATCACAACATGAAAGAGGACATCATTATACTGATATTCATACTCCCTCTCATTCCAGTCTTTATTCTATTTTGTGTTGTCTGCTCGAAGGCCTAAAAACCAACAATAAACCAAGCGGACCCTGATAATGATGGTGGTGACGATGTTGATGCGGATGCTGATCGGGGTGGTGCTGGTGGAGATGGTGTCAGTGGCAGCGGAGCTGATGGAGGAGGAGGCGGCTGTGGCGTGGCCAATGTATGTTGAGGTGGAGATTTAAAAGAGATAAAACTGGGTCCTGCTGTGGGGTTAGCTACTTTTACACCTTGTTTGGATGGCTGTTACACATCAGTTTCATAATGTATTGTATTACACTGTATTGTGTTAATAGTATTATATTTATTTGATGAATGCAACATTTGATTAGATTATAACGTTTCCGTGGCTACATAATGTCACATCAAGAAACATTGTATTTAAACTAAAATAATATAATATAATTGGTAACAACCATCCAAACAAGCTGTTAATGTAAAGGATATGTTGTAAAAAATTCTCTGTATCAAGAGATTGGAAAAATGAATTCAACTTGTATTCATGGATTGTATGAAACTTTTATATACCATAGTTTTGTCAATATTTTTTACAACTTCAATGCATAGGGTCAAAACTCAAAAATGTATCTGCAGATTCACTTTAGTACAGAGTATGCATTCACTAAAGTAAATAAATGCCATTATAAGATGCTGAAATATAGCGAATTCCGCCCATGCTTATACCAAATATTCGGTTACATGGTATCAGATAAACAAAGCATGAAAAGGGGGTCATAGCATAGTTCTGATTCTCACAAGTTTGAATTTTCACTTGCAAACACTACACAACAGAATTATCTCTTCCAATGGGAGCTTCAAAGGGTGGCGCATATCCGTATAAAATTGGCCTATATCATCAGCAAACTTACCGCAAAGGTGAATAGCAGTACAATGAAAGAAACCTGAAGCACTATAGCACGTCCTCTGTGTGAGGGCGGAAACTGAAACCCATAGCTAATTTCCTTTGCAACATCATATTGATCACTGGAAAACAATGTTCCCCCAAAACCTGCAGATGTACATTTGATTTCAAGTTTAAACCAGGGCGTTGCTGCTGGTGCCATTTCGTTTGGTGAATCTTTTTCAAGAAAGTACAGCCTATAATAACATATTACACATGTTACCATTTGCAAGTCAAAAGCTAAAGCTAAGAGGAAAAGAAACCCTTACCAACTAGCACAATGGTACTTAGCAAAATTTAACCACTTCAAAAGCCAAGATTTTCTTTGTACCCGAGCATTTGCTTAATCATTTAGTGACCTGTGAAATGCAACCTGCATAGCAAGTACGAAATATTAGTTTTCATCCATATACCGCATCAACCTATCAATATGTGCAATATGTAGAAACAACACATTTCAAGCTAGATCAGATAAAGGACAAATTCAGCCTGCAGGTGTTAAACTCACTGACCAAAGGATTAATTCATGTATTTCTTTCGTAGTTATTTCCTCCCCCCCAAACCCCAGGGGGTTAAGTTTAACTTCCTATGTCAGCATAAATTAAAAGGTTTATCAAGATAACTTTTTGGTGGGAGAAATATATGCTTCTGTTTATTTATTTCGTCACATGAGTGAAAATCCACACTAAATGGTTAGTATAGTCAATTAACATACAGAAGTGGATGTTTTCAGCAGCTCCCTCACAGCCATAGTTGCATAGCAAGAGGCTGGTAGTGTAAAGCTCAGCTTGAGAGCCATCTGGCTCTCCTCAGCATTACCACCACTACTCTGAGATTTCTCTGATTGCATCCCTGCTTCACTGTTAATCTTCTCCTCACGCACTTTTCCTGGAAGCATGTCACCGCCTACAGAGTTTGCTGAAGAGTCAGCAGGAAGTTCCTCACTTCCATTGGCTGGATCCTCCTCTCTGACCTTGCTTTTTACTGACTTGGCAATGACATCAAAATCTGTCTCAGCTAGAGGTATAGTTCCATCAGTGTAACTAACCAAGTCCCTACAAAACAATAACTGCCTTCAAAAAAGATGAAAATTGAAGCTTCTTGGCCAATACAACAATAAGTTACAATCTCATATAGATGGTTTGCATATCAAGGGTGAGGGCGAGAATCAGAATTCTAAAGAGTATATCCAAATAACATTTTTGTAAACTGGCATATATTACTCAGATCAGTCACTAAATCACAATTAAAACTCTGATACAGAGTTAAAGTTTACTGAGATTTAAATTAATTATAAAAAGTGAAGTGCATTTATCCCCGTTGTTCAGCAAATCCAGAGTGGTCCTTGGAAACAGAGGAAAATGTAATTGGTGGAAAAGTATTCCAGTATGAATCTAGTAGCCATTATGGAAGGAAAGAAATGCCAGAGGTTTTGTAGGACAAAGCAGCAGCACACAGAAGATCAACTATTTACCACACTTGGAAAGCGAGAAATTGGAAATTTTTCAGGGAAACTGACATGAACACACGATGTGTTGCAGAACAGATTAAAGAGGAAATCAAGACAAGGTTGGAAGGAATAGTGACTACAAGGAAGGCAAGAAGAAGTACAAATTGGTTACAAACTATAGTAAATAGATGATAGCATAGTGAACTTTGTATGTTTTGAAATTTGACATTTGTTTTGTACTCTTCAATTGTTGGTTCAGGTAATATATTCACAGTCTATTACCAAAAAAAATAATAAAATTAAAAAAAATCAACGTGGTCTCCGAGGATTCACACGTGAATGAACCGACAATTCAAAGTTTGGAGAAAAAGGCATCTTGAGAAGTCTTTTCAGATTCAGGTCCAAACGAACCCTAACACTAGCACAGCCATCAAATCACACAAGATAAGTAACAAGTCCTTAGGCTACTGAACAGAATTCAAGCAAACCTGCAAAGGATGGAACAATGTGACAACGGAGTAAAACTGAAACTAGATATGTGCAACCATGTCTGACCTACCATTCAAAATCCTTCGGCTTTTGAAACACACGTCTGTAAGCTCCGGTCATATTGGTTATGGAGAATTCCCTGCAACAAAGAGGAGGACAAGCCCCAAACAGAGTAGGCATAAGGGAGGGTTTAGATTCAGGAAGTTACATCAGATCATCTATAGTAGCAATTTTAAAGACTGTATAGTACAAAATAATTCTGTTTCCTTCCATAACTTCAGAATTCAGTCCATTCTACAAGTAAATATCGCCTTTTCCACACATGATCTCCTTTTTATTTTTTTTTGTGCAAGAAATTTATTATACAAAAGAAAAATAAGCCCACTGTACAGCAAAGAGAAAAGTAAATCAGATTGCATCAAGGTGGGAGGCATGATTTAGGCATGGTCTTTTAGAGATAACTTTATATATGGTCCTTTACCTCAACAGCACATTTAACAGACTTTCGCAGGAAGTGAGCATCTATTCTTGGTATCACAAGTGTGAGTAGACAGAAGAATGAAGTTCTTTAGAACATGCCTCGCAAGGATTTGATTGGCTATTGCAATTCTTTTCTTAATAGCGGGTCACATGTCAGACGTTCTAGGTAGATGGAATCGCTGATTGGGCTGTACGGATTGGAGTAACAACCGGATTGAAGATTCCCAGGCAAAGATGTGACATTGCTTAGATTTCAGAAGCAAATCATGGTTGGGACAAGGAACTTGATGGATGAAGGACTCTTACCTGTTTCTTGATAGATTGTACCATATACAACCAATGTGACGTGCATTCCAAAAAGAATTTACTTACCAAAGAAAGAAACATCGAGCAACTAATGAAAAAGTGGATCAATTATTCAAGATTAGAGAAATATGGTTTACTCACTTGATCTTATGTGCAGTCTCTGTCAAGCTGATACCATCCTGACCAGTAATGATAGTGAGTTAGAAGGGAACAAAATAAAAGAGAGCAGATATGAATAAAAATATGAACAGCAATGACAGTTATCACAAGTGGACTGGACAAAGTTATTGATAACTTCACAGGCAATCTCTTTAAACCATTCTACTTTCCCATGCACTTCAAAATTTAAACAAGAACTAAATGCACTTCCTGAATTGCAAAACATCATAATATGAACTAGATTATGGTTAGTTAGTTATTCATTGTAGCAGAATGTCAATAATCCTATATGAAGTTATGATTGTCACTTTAGGTATACAGAAAACAATATGAGATAGTGAGCCAAATTTTGTTCGGCTTTGCATGTGTTTTTTGTTAAAGCACTTAAGTCGCAGACTAGAAACTATAACTAAAGTATTGCAGATAACTATTTTCACTCAGGGAAAGAGATTGAAAGGAAAAAGTAATGCAACTTGGCCGCAATTTCTCAGACAAATCTAACAGGCAGATTGATGCTCAGCCAGAGGAACAATCCACAGAGTAAAGGAAAAAGGATGTCAAAGAAACAAGAGCCTGTTAAATAGGAGTCAAGTCCTTGTTCGTAGTTAAATAGGAGTCAAGTCCTTGTTCTTAGCTACAGGTCTATCTTCCTCAGCAATAGAATGCCATGTTACTGCCAAACCCATTTAGTTTCAAGTACCATGTAGTTTCTTTCTTCATAATGGAACAAACACCTCCCATCCCTCACTTGCACTTTTCTTTCAACAATATCCCGCCAAAACACATAAGAAGAACAAGTAGCTATTGGCAAAGTATAAGAAAGTACATCTATCAGCGAGCTCATCACCTTGGATGAAGAAAAAATTACCTTCTGTGCCAAGTCATAGTAAACTTCACCAATGTCATTTGATGGATAAATAACTCTAGACCTGCCATTATAGTATGCCTCACAAACAAAAAGCAAACAATAACTCAAAGAAAATTATAAACATTATATTATCTATCTTACCCAGGCAATGGTAGGAGTACATCATCGATGGTATATGTACCAGATTTAAGGTCTTCTTCGTTTATAGCCTGTCAAACGACAATTATCACTTGACTTAATTAGACAGATGAGAAGTGCTCACAGAAAAAAGAAAAGGTACCAAACAACAACAGCAACAACTACACCTCAATACCAGGCAATGCGAGGAAACTCAATACAGAAGAGCTACCACAAGAGCGAAATTTCTTAATCAATTTAACTTCTCCTTACAGTAACCTCAGCAGGCATGAGTCTGAAGCCACTAGGTGTACTATCTAATATTTAAATTAAAATAGATGCAGTGTTAAACATCAGAAAAGAAACTATTCCCCCCATATCATAAGTAACTGATAATCGACATTCCTGAATATAAAGCAAGCTAACATCATCCATTTCACCATGCAACTGGATAAATGGTGGTCATCCAGGTTACTAAGTTGCATTTGGCATCCTCCCTTTTTTTAAGTACATAGGGATTTAGCAGGCATCATGCCGGTAGAAAATATGGAGAACTTCTAGTACATTTTTATTTCAATTTTATTTTGTATAACGTTGGCGTAAGATGAATTTAAATGGCGAAAAATGTCCAGTGAGGATTCACATAGCCTACCCCAACTTGCGTGGGACTGAGACATAGTTAGTTGTTGCATAGGGATTTAGCAGCAGGGTCTCTTAAAGAGTCAAATGGTAGTACACCACTAACCATCCATGCAAGTAAATGGGCCAGTGCAAACCTTAAGCTGCTAATATTTTAACCGGTCCTTGCCCTTTTAGAATGTTTCCAAAATTTTGCCCTGCCCTGCTCCATTTGTACTCTTTATTTTACATTATACAGTATTTCATTTATTTAATTTTTTATTTTTTATTTATTTTTCATTTGAACTTTATATATATACATATAAAATCAGAAGTATCAAGTTTATATAATATAATTCATTCATCTTGAATAAAAATGTATTATGCACGTTAGTTGGAATTTATTTTTTACTGATGAGTTGTTCTACCCTTCGTATTATTGTGTTGGATCTTTATAATCGATTTGATCTTTGCATATAGTACTTATCAATATGTAAATTCACTTTTGAGTTACTTAAACCATCAGTGCACTAGCATAGATGGAACAATAAATTACATGCCAGAAGAGAAAACACTTAGTTATCAAAAGGAGCAAAAAGAAATTAAATATGGTATAACAAGCTATAAATAACCAATGTTGTTTAGGTCAAGACTACCTCTCATATTTTAATATTTTGGCACAAAGCTAATATCTGTTCTTGCCCAAGATACCCAAACTTACAGTTGCTTCAATTTTTTCTTGCTAAAATCAGACCTGCTACCTGCCTGCCCCGCTAATTATTTTCATAAAAGCCCTATCCCCACCCTAACCCATTGCCATCCCTACACTTTAAAGCACCCTGTAATTCTTAACCCTAATGGTAACTTTACCCATTAAATGAAAAATCATAGTGATATAGACTGTGTATCCCTTTGGTTATTTCATTTGATCATCATATTCTATACAACATACTGTCAGGGAGGAACTTCTGTACAAAATGCAGGCTTGTTTTGGGTTTTATCAAGCTGGAGACCAGGAGAGTGAGCTAGGGAGTCAAAAGGCCCTTTTCTATATCTTATTAGGGGTTCTTGTCACTATGTCCTCTGAATATGAAATGAGAAGCTACGCGTAGCGATGGAGGGAATACATAAGAACCCATCTGTCATGCAATATTTCTCATATAAACTCTTCCCTTAGAAATTTAAGGAGCAGCTTTTGTGCTTAGATAACCTTGACTGGTATATTTCTTTCTTCAGGAAGATCAATCTCTGAGGTCTCATCCAGATTGCTATAATCATCCAAGTTACTGTCATTCATGTCTTCACATTCAGCAACAAAAGTTTCTTTCTCTTTATGCTGTTCTTTTGAATACACCAAATCTCCCAACACAACTTGGTCAAACCCTATGATATGGGGGCAATGAAAATGGAAGAGAATCAGTGGTACACTCAAGTACCAATAAGTACATTCCGATCAACATATATACATAAGAAAAAATAGTTAACCGAAGTTGAATAACACAAACCATGCTTTTGCACTCTCATGCTTGCTGCATGGTTCCAAAGATAACTTTGATAGCTGTGTACATACCTAAAAAGGAGAAAATCTGTATCATTATAAAAGCTCAAACTTGAAAAGTTATGCATGATCCTTTTCTGTACTCCCAACCCCTTTAAGCCCCTTAAATCTCATGATCAGTTGATGTTTATTGCTTTACACTCTTGGAAACAGATAAGAAGCTGTAGAGTTTTATGAATCTGGATAGCTTTTCAATACTAGAATACTTCACATTCTATAACTCTGCAATTATGGTTTAGAATCGGCCCAATAGTTCACAGTATTTACCTTATGGCCCATTGAGTTATCTTTGAACTGTACGGTCAGAGCTTTGATACATAAACAGAAAAGTGTGAAGGACTTTAAGATCATACTAGAGAAGTCAGGCACTATGAAGGACATTCCAAGAATTTCCATACAAATAATTTAAGAAGGGTTCTTCCTGACATGTTCATCAAGCATATTTTTCGGACGACACCCTTGTGGAGGTATAACTAGAAGGATCTACCAAATCAAAGGCACTAATAAACAAGCCCCACATATACACTAAATTTGTTTGAGGAAGAGAATGCAAGAGGAAAAAGTGATCCTAAGTTTGATTATCTTTTCTTTTCTTTCCTTTTGAAAATGGTAACATTGTCTTCATCAGCATTATGGAAATGCTGGAAACCATATTACAGGGAAGGACGGCCACCACCAGAAATAAAGAAAAACTTGATTCTTCTCACAAGGTTTAAACTAAATTTCTAAGAAGTCTAGTAAAGATAAGTTGTGATTATCTTTGATTAACTTTCTATTGGATTTACTTTTCTGAGTTAGACGAAGAGAGATTTCGAAAATGGGAACACAAAAGAGAAACAACTACATTAGACTATTCATGTCTTTTTCCTGCTCACATGTTTTCTTTTTTCTTTTTCTTTTTTTTTCTTGGTGGGGAGAGGGGTGTGAGGGCTGTGCAAAAGCTTAGGGACGAGCAATCTTTTCTTGATGAAGTTGCCTATGGTGTCACCCAAGTGCTACTACCTAGTATGGACAAATTCAAGAAATATTAACAGCTTCAGCAGTAAGAAAGAAGCTTTGACATGATACTAAAACTAGTTCAACAAAACCGAGGAGCAGGCACTGGCCCTACTATTGCTAGAATTGATAACAGATAACATAGCGTGCTACGAAGACACCTTGATCAGAGAGCCCAGGAAAAGGATTATCTTAATGCAGATCTCAGATGGATAAAACGTGTTCATTAACTCAAAGACTCAAGCGAAGTGACTAGGAAGAATGACTTGCATGCATTTTCACTTTCTTGTTTCACCTTTCAATCACTAAATTTCAGATAAATCTGTTAAAGCATAAGAAGAGATAGTAAATCCTGCTATGAATGCCACTTACATCATCCGGAGAGTCCTGGGTATGGCCTTCAGAGCTTGTAGATAGTTTCCAGGAGATTTTTTCAGGCACTGCAACTTTATAATGTTGACAGGAAATGTCAATTTAAAACATAAAAACACAATCTCATATCACAAATATTGCTTAATTATAAAATTTTGGAACAAAAATATTAGATGCTCTATCCAAGAGAAAGTCAATTACTTTGGGAAGTCGAGGACAGCACAAATAATGCAAAGTAGAATGTCAAAAAAGCAAAAAAACAAATTTATAAATAAGGGAAACTTAAATTATTGCAATTCATTAAATGGTGACTCTCATGATGATCAAAATATTCGCTTGTAGGCAGAGGCGGATCTAGGATCCGATGACTACAGGTGCCTCCATTACTAAAATACCATGTTTTCCTGAGAGACAAAAATAGGCGGATGTCATCAGTATTATTCCGCCAAGGTAACTAATGGACACTATCGGAAAACCAACGAAATTATTTTTTAATTTTTTCTAATGAACCAGACGGAACCAACAGACGTCCATTGGTTAATTTTGCGCAAAGATTATAATTTTTTTCTAAAACCTTTTTTATTAAATTTAACTAACCGATGGAGGTTATCGAAAAAATCCAAGGAAGCCCATCGATTTTTTTTCCAAGATGATAATTTCCAATAAATAATTATCCGTCGATTTTCTCCCTCAGAAAATGGCGTGGTCTTAGTAGTGCACCATCTGTAACGCAAACTTACCACTAGTTTATAAGATTGAATTAAGGTCTACATTTCAGTTGGCTCTATCCATTTTGAATTAATTTAGTTTGGTTTATGAAACTTTTGGTGCATAAATAAAAACGTACATCAAAGCAAATACGTATTGTCCAATTCGACTAATTTTCTCGACTCAAATTCAATTGAATTATGCGATTAAAAACATAAAATAAGATAAAATTTCAGCAAGCAAATACACCTCTTTAATCTACATATAGCTAGATCATATGATGTCTCTTGATATCATCACTCGAAATGATTTCAGAAATTAAGGAAAGAGTAACATTAGATGGCTAAAAAGAGAAAATGATTAAAATATATTTAAATGATAATTTCAAGATACAGAAAAAGAAAAATGAAGCAAATACATAATTTAAATAAAATAATAAAATTGTGTCAAAGAGAAAAGAAAGTGAAAAAATTTAAGAAAAAAGAACAGAAGGAAAAGGGGAAAAGGGAACAGTAGGCCACAAAGATAAATGACAAAAGGGCTTTAGAGTCCAGTGGAGTCTCGATCCTCGAATCGATGGCTGCAAATTTGGCACCTAAACCATGGCACCCACAGTCAGTATGTGACTTCAGGTGCCACTCATTTTTTATATTTGTATTTTTGTATAAAATACAAGTCTATATATAAAATTTTACCCGAGCATCTGGGTGCCGTGCCACACCCAATCCCCTACATAGATCTACCCCTTGTTATAGGTATAATAATAGAGGCTGACTTCAACTCTTTTTCTTAAAAAAAAAAAAAAGAGAATTACAAATAATAACTAAAGGATTCAAGTGTGGGTTAAATTTAGTGTCGTTCACCGGAACTTACAATTGCCTTTTCAGCAACCAAATAACGAGGTAACTGCCTTAGAGTCCCATCAATGTCACCAGTTTCCTTGTAATACTCCCTTACTGTACTGATGGCATTCTTCTGTATTCAAGGTTAAAGCTGAGGAGAACAATTCTTTCCCACCCACACATAATACTACATATTTTTGTAAAGCAAAATTGTTGGGGAAGAGAGCTTTCATGTTTAAGGGTTGAAAGAAAGTGAAAAAAGAAGCATAATTATGGATAAAGTGAAATAGCAAAGGATATCCCCTTCTCTTGGATCAAGAATCAAGCTGACAGCAGCTTTCCACTCTCCACGCAATAATGCAGCTCCAATTAGATGGGTTGGCACAGAACTGCTGCCAAACCGCTACACCATTTGCACAAAACAACAACATGAACATGGCCATCAAAATCATGGCACATTGGTGAGTTTCATAGTTTCACTTGCCAATCAAAATTCAAACTCAGGCTTAGCAATAAAGGAGTTTCATGTTTTATTTCCAATTAAGAACTTCATTAAAAGCCTTCTCTACAATCCAAAGAGAAAACTGAAAAACCAAGATAAAGATCAGAAGAATAACAAGGAGTCAACCAACATTAACCAGAAAATGTCACTAAATACGAACATTGATCTTCCTTGATCATGTTGAATACGGATTTATTGTTGGTGATTAAAATGTCATGCCATGCACAACTAAAGATAAGCTCAAGCATCATAGCAGTAATTCAAAATTGTAGTTCGCATTTACACATACTGACATACTTATGAATTAACTGTACTATCAGGGAACCATATGCGTATATGAACAAGATATTGGAAAAAGCAGAAAGGAAGATCATTAGAGAGTTTCTCCTAAAGCAAAATAAGGTCAGAGGGATTCCAAGAGTTTCTGTAAAAGCTCCTCCAGAAAGAGATCCTTACAAAGAACAACAAATGAAAGGCCTAGATGGATTTCAAGAAGAGCGAACTTATCCACAAAACCAAGGTAAGAAGATCTGCATATTACGAAGTACCTGTAAGCCAAAATAGTTTATAAACCCATGTTTTCCTAGGGCAACTGCTGATGCTTTAATTATATCCTCAGACTCTGCTGACACTCCCCTGAAAAGATTTCAGTTCAGCCCATCACATAACATGTCATACAATCAGCAAACTTTACAGTCATACTTCAAAAGAATAGAGAACAAGAGCAAAGAGAGGGAAATGGCACTCATGTACCATCAGGACCCTCATGAAAAATGGACAAATGAAATATTCAAACATAACTATACCGAAGTGTTATAGTAAATCGGTTCCCGTAAAGCTGCCCAAGTAGAAGCCCTTCTTTAACATGGCTGTAACATCAATGGGTCAGAAACATTTTACATCAAAGAGAGAGAGAGAGGAGAGATTGTTATAAGACCATAGAACACCGAGGCGTTGATCTCACCAAAAGTCACCAACTTTGATTCCAATCAATCTTCTGTTGAGAGCTGCTAATTTACTTGCTCGTTGCTTAAAAACAGTTACCTATATAGTGAAACTGTGAGAGCTTAGTGATAGAAAGAGATACACTAAATATGTATGCCCAGATAGAAAAAGAAAAAAAGTTTCCATGGTATGAAATAGAAAGAACGGGGCAATGAGGAGGTATATATACAGATATTTCATGTCCAAGCACCGCCAAGTTTTAAATCAAACCAGACCACTAATATCTAATAACATTAATTATTTGTGACACAAAACTATCAAATAGATATTATAGATAAAAGATTTTGCTTGCTGGAGAAAAGAGATTGCCTTTTTTTTAGAAATTCACACTAAAACGTCTCGTCTTAAAAACAATTATATATACATATAAATATGAATTATAAAATTATATTTTTATTTTTACTGTATCTAATAATAAACAAAATATATGTTTTTTTTCATATAATATGAGATAATTTGTATATTATCTTACATAAAGCATTTTAATATTGTTTAATCAGATAGAAATAATAATTGAAAAGCTTATGCAATTAAAGAGAGCAAAGTTTTGTTTAATTAATATGTCTACAACACGCCCCCTCACGTGCAAGCTTAATTTTTTTTCATGAGTATACACGTAGAAATTCTTTTGATGATGGGTGGCGGTGAGACTTAAACCCAAGTCATATGTTTGCTCTAGTACCATGTTAAGAAAATGGACATCGGCCTTAACCCCAAAAAGAAGCTTATGAGGTGAGGATCACTCAAGACTATATTAGGAGACAAACAACCCATCCTTCAACCAATGTGGGACACTTTGACACTCCCCGCACACCTAGAGCTATGACATCTAGAGTGTGAACTATATAACATGGGGGCCAGCGTTGGATAAGCAAATAATAGTGACCTTTGCCTGCTCTGAAATCGTGTTGAAGTTTGTGAGTAACATCTCAACTAAAAGCTTAAATTGTTAGAGCAAGCATACTTTTATTTAATTAATTATGGCTCAATACACCTTATGTTTGGGTTTGATTCTTTTTCATATGCCAAGCATGTGAAAGAAAAAAATTGATAATGGGTAGCGGTGAGACTTGAACTCAAGACCTTTGCATGCGTTGATGTTGAAATATGTGTGTGCCATCCCATGTAAATGCTAAACCAGTCAAAGAGAGCACATTTTTATTTAAATATGTCTTCAAAACGCCCCCTTACATGCGGGCTGGCAAGCACATGAAACTTCTTTTTAATAATGGGTGACGGTGAGACTAGGTAAAGAGAAACACATGACATCAAAAAGTAGACCAGAAAACAAACTTACTAGTTTTTACTCCTAAATGAAGATGCAAGTAATTGGCGAAGAAAGAAAATGATGACAAGAAAACATACCCTTTGGGTTGAAACAGCACGCTTATCTTTAGTACCAGCAAATCCGAAGGATCTAGGCTGCCAGATGAACCATAAAATCAAGTATATCTGTGGTGACTTACAACTTTTCTATATCAAGCTGTCAATAATGCAGAAATACTTGTATGTTGCAACCTGCAACACACATCTGACAGCAATACAAATACTGGACGAAGTTTTTCCTTTTAAATATTTCTTGTTTAAACTCAAGAGTCCAGTAGAAAAGCTAGCAAACATATGCAAGAGAATTTTGGTTTTGAAACCGAACGAAGTAAGTTCTTTCTAGCAAATTGCAGGTCACCAACCTGAACGCCAAGCATCTTTGCTATAACATTTAAAGCTTCCTGTGTATCCTTATTCTCCTTGAAAAGATGAAACCTGAAATTTAGATTTTGCAGCAACAACACCCTTTCAGATACTATTCAAGAGCAATATGATGTTAAAACAACACAATGCTTTCTAAAATCATGAAGGTTAGAGAACAACAAAATTATCAAGTGAGAACAATAAGATTTAATGTGCAAGTTAAAGAGAATTTCTGTTTATGGATGTTAAAGATCTTGTTATGGTATGAGTTGAAGTAAAGAAATCAGAACTTAATATATACTATAATACAGCAAAACAGGAGTAAAGAATTAATGTTGGTTTGTTCCATTGAATCAGATTTACCTTCATTTCCACAAATATGTAAGCTTTTCTTGCCAAGGGTAAATGGGAAAACCAAAAGAAAGATAAGTTCAGCACTTGAACTAACAAGCTTGTTGCTAGAGAGGAAGCAACCTTCCAAAGGCAGATTTGTCTTACTACATTAAATGAAAATTCATCCTGTTTGTGTTGTAACCAATTGTCATTGTTAAGAAAATGAAAATTCAAGCCCAAACGCTAGGGATTACCCAAGACAATATAAGATGACAGCCCATTTGCTCAACCAATATGGGTCGCTCCAACATCTCCCTGCACAGTCAGGACTGGGCATCTAGAGCATGGATTATATAATACAGGGACCTAAGATTAACTAATCAAGAGTAGAGAGGTTTGGCTCTGATATCATTCCCTTGTAAATATGGAAAAAGTTTAAAATCCCTATAATTGTGTAATCAGGAGAAGGAATTAATTTTTCCAGTTATTAGTTGTAAACACTATTTAACTCTCGACATGTTTGAAAACAATCAAGCAATACACTCTTCGTCCTCTTTCTTCACATTCTTCACTGACATCAAATATTCAACAACTTTAAAATATCAGAAGAACGATTATTCAAATCTTTAGAGAATAATCATTACTTGGAACAACTGTAATAGGAGATTGCCCATGGTAGTGACAATAGCACAAATAGTATCAAAAGAAGGCATAGACTACTCAGCAGATCACACATAATTTTGTGATATGCACAATTCGATATACTTGAACTTCTTTGATTAAGAACTATTGCCTCGAGACTGTAGAAGTTACTGTCACTCAATAAAGATACTCGCCTTAGTTTTCCCATGAATGGATAAATGGTCTTTAGTTTGCCTTGTCAACAAAAAATGAATGGGTAAATGATCTCATAGAAGAGAGGGTGGAAACCTTTACTAGTAAAGGAGCCTCTAGTTGTAGCAATCAGTGTGCTAGTATTTATGAAAAGTGAATTGAGATTACTAATTATAGAAGGTATCAGCGACTGGAAGAATCAAAATTGACTGGATCTGTTGATAAGCTTAAAAGATTGTGATGTTAGGAAACTTATATGAATAATTGGAGTTCACTTGAGAATCCCTTTTATAGAGAATCACTTTGTACATACTCTTTGACACCATCTTGTAGAGTAGTTTGAAGTATCACTTAGAAAAAAGTAGTTTGACTACTCCAAAAATGTATTACTACTCAATAATTCTTTTTTCCAGATTATTCGACTTTTCTATGTAGTCCCATTTATTAGACTGTATCTTCAGAACAAACTCATCAATCCAACAAATGTGCAGTAAGGACTTCCAGAATGAAGAAAATAGAGACCATTAATTTTTCTTTGATAAATAAAAAACATATCTTTGTATGTGATGCTAAAATCGACACAGAACAACAAGCAAAAGATACGTAATGTTGTAGATCTGTATGAACAAGTACCTTCTCAAAAAAAGAACTGAAAGAAAAAGTAGAGACATGCAACAGATAGAGTTTACCTCAGGAACTTGCCGAGATGTTCTGGCCAACTGTCTGAACCTCTACTGTCATAACGTGTATCTTTATCATCTCGATTTTTCCTTTTCCTAGAGTATTTACCCCTTCCATTATTCCCTCCCTTATTCAATCTCACACGAACACACTTTGATGAGTCCTCTAGTCCATCAACAGTATCTGTTACAAGGAATTTTAATCTTTCCTTGAAAAAGTTATGAATTGCCTGAAATGTATTAACTTATGAGATATAGGATACTTCTGAAAGGAACTATATGAAGCCAAAAGAAACAACGAACGAGCATGTGATAAGGACTAACAGTCCGATGGGATTTATCTGAACTCGGTGAAAGGACGATGGATTCATCACTGACATCAACCCCAGAATTAAGTTTATCAATAAGAGCATTAAGCTTGTCAGCATCAGAATTGCCAGCAAGAGATCTGAAAGATTCTATCTCAGTCACATAACTTCTATTCAGTTGATCAGATATATTTACGTCCTTGTCCTCTGAACACTGGAGGGAGATATTGGAGCATATCATAAAGCAATTTTAGATGAACATAAAGGTCACTACGAAAAAATTAAGGTCAACTTACCACCTCCTTTGGAGCCTCCAATGAAGTCAAATGAACAACATTTTCATCTAAGTCCACTTCATTTACAATGAAGTCGGAGTACCTAGAAACAAAACAAAACAACCATAGAGAGGAACTCGTTTTCCTAAGATAAGCAAGAAAATCTCCCAAACCCAGCTTCAACTTCGAGAATGACCAAACAGTTTCAAATTAAACTGTTTGTACCTTTAGTTACAGCACACTTAATGGTTGAAATATAAATAAAATCACAAAACAAAAACTGCTTGAATTATCAACAACTTGCATATAGATTTCAATTTTCAACATTGAAGATGCCTCAAATTTACAACTTCCCTAAGATTTTTCTTTAGGTGGAAATTTTCTTTTTTATGACTTATGTGCCAATTACACCCTTTGATACAATAATGGACAGTGGAGTCTATCTTCAGAGATATCAGGAAATGCAGTTCCTTTTTTTTTTTTTGATGAAGTAAGAAAGTTTTCACTAATAGGCCTAAAGAAGATGCAGACAATTACAAAAAGTGGAAGGTTGGTTGTTCCAATATAAAAAAGTTACTTCACAGCTAAGGAGCTAACACCTTCCAGGAGCTAATCTAAGCTAGAGACCGGGGCCTGATCTAGCCAGCTAAATAGATTAAGTAAGCATTGGCTTTAAGGGCGTGAATTGAAGTTGAGACCCCATCAAAACACCTATGGTTTCTTTCATTCCATAAGCACCAAAAAATTGATGCTGGCACCATTAACCAAGTCTTTTTTATGTAGTTTCCCACTTTCCAAGAGGACCAGCTTTCATATGCTTCTTTGATGCTGCTAGGCATAACCCACGCAAGTCCAAAGATAGATAGAAACATGTTCCAGATGTCTGTTGCTACTGGACAGTGTAACAAAAGGTGCCTAACACTTTCAGATTCCCAATTTGCACATATAGCATCTGTTCACCATCTGAAATTTCCTCTTCTTGAGATTGTCTAGAGTGAGACACGCTTCATGTAAAGCCAACCAGAAAAAACATATCACTTTAGGAGGGAGTTTTGTTTTCCAGATGAGCTTCCATGGCCAATTATCTATTAGATCTTTGTTGGAGCGCAAGTGAGCATATCCTTCTTTGACAGTGCCCACATCAGCCTATCCTTCATATGAGGATTAACTGTAACCCCTGCCAATTTAGCAAAGAGGTCCATTAGTTCAGGCATCTCCCAATCTTGAGGGTTCCTTATGAGTAGCAAATTCCAGGTGTTTTGTTGCCAATTCTGCTCTACCAGTGATTCTTTGAAGCTGGCCATTCTGAATAGGTTTGGAAATTCATTTTTTAACGCCATAGAGCCCAACCATTTATCCTTCCAGAATAGTAATTTAGAGCCATTCCCCAGCTTGAGGAATTCCTCCCATAGCTTTGAGATATGTTTCCAGAGGCCTGGAATCTGCTTTGCTTGGTACACCATTTGTTCTGCTCTCCATATTTTGCCACTATCACATCTTTCCACATCCCGGTATTCTCCATATATATCTCCAGTGCCATTTCAATAGTAGACTTTTATTGTGCAGAGCTAGGTCTTGGATACCCAAACCTCCAAGTCTCTTTGGTAGTATGATCCTAGGCCATTCTATCAAGTGGAATTTGTGACCCGGCTATTCCCTTCCCACAAGAATGAACTTCTGATCTGATCTAGCCTCTTCTATACAATGATTGGGATGGGGAAGAGGGACATGAAGTATGTTGGAATACTGTCCAACACACTATTTATCAATGTAAGTCTATTGCATCTGCCAAGAAGCTAATCTTTTTTCAAATTTCTCAATTGCTCCATTCTAGATGACATTGGACTTGTATTTGAACCCAAAGAGAAACCAAGTTATGTGGTGGAACGGTTCCCACATTACAGAACATCAACCTTGCAAACTCCTCCAATCAGGACCTCATTTACTGGAAAAATAGTGCTCTTTCAACATGTCCATGTGAAGTCCTGAAATAGCTTCAAAGATCATGAGAGTGAGATTCAAATACCTTACTTGAGAACTTTCAGCACCACAAAAAACAAGAGTGTCTTCTGCATATAAAAGATGAGACACAGTTACAAAGGTTTCAGTTCCATTGCCCACCCTAAACCCCTCTAACCAATGTAGCTGTGAAGCTTTCTAAAGCATTTTGCTGAGTCCTTCCATAGCTAGGATGAAAAGGAATGGAATGAGGGGATCTCCTTGCCTGAGCCCTTTCTGTGGGGAGAAAAATCCTACAGGGCCACCATTAATCAAAATTGAATATTTACCAGTGGTGATACAAAAATTGATCCACCTGATCCAACCTTCTCCAAACCCCAGAACAGAAATGACCAGTTTAACTGGTCAAAGGCTTTTTCAATGTCGAGTTTAAAGATAAGGCCAAGCTGCCCAGATTCGATTTTCCAATCCAAAACTTCATTTGCCAGTAAAGTTGCGCTGCTATCTGTCTTGATTTGATGAATGCATTTTGATATCCAGAGACCAGCTTCCCCATGACTCCTTTCAATCTTCCCACTAGTATTTTGGAGGCAATTTTGTAAACACTACCAATGTCTATAGTCTCTTAGTTCCACTGCACCTTTCTTTTTTGGAATGAGAGCAATAAAGGAGGCATTACATGATCTTACCATTTTTCCTGACCGGTGAAAGTGCAAGAGCTCCCAGAATGTCATCTTTGATGACTTCCCATGCCTTCTGATAAAATACCATATATATCCATCCGGGCTAGGGGCTTTGTCAGGGGCACTTGCTTTAATCACTGCTAGAACTTCAGACTCCTCAAAAGGTCTTTCTAACCACTCTTTTTCCTCCGCTGAGATCGTTGTAACATCTTCAAATGTAGCAGTAGGTCTCCAAGTTTCCTGTTCTGTGTAAAGTTGTTGGTAGAAATACAAGATCTCTCTAATGATCAGGTCTTTGTAATTAGTATCACTGCCCACTTTTAGCCTATCAATACAATTTGCCCTTCTATTGTGATTTGCAACCCTGTTCCTATCTCGCTCTTTAAGCCACATGTATCTGGATTTTTGCCTCCAGGATGCTTCTTCTGCCTAAGCCATCTGCTGAAATTCTTGCTGCAGAGAAATGAGCTTTTGTTTCTCTTCAATGGATTGTGCTCTGCCTTCTGTAATTAGTTGCATTAAAAGAATCTCCTCCAAAGCTTTGTTTTTCTTTGTTTCAATTTTCCCCAACTCTTCTTAATTCCAAACGGTGAGATCTTTCTTCAATAGTTTCAGTTTCTGTGAAAGAATGAAATCAGGATTGCCATTCACCTCATAGCTAAGCCACCATGCTTTAACTTTGTTTATGAAACCTTCTATATTCAACCACATGTTTTCAAATTTAAAATATGAGGGATTGGATTCCCACTCCCCACATTCCAATAGAATTGGAATGTGATCAGATAGGACTTTGGGGAGAGCAGACTCCTTATTTTTGTTGAAAGCATCATTCCAGTCAGTGAAAACCAAAAACCTATCTATCCGTGATGCTTGAATATTATCTTCCCCTCTTGACCATGTGTAGTGAGCCCCTTTTAGTGGCAGGTCCACTAAACAGAGATCCTAGATTAATTCAAAGAAGCCTCTCATTGCCCTTGATCTCCTAATGCAGTTATACCTTTCACTCTCAAATCTACAAATGTTAAAATCTCCACCAATAACCCATTGGTTGTCCTAGATTCCTCTGATAGCCCCTAGTTCGTTCCATAATTCTTCCCTTTCCCAGTTGGTGTGCCATATACTCCTGTGAACCCCTACCTAAATTTTCTGCTACGGTATCCAGTAGTTTTGTCCCATAAAACTATAATTCCCCCTCTGGTAACACTAGCCTTAAGTTCTACCCAATTAGCCCACATGTTACCCCATATTTGCTTTGCCAGTGTGTCGCTCCATTTCTCGATTTTTTTTTCTTGTAAGGATAATATATTCGGCTTCTATTTCCTGACTAATGACATAATACTGCTCCTTTTCCTAAAGTCGTCCAAAAACCTGACGTTCCAACTGATAATTTTAACTTTCATGATGAAAAGGAAAGGTATTTCCTACCCCTTGTCTTCTTTTCCCCACCACAATAATTTATCGAGCACACCAATCTTTTGACTTCTGATTCCCCTTTTCTTTTCATCCTCTTCTCCCCACCGGAATTATGTTTCCTTATCTGCAATTGGTTTTGGCATCGTTGCTCCATTCTTAAAATCATATCCAAAATTTCATGCTCAAACCCATTAACATTGACCCCGAAAGCTTTGCATGCTTTCCCCAGAACAATCTTTGTCCATTTGGATGCTTCCATAACTTACGGGCGCGGGGCCCTCTGATCATCAGAATCATACCATGGAAGAGCTAGATGATCATTGCAAGAGAGAAATGAAAAATCAGAATCGTTATCAATGAAAGGGCTAATAACAGTGGTAGGTCTTTGCATGATCATTGAGAGGATCTTTTGTTCTGCTTCATCGTCCGCTTCATCACCTGTTGCAGGTGCAATTTGATTTGTGTTGGGATGCGTTATTCAGACCGGGGCTTGGGTTCCCAAAATAGGAGTCTCTGGAATAACTAGTACAACTTGGGCTGGCCTTTTTGCCCTCTAAAAAATTTTTCAGCCCTTTCCACCTTCCCGATTGTTTCGATTGGCTTTTGGGCCTAAGAAATAATAAGATTGGTCCAAAGACTTAGTACCAGAAGGCCTAACTAAATTCTTACCCTTTTCTTTGTTATGAGATTGCAGTGGCTTAGAACTAGGTCCCCTATTATTTTTCAAATTAAAGTTCTAACATCCCACGTGTCTCTTAACGTGTCTGTCTAATGGCAGGGGTCTGTGAACTTTTGTTGCTCTCCATGGAGCTTTTGGCCTAATAGGTTTCATGTTACGTCAATTCGAGCTTGATCGATCTGTTCAATTGAGACCTTATAATGCAATCGCATTCTCTGGTCCAGAAGTGTCATTGATTTGGGAACTCGATGTACCTAACCCTATCTCCTTCTTCTCCACTCCGGTGCTATCTTTTCTGATGGGTTGTGAGTGTTCATCAAGCAAGATAGAAATTTTTAAACCCATTCACCCCAATCAATCTCCACCATGGATGGAATCTCCACGAGGGAAGCCTGGACGCAGATCCGAGCCCAAAGAAGTTGCGTTTTGTCCCTGGCCTCCACATCTATTCCCACGAAACCACCACACAAATTCCCAATAGACTGGGAAAAATTTTCCGACCACGCATGAAGAGGACCCCGAAAGCTCTAACCCGTGTATGCTCAGAAGCCTCTTTTGCGTCAGTCGCCAGCGACCACCAGTCTACCGTCACTTACATTCCATTCCAAAACCACTCCCCTGCCTTGACCCTCACTGGCTCTTGCTGGGAAGGAAAATTAAAAAGGAATCGACTATGAGCTATTTGTCTAACAGAAAGACCGGCAGTAATTCTCCATCTTTTAATGAACCAAGCTCGTGTCACTTTTGCTTTAGGGGAAGGGCTATACGGTTCATTGAAAGTACCCACAAGACAATTTGAGAGATATTCAACTCTTCTACAGCTTGCTTCTGTGTTAATCTTAATTGAATTCCCCACCACCTCCGATGCATGAAACCCTAGTTCTGGCCAAACTGGTCTTGAATCAGGCAAGCAGCTGCAATGAATGATAATTACGGTGAGACCAGTCGACGATTGACAAATGGGTAACCCAAAAATCAGGATCTTTCCTGCAATATCCCTCCAGCCAGTGTTACAGTCGTTTTCTAACAAACCTAACAAACCGGCTGTAGCTGTTGAAGTTTTGGAATACTCTGTATATATATGCCTGAACCTTCCAAACTCATCTTTTGCACAGATTACCATTCCTTTAAAGAAGCTTGTTGAAGTTGCTCGCACACCCAATGGAGATTAGCTTCGTTGATATTCGATCTGCTTGTAAATCGTTGATTTCGCTCGATGAGTGAAAACCATTTGTTATTACGCTCGCTAATATCTAGTAGTTCAAAAGACTTTTCTCCCGCGAGGAAGAGTGCTTCTTTGAGCTATTTAATATAAATTTTCAACAAATCCATATAAATTTAAACTTCTTTAGCCAAAAAAAATGAACTTCCAGGTCCATGCATTATCTAGGCATTCTCAAGTGAATATAAAGTACGCCTCTGAACTATTTCCAGCATTTTATTAAAAGACCAAACAAAAATAAATAAAGAACGCATTTCGTAATCAAGAATTGGAATGAAATAGCTCATAGAAACCAGAGTAGAGAATACCAACATATCTTTACTCTTCAAAGCATTTTCATTTACATAAGTATCTCTACCAATTCCAACTAATGATATACCCCGTTTGAAAGTACACATGCAAATGCTAATACACAATCATTATCTACGCAGTCTCAAGGAATATAAAGCACATCTCTAAACAATTTCCAGCATTTTATTCAAATACCAAACAAAAATTAATAAATAATGCATTTTGTAATAAAGTATTGGGATAGAATAGCTCACAGAAATCGGAAGAGAATTCCCAACTTTTCTTTACTCTTCAAAAATGGGTATCAATCTTTACCAAATTCCAACTAATGATATACCCCATTTGACTACGCATGCAAATGCAAATACATACTCAATATCTAGGCATTCTCAAGTGACATAAAGCACATATCTAAACGATTTCCAGAATTTTATTCAAAGACCAAATAAAATAAAGTAATAACACATTTTGGTAATCAAGAACTGGGATAAAATAGCTCACAGAAATCAGAGAACGGAATTCAAAACTTATGTTTCCTCTTCAAAGAATTCTCATTACGTGGGTATTAATCTATTAATAATTCCAACTAATGATATAACCCATATGGAGGTAGAAGTACACATGCAATTGCAAATACATAACCAAAGAACCAAGCAGTTACAGAAGAAGAAAAAAAGACCTTTGCTTGAGGATGCCACGGAAGCCAGGGAGCTTGGAAATGTAGCAGGAGATACCCACGTCCGATTCATCCATAGTTTTCATAGTAGCAGGCAAAAGGGTCTGATCAAGGAATCTGTAGTAGGGTTCTAGAATTTTGGGGTGACCAAGAACTTGTTGAAGGGTTTTGAGTTTAGAACAAAGGGTTTTTAGCATTAGTAGGAGACCTGAGTGGAGACAAAAGAGAAAACTTATTATGAGTAATTCGCCTTAGTGGTCGCTCCCAGACTAAATAAGAATAAAGATTTAAAAAAACAAATAGAAAATAGTCAAAAATATCCTTTTAACGTATTAAAAATAATTGTAAAATGTTCTTCTTCATCTTTTTACATATTTGGATTAAAAATATTCTTAAGATTAAATTTAAGTCTAAAAATATTTTTTTTAATAAAAATTAATATGAAATATATAATTTTGTTAATTAAATATATGACATTATTCTTATTGATCCACGTATAATTAAATTCAAACTCACTCATAATTCAATTCAAACCCATTTTAAAAAATCAACACTTATTTCTGGTCATCGAAAGAACTTTAACTGTGAAAAAATAACAGAGACCTTACCTCTTATCAAACAATATTTATTATGGTTAAACCTTCAAGAACATGAAAGAGTATAAGAAAATATAATTAATCAGAAAGGATAAAAAGAAAAATATATGATGGATGATTTTTTCGTATCCAAAACTCAGCAGTTAAATCCCAATTTTTCAAGAATAGTGATTCATGGTAAGATTGCAGAGTCCCAAAGCAAGAAAGTTATGTAATCTTTATGTGATATTTTATCAAGACTATTAGCAACTAGATGATTTGCAATTTGTTCATCAAATAAAGTCTTGCATATTTTTAGGTTTACCCAATAATAGATTATCATATGGTAGATTTTTTTCTTCCTTTTTTAAAGTAAATATTTATGTCGTGGATTCATTTTTAAAATGGTGTTGCTTGGTATTCAATTTTGTGGAGATTTTTAAATCCTGCTAATAGTTAAATTGTAGACACAATGAAGGTCCTATACTGGATGAAGGAAGAAGCGTTGGATTTTTGAAAAACCGGTTCCGGTTAAAGTTGGATTGTGAATGAATTTGGGTTCAATTATATATGGACCAATAAAAATAATGCAATATATTTAATTATAAAAATTATATATTACATTAATTTTTGTTAAAATGAGGGGTAATTCTAAAATTAAATCTAACCTTAAGGCAATTTTTATCCAAATAGGTGGAAGGAAGGAAAATTTGATTCAACAGACGGAAGAAGGACATTTTAAAATATTTTTAATACGTTAAGAATATTTTTGACCTATTTTTTTCAAAAAAAAAAATAATTTTTAAAGATATTTTTTCAATTATTCTGAAATTAAAAGCGAGTGCATCATCAATAAAAGATGGCGGGACAGATCTTCATTCAATCCAACCAGACATAAAAATAGTCATCCTAGTTAAAGTATGAGTATTTTAATTCGTTGATTTTCTAATTAGAGAAATGGACACTAATTGAAAATCTCTCATTATTATTTTATAATCACAAACAACATAAACAAAACAAAAAATTATTTAATATATTTTCTTTGAGAGTTTTGATGAACTAATTGATTATTTGCCTCAATTATTACACGATTATTTGTAAAGTCGCTCTTCAACTAACTGAGAATTTTCTGAAAAAATAATTTTCGTTATTATTTATTTATTATAAGATAATTTATATATTATTTATTGTTATACAATTTATTTTATATATTACTTATTCTATGCATAACAACCACCATATTATTAATTTTTGTACAAACAATTTGATACATTACGACTTCGAATAATTAACTCATCCACCAAATAATCTCTTAATGCAATTTTTTTAAATTCGTGCTTGTTAATATTTGATAATTATTTAAGTAACTTTTATGGTATTTTTAAGTTATAAAGTAAGACATAAGAGCATATTCTTATATTAAAGTTTGGTGCAAATTATATTTGTAATATTTTATGTGAAATTTTATCTTGAATTTATGTTTTGATTTAATAGATTATATCAACTTTTAAAAATTGTATATGATGCTCATTAGAGGTTCTTATATTCAATTTTTACTATAGCTTCAAAATATTATTGATAAAAATTTTCGATTATAATTATTGTTATTAATTATGACTATTTAAGTCCTAATTAATAATAGCACTTAAAAAATAAATTCAAAATTTATGCGAATTAAATTTCATGTGTTACGGGATCGAATATTTTCATACTTAATATTAGTCTTGTTATGTGTCAGTCACAATATGTCAATTTTGAATTGTGACTGATGTTATGCAAGATTTAATTAACAATATTAATTAAAAGACACATTAAATAATTTGAAAATATGTCATTAGTTATTCTATATTTTAAACAATGCTTGTTTAATTTTGAAAGAAATATGTCTAATCATACCCCAAACAACTAAAAAAAAAGAAAAAGATTTAACCAGAAAAAACAGAAATGTTCTGTCAAATTTTAAAAATTACAATATAAAAAACAACATCAAATAAAAGTAAATTATAAATTAAAAAAAAGAAAAGAAACAACAACAACTGAAATTGCACCTTAAAAAACTGCACCGCACATTTAAAAAAATATACATATATAAAAAAATTAAATTATATGCGGCGTTAGTGTAAATTATTTTTATATCATCAAATCATCTTTACTTGTTAAAAAAAAATGACATGTCTTATTTTCAAGATAACGAATATCACATTTTAAAGAAGCTTGAATATAAAATCATTTGGATGACTTAATAGTGTAAGAAATTTATTTATACTGGAAGGTGATTTCCTGCTAAATCTTTTCATTTTTTTGTTAAATCTAACAATTATAGTTCCTTAAATATTTGATGAAGATAAAAAATAATCACTTTCGACTAATTTAACTATTCAAAAATACTCATATATAATTTAAAAAGACATTTTAGACTTCCATTCACACACAAAAAACTAATTTCATTATTTTGTATAAATCGCGAAAAACACTTGGGACATGTTTGAAAAGCCACGTAGGAATTAATTTTTGAGTGAAATTACATGGTTAGCAAGGAATTGAGTGTAGTAATTATATTCTTCAATTTATTGAGAATTGCAAGTAATTACATAGCGTAATTACACGTCGCATTTTAATTTCTTTATTTTTGTTTTTATTTAAATTTTTTATTTTAAATTTATTTTTATTTCTTTTATTTGAATTTATTTATTTTTATTTGTTTAATTTTTAAAATTTTTAAAATATTTTTTTGTTTTACATTATTTATCTTTCATTTTTTTCTTCTCATTTCATAATATTTACTTTTTGTGATTCTATGCAACTTGTATTTTTTATTTAACATACATGCATTATTATTTTAGTATTTGAATTAAAGTAGAATTTCGGGATTGGATGATATCATAGACTTATACTTTTATTTTTTATTGAATCATATTTACTTAAGTTATGTTGAAACTTATTTGAGTTGTATTGAAATTTGCAATAAAAGTAATATGTTAACTTTTTTTCTTAATTGTAAATTTATGTTATATTTTCGATTCTAATTTATTTGCCATCGAACTTTAGGAAAAGACTCATCCATGTCATCCATTAAAAGTTGGGCTCATTTATGTCAATGCCGCTACTCAAATGGCTCATCTATGCCATTATTTTTTAATAAATCTAATATGTAGTTTTGCAAAATCAGATTGAACATGTGTCATATTTTTATTCGGCCACATTTATTAAAAAAACTACCTATCTAAAGACCCATTCAACCTACCCACCCTAATTAACTCGACCCACGACCCACTCCCAAATTAAAATTAATACCCAATTCTCACCCTTGCTGTCGTGTATCCTACAATTCTCACCCCTCACTGCGATAACACCTGATCATCCATCATTCCATGACGAAGGAGTGCCTCCTCCCCCGGCGAAGTGGAAGGCCAAGTGTGAGTTCAACTTTACTACGGCCTGTAACAACAAGCTCATTGGAGCAAGATATTTCCAGGAATTTGGGAACGGGACGCCATTGGATGAGAACGGGCATGGCACACATGTTTCAAGCACAGCTGCTGGAAACTTTATCAATGGTGCCAATGTTTTTGGCCTTGCTAATGGAACTGCATCTGGTGTGGCCCCCCTTGCTCAATGCTGCCATGTATAAAGTCCGTGACGCTAGCGTTGCTTGTTCTGAGAGTGATACATTTGCTGATATGGATGCTGCAATCGAAGATGGTGTTGATGTAATTTCTATTTCCATTGACGATATTTCTAGACCTTTCTGGGAAGACTCTATTGCGCTCTGTTCATTTACTGCAATACAAAATGGCATTCTTGTGAGCACCACGACTGCTAATACAGGTCCAGAACACGGCACAGTAGAAAATGGAGCTCCATGGCTTCTCACTGTTGGTGCTAGCACCACTGATAGAAAACTAAGGGCAACAGTACTGCTCGAAAACGGTGAAGAAATTGATGGTGAATCAGCTTTCCAACCTGACGACTTCTCTCAAACACGGCAGTGGGGGTGGGAGTTGGGTATTAATTTTAATTGGGGAGTGGGTCATGGGTCGAGTTAATTAGGGAGTGGGTCGTAGGTCAGGTTAATTAAGGTGGGTAGGTTGAATGAGTATTTAGATAGCTGGTTTTTAAATTGATGTGGTCGAATAAAAATAAGACACGTGTCCACTCCGGTTTTGCAAAACCACATATTAGATCTGTTAAAAATTAATGGCATAAATGAGCCCAACTTTTAATAGATTTCATGAATAAGTCTTTTCCTAATGTTCGATGACATATTTGAGCTTTTTCCCTTAATAGTATTGACTTGTTATTATATATTGTATGCAATTAATTTTTAGTTAGATTTGAAAGACTATTTTTTGTCAAATATTTAAATAATTTTATGACATTATATTTATAATATTAATATTTTTTCAAACATACATTTCATGATATTTTTTAAAAATGTGACTTTATTTTTATTATTAATTTGAAAAAATAATATTAATTATTTTTAATAATATTAGTTAAAAATATATATTTATTAATTAATATATTTTTCAGAAATAATAAAAAACATACATTCCATGATATTTTTTAAAAATGTGACTTTATTTTTATTATTAATTTGAAAAAATCTAATTTCATATTATTTATAAAATCTAATTTAATATTATTTATAAAGATACATATTTTTTAAATATTAATTTTTAATAATTAATTTTTTATTTTAAAATTTTAATTTAACAATGCAATTACACTTGTATAACTAAATAATATCATTATAATTATATTATGATAAATAAACATACTATTGTAATTATTATATTATATAATTATTAAATTTTATAATTACATCAATTTCTGAGATGGTTTCCGAAACAGATTATGAACTTCAAAAAAAATGAAGAGTCAATTCTTATTTTGTTCAATAGTCGGTGTAAAAAGGGTTCAGGGTAAAATCTTTACACGAGCAACACTTTGAGAGAGAGCCTTTAAGATTAAGGTATATAATTATATCTCATCGTGTTTTGATTTCTGTAATGTAGGGTTTTTATATATACTTGCACATAATTTGGGGGTTTGCGTTAAACACAACAATATGATCGTTTATAGTTACCGAGATAGTTTGTTATGGCTTCACAATTGATTGCTCGTATCTTATTTTGTGAATTTGGGATCAAGGTTTTGTAATTTGTATACTAATTTGCAAACTTTCTTCGTCTCGTTACTTGTTTGGTCATTCTCTGCCTGAAAGAGTAATTTGTGGGCTGATGACTGAAAGAGCTTTAATTTTAGGATAGTTTCCAACCCATCTTCTTTTCTTGGAGCATAAAGCTAATTGTTATGCTCAAAAAATTTATTCATTGAGTTTAGTCCATAAAATACTTTCAAAGAAATTACTTAAAAAAGAAATGATCGTCTTGAAATTTATAATCATTATATAAACGAAAAACATCAACCTTGAGCAGTTAATCACTTAGCATTCTTGTTTGCATTTTTCAAAACTGTTCTTTTTATACTGATTATTTTGGCATGAAAGCTGATAAAATTATTTAACTTGAAAATTTTATTTGATCATTTATTATTTAGTTAGCATATTCTGGACAAGTGTATTTTTCATTTTAAGTCCTGATTTGAAGCTAGATATGCTGCTATAATCCTGTTATACATAGTTTTCCCTTTTTTTTCGTTGTCTTTGACTGGGTTGTTTGGAATTTGTTGAATTCAGAGTGCACTCCAGAACTTTACTTTAGAAACTCAGCAGGTAGAGTTGGAAGCCTTGTGATGGAAGATTACAATAACAGCAAACTCGGTGAAATCCCACAAGTGGGGTCTGGAGAGGGTGGTGTGTATGCAGCCTTATCCCTATCTTCTGAAGATAGAGATATTATTTTCGATGGACCCTTGGCTCAAGTAAAACATATCAGAAGGATCAAGCATGTAAAGCAAATACATTGACAGAGAATCTGAAGAAGGGAGCAGCTGAAGCAAAGAAAACAACAGGTAATACTAGGATCGAAAAAAAAGATATCAGGAGAGTAACAATAACAAAATCTAATAAGGGAATGTGATAGAAGAATGGAAAAACTTTAAAAAAAAAGCGAGAGACTGTTGCATTGTTATAACCTTCAGTGATTATATTGCGGTTCCTACTTTCGATCTATTGCTTCTTATTACTTTGTGGTTATTGTCCATATTCTACTTTTTTCTTTAAAGTATGCCAAGAAATGCGATCAATCTTTACTATATCTGTCCTGTGTAGTATTTTGTTGGTGGTGTTTGGTTGTCGTCTTGTAACCTAAGTTTGTGGTGTAAATTGTGCTTATATGTCACGGAGTGGCATATTAATGATGATTCATATGTTTATATTTTTTTTTCAGATGTATTTGGGTAGAATCAAGACCTTATGTATTTTTAAAGTACACTTTTACAAATGATTTTTACAGGAAATTAGTTTTACTTGTCTGCTTTATGTGATTGGTGTTTATCTTAGGTAACCTTGACACTGGAATCTGATGTTGGAAATTGCCAAAAGTGCCTACTACTTATAAATATATCAACTAGCATATGTTGACAGAGTTTTTGGTGAAATGGAATATAACAATCCCTTTCTAGTGACTGCTTAGTAAGAAATATGAAATTTGCAAACATAGTTTTGACCGTACAACAACCAACAACAACAACATACCTAGTGTAGTCACACAAAGTAGAGCCTGACCATGCGAGAAATAATATTCACCCGATGACCAACTAGTGGCTTCTATGAATCTCTGAGTGGGCGTATATCTGCTCTGGAAAATTGAAAGAAAGTTGATGCTGCTAAACACATGGAAGCTACTGAGTAGAATGTATGAATGGTGCCAAATGGTTGCTTGTCCTATTTAATGTAGGTTCTTAGGTCCAATGGCGGCCCTGATTGCATCCTAATGTATACTTGTTTTTGTAGAAGTTCACTGACTTTCTTTGGTTTGGAAGTTGATATTAATGTGAGGGTTGATGCTGCATCAGAATTCTCAATTTATGTGATACACTGTTGCCTTTCTGTTAACTAACTTTACAATAAGGTTAGGTTTAGACAAGTAATTCTTTTATGTAGAAACTTTTTGGGTAGCGAAATTGTTTCCACGAGTATTTTGGAGGTTATGAATGTAAACATTGAAGAAATACTAGTTGGAAGCTCTAGCTGTCTGTGAGTTTGCAATGTATTCTCTCCGCTTCTTGAGTTTATTTTGATTTATTTGTCAGAAAATGGAAGTGATATACATTTATCTCTTGATGCCGTATGAGATTGCCTTGGTATGGTTGGTTGACACTTAGTATGACCATGCTCTAATTTGCACTAATGCTATCCTGACAAGCAGCAAACTAGCCAATGTATTTTTATTTGCTTTATGTTTAATACCCAGTCTTGTCTCAAAAGCAACACATCTTAGCACTTGTTGTTGCCAGAAAACCCCTACTTCTGTAGTATGACATCTTGATCTGTAAGTATCTGCACGTGAATAGTAAACATTTATAGTGTAGGGTCTGTTATAGGTAAAACTATATGAGATTAAACATGTAAATCAGTTGGTGTTATCTAAAGAAAGAATATTTGAAGATTCTTTGTGGGGGTAGTCTTATTTGTTCAATGGACTAGGAAACTATTAGTTCCGAACTTCAAAAGTGTTTGTTTCAGAATAATGCATTCTAACATTAAGACTGGTGTTGCCGTTCGACAGCGGAACAACTTTTGGTTGCATGAGTGGATCGTGGAAAAAGGCTAGGCAGATCTCTTGCTGCGTGGAATAATAGGATTTATATAGATCTTAAGGACATCGTCAGGGAACATTCCCTTTCTTTTCTTCCTACCATATCACTTTTCAGATTCAACGTTGTTTGTAGGGAACGGAGACTCCAGATTTTGAGTCCATTTTTTGCCCATAATCAGTCACTTTCTTGTTGCGGTACTTCAGATTTTTTTCTCCAAACACCTGAGGATTCTCCTTCTCTCATACCCATCTACCCAAGCTCTTGTGAGGTTCCAGATCCATTCCTTGAGTTTTTGCCTGAGCCTGTTGACATTAGGTCCTCCTCTAATGGACTCTTTGCTGCCAAGATCATGCATGGGACAAGGCCTACTAGATATGAAATCCTGCTACTCAACAGTGGCAGAAATTTCATAAATTAAATGCGAATCATGGATCAGATCTAGCAGTTGTATGCTCTTATTTGAACCATCATTGCTCAACTTTGTAGCTGAGTACAAAATTATATGCGCTTTTTCATTCACATATTTTGGTGATGCAATTGAGTTTAATTTGATACGTATTCTTCCAAGGGAAATTCTTGAGAAGTTGATGGGGAGATCCATTTTGTAGTTAGAACACGACCTCTGCCAAAATCATGGGTTCACGTGAATGGTGTTGTTTACTTGATGACAATTACTGGAAATATTCTTGCTTTCGATCTAACAAACTAGATGTCACAATTCCTTCAAAACTATGATTCTCGTGAGATTTTTGGAGATTTTAGTGGAAAGCTTTGTAAGGCTAATGTTTTTGGTAATTCAATCATTTTAAACATTTTGGATAATGTCCACTCAAATACAATGCAAACGGGAAGTTGAACCAAAATGTGGCCACAAGAACAGCAGGTTGTTGTTGACAGTAAAATTGTTGGGGATTCAGCGGGAGACTGCTTAATTTTACATGTTGATAATGATATATTGGGGGTCTAGAGAGTCGGAAAAACTTTTTTGTATGATTTCAAGTCCCGTGCAACTAAATGCGTTCCAGCTGAATTTTATTATGTGAAATGCGTGCCCTATATGAACAGCTTAGACTTCAGCTAATCTTCTTTGGATGCAATTGAAGGTTCTTTGTTGGGAGGCGCAATCAGCTTATCGGGGAAAACAGACTGTCTTTTTTGATGGGTGCTTGTCCTGAGGGAAGTTATATTGTCTATGTTGATTTGCAAGTCACTTATAGCTTACAACTGCCCTTCGATATATAACATTAGTTTTTCTATAGTCCGGTATTGATTTTCCTCAGCTACTATCTTAGCAGATCTTGTCCAAACATAGTAACTACTGTTTTCTTGTCTTTGCTAACTTTTACTGTCTCTCCAACTCCTAAAGCTTTCCATTTTGTGTAGCTTAAACCTATTACTGCTGCAGAATTACAGCTTATGGAGTATTAGATTGAGATAAGATGTCTAGTTGGTAGATGGATTCCACCTTTAAAATCTCACCATCGAACCTTTTGCACTCTTCAAATTATGGGTTTAAATTTTATAATTAGAAGAAGTATGTTGTTCTTTTCACTGTTTGGAATTTGGATACCAATTCATGGCTTCATGTTTTTGGTCATATATGAGAATTTTTATCAGTTTCAAAATGAGTAGCCAGAATAAGTAGAAGTGAAAGAAAGTTTTATCAAAGAGGGGCTCTTATCATGAATACCTTAATGCTCCTCTAATAGCTTGTATGGATGGTTTTACCTATTGTATCGTATGTGTTGTTAGTTTAAATACAATGTTTGTTTTGATTGTTTCTTATATTTTATTGTATCGTATCGTTAAATCTATTGTTAAGTAATGATGGAATGTCCCATTTTGTGTAGCGACCGATTTGGTGTAATCGCGTCGTTACTTTATTTTTTTTCCCCTTGTTCTATTTTTACTTATTATTTAATAATTTTATTTTATCCTTTACTTACCTTTCAATAGTAGCTCTAGCCCGTATCTTACGTTTCTCGTATGTTTATTCTTTAAATTGTTGATGTGTGGCAGTATTTAAAGACGGAACAAATACAATCTATTCAAATGTTATTATTCATTAAAACAATGTGATAGATACGATACTTAATGACCAGATAGAGAGCAGAAATATCCTTGCCCGGAGATTCTTCTGGTTCGCCCCTATTTAATAGAGTACAAGAATTGCATAAGTTTCAGTAATAATCATAGTTTTAAGTCTATTTTACTTTTCATGTTATTATTATTCATTACTTTATTAGTGATGATTACTGTAACTTGACTTTTAAGTGACAGCGTAAGATTAATTACTATATAATAGTAGTGTATATATTAAAAAATTATAAATAAAGTTTAATTATAATTCTTTCAACCTTTTCCTACTCTAGGATAAGTAGTTCAGAATTATATGGTAGCTTTTGTAATTGATGAAATATGATATAATAGAACTCAAAGACACATGAAAATAATAATAGTCTATTGAATTATGAGTTCTTTCAATAGAAAGAATTGATTTTTCGCCATATTAATGTTTTACGTTTTTTACTTGACTATAAGCAATCTAATAGTGTAAAATTTCTTTATATAGCTGCGTATAAATTTTTAAATCCATATATGTAAAAAATAAACCTGATACCTTTCTTATACAAGTCAACCAACACTTTCACAGTTACTTGGGCTGAAAGTTACAAGGAGGATTTTTGGCTTAAGATCGTGTAAGCCAATGAAATGTCAAAATTCTCCTTCTTATATCAACTTTCGTGTATATATATATATAGCAAAAGAAACAATCATTTTCTTCTTTTATTCAAACCAAAACTCTTTTCGCTATATTACTGCAATCTTGAACTCTCTCCACTCTCCTCTCCTCTCTGCACGGTTCTCCCGTCGCCATTAGGGTTTTACAGCCGCTTTTTCCCCTTATTCTTGGTTTTCCGGGCAACTCAACCTGCTAATCGTGAGTTCTTTCTTTAATTCTTCTAATGTTTAATTACCAATGATCATTAAGAACTCTAATAAATTTCCCTTTTTTGAGATTATCTGTTTCAGTTGTTGGAATGTGTTTTGATTCCTCGTAACAGCCAAAATTATAGATATGTTCAATGTGTGATTGACTTTTCATTGCCTTTTGATTCTTTATTTCAAAATTTATTTCATTGCCTTTTGAGTGCTTTGTTTCAAAATTCCTTTCAATATAGTGAAATTTCTTGATAGTTCACTTTTTGATTTCGTCGAACTTGATGAGCGGCTAATTAGAAGATTTACATTTCAAAATCATTGATTTTCAATATCGTGAAATGTCTTTTCCTCCTTTTGATTCCGATGATTAGTGATCTATGAGTTAAAATGTACCTCTTCTGTTCTTTCTATGACATCCTATTTTCTCATATACAGAAACACTTTGTTAGAGTGATTAGGCTCTGTTTATTTTGACTGTTCATAAAGTATACTTTTAGGGTGTTTATACTTTCAATTTTCCATTGTTATTAACGTTGTGCTTTTAGTGCAGAAAAAATGAAATCTTCGAAGGATGACTTGACTGATAGATCTGGTGAATTGGAAGGTGACAGCATGACTGATACTGAGGAATTTTCTTCAGCTGTTGAACAACCGCTCAGTGGGATTCACGAGGTATAGTTTTCTTCCTCCCTTTCTTTTTTAGAATATTTTTATTCATTTATATGAAGAACAATACAGAAATTTTTTTATAATGGTATGGTCATTTTTTCTTCTGATGGATAGTGTGGTGTTAGTTACTTAGTCATAAATTAGTCCCTTGTTTCTGATTATGACAAATGTCATCAGTTCACAGCTCTGTAATATTCAGACGTATATATTTAAGGTTACACCAACAACAATTACTTGGATGGATTCTCTCCATTTGAACTCGTCTCATTCAACTCCCTTATTATGCAATCTGAACTCCCCTATTTTGCTGAGAAGCTGCTTATTTAGATCTTGCACTTTCTGATACTATTCCTCTTCCCATTTTATTTGAGATACATTGATGAATACACTTTTTAAATGAACCTTTGTAAGTGAACTTATTGAAAGTGCCCAGCCTAAATAGAGAGGAGTAGATACAAATGTTTTATAGGACTGACACCAACTAGTATGAGCTTGAGCCGTAATTGATATGTATACTCTCTTGCTTATGATTACTAGACCTCTTTTATCTTGAATTGGAATTTTCAGAGGACTACTTTTATGACTGTTGCTTATCAGCAGGAATGGAATGAAGTGTCTGAATTACCTGCAGACTACATTAGAAGAGAGGACATGGAGATCAAAGATGTGGCGAAGAAACATATAGTGCCTTTCCTCCCCGCTAAATCATTAATGAAGTTTCGAGCAGTGTCCAAAGAATGGAATGATTGGATAGTTAGTCCATTATTATCATACCAGCAAAGTACTTCATTCCAGAAACTTTCAGGCTACTTTTATCAAAGCGTGGATGTGGATTTTCAATCCGATCCTAATTTTTTGTCTCTGGACCGTTCTGCGTATGGAGTCCCCAATCCTTCCCTTGGTTTCTTGCCTGAAAAGGTCAAAGTTCTAAGTTCTAGCAGTGGGTTGCTCCTTTGTGAAGGGTTGGAGAATTATTATGTTTGTAATCCTGTAACCGAGGACTGGAAGCATATCGCTTCTCATCAATATTATCATGGATCTGATGCAGCTGCTGTTCTTGCTTTCGATCCTCAGGGTAATATTGAATCATATTATCACATTGTGGTTGCAGTCCCTCTTCTTGGTCAGCCAGTTGTCTTCTTTGAGATTTACTCTTCTCAATCAAATTCTTGGAGGCGGTCTTCTTCAGAATGTCTTGAGTTAGAAGATACAACTGTTATAGGTGGGGGGGTTTATACGAAGGGGGTGGCTTACTGGAATACAACATCAAATGATGTGCTGGCATTCGATGTGAAAAATGAGATCACAACAGTTCTACATGTGCCGGTTCCACCTTCTAGATTTGGTGCCTTGACTCAGATAGGAGATGAGCTATGCTATGTAACTGCTTATAATGACAGTGGGGATGTTTTTGTATTAGATATCTATGGAGGAATGGACATGAGCCTGAAGCGCAGTGTATGCGTAAATCTTGGACACAAGAGGTCTCGTCAAACATTTGGTGAAGTCCCCTCTATTGACAGCGGTACTGTGTCGTGCAGAGTACTACCTTGTATAAACTCTGCTGATGACATTGTGGTGATCTACACGACTGAAAGGATATATCTTTATCACCTGAGGGATCAGAACGTTGAGACTCTTATGACTCCAGGACAACTAAATCCTCAGAGAAGATTCATACCCTACATAAACAGCCTCGCTATGTTACATGAGCTGAAGAATTAATTAGTGCGTGTCATTGATGATATTTTCGATTGCTGTCAAGTAGAAAACCTTTCTCGGGTTCACCTGTTGAAGCATGTACTCTTAAATTTGCTGCTTGCTTTGTTCAATGTGGAATTGAGCATCTGTCATATTTTTGTTTGTTTGACTTGGAGGACAGATAAGTACTTTGAATAGCTTACCGTTTATGGACAGACCATGTTTTGGATTGCCATTATATCCTTTGGATAGTAGTTTGAATGTTTAAACTTTTGGAGTTTTTAGTTATGGTTTCCTGTGAGCTTCTTACTGCTAATACTCTATCAAAGAAACTAGGCAATTCCCATCCTGTACCTGGATGCAGAGAGTCCTGGTTAGCTGATCTGTAGTAGCAAATTTGGAATGCTTTGTGTGATCAAAACGTCTACAATTGTGTGGTTGTAATTTTGCAGGAACCAATCAATCTCCATGTCCAAAATTCTATATTTAAGAAAATGAACCATGTTAAGAGGAAAAAATAAAAGAGAATCAATCATGTGATATTGTATAGGATCTTCCTTCATGTTGATTAGTCATATAAAGATAAACATTTTTCCTGGCAATCTCTTTGGAACATTGTGTTGTGAGCTCTAAGAAGAGTGATGGGTTGGCTACAGTGGATGTTTGGAGAGGTAGAAGTATACTGAAGAAATTTTGGCCAAAGGTGATTAAATATGAGATATAGTCAATTTGCAGTTTACTGAGAACATGACCTTAGTTAGGAAGATATGGAAATCGAGAATTAGGAGTATAAGGTTAGTAGTTCGAGTGTTGTCTAATGCCATTTTTAGTATTGTTATTATTACTTTTTACTATTATTTTTTCTTTGATTTTAGTATTATTAGATGTTTCATTTGTTTCAATTGTCGTATTATTTTGACATTGCTGCTATTATCTTTTTCATTATTTTCAGTACTTCTTCCCTACTATATTTGTTGAATCATGGGTTCATTGGAAATAACTGCTATATTTTTATAACATAGGGGTAAAAACTGCGTACGATACACTACTCTCTCTAGATCTCCATTTGTATATGTTGATGTTAGGGTATTGAGGACATGTTACATCGTAAAATGAAGGAGGATTTTAGCGAGGAAAAAGAAACTCATTTCATGGCTTGCAACTAGTGCGACTCACCGAGCTTGCCGCGTCACCAGGCTTTTGTGCCGCATTATGTAGGTACTGGATGCAAAGCCCCGTGCTAAGATTGATAATAATCAAACTATAATATTTATATAAATTATTTGTATTAATATTTTTATTTTGAAATAATTTGTAATTTTTATTCTTTTAATTAGTTGCAGATAATATATTTATTTTAATTTACTCTTATTACTAACTTTAACCGTTTTTCGAAATATTGATTTTATTATATTCAAATGGTGATATAATAAAATTATTATTTTATTTTTTATTTCTTAAGGGATGTAAAAATTTAATACTGGACAAACAAAAATGAACATTGGGATAATCAGTAACCAATTTTGAAGCTCAGAACAAAAGTGTAGAAACCAATAACGATATAAAAAATCCTAATAAAATAGGATATATTTTTATTTCTTAAATTTTGTCGAATTAAAATAGGATAATCATTTAAAGATATTTTAAAGATATTTTATGATATTAATCAATATAACAAATTTTTATGCTTTATAACATTATGAGTATTACATCTTAACTTTAGAATCAAAGATTATTTTCGCAAATATTTGTCCTTCTTAAATTTGAGAAATATTAAGAAATAAAAATATTTCATACTTTATTAGAATATTTTTATCGTTATCTAAATAAAAATTAATAATTTATTATTGTGATTTTATATATTAAAAATTAATATTAATATCATAAAATTAAAATTGTGTTTAAAAAGAAAATAAATAATGAGTTTATCAAGGAAAGGATATTTTTTATGATGGTCTTCAAGCCGAAAGAAATTTGTTGGCCATCATTCGTGCTTCAAGTTATTGATAAAAAAGTTTACATATTTTTTGTAGAATTACTTCTCGATTACTAATTTTTCCTCATTTGTTGGTGATCACGCATGAGAAGTCGTTGCTAAAAATAATATTTTCTTATAGAATTTAATGAACTAGCTAATTATATATCTCAATTATCTCATGACTATTAGTAAAGCCGCTCTTCAATCAATTGAGAGCTTCCCGATAGAAAAACAATCTTTGTTATTATTTATTTATTTATTTATTGTAAGGCAATTCATATATTATTTATTTCTGTACAATATTTGTGTATTACTTGTCTATACATATATTATGTGACTGATTACTTTCATATATAATTGTAATTTAATATTACGTGAGATTTTAATTAATAATATTAATTAAAAGACACACTAAATAATTTGAAAAAATATGTCCTTAGTTAAATTATATTTTAAGCAAAGCTTATTTAGTTTTGAAATAAATGTGTTTAATCATACCCGAAACTATTAAAAAAAATGATTTAATCAGAAACATCAGAAAAATTTTGTCAAATTATAAAAGCTACACCATCAAAAACAACATCAGACAAAAATAAATTGAAAAACAATTGAAACTGCACCTCGAAAAATTGCTCCACACATTAAAGTGTATATAAAAAAAGAATTTAAGTTAATATGCATCGTCAGTGTGAATTATTTTTAAATTATTATATCATCTTTACTTATTATAATAAGTAATATCTCTTATTTTCAATATTATGAATCTCATATTTTAAGGAGACTTACATATAAAATTGACCTAATGATGTAAGAAATTATTTTACACTAACAGGTGATTTTTTTTTTTTGTTTAATTTAACAATTATCGCCTATTAAATATTTAATGGAAAAGTACTAAAAATATTTATAACGTATGAAAAATAACTCATAAATACTATTCTTTTACATTTAGGTCTAAAAATGCCTGTTCCTTTATTATTGGTTCAAGAATACCCCTTCTTTTACCTTTTGATCTAAAAATATCATAAACCGTGAAAATTTTAATATTTAGAGGTTTGAATTTTTTTATTTTTTTTAGAAATTAGTAAAACTGATATAATTTACACGTACACTCAAAATTTTAAATTTGAAAGAAAAATTAGAAATTTAAAATTTCAAGGAAAATTAAGAATTTGGGAAAAGACATATCATAATAAGTGCCTTTTTAGATCACCTTGATTAGAAATTGAGAAATTAATTTTTTTATTAGTTTTAAATATTGATTTTGTCAAATTTAACAAATATTGTATTTGCCCGTAAAATAAAAATACATGTTTGAATAATAGATTATTATTATATTAAATATTCACATTTTAATATGCAGAACAACTTTTGAATTTTATTTTTTAATTAAATATGTAAATTATATCAATTTTACTAATTTCTAAAATAAAAGGTAAAAAAAATAATTTAAAAAAAAAATGGGTTAAGGTTTTATTATTAGAGTTTAGTGGGTCGGATCCTATTAAAAAGAAGACAGTGGGTTATATAGGAAAAATTGGATATTTTTATCTGATTTGGGAATTCTATCCAAAATAAGGATAATTTTGTATACTTTATTAACGACAGGGGCATATTTGACCGTACCATACTATAACTAAGGTGAAAATTAACTAATAAATAAAAATAGAGGGGTATTTTTGACCCTTTTTCTATTTGAAAAATATCTTTGAGAAAATTTTAAAAAAGCTTGATTAACTCAAAAGTGTTTCCAAATACAAACTGCTTGTCATCAGTACTTTTTTAATAAAAAAAAATATTTCTCAATATAAGATGATTTTAGAATCTTGAACAAGCTATTAATGAAGATAAAACATAATTGATTTGGGTTAATTTAACTATCCAAAAGTACTCATGAATAATTTTAAAAGACTATTTTAGGCCTACATTCACGCACAAGGAACCCTTTTTAGTCATCTAAATCATGGGAAACATTCTAAAAAAAGAAAAGTCGAAGAGTCAATCCTAATTTTGTTCAACAGTCGATATAAAAAGGGTCCGCGATAAAATCTCTTCAACAATAACACTCGGTGACAGTCTTTAAAGATTAATTAAGGTATATAATTATTCCTTATTGCGCTTTGATTTCTTTAATCTAGGGTTTTTACATGTACTTGTACATAATTTGAGGGTTTGCGTTAATCACTACAATATGATCGTTTATAGTTACAGAGATTGTTTGTTATAGCTTCATAATTGATTGCTCTTATCGTATTTTGTGAATTTGGGATCAAGGTTTTGTAATTTGTATATTCTAATTAGTTTGGTCATTCTTTGCCTGAAAGAGTAACTTGTTGGCTGATGACTGAAAAAGCTTTAATTTTAGGATAGTTTCCAACCCATCTTCTTTTCTTGATCATAAAGTAATCCTTTCAAAGAAGTTCCTTAAAGAAGAAATGATCGTTCTGAAATTTATAATCATTATATAAACGAAAAACATCAACCTTGGGCAGTTAAATCACTTAGCATTCTTGTTTGCATTTTTCAAAACTTATTTTTTTATACTAATTATTTTGGCATGAAAACTGATAAAGTTATTTGACTTGAAAATTTATTTAATCATTTATTATTTAGTTAGGATGTTCAGGACTAGTGTATTTTTCATTTTAAGTCCTGATTTGAAGCTAGGTATACTGCTATAATCCTGTTATACATAGTTTTCCCTCTTCTTTTGTTGTCTTTGACTGGGTTGTTTGGAATTTATTGAATTCAGAGTTGGAAGCTTGTGATGGAAGATTATAACAACAAAAACAAACCCGGTGAAATCCCACAAGTGGGATCCGGGGAGGATGGTGTTTATGCAGACTTATTCCTACTCTCCGAAGATAGAGAGACGGTTTTCGATAGATACTTGGCTCAAGTAAAACATATCAAAAGGATCAAGTATGTAAAGCAAGTACATTAGCAAAGAATCTGAAGAAGAGATCAATAGCAACACCAAAATAATATGACAACTGAAGCAAAGGAACAACAGGTAATACTACGATCGAAGAAAAAGATATCAGAAGAGTAATAATAACAAAAAGTGATAAGGAAATGTGATGGAAGATTGGAAAAAAAAAGAAGAGAATGTTGTTGCATTGTTCAACCTTCAGTGATTATATTGTGATTCCTACTTTCTATCTATTGCTTCTTATTACTTTGTGGTTATTGTCCATATTCTACCTTTTTCTTTAAAATATGCCGAGAAACGCGATCACTCTTTACTATTTCTGTCCTGTGTAGTTTTGTAGGTTGTGTTTGGTTGTCGTCTTGTAACCTGAAAGTTTGTGGTGTAAATTGTGCTTATATGTCACGGAGTGGCATATTAATGATGATTCATATATTTATATTTTTTTCAGATGTATTTGGGTAGAATCAAGACCTTATGTATTTTTAAAGTACACTTTTACAAATGATTACAGGAAATTAGTTTTACTTGTCTGCTTTATGTGATTGGTGTTTATCTTAGGTAACCTTGACATTGGAATCTGATGTTGGAAATTGCCAAAAGTGCCTACTACTTTCAACTAGCATACGTTCAGAGTTTTTGGTGAAATGGAATATAACAATCCCTTTTTAGTGACTGCTTAGTAAGAATATGAAATTTACAAACATAGTTCTGACCGTACAACAACAATGACATACTTAGAGTAGCCACACAAAGTGGGGTCTGACCGTGCGAGAAATAATATTCACCTGATGACCAACCAGTGGCTTCTATGAATCTCTGAATGGGCGTATATCTGCTCTGGAAAAATTGAAAGAAGTTGATGCTGCTAAACGCATGGAAGCTACCAAGTAGAATGTATGAATGGTGCCAAATGGTTGGTTGTCCTGTTTAATGTAGGTAAATAGGTCTAAATGGCGTCCCTGATTGCATCCTAATGTATATTTGTTTTTGTAAAAGTTCGCTGACTTTCTTTGGTTTGGAAGTTGGTATTTAGTGTGATAGTTGATGCTGCATCAGGATTCTCAACTTATGTGATGCACTGTTGTCTTTTTGTCAACTAACTTTACAATAAGGTTATATTTTGACAAGTAATTCTTTTATGTAGAAACTTTTCGGGTAGTGAAATTGTATTTATCTGTCAGCAAGTGGAAGTAATAGACATTTATCTCTTGATGCCATACGAGATTGCCTTGACATGGTTGGTCGGCACTTAGCATGACCATGCTCTAATTTGCAGTAATTCCATCCCGACAAGCAAAAAACTAGCCAATGTATTTTTAGTTTGCTTTCTGTTTAATACCCAGTCTTGTTTTAAAAGCAACACATCATTCCATATATGCTTAGAAATATGGGGCACGATGATTGTGAATTAGTGAGTCGAGTAGGTAATAGCTATTACATATGAACTATATTTGTTTTATCTCCAGTGCCCTTTCTTATCAAAGAAATTGTACCATGACTCAATGATACAAAGCACTTAAATTCATACTAATAAAGTTTTAAAATGACCGAAGGTAAATCAGGAATTTAAAGTTACTGTGGGTAGATTGGTGCTGTACCTACTACTTCTCTTGTTACATTAATTTTATTAATATTACTTGTATAATCCTTGGTTTATCCTAAAAGATTGAATATACATCTCCCCCGTGTTATGTAATGCTGTGATTGGCCCTCTTTTTCACTTCTGACGCTATTATCTTTTACTTATTTGGAAGTTTCGGTTGATGTTACCTGTTACTTCGTTGTTTGTGTCTATCGTGCCTCTATGCTACTGGTATTTTTCTTAATGCTTTGGTGTTGCTATTTATTGTCACATTATTCTTGCATTTATGTTTAGGTAAGTGTTCTTCTGAGGCGAGGGTCTATCAGAAACAACCTTTCTACCTTAAAGGTAGGGGTAAGGTCTGCGTACGTCCTACCCTCTCCAAAACCTCACTTGTGGAATTATATTGGTATGTTGTTGTTGTTGTTGTTGTTGTAGTGGTCCGATTGAATTATGGTTTGAGAGATATTTCTGGCTTACATGAAATATAAAGTTCTCCTAGTCATCAACAAGCTGTCAAATTCACTTTTGTACTAATCTTAGCACTTGTTGTTACCAGAAAACCTCTACTTCTGTAGTATGATATCTTGTTTTGTAAGTATTTACATGTGAATAGAAAACAGTTATAATGTAGGGTCTGTTACAGGTAAAACTATACGAGATAAAACATGTAAATCAGTCGGTGTTATCTAGAGAAAGAATATTTGAAGGTTCTTTGTGGCGGTAGTCTCATTTGTTCAATGGAAGTAGGAAACTATTAGTTCCGAACTTCTAAACTGTTTGTTTCAAAATAATGCATTCTAACATTAAGACTAGTGTCGCCATTCGACAGAGGAACAACTTTTGGTTGCATGAGTGGATCGTGGAAAAAGGCTTGGCAGATCTCTTGCTGCACGGAATAATAAGATTTATATAGATCTTAAGGACATCGTCAGGGAACATTCCCTTTCCTTTCGTCCTACCATATCACTTTTCAGATTCAACGTTGTTTGTTGGGAACGGAGACTCCAGATTTTGAGTCCATATTTCGCCCATAATCAGTCACTTTCTTGTTGCGGTACTTCAGACTTCTTTCTCCAAAAACCTGAGACTTCTCCTTCTGCCATACCCATCTACCCAAGCTCTTGTGAGGTGCCAGATCCATTCCTTAAGTTTTTGCCTGAGCCTGTTGATATTAGGTCCTCCTCTAGTGGACTGCTTTGCTGCCAAGGTCGTGCAAGGGACAAGGCCTTCTAGATATGTAATCCTGCTACTCAACAGTAGAAGAAACTTCCAATATCAAATGCGAATCATGGATCAGATCCAGCAGATATGCTCTTATTTGAACCATCATTGCTCAACTTTGTAGCTGAGTACAAATTTATATGCGCTTTTTCATCCACATATTTTGGTGTTGCAATTGAGTTTAATTTGATATCTATTCCTCCAAGGGGAATTCTTGGGAAGTTGATGGGGAGATCCATTTTGGATTTAGAACACGACGTATGCCAAAATCAGGGGTTCACGTGAATGGTGTTGTTTACTGGATGACAATTACTGATACTATTCTTGCTTTTGATCTAACGAAGTAGAGGTGAGAACTCCTTCAAGACTATGATTCTTGTAGGATTTTGGGGGATTTTAGTGGAAATCTTTGTAAGGCTAATGTTGATAATTCAATCATCTTAAAACATTTTGGATTATGTCCACTCAAATACAATGTAAACGGGAAGTCGAACGAAAATGTGAGCAGAAAAACAGTAGGTTGTTGTTGACAGCAAAATTGTTGGGGATGTAGTAGGGGACTGCTTAGTTTTACATGTTGATAGTGATATTTTGGGGGTCTAGAGAGCGGAAAAAATCTTTTGGTATGATTTCAAGTCCCGTGAAACAAAATGCATTCCAGCTGAATTTTATAATGTGAGATGCTTGCCCTACATGAACAGCTCAGTCTCCCTCTAATCTGCCTTCGCTGCAGTTGAAGGTTCTTTGTTTGGAGGCGCAATCAGCTTATTGGGGAAAACCATAGTCTTTTTTGGTGGGTGCGTCCTAAGGGGAATTATATTGTCTATGCTGTTTTGCAATAGTCACTTATAGCAAACAACTACGCTTCTGTATATATTAGTTCATTAGTTTTCTTCAGTTTAGTTTAGGTTTTCCTCAGCTACTATCTTAGCAGATCTTGTCCAAACATAGTAACTACTGTTTTCTTGTCTTTGCTAACTTTTACTTTCTCTCCAACTCCTAAAGCTTTCCATTTTGTCTTAGCTTAAACCTAATCCTGCTGTAGAATTACAGCATATGGAGTATTAGATTGAGATAAGATGTCTAGTTTGTAGGTGGATTCCACCTTTAAAATCTTACAATTGAACCTTTGCACTCTTCAAATTATGGGTTTAAATTTTATAATTAGAAGAAGTTTGTTGTTCTTTTCACTGTTTGGAATTTGGATGCCAATTCATTGTTTCATGTCTTTGGTCATATATGATAATTTTTATCAGTTTCAAAATGAGTAGCTGGAATAAGTAGAAGTGAAAGGATATTTTATCAAAGAGGGGCTCTCTTTTTTATGAATACCTTAATGTTCCTCTAACAGCTTGTCTGGATGGTTGTTGCCTATTGTATTGTATGTGTTGTTATTTTAATTACAATGTTTGTTTTGATTGTTTCTTAAATTTTATTGTATCGTATCGTTAAATCTATCGTTACATAACAATGATAAGTCCCATTTTGTGTAGCGACCGACTTTGTATGATCACTTCGTTACTTTATTTACCCCCCCCCCCCTCCCTCATGTTATCTTTACTTATTTAGTAATTTTATTTTATCCTTTACTTACCTTTCAATAGTAGCTCTAGCCCGTATCTCATGTTTCTCATATATTTATTCTTCAAATTGTTGATGTGTGACATTATGTAAAGACGGAAAAAATACAATCTATTCAAATGTTATATTCATTAAATCAATACGATAGATACATTATTTAATGACCAGATAGAGAGCAGAAATATCCTTGCCCAGAGATTCTTCTGGTTCACCCCTATTTAATAGAATACAAGAACTGCATTAGTTTCAGTAATAATCATAGCTTTAAGTTTATTTTACTTTTGATGTTATTATTATTCATTACTTTATTAGTGATGATTATTGTACCTTGACTTTTAAGTGACAGCGTAAGATTAATTACTATATAATAGTAGTGTATATATTAAAATATTATAAATAAAGTTTAATTATAAAGCTTTTCCTACTCTAGGATAAGTAGTTCAGAAGTATATGGTAGCTTTTGTGGTTGATGAAATATGATATAACAGAACTCAAGACACACGAAACTAATAATAGTCTATTGAATTATGAGTTCTTTCAATAGAAAGAATTGATTTTTCGCCATGTAGTTTTATGCCGTGGTTAATGTTTTACGTCTTTAACTTGACTATAAGTAATCTAATAGTGTAAAATTTCTTTATATAGCTGCGTATAAAATTTTAAATCCATATATGTAAAAAAGAAAAACTGCTTCCATTCTTATACAAGCCAACCAGGACTCCCGAAGTTAATTGAGGCTGAAAGTAACAAGGAGGATTTTGACTTAAGATCAGATATTCTACTTCTTAAAGCAGCTTCCTTCCTTATATATATATATATATATATATCATATCATATCATATTATTATATAAGTGGGAAGTCATCAAGTTAAAAGTTGGATTACCATTTTGCCCTTCAATCTAAAACTATTTCAATAATATTTTATGTACTAAAAAGTAAATATATATTACAATAGATATTATTAGACTATTAAATTAAATAAAAAAATCTATAATTGCCATAATATAGAATTAATGTTTTCATTTAATTTACATTATTCAGATTTAATTATAATTATTTATTATCATTTTTGTCATAATGTAAAAAAACTCAAAGCCATATTATCATGGTTATTTCTTTCATTTAATATTTTTTTGTTATTTTTTTAAAGATTTATATTTATGTTTTCTACTAAAATATTTTGAAATACTATTTGGTTGAAGGGTGAAAATATTTTGATGGATATTTTAGTCATTTATTTTTTATTTCGTGACTTTTCACTTTTATAATTAAATAACTGTATTGAAATATGAATATTATAACTCATTATTTAACTTCTCTTTTTAAAAAATAAAAAATAAAATAGTCAAATATCTTTAAGTTTAGTCAGTTATTATTCACTTTTATATATATATAAAATGAGATATTTTTACTGTTTGGTACAAAAAATATTATAAGAGTATTGTTTAAATGTAGGGCAAAATGATCGTTCAATATTTGATGGATTAATAGGTGAGACTTTCCACTTTTAGTATAATATGATTCAAATATTATTATTTAATCGGATATTTAATTTAGTTTTGGTTTAATAAATTATAAAATATAATTATTTAATTAAATATTTAAATATGATATGATATGATTTAAATATTACTGTTTTAATAGATATTTAATTTAGTTTTGATTCAATAAATGATAAAATATTATCATTTTGTTAGATATTTAATTCGATTTTGATTCAATGAATGGTAAAATATTATTATTTTATTTGATATTTTATTATATTTTGATTTATCATGGGTACAAAATGGTAATTCAACTTTTAAGATAGAAGCTTCCCCTTTTAGTATAATATGATAATATATAGTTTCAACAAGAGTTAAAGATAATATTATTTTTCTCATTGCTATAATAAATTTATATTAATGACCATTTGATAAAATATTTTCAGATAAATGAAAATTATATAAGCAACTAATATAATTTGTTTGGGTGCATATCAGAAAGTAATACCTTGAATTTCTGTCAATTTTGTTTGATTATAAATTACATTTATCATCTGTCAACAACAATATATCATTCTACATATATTATCTAACGAATCTGCAAAAGCTTACATGAGACACACGTGCAACGCACGTGTCTAGGACTAGTTATTATATAAGTGGGAAGCCCCCAAGTTGAAAGTTTGATTACTATTTTGCCCCTCCACTAAATTAAATTTAATTAATACATAATTAAATGTTAATTATCATATCATATCATATTTATATATTTATTACTATATAAGTTGGAAGCCAAAAAGTGAAAAGTTAAAATAAGTAAATAATAATAAATAATAATAATAATAATAGTTAATAACTAACTAACTAATAGTAATAACAATAATAATAATAGTAATAATAATTTTATATTTAACTAATTAAAAGTGGAAAGTCCTTATCTTAAAAGTTGAATTACCATTTTCCCCTATAATAAATTAAAATATAATAAAATATCTAATTAAATAGTTTTTTATATATATATATATATATAAAGAGTCATTCATTGAACCGAGTAAATGAGGAGGATTGTTTCGCCTACCAATAATTATTGTAGGTTACACTTTTATATTATTTTTAATTATTATTTCATATACTACCTTTTCATCTTCCAATTATTTCATCTTCTAAGCTTCTATCGGTTACAATAGTATTTATACATAATCTTCTATTGAAAAATTGTACCATTAAGTAGACTCAATATGAAAAATATTTGTCTGTATCATGATCATACTCTACACCTTTTAATAGGTAATATGAAAGTTGTTGCATTCTTTCTTCTTCCTTTTTGATAGTTTTTCAAATATTTTCTGATTTATTTTCTTATTTTGTTGTTGGCATTTTGGTTTTGTATGAAATGTCCATAAACTTGATAGAAGCAGCTTCAAACTTGCAGATAATTTACTCTTGGCTCGTGGCTTATATTTATGTCCATCATGGTAACTTGTATTTTATGTAATTCTTACACTTTTCTTCATAAGTGTTGTAAATTTTTTTATTTTCATTTTATTTAGGTGATCTTATCACACTTTATACTTAATCTTCATCAAAGCATGATTAGCAAACTAAGGTAACCAAAATGTCAGTTTAATCATTTTGAATTTATACTTATCGCAATTCTATATTTAATTATTTAATGTGGATTTACACGTGCGAAACACGTATCCAGAAACTAGTGTGTGTGTGTGTGTATATATATATATATGTATATAATATATATATATATATAGTAAAAGAAGCAATCATTCTCTTCTTTTATTTAAGCCAAACCTCTTTTCACTAGATTTCTGCAATCTTGAACTCTCTCCACTCTCCTATCCTCTCCGACAGTTCTCCCATCGCCATTAGGGTTTTACAGCCGCTTTTTCCCCTTATTCTTGGTTTTTCCGCAACTCAGCCTGCTCATTGTGAGTTCTTTCTTTAATTCTTCTAATGTTTAATTACCAGTGATTATTAAGAACTCTAATAAATTTCCCTTTTTGAGATTATCTGATTCAGTTGTTGGTATGTGTTTTGATTCCTCGTAACAGCATACAGAATTATAGATATGTTCAATGTGTGATCGACTTTTCATTGCCTTTTGATTCTTTGTTTCAACCTTTATTTCATTGCCTTTTGATTCTTTGTTTCAACATTTATTTCATTGCCTTTTGATTCTTTGTTTCAACATTTATTTCATTGCCTTTTGATTCTTTGCTTCAAAATTCCTTTCAGTATAGTGAAATTTCTTGGTAGTTCATAATTTGATTTCTTCGAACTTGATGAGCGGCTAATTGGGAGATTTACATTTCAAAATCATTGATTTTCAGTATGGTGAAATGTCTTTTCCTCCTTTTGATTCCGATGATTAGTGATCTATGAGTTAGAATGTACCTCTTCTGCTACTTCTGTGACATCCTAATTTCTCGCATTCCAAAACACTTCGTTAGAGTGATTAGGCTCTGTTTCTTTTGACTGTTTATAAAGTATACTTTGAGGATGTTTATACTTTCAAATTTTCATTGTTACTAACGCCGTGATTTTAGTGCAGGAAAAATGGAATCTCGGAAGGACGACTTGACTGATAGCTCTGATGAATTAGAGGGTGACGGCATGACTGATACTGAGGAATTTTCTTCAGCTATTGAACAACAGGGCAGTGGGATTGCCAAGGTAAAGTTTTCATCCTCCCCTTTTTAGAGTATTTTTATTCATTTTATAGGAAGAACAATACATAAATTTTTTTACTATGGTATGGTCATTTTTTCTTCTGATCGATAGTGGAGTAAGTTACTTAGTCCTCATAAATTAGTCCCTTGTTTCTGATTATGACAAATGCCATCATATCACAGTTCTGCAATGTTCAAACGTATATATCTAAGGCTACACCAACAACAATTACTTGGATGGATTCTCTCCATTTGAACTCGTCTCATTCAACTCCCTTATTATGCAATCTGAACTCCCCTATTTTGCTGAGAAGCTGCTTGTTTAGATCTTGCACTTTCTGATACTATTCCTCTTCCCATTTTTTTTGAGATACATTGATGAATACACTTTTTAAATGAACCTCTGTAAGTGAACTTATTGAAAGTTCCCAACCTAAATAGAGAGGAGTAGATACAAATGTTTCATAGGACTGACACCCACCTAGTATGAGCTTGAGCCGTAGTTGATATGTATATATCTCTTGCTTGTGATCGCTATACCTCTTTTATCTTGGATTGCAATTTCCAGAATACTACTTTATGACTGTTGCTTATCAACAGGAATGGAATGAAGTATCTGAATTACCTGCAGACTACATTAGAAGAGAGGACATGGAGATCAAAGATGTGGCAAAGAAACATGTAGTGCCTTTCCTCCCCGCTAAATCATTAATGAAGTTTCGAGCAGTGTCCAAAGAATGGAATGATTGGATAGTTAGTCCATTATTATCATACCAGCAGTGTACTTCATTCCAGAAACTTTCAGGCTACTTTTATCAAAGCGTGGATGTGGATTTTCAATCCGATCCTAATTTTTTGTCTCTGGACCGTTCTGCGTATGGAGTCCCCAATCCTTCCCTTGGTTTCTTGCCTGAAAAGGTCAAAGTTCTAAGTTCTAACAGCGGGTTGCTCCTTTGTGAAGGGTTGGAGAATTATTATGTTTGTAATCCTGTAACCGAGGACTGGAAACGTATCGCTTCTCATCAATATTATCATGGATCTGATGCAGCTGCTGTTCTTGCTTTCGATCCTCAGGGTAATATTGAATCATATTATCACATTGTGGTTGCAGTCCCTCTTCTTGGTCAGCCAGTTGTCTTCTTTGAGATTTACTCTTCTCAATCAAATTCTTGGAGGCGGTCTTCTTCAGAATGTCTTGAGTTAGAAGATACAACTGTTATAGGTGGGGGGGTTTATACGAAGGGGGTGGCTTACTGGAATACAACATCAAATGATGTGCTGGCATTTGATGTGAAAAATGAGATCACAACAGTTCTACATGTGCCGGTTCCACCTTCTAGATTTGGTGCCTTGACTCAGATAGGAGATGAGCTATGCTACGTAACTGCTTATAATGACAGTGGGGATGTTTTTGTATTAGATATCTATGGAGGAATGGACATGAGCCTGAAGCGCAGTGTATGCGTAAATCTTGGACACAAGAAGTCTCGTCAAACATTTGGTGAAGTCCCCTCTATTGACAGCGGTACTGTGTCGTGCAGAGTACTCCCTTGTATGAACACTGCTGATGACATTGTGGTGATCTACACGACTGAAAGGATATATCTTTATCACCTGAGGGAGCAGAACATTGAGACTTTTATGACTCCAGGACAACTAAATCCTCAGAGAAGATTCATACCCTACATAAACAGCCTCTCTATGTTACATGAGCTGAAGGATTAGTTAGTGCGTGTCGTTGATGATATTTTCTATTGCTGTCAAGTAGAAAACCTTTCTCGTGTTCTCTGTTGAAGCATGTACTTTCTCCCATCATGGAACTCCTTAGATTTGCTGCTTGCTTTGTTCAAAGTGGAATTGATCATCTTTCATGATTTTGTCTGTTTGACTTGGTGGACAGAATAAGTGCTTTGAATAGCTTATCGTTTATAAACAGACCGTGTTTTGGATTGCCATTATTTCCTTTGGATAGCAGTTTGAATGTTTAAACTTTTCGAGTTTTTTAGTTATGGTTTCCTATGAGCTTCTTTCTGCTAATACTCTATCAAAGAAACAAGGCAATTCCATCCTGTACCTGGATGCAGAGAGCCCTGGAGAGCTGATCTGTAGTAGCAAATTTGGACGTGCTCTGTGTGACCAAAACGTTATAATTGTGTGGTTGTGTTGTAATTTTGCAGGAACCAATCAATATCCTTGTCCATAATTCTATATTTAAGAAAATGAACCATGTTAAGTGGAAAAAATAATAGAGAATCAATCATGTGGTATTGCATAGGAGCATAAAGATAACATTTTTCGTGGCAATCTCTTAGGAGCATTGTGTTCTGAGCGCTGAGGGGTTGGAGGTAAGGAGAGCTAGAGGTAAATTGAAGAAATCTCGGAGAGAGGTGATTAGATATGAGGACATGATTTAATTGCAGTTTATCGAGAACGTGACCTTAAATAGATAAATAGATATAGAAGTCGAGGATTAGGGGTATAAAGTTAGTAGTTTGAGCATTTTCTAATTTCATTTTAGTATTGTTATTATTAATTTTTTACTATCTTAAATTCTTTGATATTAAGTATTACCTTATGTTTCATTTGCTATCAATTGTATTATTTTAGCATTGCTACTGTTCTCTTTTTTATTATTTTCAGCACTTCTTCTCCTACTATATTTGCTGAGCCGAAGATCTATTGGAAATAACTGTCTGTACCTTTACGGTGTAGAGGTAAAACTGTGTACTGCAAACTACTCTCTTCAGATTTTCATTTATGAGATTACTATGGTTATGTTGTTGTTGGTGTGCTGAGAGGAGCGATTAAATGTGGGACGGGACATGTTTAAGCTATGCAGGGCGAATTTAAGACTGCGCAGGATGGGGTGGGGACGTGTTTCCTATATATTGAGATGATTTTAATAAGTTTAAATTTATTTATGTGCAAAAGTCACTGAAAATTGTATAGGATATAGTTTTTTAAAAATATATAATTGGTTGAACCATACGATTAACACCCCTAATTAGGGGTGGACATTCAGTTTTTCGGTTCGGTTTTTTTAAATTTCGGTTCGGTTTTTTCGGTTTTCGGTTTTTCATGTAGTGTACCAAACACCGAACCAAACTAATTCGGTTCGGTTCGGTTTTTTTCAAATTCGGTTCGGTTTTTTCGGTTTTTCTAATTCGGTTTTTTTGGTTATGGGCCTAATTAATGGGCTATTTTTTAACTTACAAAATGAGCTACTTTTTAAATTAAAAATGAGTTGTTTTATCTTTTTAAATTCAAAATAAATTATTTTAAGTTTGAATTCTAAAGTTTAATTCAACTAAGCTTAATTTTAACTTTTTAAATAAAGAAAATAGTGGGATCAATTGATTTACATTTAGTAGTACATACATAATATTTGAATTTTTGATAATAAATTTTCTCATATGCTTAATATCCTTATAACAAAACCAATAAAAAGTTAAGGGTCTTTTAAGATTTTAATAATCTATGGTCCCTAATTTCTTGTTAAATAAATATTATATATTTCATTTTTCTTTCAAAGCATATTAATAATAGTAAGAATTTTCTTAACATGCTAAAACTATTATAAAACTTGTTATTTGTAAAAAAAACTTAAGCAATTGTATCAATTATATAAATAATTCTCTAAATGTAAATGTGCTTTGAGATTTGGGTTGGGTGTAATATTTTTATTTTTTTGAAATTAAGTTATAATTTAAAAAAATATATATATATATGTAAAATTTCGGTTAAACCGAAAAACCGAAAAACTTAAATATGAAAACCGAAAACCGAACCGAAAAACTGAAATTTAAAAAAAAAAAAAATCGAAACCGAACCGAAAAACCGAATTAATTCGGTTCGGTCCGGTTTTTCGGTTTTCGGTTTTTTTGCCACCCCTACCCCTAATTGTGTGTCTATATGGGTGAAACTCGCATTTCCATTACGGATTCAGTAGAATTTAGTTGATTTGAAATAGATTCTGTATTTATATTAAAAGAATCACATGGTATGTACAAATTAATAATTTATCAAAAACTAAATAATTTTTTTTTTTAAATTTAAAATCTTAGTTCTGTCACCTCTTACGTTTATAAGTCTACCAACTTAATAAATGCGACGTGTTTAATCTATTGACTTATTTTATCTTAGAATTTATACACTTCAAAGAGAAAATTAAATAATCCTATATATATATATATATATATATATATATATATATATATATATATATATACACACATATACATACATATTAAGATCTATTATTTATTGCCATGTCATTTATTAATTTTTCCAACGTTTTCCTCTCCAACTGGTTAGACCGTAGAAAAAAATTTGATGTATATACATAAAAAGAAATAACTTAAAAAAATTACTAGTTAATTAAGTTGTGATGAGATCATATCGATCAAAAGTATATATTATATGAATTTACCTATAAAATAAATCAAAACCCATTTCTAAAATTAAAAAGTGAAAGTTAGTATCAAATGTACAGATTAATAACATTAATAATTACTTAAAAGAATTAGCAGAATATAAATAAATTATTCTTAATAGCAATTAGAAAACTCAAAAGGTTGATGTAATAAAAAGAAAAGGCAGATTTTATAACAATTTTCTAGAAGTTTCTCTACTTATATTTTAAATAGATCTCAAATTATAATTTATATTAACACAATTTTCGTTAATGACAATGAAAACTCAAAAATTTATATACATTATCGAGAATAAAAGAGAGAGCGAAATTTGATAATATACTTAATTAATTAATACACATAATATTAAACTAAAAACACTTTATTTATACTTTGAATTAATTTAATTACAATTCAAAATAAGATACACACACATATATAATAAAAAAAATTGAATAGATGTTATTTTTAGAATTGAGGATAATAAGTTTCACTTGGAAAAGTTTTCATATTTTGTTATTTTAAGAAACTTCCAGGTGCAAAAGTTTCCCTATATTGTTATTTTGTTATTTCCATATATCCGATATAAAATAGGATGTTCCTATGTATATGTAATACTTAGTTTATTTACTACTTTCATCCATCAATATCTTTTCCTATGTATATGTAATACTTGGTTTATTTACTACTTTCATCCATCAATATCTTTCATCCACATTAGAGCTTGTTAGGATTCTTAATTATTTCTTGTTCGTTGTTATACTCGATCTCCATATTATAATGGCTATGATTTTGTAATTCTCAACTAAAATTACTTGGTAACGAGAATATATATGGTCGGGACATGCTATAGAAGAGGAAGTTTTCAATGGATACATCCTTAAAGAATTGAAAAAAAATTGATAAAATAAGATTCTTCGGGGGGCGTGATATTGAAGAAACGCTACGCCAGCGTGATCTTCAAATCCCAACAACAACATCATGGTATAACATTTGATGAAAAAGATAGATGAACAAGAAGGCTGACTTGTGGGAGAAGCAATTGCAAGAAGAGAAAGTCAAGTCGCAACTAAGAGAAAGTAAAACGACTCGAATTGCTATTGCGAGCATCAATAGGACCGTTGATTTCGACGATGATCTTCAAGCCGAAAGAGATTTTTTGGTCATCATGCATGTGCCAAATCGTTGGTAAAAGAATTTACATATTTTCTGTAGAATTGCTTTCTCGATTACTAACTTTTTTTCCCGTTTGTTGGTAAGCATGAGAAGATCACTACTAAAAAGTCCGTAGAATATTGGTGTGTGCAATAGGAAAACCTTCTTTCAAAAATTAAGAATTTGTATCCGTAGGTTTTTAATCCTTTGTTATCAAATGATAAATATGTAATTGAGGCAAAATCAATATATATACGCAAATATTCATTTTATTGCGCAGTTTTGCAAATTTTATACTTTTCATAGATGTGATGAGAAAAGATAATTTAATAATAATACAATATTTCTTTTTTATTGTAGATCTCTATTTTGAAACGATCAAAAAATAATTTAGATAGAAAGACACACCACTTATATAAAACATTACTCAAAAGCCTATTTGTATGTTATTATGTACACAAATATATATAATACATCCTCTGATTTAATTAAACCCGAAATTTAAAAACTTCTCCAACAAAAATGTATTCACGAGTCAACAATCAACATGTTCAAGTATTCTATTCAGCATTATTTTTTTTTAATCGCAACTTAAGAAATATTTAGTTAAGTAATGGTACTTAATTTTTTGGAGTGCCTTATTAGGCAATTGAAAAGGGATCTTATCAAACCACAAGCCATTTCCTTTATGGATGAGATGATAGCTAAGGTAAAGTGCCTTACAATAGGATAAACAACTTAATTTGTGTTTGAATATGTCATGTAAAGTCATGAAATTAGCGTGAGTATGTATTTTGGGAACATAATTTGAAATAAATTTTAAATTTTTTAAAAAATATGATTTTAAATTTTAAAATTTTTTAATATAAAACTTGACTCTAACTTTAATATTTTGTATAAAGAAGACCAAAAAAAAATTTGAGTTAAATTAAAGAGTAAAATCACGAGAAGCATAAAGAAAAAAAACAATACATGTAAAAAAGAAAAAATAGAAATTATGAGAATTATATAACTTTAAATTATACATGGTACTTTAAGGCAACGTCTTCACCCGCCTAACCCTAAGCCGCCCTTGATTCTTTCTGAGTATTTTTTCTGCCATGGCTATCGAAGGAGAACAGTCGCACAAATCTCACAGGTCACGTCAATCTGGTCCTACCGCCAAGAAAAAATCCAAGTCGGATAAGAAAAAGAAGGGTGTTTCTGATGAAAACAATAAGCAGCATAATCCTAAGGTACTCCTATTCTTTAATTGTTCTTTATATCGTTATGTGCGTGGGCTGTCAACTGTTTTGCGCTGACGCTTGACAGAGTTTTAGTTAATAATATGTGTAATGTAACCGCATAGGTACGTACAAGTCCAAAGTTTTAGTATTGCTAGTTGGATAGTAACTTCTTGAGACTTAATACTGTAAATTTGTAGGCATTTGCATTTAATTCCACGGTGAAAGCAAAGAAATTGCAAGCACGAGCTACAGAGAAGGAGCAGAAGAGGCTTCATGTCCCGACAATTGATCGGTCCACGGGAGAACCAGCTCCATATGTAATTGTAGTGCAGGGACCTCCCAAGGTTGACATCACATGTTTTTCATATACAGCTTTTTGTAGATGTCATTTATTGGGTTTTAGATTTGATATCTTATGGATTATGCTATTATAGGTTGGGAAGTCACTGCTAATTAAGTCTCTTGTGAAGCACTATACAAAGCAAAATTTACCTGAAGTTCGAGGTCCCATCACTATAGTATCAGGTATAGATTGGCTTCCAACCTTGTTCATTTTTTGACTAGCTTAGCCCAGATATGAATGCTTGGAAATGTTAGAAAGAAAGAATGTATTCATCCAGTCATATCTGAGATATTATATAGATTGGTTTCTGTCTCTCTCAGGTTTCGGCTTGATTGTGATTTTAATCTCTATTCAAAAATGAGTTAGAGAGAATATCAAACATGCTGGAGGTGTGGGGTGGGAGATGAAAGTTGCTGAAATTATTCAGTAAACATATTACAGTATATCTATTTTCCTGCTCCCCATTTCAATTAGAATGGTAGACTTTAGAGATTGACTCCATACTTTAGGGAAGACTATAATTAAATTTACCTAATAATTTCCCCTAGCCTGTATATCATTTCAAGGTTAATCGGTGGAATAAAAGAAAGAAACTAACTTTCTTGTATAGAGATGTTTTCGTGTAGGAGGATATTTTACTTTCATTGGGTTTCTTTCAATTTAATATACTCTGCATTCTAAATAACTTCAGCTGGCTGGTTTATTACTGGGCTTGGACATTATATTTAGAGCTCGTTTGGCCATGCAAGATGAAATCATGATATGAAATTACATGAGATGAAGTTGAAGATTTATTTGGACATACAATTTGAAATTCTTAGGTTGTATTTTTTCTTCATGAACATAAAAACCTCCTAAGTTGTGAAAACTATCAAAATTTCCCCAATTCTCATACAATCTTACCAAATAAGTAAAAGTTCATAACAAAGTGCTATACACTATCACAAAGCCCTTCTAAAAAAATACAACATTTGTTGTTCAAACTTTAGTTCAATAAATAGTAAAATTGAACATGAGTTTTAGACTTATAGTGTGCTACTCTTTAATATAATTCTCCCACATAGTACGGACAATCTCCTCACGTTGAGCATGTAGTTTTCGATTAGATGACCGAGAAGACGAACCAATATTGTTACTTTGAGCCATCTGTTGGTATATATAAAATGATGGATTTTTTTTTTTGTACAAAATATAACCTTGCGGGTCAAATTTTGTATTTTAAAAAGTCCATATCATGATTTGAAATTCCAAATCAAGGTTTTTTGAGAATTTAGAATTTCATCTCATGATTTCAAATTACGAGATGAAATCGCATATGTTCTAACGCCTACTTAGTTTTCCACGAACAAGACATGCCTTCAAAATCAGTTGGGACATGGAATACATGAGTGCTTGGTTTTCACATCCGAGAAAGGTCGCTGGGGTTTTGGAGATGTTACCGATTCTTATACACATATAAACTGTCAAATTGTATTTTAAGTGCTGTACCTGTTTTGTCTTTTTTTTTTTCTTACATGATCGAGGATATGCTCTTTTTTTCTTTTTTATTGAAATATGTTAGTAGCTGGTGTTTTCAGAATTCCACTTAAGCCTGTGAGCGAGGCATTTTGCAGACTGGATGCTTTGCCTTGCTTAAGTGCCATTTCGGTTGAAGCTCTTATGAGGCGATTCAACAAAAAACCTAGGTTAATTATGAGACATGATTTTTTCCTAGAGGTCGATTCTAAATCATTGAGGTAGCTGGATCAATTTAGTGCGAACTGTTAAGGGAACTTGACAGAGGAATACGAAAATGGATTTTTCTTATAAGTGAGCTAGTTACTATTGGCATTGCAAACTTTAAACTGAACCAGAAATAGATTGGAACTTGAACTATCACGATCTTTATCCACCCATACATTTAACTTAATATGCAGTGTTTCAATTACTCTCCTATCTTGTTGTTTCTATCTATAGTTACTTACTCCTGTATGTGTTTTTTCCCCATCAATTTTGCATCTTTTTTCACGAAGTGTGTGTTTAGTTGAGCCTTGTTCTTAAAGCCCAAAGCAGGTTTTGGTCTTTTCTATGTGTCACACCTTTCACAATATTGGTAATAGCTAGAAGTAAGACATTTTTTTTCTTTTGACGTCCCAAAATAAGGTGTCAACTTAATCAATAAGCAGAGTGGCTGTACATGCAGTATTACCATAACCATATTCTATTGCGTTTTACTTGGATCTTTTGTATCGCAAAACTATTGTTAATTCATTTTTGACACTGTAGGTAAGCAGAGACGCTTGCAGTTTATAGAGTGTCCAAATGAAATCAATGGAATGATTGATGTGGCAAAGTTTGCGGATTTGGCATTGCTTCTCATTGACGGTAGCTATGGCTTTGAAATGGTGCGCTTTTGTATCTTAAGAGAAAAAAAGACTCTTTAGGATAAGCATAAGATTGTTCTAGTGTTTTCTCATTGAATATGTAGCAACTCCTCTAGTCTATGGGTGGGTTATTCGGTGAGTTAGGTGAGATTGAATTATAAGCTGACACTATGTATCATTAATGTAAGTTCTTGATTCCTCTCTTTCAAATTTATCCTCTTTCTCCCATTTTATTTCACATGCCTTTTCTCATGACATACAAAAATATTAATACTTGTAGAAAGTGTAGTACTTTATTACTCTAATACATTCTTTATGAGTTTTGACAATTCAAATCTAAACCATGGTATCCTGAATAATACCTGATTACTTTCAACAACTATTTTGTTATCTTCTAACACTATCACTTTAATATGCAAGTCAAGCTAATAATTTAATTGTGTGTTTGATCAAAACCTCTCATGGAATAGCAGAGGGAGTATCAGTTTGATTCCTTGCGCAAACTTAATTGGTTATATTAAAATTGACATTTGTTGCATGCTTCCTTCTTGGTTACCAAGGTAATGTAGAGGGTGTTATATTCTTTCTCTAGTACCTTTCACATTTACTGATTGGTGATTGCTGCCAACTTTATTGCCTCTAGGAAAAATGAGTTAACTTGGCTGATAATTTTTTTTGTTGGTAAACCTTGTGATTTGTTTAATTACTTTTGCAGGAGACCTTTGAATTCCTTAATATATTGCAAAATCATGGATTTCCTAAAGTTATGGGTGTTCTTACACATCTCGACCAGTTCAAGGATGTTAAGAAGCTTAAAAAGACGAAGCAACGGTTAAAGCATAGATTTTGGACTGAGATATATGATGGAGCGAAATTATTTTATTTGTCTGGTCTAATCCATGGGAAGTAAGTCCCTGGTTTCGGTATTCAAAAATGAGTGTTTAGCATGCAACTATGATTTAATGAATATTTCAATTTAATTTCTGATACAATTTTTTGTTAATGAGTAGGTACTCGAAACGTGAAGTGCATAATCTTGCGCGGTTTATATCTGTCATGAAATTTCCTCCTTTATCCTGGCGCATGTCCCACCCTTACATTGTTGTAGATCGATTTGAAGATGTAACTCCTCCTGAAAAAGTGCGCATGGACAACAAGTGTGACAGAAATGTCATTTTGTATGGTTATCTCCGCGGATGTAATATGATGAAAGGAGCAAAGGTCTGTGATGTGAATGCGTTGTTTCTTTTACTTTTTCGTTTATTTGTCAGGGAAATAACTTAGTGCTACTTTATGTGATATAAATTCTGATTTCACTATGATGGAAAGAAGCTTGAAAGAGAGAACCAGGAATGAAATAGCGAGACCAAACGAGCAAAAAGACGCGAACGTTGGCGATAAGAGTGTTAGACTTTATGCGAGAGGGTAGAGCCCTAAGTGGCTGTTTAAAGGCATAGAAGCAAAGGTTTATGCACCCTGGATGTTCAATTGAAAGTAATATAGTTGCTGAGAGATGGCATAGCAATCCCAAAGTCGTATGGACTGTTGGTTGACCCTATTGGGCTACAAATAGATGAACTTCAAAAGTGACAGTACCACAGAGCTGGTTCAAAGGCTTAAAGAAAATCATTAAGCTTAACGTTCAAATGCGTATTATGTATCTAATGGATAGAGAAATTTTTGGCTATAGTTTTAGAAATTCTTAGAACCATACCAGCCTGTATAGTATGGACCATTTGGAATTAAAGGGATAGAAGGTGCTTTGAAGACAAGACTACAAAAGTACAGATGTTGAAATATAGATGCTTAGGACCTTCGGCTTTTTGTGGTAAACTTGACATCAACTATGAGGAGGCAAAAATGAGACTCTTATCAGTGTTTTGTAGATTTTGTGCACGTATTTTTTTATATCCAACTCTAGCTTAGTGCTTGGCTACTTCACTTGTGAATAATATTTGCTTTACTTGTCAACAATAAGAGTTTGTGAATTCTACTGGTTGATGTACTAGTGAAAGGGAAAAAGCTATGGCCCTTTCATAACATAGTAGAGAAGATCAGAAAAGATGGAAGCCTTTAGGATAGAATCTCAATGAGTTGTATAATGACTCATCTAAAGACTGTAGCATTTTATTTATGTCTCGTTATTTTAATATTGTATTTCAGCCAGTGATTTAACAGTTTATTTCTCCCTTATCCATATTCTAAGCTGCTTCACGATATGACCAGGTGCATATTGCTGGTGTTGGTGACTATAATTTGGCTGGTATAACGGCATTACCTGATCCATGCCCTCTACCATCTGCTGCCAAGAAGAAGGGACTAAGGGACAAGGAAAAGCTGTTCTATGCCCCCATGTCTGGATTGGGCGATCTTCTTTACGATAAGGATGCTGTGTATATAAACATAAATGATCACTTTGTCCAGTTCTCTAAGGTTGATGACACAGCTGCTGTTGGGGGTCGCAGAGGTACAATATTTACACTATGTTTCTAAGAATCCTATATATATATTTTTTAAATTGACGAATTGCAAATTTTATTAGCTGATGGGGAATTCACATTCCCTTATTAGTTCAGCAAGATAAGTGATATGCTTCAGGCTGTCTTCTGGTATCCGGAATTTAAGTTTTTACTTGTGTCTTGGTAGTTTGATTGATACCTATGTAAATAGTGCGTCATTTGGGAAAAGAGTTACTGTTGGCTGATCATTATTTTTCTTTGGCAGAACTCATCATTTAAGAAATGTGTAAGTAGTGCTTAAATAGAAAACCAGTTTTTAGGCTGTTCTCTTGATTAATGTTCTCTCTTTTGAAGCACCTTTTTGGTTATAGCTGTTTTATTGTTTTAAATGGTAAGTTTTTATTCATAAACAGCACTAAATGATATAGCTTTTAAAGTTTGCTAATATTACCAATTAACAGGCCTTGAATGTCGTTAACTTCCTTTGCTTGCTCTACTTATTATTGGTCAAGTGACTTAATAAGACCAAATTTTGATCATAGAGTCTACGCTTGTGGTGGTGTGCCTGTGTCATCTATTTCCTCCACGTTCTTTGTTTGCCTCTCCCTTTCTCCCCTGCTCTTGTGTATCATATTAGATCACACAATGGACAACGAAGAACTCTTGACTAGAGCTAAGCTGCATCACTGATCAGATGTTAATGTGCGGAGGAGTATGCTATTTGCTTAGATGGTGTTAGAAGTTGTTGAGAACTTCTATATGTTGTAAACTTTGAATGTGACCTCTAACCATTGCTTAGATATCGATAGGACAGGAATGGTCGATGATAACCTTATGATCAACAGTAGTTTGTTGGATTCTGGGCATTTTCACTAAGCTGTCCAATTGAAAAGAAAAATTGAGTTATGTCACTGTCACTTGTCTATCATGATATTAAGAAAAATGGTATATACATTTGTCAAACAACATTAAGTGGATGAAAGTAGCAACTAATACATGAAAAAAAAATAAAAGAAGAATAGGATTAAGTTAGACATGATCTTTTAAAATTTTGCATAGATAATAATTAAAAATCTCACCTGTGTCATGCGTGGATTCGTGACTAGTTTTCTTAATAATTCTGATAAAAAGAAAATATTGGTTGTTGAGATTACCTTTTTCCTACATGCTATATGTTTTTGTTTTATTTTTTGGGTTACAACTTTTGGCAAGTCATTTCCCACTGACCAGTATTATCCTCTTGATCAGGGAAGGGCAATGATGTTGGAGAGACTTTAGTTAAATCACTTCAGAACACGAAATATTCAATTGATGAGAAGTTAGAAAATAGTTTTATTTCCCTTTTTGGGAAAAAACTTAATCCATCCTCATCAAATCATGTTAAAGCTGATCAAACTCATGGTTTGGAGCCTGCGGAGCGAGATCAATCTGGGTTAGAACCCAACAGCGATGGATCAGATGAAGACAGTGATGCTCAAGATTTGAATGAGTTGGAACCATTACAGTCAGAGCGAACTCATCCAAGTGGTTCAAAGGAAACCTCTGATGATAGTTCTGAGGAAGAAGATACTATTGGATCAAAGAAGCACCCAGGATCCAGTAGTAGTTTCAAGGAACATGTTGATTTACATGAAGGAAGGATGAGAAGAAAAGCTATCTTTGATAATGATAATGATCTTGATGAAAAGGTAAGCCAATGGCATTCATGATCTTGTTCCTGTCCTTCCTGTTGTCCTCAACTTGTCTATGAGGTGTTTGTGTATTGCGGATAAAAAAACAAGTAGACAGCTGTCTGTACCAGAATATTAAGGAGGAAAGCTTATGCTCGTTTTTGGTTTGAAGTTTGATAAACCTGCTGCTTTCCGCCTCTTTAAGGGGGGATCCTGAGAAGTGTGCCAGGTTATATTGGGGAGCAGAGGCTCTTTGCATGAAGAACAGTGCTTTCTAAAACTCATCAATTACCCTTTCCAATCATTGATATAGACCTCAGTAGCATATTATTGTTCACATGTTATTTCAAATTAATTTGTATAATTTGTTGCATCTTTACTTATTATATGCTCTGAACTTATTTTTTGACACAAGTTACTCTCTCGTATGTCCTGGTTCACCGTGTGGTGAAATTGGAGTTTGAAATGTGTGTATGTGTATTTATGCTATATCATTTAATCCAGGATTATAGTGAAGAAGATAGCGAAGAGGATGCACAGGATGAGGAAGCACAAGATGATTTAGAGGACACTGATGAAGAAAATGAAGCTTATCAAAATTCAGGAGAGGATGATGATCTCGATACAGATGGTAGGTTTTTGATCTTCATTAGTACAGGCATCTTCAAGCTCTGGGTACTTTGATCTCCATTTAGTATTTCATCATCCTCTTGGGTTGGAGTAAATGAAGTTCCTAACTTGCTGTGAAGTAGCTCACTTTCTTTGCAACCCTTTTCTAATTTCTCCTAGTCTTTCATTTCTGAAGGAATCTCTTTTTATTCTTTTTGTAGGAGAGGACACAGGCAATGCTTCAAGATGGAAAGAGTTCCTGTCAGAAAGGACACGTGAGCGCCAAAATGTTAATCTTATGCAGCTTGTATATGGGGCATCTGAATCCAAGTCAACTATTAAAGCTGAGTTGCAGCAGCATGGCACTGAAAACGATGAAAGTGATACTGAGTTCTTCGTGCCAAAAGGGGAAGGAACTAAGGTTTGTCCTTATACAGCTCATCAAATGATAACCGCTTTTGGTCCCATGGCAGTTTGTTTTGGCCCATGTGATATCCAGCTAAGCACATTGTGCGTCTATTAGATGAAATATGTGTTACGGGAATTCGTTGTCTATAAGAATTAGTATTATGATTTCAGATTATTCATCAATTCTAGAGTAAAAGATAAGGAGAGGGATTACTCAATCATGTGGCTACCCTGTTTTTTACCCAGTATTTTGAGGGGTAACTTGATCTAGAAACTGTCGTGATATCTTTAAATTTTGTCATTCCTACTTTATTACCCGAATGTGTATGCAGTAGAAGTATCAAAATGACTTCATTGTAGAAGACATGATAATCATGCGGAGGGACCAAACTAAATATATCAAAAGGTTGAAAGTTCTTATTCAAATAGAACAAAACTGTGTTTATCAATAGTTTAGGGACCAAAAAACATGCAATCTTCTCAATGCAATTAAATATAGCTCTTTCGCTGTTGTTGTCATTTTTTATTTTACCACAACCATTTTGGTAGGAGTTGACATGACTTGTCAAATTATTGCATTTCTTTATGCAGAAACCAGATGAGCTGGTGGATGATGATAATATTGATGCCGAGGACTGCTCTAAATTTGTAAATTTTGCAAGTCAAATTGACTGGAAGATTCAAGAATCAATTGAAAGCATCCGTATCCGTTTTGTCAGTAAAGGCTGGTCCAAAGAGGCTCGTCGAGGTGGCTCAAGAGATGTTAATGGTAATGATGATGTTGGTGAGGATGGAGAGGATCTGTTTGGTGATTTTGAAGACTTGGAAACAGGTCAGAAGTATGAGAACCATGAGATAGGTGATGCTAGAACTGATGATATGATCCGCATGGATGATCAATCAGCAGTTGAGGAGCGCAGGCTAAAGAAATTGGCACTTCGTGCAAAATTTGATGCTCAATATCCTTTGTTACTTCATTTTTCTTTCCTTTTCCTTTCACTCCATACCGTCCTCTTTCATTTATCATCAAATAACTTTTGCTTCCCTAACTATGATAGGATCACACTGGTTATGTTGTTGTTGTCCTTGCAATTTGTTTTATGACCTTAACTTCTATGTACATATGGTGGGTCTGATTCCTCCAATGAGGACGAGGACGAGGTTATCAATCCAGACACAAAGTCTCATCGGGGTCAAGCTGATGGAAATGGGTACTATGATAAGGTGAGGTTTTGGTCAATTTCAGCCAACCATAAAGTGGGGATGCGTTTACTTTAAAGTTAATCGTACCTTATTTCACAGTTGAAGGAAGAGGTAGAGCTTCAGAAACAAGTGAATTTAGCAGCACTAAATGAACTTGATGAGGCCACTCGGATAGAGATCGAAGGCTTCCAAACAGGAACTTATCTTAGACTAGAAGTTCATGATGTCCCCTTTGAAATGGTTGAATATTTTGATCCTTGCCATCCGATTCTTCTTGGAGGTCTAGCACTTGGAGAAGAAAATGTTGGATACATGCAGGTATAAACTCCTCTTTGGTTATGTCCAATTTGTTTCTTTTTTCCTCTTAGTGTTTATTAACCCCATAAAATGGTCATTCAACTTTCATTCAATTGTTGTTTTTATAAACAGATGAAAGAACTAGTATTCACTTCTTTAGAAGTTTGTCTCTCCTCTACTATATATTAATGAGTAAAACTTGAACATTTTATTGTAAGCTATCAGTTATGGACGATTTTATGGATGGATTATTATCTGCCATTCAGAGAGGCCATTACATAGTTATTATGAACACTAGAAGACACAACAGACTGCTCTGATTGGGTCATAAGAGAGCAGTGCAACTTGAAACAATTTTTTGAGCGCCTATCATCTTTTCTTACAGAAAGAAAGCTATTAGTTGCCCCAGGAAGAACTAGCATGTCCATTAGGTTTGTTCGATTAACAAGATATTGTTTGTTGAAAATAAGATTTCTGTCAAAATTCTACTCTATTGAGTTTAAGCTGGGTGCAGACCTCCCTGTTCTAAGTGAATCCCCCATTAACTAGCAAAGTTCTGAACACGTGACTGTAGTATGCTTATAATACCCCGACTGGTAGTCCTGTTGCTCTCAACAGCTTTTCTGCAAGTATAAGAGACAGTACTGAAGAAAACTGAGTGAGAGGCTCTGCCACTGTCATGCATTTATGTAGTACGCTAGCATGACTCATGAATAGAAAAAGAAAAGATGTTTCTCTTGCATAATGACATGATCGTGAAAGTTAATGCATTGTGGTGTAATTTAATTTTATCAATTTTAAGGCCTTGGATATGTAATTATACAAAGTTAAGTTTGGGGAATGAAAAATCTTAATTACGATTTTTTGAGTGAGTGCATAGTTGTATCCCAATACTACTGGATAAAATCAGAAAACTTTCCTTTTTTCAGGTTCGGTTGAAGCGGCACAGGTGGCACAAGAAAGTGCTGAAGACTAGGGATCCAATTATTGTTTCTGTTGGTTGGAGGCGCTACCAAACTGTACCTATTTATGCTATTGAGGATCAAAATGGTCGTCACCGTATGCTCAAGTACACTCCTGAACACATGCATTGTCTGGCAATGTTTTGGGGTCCCCTTGTGCCTCCACACACGGGAATGATTGCTGTCCAGAACTTGTCAAACAATCAAGTAAGGTGTCACTTGTAGTTGCCTATGATTGCTGTTAAGTACTTGTCAACAGAGGCGAATTTATAACCTAATATATGAGGCATGTGAACCCGTGGCCTCTCCGTAAAATTAGATATTTATGTATATGTTTTCTAAAATTGATATAATATTTTCTGCTGGCACCTATGCCACAAGAAGGCTAAATGATGCACTTATTTGAATGGTGAGTTATTTACCTAGAAGACTAGAGATCAATTCCTACTTAATACATATTTTCTTTTTTTTAGGTGGGCCTAAATTCTAAATTCGCCTCTGCTTATCAAACAATTAGTAAGTTGTGATATTTAGGTGGGCTTATGGAAAGTTGGCTGGAAATGCATTCAGCAAGTACCGAGCTAGCCTGTTATGGTCCATTTCCCCATTTCTTCCTATTGATGATTGGAAGTTTTTTAACTTTACAAGTCTAGCAATACAAGCGCCCCTAGGGCTTTGGTTTAGTGGCAAGAGTACAACACGTGATGTGTGGGTTAGGTGCACTTCACGGGTTCAAACCTTTCTATAGACAAAAGCGTCGTATTTAAGTTGAGAAGGGTAGAGAGAGCCGGCCAGTTATTCACCAATGTTCGATCCTTGCGCTGCTGGACCTTGTGGATTTCTCGTTTATCAAAGAAAGAAAGAAAAGAGGGTCTAGCAATGCAAGCGAAACCAATTTCCTCAAATTAATTGGGAACCATATGTTTACTCATTGCTGGAGGAATATTCAGCTTTCTTCACTAGATCATAGTCTCCTTTACATACTTATTGCATGATTTACATAATGTATTACTGCCTCAGTTTGTTTCATTGCTTTGTGCTTGGCCATTTCATTTCGAAATATGTCTCAGGCCTCATTTTTGTTTTCTTTAAGATTGAGATGTCTAAATATGAATGCATATTTGAATATTAAGATGTGCATTAAGATTTAAATATTTAAATCTAAATACACATTTGACTATTAAGATGTTGTATTAAGATTCAGATACTAAATTATTAAGATTGTTTTCTCAACATCTGAATATATAAAACTTGTCTTTGTTTTAACAATTAATAAATATAAAATTTAAATAAAATATTAAATTAATCTAATACTATATCAATTATTTTTGTCGATGAAGTAATCGATTTCATTGATGGTGTTCAGTAGATGCAGAAATGAAGAGTACAAAGTGCTAAGAAATATAGATCAGCTCCTTACGGAGAATAAGTCTAAAGATTTAGGGAGCTAATGAAGTCTAATAGACTATCTTGGTAGTTTAGAGGGAACATATTATCCCCACTAAAAGGTTTAAAATATACCCGGCCTTCACAGAGTGGATGGGAGTTTATAACCCCCGTCAAAACAACTATGACTAATTTCTATCCAAATACATCAAAAAATGCTGGTTGGTATAATCTTCTAGATCTTCCTAATAGTTTTATCAACTTCTAACAAGCTCCAACTTTCATAGGCGTCCTTGATGTTGTTAGGTATTTTTATCAATAAATATTTTAAAAAAATTATATGACAATTAGAGGTGATGATGGCTAGTTGTGGGTTCCGATTGGGGACTGTACTGGGTGATGGTGGTGGTTTCGGGTAGTAGATAGTGGTGATGGTGGTCGACAAGAGCGGTCAATAATGGTTGTTGATCGTGGTAGTTGGTGGTTGCAACTAATAATTGTAGTAGATGATAGTGATAGATAATGGCGTGGTTGGGGATAATAGTGGAGACTAACTGTGATGATTGTCATTAGTGATTAGTGGTTGTAATGGTGGTCGGTGTTGATTGTAAATGGTGGCTAATGGTAGTGAGAACTGACTTACGTGATTGGCGATGGTTGTTGTTGTGACTGATGATGGTGGTTGTAGACTTGTAGGTGGTAATTGATAATGGTGGGCGGCAGTGACAATGACGGTTAGCTGTGAAAATGGATGGAGTAGTGATGAACTGTATGCTATCTTTGTAGAAAGTGTTGAATAGACATTAAATCTTAGTAATATTAAGACTTTGTTATTGATCTTAATCATTCAGATCTATTCAGACTCATTAAGTGCTTGTAAAATTTTAAAAAAACACACTTAATTATTAAGATTCAGACCTGAAAAAACAAACTCACTCAAGCTTCATTCTTTTGCACTTAATGAAGGTCTTAATTTTAATTATTCAGATCTCAATCATTAGGCCCGTTTGTTTTATAGGTCTGAATCTTATTCATTCAGATCTTAATCAGTAAGTTTTTTTTTCTTTTTACAATCACCACTTAATGAGTATAAATAGATCTGAATAATTTAGATCTGTAATAGATTCTTAATATCATTAAGATGTATATTAAAAAATTTCTACAAAGATGACAGTTCTTCAATTCCATCCATTCACCACTACAACCATCACTCACCATTGCCAACTACCCTCACCGTTGCCCTCTATTATTAACTACCACCCACAACAACAGCCATCCTCAGCCATAACACACCGCTTCCAATCTCTATAATCAGCCGTTACCACCATTAGCCACCATTTACAATTATCACCACCAATAACCATAACCACAACAACTACCACCATTAGTCACCACTATATAATAACAACCATCGTCGTCGTTCACTCTCATTATTATTAGTCTCTGCCACCATCAACCACCATTTTTAACTACTATTACCGGCCACTGCCAACCACTACTACTCTTGTCACCAACATTAGTCAAGACCATCCCTAAATGACAACCACAATCACCACCGCCAATGCCACCTTTAACCATCACCACCACCAACTGCCATGTATATAATTTATTAAATATATTTTGTTAATATAATATTAGAATTTAGTATTTTATTAAATTTTAAATAAAGACAAATTTTATGCTTTCATGTAAAAAAAACAGACAGTCTTAATTATTTAGTATTCAAATCTTGATACATCTTAATATTCATATGTGTGTTCAGATTCAAACATCTAAATTTTAATGCACATCTTAATAATCAGATATTTAGATTCAGACATCTTAATCTAATTTAAAATAAATGAGGCCATGACTACTAAAATTTGAATGATTAAGATTAAGACCTTAATTAAGTGCAAACAAATGAGGCCTTAGACTTCTTTCCTGCAATCTCCTAATTTACTAATTTTGGTTTCTTACTTCGCATGATTTTTATAGTGCTTCTCTTCTTTCATTTAGTTTGAAGCCCTTTACTGCAATTTGTTTATATTAAATACATACAGAACTATAAGTTTCATGTTTTTAAATCTCTTAACTACCTCTTTGATTAATCACAAGAACTATCAAGAAAACTTTCACCTCATGCTCGAAATGTGTACCATACTCCTTTACGGTGTAGTTCCCATCATTGTGCAGCTCCCTCCACTTGAGAGTTGTTTGGTTCTGGAGCTTGAATAATTTGTGGGGTCTCATGTTCCTAGAGGCGATAGGTGATTTGTATGGTCATATTCTATAGTTGTGCAGTCATTACCTGGCCGTCTGTTTGACTAGTAATTTGCTTCATCTCACAATTCCCTCCACTAGAGAGTTGTTTAGCTCTGGAGCTTGAACAACTTGTAGGGTCTCATGTTCTAGAGGCAATCTGTAATTTTTTTGGTAATTTCTGTAATTGGCTAATGTTTTGCTTCATCTCAGAACCAGAATGGGGAGGTGGAGGGCCCCCCCCCCCCCCAAGGTTTCTCAAAAAGATCCAACATTCTGAGAATTTTGATTTTTGTTCTAAATGTTACTTAAGGTACACCTGCCTGGACACTTATATTGGTTGGCTTCAATCCTACTGCTAGGTGGACTATCTAGATTTCTAGCACTTCTTCTTAAGGCATATTACCGATTCAGTTTTGTGAATCAAATTATATGGTGTTTCCTTGGTCTAGCACATTCACCTTCTGATGGAACCATTATGGAAGTTTCACCTTTCTTCAACAGTATCCTACCTTTGATGTAATAATAGTGTGAAACATTTGTGCAATAGTACTTGATATTATGTGCAAAATGTTCTACTTGGAAGATTGATGAGCTTCCAACAATACATAGTGAGGCAGTTCCATAGTTAATGACTGGGAGACACTTTATCAATAAACAGTCCTATGTCAAAGAGTAAACTCTTTTTCTTTCTCTTTTAACTTCTGATCTTTTGTTGCACTGGGGATGGGGAGCAGAGTGAGGGAGTGGGAGATCTGCAGTCAATATTTTGATGCAAATACAGGTTGATCCTGCATCTGTGCTGATTGCTCTACCTTTTTCTGCCTTTATATCTTTTCAGGCATCCTTTAGAATCACTGCCACTGCAACTGTGCTAGAGTTCAACCATGCAGCACGAATAGTCAAAAAGATCAAGTTAGTTGGTCACCCATGTAAAATATTCAAGAAGACGGCTCTTATCAAGGACATGTTCACTTCAGATCTTGAAATAGCTAGGTTTGAAGGTGCAGCTATTCGAACTGTTAGTGGAATTCGCGGACAAGTGAAAAAGGTAGTTTACCACTTTGGGTATCATTTGAATGCTGTCAAATTGACAGGACTTATTTAAACAATATAATCAAGTGGGAAGACGATATTTTCTTGTCACTTCATGTAGATACCGACTTCTCATGTTCGTTCCCTCTTTTTCTCTAAATATTAAATCACCATCAAGCAATCCGAGATTAAAAAATTATACTAATTTTATGGGATCAACACGATTTAAATAAATTGCTCGCTTGATGGTATTTGGCAATGTTTCATCAGAGGAATAAACAGTATGAGATGTTACTTTTGGAGATTCTGACCACCTCTGATTGGAAGAATAGAATAATTACGCGTTGTTTATTTGTTGAGCGTAAGATGTTTAGTATTTTAATGTTCTAACAAAACATGGACTTACACACAACAAAGATGAATTCTTTGAAAAGAAAAAGGTGCATGTGGTCCCTGGGGTGTGGGGAAGGGGAGTTCATTCCTGGCTCCTGCTTGTGCTCGTTATTTGAGGTTTCTTCTGGACTCTCTTCTCTCCATACTCATGGGTTCTTGTTAATTCTAGCATAGACTTGACATTTTCTTAACAGTATTTGTCATGTTGTTTGGAGGATGATGGTTTAGGGTCCATCTCAAAAAGATGCTCATGTGGCAAAGTGATTCCGCCACGGGAAGTTGTGGAGATGTAGTAGAAGCAGTTCTCCATGTTTAGGGATGGTTTTACTCTTGTTTCCTGATTCATTTCCCTACTTGCATTGTTGGTGTTAATCTTAGGCCGCGAAAGAAGAGATTGGTAACCAACCCAAGAAGAAGGGTGGGAGTGCCAAAGAAGGCATTGCTAGATGCACTTTTGAGGATAAGATCCTTATGAGTGACATTGTTTTCTTGCGTGCTTGGACTCAAGTTGAAGTTCCTTGCTTCTACAATCCGTTGACAACTGCATTACAGCCACGTGACCGAACTTGGCAAGGAATGAAAACAGTTGCTGAATTAAGGAGAGAACATAATCTGCCAGTGCCTGTCAACAAGGATTCATTATATAAGGTGAAACATGTCATTTCACACGTTTGTTAATAACACCATTATTACATATAAAGTCTCTGTGTTGCCTTCCTTTCCCTGCTGACTGACGCCTCTCTACCTGTTATGTTGTTTGATGCCACAGCCAATTGAACGGAAGCGGAAAAAGTTCAACCCCTTGGTAATTCCCAAGCAATTACAGAGAGATCTCCCCTTTGCCTCTAAGCCCAAGGATATTCCAGCTCGGAAGCGACCACTCCTGGAAGATCGGAGGGCTGTGGTTATGGAACCTCATGAGCGTGAAGTGCTTGCTAATATTCAAAAACTTAGGCTCATTCAGCACGAGAAGGTATGCAATCTCCAACTAGGGGTGGGCATAAAAACTGAAGAACCGAAAAATCGAACCGAACCGAATCAATTCGGTTTTTCGGTTTCGGTTTTTCGGTTCGGTTTCGGTTTTTTTTTTTTAAATTTTGGTTTTTCGGTTCGGTTTTCGGTTTTAGGATTTCGGTTTTTCGGTTTTTCGGTTTAACCGAAATTTTACATATTTTAAAAAAAAAATTATAACTTAATTTTAAAAAAATAAAAATACTACACCCAACCCAAATCTCAAAGCCCATTTAGAGAATTATTTATATAATTGATACAATTGCTTAAGTTTTTGTTACAAATAACAAGTTTTATAATAGTTTTAGCATGTTAAGAAAATTCTTACAATTATTAATATGCTTTGAAAGAAAAATGAAATATATATAATAAGAAATTAGGGACCATAGATTATTGAAATCTTAAAAGACCCTTGACTTTTTATTGGTTTTGTTATAAGGATATTAAACATATGAGAAAATTTATTATCAAAAATTCAAATGTTATGTATGTACTACTAAATGTAAATCAATTGATCCCGCTATTTTCTTTATTTAAAAAGTTAAAATTAAGCTTAGTTGAATTAAACTTTAGAATTCAAACTTGAAATAATTTATTTTGAATTTAAAAAGATAAAGCAACTCATTTTTAATTAAAAAAGTAGCTCATTTTGTAAGTTAAAAAATAGCCCATTAAATAAGCCCATAACCGAAAAAACCGAATTAGAAAACTAAACCGAACCGAACCGAATTTGAAAAAAACCGAACCGAACTGAATTAGTTTGGTTCGGTATTCGGTACACTACATGAAAAACCGAAAACCGAAAAAACCGAACCGAAATTTAAAAAAACTGAACCGAAAAACCGAATGCCCACCCCTGTCTCCAACTGGAGCAGTTAAGACTCGGTTTTAGTACTAGTACTTTCGTGGCTGTAGGTTGTGGTCACTTGTCCTTTAATATCAGCTACAAGCTCTTAAAGAGTTATTTGGATATGAATTGTACGGTCCCCATTGTTTTAAATGCATTTTGCAGATGAAAAAGCGGAAGCTCAAAGATGAAGAGAAGAAGAAAGCACTTGAAGCAGAAAGGACCAAGGAAGAGCAACTCTCAAAGAAGCGACGGAGAGAAGAGAGACGAGAAAAGTACCGCGTGCAGGATAAAATGAAGAAGAAAATCCGCAGGGATACAGGGTCTTAGTTCTGCCTTAGACAACGCCTGAAACAGTTCTGTCTACATGGATAATCGGGTCAATTTGCTGGAAGAACTGTGAGCTTGGTTTACTGCCAAACTGGGCCGTATCATTTAACTTTGCAGCATCAGTGGCGACATGTCGTCATCAGCTTGCTATGAGATGCGACTTTAACGTGTTGGGCCAACCACTGGATCTTTTGCTATCCTTGGGCCTCTGCCTCGCGTTGTACCATGGTAGATACATTCTGAAAATGGGAAATATTGGCCAAAGTTTTGTAGTTTAGGGAAGTGATAGTATATCATTGTAATTCTATACGAGATGTAACAGTGGCATGAATATGCAATGCAATGCTTTACTTATTCTGTTGTGTCTATTCTCTCGTCTTCAATGTTTGTGGAGTGGCACCTTAGTGCTTTGTCTATTGGCTTCTCCTTATGTAGACGTTGAACTGTTTGCTACTCTAATATCACACATAAAAAGAGTTCTAAAAGACACGTTTCATTTGAAACTAAAGATGAAAGATTTTCACATATTGCTAAAAGAGCGAGTCTATACATGTTCTATTAGATTTCTATGGTACTCCGCATTTGTTGCTTTATATATTCCATTTTGTCATTTTCTCCCTTTTCGGTCATATTTTTTTTGCACTCTTAGGTTGAATCTAAGCTACCAGGAGTTTAGTATTTAATATTCGAAATAGCATAAATAGGAAAGTAGGGTATTTATGCTAGGGTTTAGCATTAGGCTTAGTAAGTTTAAAGTACAAAGTAATTAAAGGCTATAAAACTGCTAGCTTCCACGCATCTAGCTTACGCATGAGTTATTACTTATGACAGCATAAAGAATTTTCATGTTTGTGATAAATATAGTGGACAAGATACAATCGAAAATGATAACAATAATTAGTGTATTTTCTTTTATTCTCAATTTATTTATGTGATATCTTTCGCTTGTTTTTGAAGATTCGAATTATATTAATATTTTAAAGTATTACTATATTGATTTGAGAAGATTTGTAATTTATATTAGTATTTTTTTTGAATATTTTATTAATATAATTTAGTTTAGATTGATTTCCCAAAAAATCCAAAAAAAAAAGAAAAAGATCAGGTAAATTGAGTAGTCGTAATTATTTAGAAGAGGCATGCCAATTGCCAAATCGCATGCGCCCAAGACAAGCATGCATAGGGGTCCACTTCCACTAAATAAAGGTAATGGAGTGCTTTTTTCTAGTTTACTCTTCTAAAAAAAGAGTCTTAAAAGCTTCCCCATCGGCGGGAGACGAAAACCAAAAACCAAAAACCAAGTTCCCTCTTCCCTGTTCTGTTCTGTTCTGTTATACAGAGGACAGCAGATTTGTTGACAGAGATTGTATACTTAATTGGCTTCTTCTTCATTCAAATATACATTATATTGATCTTCAGCATTAGTTAGTTTAGCAGCAACAGGTCTTTGGCTTCTTGTTTTGGTATACATCAACTGCATTTTCAGCTTCAACCGCCCGCCCCCCCGCGCTTCTCTCTTTTCTCTTATTGGCCGGGTATGTAATTATGATAGAAAGTTGCAGTCTAATTTTCTATCATTTTTCTTCCATGTAAATCATTCCAAACTCTTCAAGTTTGTTTTTGCTAATTATTCAACATTAAACCATCTATTTAACTCCGTATACTAGCTAGTTTTCACTGATCCGCTTATCAAATTTGTCGAAATTTTCATTCATTTTACGTAGGAATCGTTTGGGGGATAGAGAGTAAGATATTTCAGGATTAAGATTGAGATTACAAATTTTCAATTTATACTTTCGACCAAATAGAGTACAAATTTAATCCAGCCTTAATATTGGATATTCCAGTTTATCTCATCCACCTTAATATATTATTTTTATTTCACCTCTCATAGGATATATTAGTCCCAGAATTATAATTGCTAAATAAATTTGTTCCCAAACCAAACTAGTGTATTATTTTTGGTTGTATCGAGGGAATTGCGTAGATAGGAAGAAAATATGGGTAAGGCGAGGAGCTCTTTTGCAGATTCTTTGCTGTTGACAGAAGTAACTTGTTGGAAACACAATAAAAACAATAAACAATTGAGTAGTAGTAATTAAGCTTGTCACGTGAGTTGCACGTGTTTATGGTCCTTTTAATTGGATCAGAATTTATGGGGAGCCAGAAAATATAGTAATGGGCAAAGAATTCAGTCGGCCTTTTTATTCTTTTCGTGTTCGGTTTTGCTATTGATTTAAGGAAGAACCAATTCTCCTGATGTTGATCACTGATCGGAAAGGAATACTTTTTTAGTTTTTACACGATCATTTGGTCGTCCCATTATATATGACGCTATTATACTGTTAAACCTCCTTGGATAGTATTTGTCTGAAAATTTCATAACTGTTACAGTGAGGTACTATTGTATATGTATATTGATATTTGACAATGAGATCTTATTTGATTGTTATAGATAAAAGTACACAAAAATCTAATTTAATGATTTTATGTAAAAAAAAAAAATGTATTTGCCAATCAATTTAATTGAAAAAATAGAAAAAGTATGAAAAGTCAAACAATCATTAACTTTACTCATGAAGTTATTACTATAGCTGATGAAAATCATTTAAACATATATATATATATATATATATATATATATTTTATATATTGGTATTTGAAAAAAATTATTTTGTGCATGACAATAACGATGATTACTATAAATGTTTAATATTTTATTTTTATACATAATATATTTTTTATATAATATTATTACACATATTTGAGTGTGATTGTTATGGAGAAATAATATTACAAAGAATGTATCTATAATCAATGTCACTACCGTTATAAATAAAATTTTATTATAAAAAAAAAAATATATATATAACATAAAAAATTAAAGAAAATCAAAGCTATAACAAAAAATGAGTGCAATGACCAAATTTTGACAGTATATCAGGCAGGTTTATGATTAAAAACATGTAAGATTCTTGGCCGAGTAACATGGCGTGACCGAACAGGGTAAAAACTTTCGTGGAGGACAATAGGTGAATTTTAATGATGACAGGCATCTCATTTCACATAGAAAGTAGCTTTAGGTTGCTTTTTAGTTGATAAACTGACCTAGACAAATTTAATTTACCAAACATAACAAATGTAAAGTGGTCCCTTGTAGCCGAAATGCTGTTCAAAAGGATACACTGATGCAGGAACTTCGTCAAACCTTGCCTTTTAAATTAAACCTTTTGATATACATTGTTGTTTCTGATGGTACTAATTCATTTTTAATTTATCAGGAAAAGCAAGTTTTGAAAATACTAGCACTTCTTTGCTTCCACTTCATAACTTCACTTCTCATTGTTTTCTTTTTTTCCTTTTGCTTTTGCAGATGGATAGGTGCTAGAGGAAAGAACTCAACTTCATTCCTACTTTTATGCCATGACTACAGGTGCAGGCTGTAAAGGGGAAATGGAGGACACTACTGAGAGATATGGCAAGATCAAGCAAGGTTCCTGGTTAGATCAATTTCGACATGGCTCTAATCCTTGGATGGCTAGATATCTTTACGCCTTATTGTTTCTCATTGCAAATTTATTAGCTTGGGCCGTTCGTGATTATGGCCATAGCATTTTGAAAGAAATGAAGAGTAAGATTGCCTCATTTTTCCATTGTTTATTTGGGTTCTTTTGTGCCATTACAGAGATTTCAATAAAGCAATAAAAACTTACAAATTGCTTTTACCAGTTAACTGGCAGAAAATTTCTATTTCTTGTGCTGCAGTAGCACACAATTCTAACTATGTATATCGATCTCTACAGGACTTAAAGGATGTAATGGTGGTGAAGATTGTTTGGGTGCAGAAGGAGTATTGAGAGTAAGCTTGGGGTGCTCTGTATCCTACCTCTGTCTAATCTCATTTGATTCAAGTTAGCTAGTTTACAATCAATCCTAAAATTTACTCAATGATAATAAGTTGATGCTTGACATATACTTACCGCTCTTGAATCATGCATATGCTACAATTTTATTTTCTTTGGAACTTTTATGGCTTTGTGTGGGCAGCTCAATGATGAAATTCTTGATTTTCTCAGTCAAAGCCTTAACATCATTTTAGCTTTTCTATTTCGCCATGTTCCTCTCTACAGCTGGTACTTCGAAATTAAATGACCGTAGAGAATTGTGGCACTCAGGATGGTGGTCTGCCAAGCTTTTCATGAATATTTCTCTAATTATACTGCCATTTCTTCTGCCAGCAGAGATTATCTCAATCTATGGTTAGTGTAGATGCATATTCTAGTGTTGTGTTTTTATTCAAATATTTCTAATTTAATCAGTCAGTTATATGTATTTTCATTAGTTTGTGATAAATAGCTGAATGATGTGTTTTCTGGACAGGCCAGGTTGCACATTTTGGTGCTGGGTATGACCAACCTTCTTTTCGTCATGCACAATCACTTAAGTGTTGGTTTTGATATCAAAATTAAGCTTAACATCTAAGCAATTCAGAGAAACCACAGTTATTCATTCCCTCTCATTGATTCTGCAGGGTCTTTTTACTAATCCAGCTTATAAGTATAATCAGTTTTATCACTTGGATGAACGATTGCTGTCATTCTGAGAAATATGCTGTGAGATGGTAATTGGCTTAGTCCCTCTTTTTCCATAAATTTTTATAGAGGATTAGCAGACCTTGATCTTATGCATAGGGATGTATTTCAGACAAGATTTTTAGGAAATTATGTGCACTATGATGCTATCGACTTTTTTGTGGCAAACTCATTTGGATAACTGGTTCTGGCGCTATTTACTGTTATGAATGAAACAATTTCGCTTGCTAGTACTGTTATCATTCAAATAATATTAGAATCATTATCACAAGGCTGAGTAAATGAGAAGAGCAGACAAAGAAAGTTAGATCCTACACTAACCAGAATCCAAAAAGAACATCCAGTACATTTCAGTGATGTTACATTTTATGTAATTCCTATGAAGGTTTAAACGGTTGATGATTAGTGCTAATTGAAATAAAACCATTTTGCAGCCACATCCAAATGATGTTACTTGCAACAGTTGCATATGTTATATGCATCCTTGGGATCATCTTAATGTACATTTGGTATACGCCTCAACCATCATGCCTTCTTAATATTTTCTTCATCTCCTGGACATTAGTACTCCTCCAACTCATGACCAGTGTTTCTCTCCACCCCAAGGCGAGTCTGAGTTTCTTATGCGTTTTATACTTTTTTGTTGGGATAGTTTATATTAATTGATGATATTTTTTGTAGCAGGTGAATACCGGTTTCCTGACTCCAGGTTTTATGGGCCTATATGTGGTGTTTCTCTGCTGGTCTGCCATCAGAAGGTATGATTTGGATTTGTTTCTTCATAAACTTTGAATCCTTCTTTTTACTTCGTTAAGAGTGCACAAAAGAATAAGGCTGCAATTTGAGGCAAAGCACTAGACACCAGAGTTTGTTTAGCATTCTTTATCTTTCATCACTTGAGCCTTTTAGGAATACCAATTTCTATAAGTAATGTCATTTGTTGAGTGAGAAGCTGTGCTCCTAAGGACCTGAAGTAAGAATTAGCATGTCTTAGTATATTCTCAAGCTTGGTTTTCAGTCATTTAAATATGGCATAAGAAGTAGATGAGGTAAACTTGTCACGGTTAAGTTTTCATGTTGTAATTTTCGTTTATTTGAGGAAGTCCCTCTGTTTGGTTCAAGCTTCCACTTGAGAATGCTAATACCCAATTAAGTATCTATGGTTTCATCACATCATGCCATTATTTCTTATAAATTTCTTGTATTTACTTATAGTGAACCTGCAGAGGAGAAATGCATCCAGAAAGCGGAAGCAGCAACTGGAAAAGGAGACTGGTTCACCATCATAGTAATTTTCAGACCTCAATTTTTTTTTATAAAAAACTTACACAAATTTTCTCAGTGGATTTTAACTATTTCATAATTGAGTCGAAAGTAGCTACAACACCTAACAATTTTTTATTAGAGTCTTGACTTTAAAACATATAATGTGTAATAGAACACTAGAATAATCCCCTTTTCAACATGTAATGAACTAAGGTAAAATATCATGATTTTCCCACCTTTTGTCCAAAACTCAAAGCTTCACTCTAAATTTTGTACAGAGCTTTGTTGTAGCGGTCCTTGCAATTGTCATTGCAACATTTTCAACTGGAATTGATTCAAGATGCTTTCAGGTTTACCTCATCTTAATGTTTTTCAATTGCATAATTATCCCAACACCTGAGAAAAATGTCTAACAGAAACAAGTTACAGTTCAAGAAGGATGATGATGCACCTGGAGAAGATGATGTACCATATGGTTATGGATTCTTTCATTTCGTCTTTGCTACAGGAGCTATGTATTTTGCAATGCTATTAATTGGATGGAATCCTAATCACGCCATGAAGAGGCAAGTAATTCCTTCATCTTCAGAAAAACAGGTTAATTTTGATAAAGAAGTTTTCATTTCAGCTGGAAGTGATAACAGCTATCAGAGCATGCATTTGATGGCAGGAAATTGAATTGAAATGCTCCTTGCTACTTCTTAAGAAAGGAAAATAAACCAATAGAATTTGGGGGTAAAGGAAGGTAGAAGAGGGGAGGTCTTTGGTGGTCAAGTTAAAACTTGTAACTAAATGCTTCTTATTGCATAGTGCTTTTTTTGTTGTTAATCTGCAGGTTTACAATAGATGTTGGTTGGACCAGTACTTGGGTAAGGATAGTGAATGAATGGCTTGCAGTTTGTGTTTACAGTAAGTAGCTCAGCAAACTTTGCCACCTTCCATGTTAAGTATGGTATAGAGATTTTGGATGATTAAACATATTATGTGAGGCTTTAACATTCCTTAAATTTAACCAGTATGGATGCTCGTGGCTCCGATCATTTGGAAAAGCAGACAAGTAGCAACATCACATGTGTGAAAGAAATTGCATTGCCAAGATTTCTCCAATTTTTATGGCTGGCCTTCGTGGCTTTCATGCCTGTCCCTGGAAAAAAAAAGAAGCAAGTCTCTGCATATGCATTGTTTGAAGACAAATGTCATGTCTAATTACCTCTCTTCAAGCTAAAATCACTGCATAATATTGAGCGGAGGGAGTAAGTCTGATTAAATTTTAGCTCTTTGTATCTGGAAAGCAGATCTTGATATATGTAAATGTCATAGCTTACACGATTTCTTGATTTTTTTTCCTTACAGCTAAGTGAAAGCAGAAAAAAAGAAAAAGAAAGTTATTTATCTTTGTTGGTCAATCTTTTCTTTTCCTTTGAATGGTTTGTTTTCTCCCCTTGAATATTGAAGGAAAAACTAAGAACACAAATTTTTTAGTATTCTATATAAATATGTTCACTTGCCATAAAAACACAGCACTATCATGTAATGGAAAAAGTTTAGCATCTAAGATCGTACTTGGGTTATAGTTAAAAAAGATTCTTGCAAAGACTGTTTTCGTGCGATCATACTATCATATTTCACACAATCATATTGATAGAAGTAAATTCTTATCACATCACGTGTTTATATCAAATCAATTTAATTTATCATAATTAACTATTCAAATAAAAAAATGATGTATATTAATTAATTATAATTAAGAATACTACTTAGGCATTTATTAATTTGATGCAAATTGCGATTCAAATAAATTTTTATTGTTTATTTCATTCAAAAAATAAGTTAGGCATATATAAGCAATAATATGGGAACCACACAAGCAAGAATACCGTTATAGATAATGATAACTCTGTCTCTTCCCTCTCCCGCCAAACTCATCCCTGATGCTTCTCGCAAACCCAACAACCCTTCCTCCAAAAACCTGACATCCCTTCGAAGGAAAGGTGATTTCGAAGTGCTGAAGGATCGTTTGATTCGAGACGCCAATGTTGGAAATCTTAAGCAAGCAATCTCGACTCTTGATCACATTTCCCAAATGGGTCTTACCCCTGACCTCACCTCCTATACAGTTCTCCTCAAATCTTGCATCAGGACTCGAAATTTCCAAGTCGGCCAACTTCTACACTCTAAACTTAACGAGTCGCCACTAGAACCGGACACCATTGTTCTTAACTCGTTGATAAGTTTATATGCAAAAATGGGTAATTGGGAAACTGCTAAAAAGATTTTCGAGAGCATGGGTGAGAAACGGGACTTGGTCTCTTGGAGTGCAATGATTTCGTGCTTTGCCCATTGTGGTATGGAGTTAGAAGCGGTGTTTACTTTCTTTGATATGGTGGAGTTTGGGGAGTACCCGAATCAGTTCTGCTTCTCTGCTGTGATTCAGGCATGTTGTAGGGAAGAGTTGGGGTGGATCGGGTTGGCGATATTTGGGTTTGTAATTAAAACTGGGTATTTTGAGTCTGATATTTGTGTTGGGTGTGCACTGATTGATTTGTTTGCTAAAGGGTTTAGTGATTTGAGGTCAGCTAAGGAAGTGTTTGATAGAATGCCCGAGAAGAATCTTGTTACTTGGACTTTGATGATTACTAGACTTTCGCAACTTGGTGCTGCGAGGGATGCCATTAGACTGTTCTTGGAAATGATTTCTGAAGGATTTGTTCCTGATAGGTTTACGTTTAGTGGTGTTTTATCAGCCTGTGCTGAGCCAGGATTGTCTTTGTTTGGAAGGCAACTGCATGGTTGGGTGATTAAGTCTAGGTTGTCTTCAGATGTTTGTGTCGGGTGCAGTTTGGTGGACATGTATGCAAAAAGTATGATGGATAGATCTATGGATGATTCAAGAAAGGTTTTTGATCAGATGACTGATCATAATGTCATGTCTTGGACTGCTATTATAACAGGATATGTGCAAAGCGGATACTATGATATGGAAGCTATTAAATTGTACTGTAGGATGATAGATGGTCCAGTTAAACCAAACCATTTTACATTTTCTAGTCTCTTAAAGGCATGTGGAAATGTTTCAAATCCTGCTATAGGCGAACAGATCCATAATCATGCAGTGAAATTGGGTCTTGCATCTGTGAACTGTGTAGCCAATTCTCTAATTAGCCTGTATGCCAAGTCTGGTAGGATGGAAGAAGCCCGAAAAGCGTTTGAGCTTCTGTTTGAGAAGAATTTGGTTTCTTATAACATAATAGTTGATGGATATTCAAAGAATTTGGATTCTGCAGAAGCTTTTGAGCTTTTCAGCCAGATAGACTCTGAAGTCAGGGTTGATGCTTTTACGTTTGCTAGTTTATTGAGTGGAGCTGCAAGTGTAGGTGCAGTTGGAAAGGGAGAGCAGATCCATGCTCGGGTCTTAAAAGCAGGGATCCAGTCCAACCAATCTGTCTGCAATGCTTTGATATCTATGTATTCTAGATGTGGTAATATAGAGGTTGCTTTTCAAGTGTTTGAAGATATGGAAGATAGAAATGTAATATCTTGGACTTCAATTATAACAGGTTTTGCAAAACATGGATTTGCCCACAGAGCTGTGGAATTGTTCAGTCAAATGCTTGGGGCTGGTGTAAAACCAAATGAAGTCACATACATTGCTGTTTTATCGGCTTGTAGCCATGTTGGTTTAGTTGAAGAGGGATGGAAGTATTTTGACTCAATGTCCAAAGATCACGGGGTAACTCCTAGGATGGAACATTATGCATGCGTGGTTGATTTGTTAGGCCGATCAGGCTCTCTTGAAAAGGCTGTTCAGTTTATCAAATCACTGCCCTTGAATGTTGATGCTCTTGTTTGGCGCACCTTGCTCGGGGCTTGCCGGGTGCATGGTAATTTACAACTGGGAAAGTACGCTGCAGAAATGATTCTTGAACAGGAGCCAAATGATCCAGCAGCACACGTCTTACTATCTAACTTGTATGCTTCGAGGGGTCAATGGGAGGAGGTAGCAAAGATCAGAAAAGACATGAAAGAAAAGAGATTGGTGAAGGAAGCTGGATGTAGTTGGATAGAAGCTGAAAATAGTGTCCACAAGTTTTATGTAGGCGACACAAAGCATCCCAAAGCAAAGGAGATTTATGAAAAGTTAGATAAGGTAGCACTTAAAATAAAGGAGATAGGCTATGTTCCTAACACAGACTTAGTGCTTCACGAGGTTGAGGATGAACAAAAGGAGCAATATCTTTTCCAGCACAGTGAGAAAATTGCGTTGGCCTTTGGTCTAATTAGCACATCCAAACAAAAGCCCATCAGAATATTCAAAAACCTTCGAGTATGTGGAGATTGCCATAACGCAATGAAGTTCATATCAGTAGCAGAGGGAAGAGAGATAATCATTAGAGATTCTAATCGTTTTCACCATATTAAAGATGGATTCTGCTCATGCAATGACTATTGGTGAGAGTCTTATTGGCAAGTACAGATCCAAGTCGCAAACATGACTAGAATACTACAGATCATTCTAGTATGTGGCGATGGGCATAGTGCTATAAAGCATGTATCTGCAATTGTGTAGAGAAGTACAGAACTAAACCATATGAGTTGCACGTTCATTTTTCTGTTGTATTTTATATACCCAGCTTGTATTATGTAATGATAAAAACCAAAATTTGGAAATTTCAGCAACTAGGGAATTGGAGGATGATCATAGGGAGCACCACTGTAGAAGTTACGTGAACACCGTCTATTTCATGTACCATGATAAGTCTTCTGATGAATATGATTTTTCAGGAAGATGTTTGGCGTTGCACTATGCTGTACTTCTTTTGCCTGGTTTTTATCTTAGTCTAGAAAGAGAGGGGAGTTACTGCCTCATTTGTTAATTTTAAACATGTCTGAGCAAGAAACGAGAAAATTTCATTGTACCAGTCGAAGAGAAAAAGATCAATATTGTTGGTTTAACCAAATAAATTCTGCAACCAAAGTCACTCGAACCTTATCAGATAACTCTAAACAGTAAAATAAGTCGGTATCTATTTTGGTTGGAAGTTTTGTTCCTTCTTTTGTTCAAATCTCCTGAGTTCTCTTGTAGTAAAAGTGGCATACTATTCAGCTAGTTTGTTACTGGTATTAATCCCAACAAAAGTTGATCTGACACCGAAAAAATTGACAATATGTATAGCATTTCTTAATTTTGACAAAGAGAGAACGTTTCTTACATAAGCATTTTGTTTAAGGTTTTCAAAATTTCTGAATTTTCTGGTTGCTTTGCCGTGATCTTATATAGGATTTGTTTGTATAGAAGCCCATGGCTGATAGCAGTTGCATTTCTGTTCTTCTTTTTCTTTTTTTTTGAGATAGGGGCATGTGAAACTCTAGATCATAAGTCAAGCATTGAGAAAACAACAAAGAAAATGCCCCCATTTCTCTGTTCTGTGCATTTTTAAGAAACAGTCAGTCTTTAACTACTTTGTATTTTATTTAAATTATTATGTGTCACCAGATAATGCCTCCCACTTAGTACTGATCAAGTCTTTATTGGTGGGCAAGTGGGCAACTAAGAAGCAATTACATTAATGTTGAGAAGGGCGTCGCTTTGCTCTATAAAAACCAGAGCTCCCTACTCAACTATGCAACACAAGTCTTAGTTCTATCCTTTCCTTCTCTAAGTATAATTTGTTCCAAACCAAAATGAGAAGCTTAGGGAAGTTGGGGCAATGGCCCTTTCTAACAGCTGCTTTGGCAATTTGCTTAGTAGCCAGCACTGTTGTTGCTGATTACTCTTATGGCTATACTTCTCCCTCACCTTCTCATGACAACTCTAACAAGTACTACAAATCACCATCTCCATCCAAGTATCATGTACCCACTCCTTATTACAAGAAACCTTCTCCATCTCACTATTACTACAAATCACCAGCACCTTCAAAACACGCCTATTACAAGTCACCATCACCAGTAAAATATTACAAATCACACTTACCAACAAAATATTACAAGCCTTCAAAGCACTACTATAAGTCACCCATCGTAACGAAGTATTACAAGTCACCTATTCCTTCAAAGCATTACTACAATTCGCCATCTCAGTCAAAACACTACTATAAGTCACCGATTGCAACAAAATATTACAAGTCACCTACTCCTGCAAAGCATTATTACAAGTCACCCGCTCCTTCAAAGTATTACTACAAGTCTCCAACTCCTTCAAAAAAATACTACAAGTCCCCATCGCCCGCAAAGTACTACAAGTCACCTACTCCGTCAACACGCTATTACTACAAGTCACCTTCCCCAACAAAATATTACAAATCACCCGCTCCATCTAAATACTACAAGTCGCCAGTTTACTATAAGTCTCCACCACCACCAACTTATTATGAGAAATCACCTTCATACTACAAGTCACCTCCACCTCCACCAAAATACTATGAACAATCACCTAAGTACTATAATTCACCTCCACCCCCAACAAAATACTATGAACAATCGCCTTCGTCATACAAATCTCCACCACCTCCACCATATTACCAAGAATCTACACCTTCCTATAAATCTCCTCCACCTCCTTCAAAATCCTATGAACAATCACCTGTAACCTATAACTTACCACCTCTTCCAAAGACCTATGAACAATCACCATCATACTACTCACCTCCACCACCACCGTACTACAAGCAAACACCCACCTATGCCTCACCTCCACCACCTGTCAAGTATGAGCAATCTGCCACCTATGCTTCACCTCCACCCCCATCGCCATCTCCCCCACCAACCTACTACTAATATTCAGATCCTTCTCTTGAATCATTTTCTGCCATCTCCATGGCTTATTAACTCCTTTTCCTTCTCCCTTGGAAAATTACCATTTCCTTTGCCAAAATTTTATGGATGCTTCCCAAAATGATCGACTTTGTCTGTCGTGTGTTATTTTCTTTTTTAATAATTCGTAATATTTATCATTGGAGATTTAAGTAAGATTCTTGAAATCTCCATGAGTTTGACTTATTGTATCAAGATTCTTTTTTTGGTGTAATTTATCAAGAATTCTACTTTGCTCATTACTATCTTCACTTTTGTCTAATATTTCTGTAGAGGATTTTCTTCTTAATTGTGGTTTATAACCTATCTACTACAAAACCTTAACAAAAAAATAAAAGAATGAGGAAAAGCGCAAGATATGGTCATCCATGGATGCATCAACAAAATTTACATAAATTTTTTTATAAGTGACCTAAAAACTAGTTCTCCCAAGTGCGTGGAAAGAATAACAGCCGGAATGTGGAAATGGGCCAATTGGATCCTTTGCAATTTGATTTGAAAAAATGATGTGGCTATACAAATATCTTATATTTATTTCAAATCTGTGTAAAATAAAATATAAAACTCTATATTTTTAAAAATTTCCCGAACAAAACACCTACGTAATTAATAATACATCATTTACCATGAGAATTATTTCCTAGAAAAACAATTACCGGTGCTATTTCAACTTCTCCCGCCAGCTGATGTTTCCGGCGCCGGTCAATGCTCCCTTGGGTAGCTGCGTCAATGACTTCCTCCTTATTACCCCACGTTTCTTTCTATTTGTAGGTTCTTTCCCTTGTCTTTTCTACAGATCTTTCGAAAATTTTCCGCACTATTTCAATCATTCGTTTGGTTTCGAGCTTATTACAAGATCTGTGTAATAATTATAATAATTATTTTTAAAATTATACACATAATATACCAGTCTGTATAGGTTATACTTCAATTGCCAACTAGTTGGAATTGACTACATAAGTCCTTATTCACCATTTCACTCTCTATACTTTTTCCATTCCAACAACAAATTTTAAAAAGTTGAAGTTCATTAAAAATTTAAAAAACAGTGAACTGCAAATTATTTCTAAAGATAAACAAAATGTCGAAGTTCATTATAAAAACAACAAACTGCAAATTATTTTTTTTTCAAAAAATGTTGAAGTTCCTTATAAAAACAAACAACTGCTAGTTATTTGTTTAAAAAAATGTTGAGGTTGGTTATAATAAACAAGGAACTGCAAATTATTTTTAAAATTAAAAATATTGAAGTTTGTTATAAAACAAGGAACTGCAAAGTACTTTTAAAAATGTTCATGTTCTTTATAAGAAACAACGAACTTGAAATTATTTTTTTTTAAAAATGTTCAAGTTCTTTATAAGAAACAAGGAACAATTTTTTTTAAAAAAAAAATGTTAAAGCTACCAAAAAACCAAACTAGAAATTATTTTTTAAAACAAAGTCGAACTGCAATTTTCTTTTTAAAATAAAATTAAAAATCTTTTGAAGTTTGTTTAAAAAAAAAAAGGCCAACTGCATATTATCTATTGAATGTTATTAAATAATAAAGAAAAAACAAGAATATTGTAGAGAAATAGAGAATGAGAGAAGTTCTTATTTCTCTTGATGAGATGAAATAGGAATAATTCCTCCTAACTTTTCTCCAAAAAATAGACTTTCACTAGTATAAACACATGTATCCACTACAATACAAATACCTTTATAGACATTCACTATAATACAAATATATTTATAACACTCCCCCTTGAATGTCTATTTGATAGGTAATGTGTTTCATTAAAACCTTACTAAAAAAAATCCGGTGGAAAAAAATCTAGTGAAGAAAAAAGAGTACACATATCTAATAATACGCATTTTGGCTGCCTCATTAAAAACCTTACAAGGAAAACCCAGTGGGACAAAACCTCGTAAGGAAAAAAGAGTACAACACGTATTAACTCCCCCTAATGAGAATATCCTTGAACCATTGCATCCCAATCTTGTGCATCATGTTCTTGAAAGTTGCAGTTGGTAGAGATTTAGTGAATAAATCAGCCACATTGTCACTTGAACGAATCTGTTGCACGTTGATATCACCATTTTTTTGGAGTTCATTAGCTCAGGAATGCATTATCATATATTAGTTCAAATTCAATTAAAGTGCAGTAAATAATAGGCGAAGAATAGCTAAAACCCCGTGGTTATAGCCTATCATCAATATCCCACACTTAAAACCATTGCTCATCCTCGAGCCATCACCTGAGAATGTTCAGCACATCTTGATCCTTTCCAGCAAATCCGCGAGGCTTAACCTGGATCCATGTCATCAATTTCTGCCACAGTTGAGAAGAAAACTACATTCTCTGAACAGATGGTCATGATATTCATCATGGTTGTGCCACAGTGAACATTTAGTTTCCACAACCAGTCCTCATTTAGTAAGTCTGTCAGCAGACAGCAGTCATCAGTTTCTCCTGCAAATTTGCATATTGTGAACTTACCCTTAGGCCTTGCATCATTAATAAACATTAGGCTCTTCCAAGTTACTCCGGGAATATCACCTAGAATCTGTCTGATCATGCTTTTGCCAGGCAATACATTATGATTTATCTGCTCCGATAAGCTTCTTGATTCAAAGAATTTCCTTAGCATCCAGCATGCTTGCTGTGGTACAGGAGTAGTTTAAATGAAATTTATATCAGTAGCGGATGGAAGAGAGATAATCTTTACAGATTCTAATTGTTTTCACCACATTAGAGATGGACTCTGCTGTTTGCTGACTGTGAATGGACAATGAGACTAAGAACTACAATGGCACAATGGTCTGGAACACATATTCCTACTGGTACTGTTAACCAGGTCCTGGGAAGACTCGGGAGGAAATATTGGAGGCAATTTCATAAGGAATTAAGAGCAGCATTAGATGGAGCTATCATATACCAGGTTTGGAGGGCAAGGAATGGGAAATTTTTTGAAGGCATCACTATAAATACTGATACAGTAGTAACACAGATTAGAAAGGAATTTGTAGACAGACTAGAGGTAGTTAAAATGTCCAGAAAGGCTTATAGGTGTAGAAGATTGATACACAGATTTGGTTGTAATTAGAGCTCAGTTGGAGGCTTACATTTCTTAATACCCTTCCTAGAAGGTGATTGAGAGATGAAGTGCTCTTTAGCAGTAATTGTTTCTTGTTGTTAATGGTAATTTACATTGGTTACCAAAAAACAAAAAACAGGTGGGCTCTGCTCCTGCAATGACTATTGGTCAAAGTCTTACACTGTCAACTATAGTCTTGTTGTTGAGTTATATGGGTCGACCACCTTACTCAGGACCAGGTCCCTCTATCAGGTTACACAGAGGCAGAGACACATGTACACGAAAATACAACAGTAAGAAGAAGACACACGAAGTTTTACGTGGAAAACTTCCTTGCTCACTGGAAGTAAAAAACCACGACCTACCTCGTAGGATTTCTCAAACTCCACTACTAGATCTGAGCAACAAAAGTTACAAAACCTAGTACACAACTAAGAGGTTAACCTCCTAACCTCCCACTTGTAATACCTCTATTACAAGACTTCAATATTCTCTACTTCAGCTAAAACTCAACTGAAATACAAGGCTAACTCTAGCCAAAATGTCTACTAGCTCTAGCAGACCAAAACGAGAAAAACAACTCATGAAAAACAAGAAAATAAAACTTGTACGAAATACAAGGTTTCTGTTTTGCAGTGCACTTCTTCTCCTTCAATGGCAGCCTCAAAACTTGAGTTATTTTTCTTTGATTCTTGCTGTGAAACAAGGAAACAATGGCTGCCTTTTGAGAGAAGAATAAGCTTATTTTTTAGATCAATTTTTCTGAATGATTTCTCTTGATAGAAAGAGTTGTTGGGTTCTATCCTTTATATCTTTTCAGCTTCCTTTCATCCACATGGGTAGAAGGAGAGTGTATTGATGATACCCACTAGCCACATGGATAAAAGGAGAGAGTAGTAATGATACCCACTAGAAAGCTCTCTTTTTGGTCAAGCACATGTGACCAACTTGGCCTAGGATGCTGCTATGATTCCATGCTGTGCTGCTGTGCACTTCTGCTCTCACCAACTGACAGTCAAAAAGCAAACTTTCCAACTGTAAAGTCTTTTCCCGTCCAGCTAAAAAATGAGTCACACCAGCACAAGGGATCAGGTCCCTATGTGAGGTTGACAGCATCAAAACCAGTAATCTAACAATTTCCCCCTTTTTGATGATGACAACCTTGACAACCTTCTTTGCACATTTTATCTAACACACTTCACAGTATTCCCCCTGTCAGCATAATTCCCCCTGTCATTCAGCATAATTCCCCCATAATTCCCCCTGTCTTAGTATCTTCCCCCTTTGGCATCATAAAAAAGAAAAGAACAGTAAACCAAGACAAGAATGATTAGGTGAGTTAACTCATGGCCACTGGGGCAACACTGACACTAATGGAAATAAGAAAGGCAGAAAAACTAATAGACAATAAGAACAATGCAACAGCCAACCCCTGCAATCAGAAAAGCATTACATTATCACTTAGCATAACATACCAAAAGAGAATCATACAAGAACTGTCCATAATCGTGGGAAAGAGAGCAAAACAGGAAGGAGATAAAAAAAATAGGAACATCATTTTGGGTCGGGTGGTCTGTGGAAGAGGGCTGAGAGGCGATCATTGAAGGTTTCATGGGCAGTAAGCAATTTCCTAGTCAAGTCCTTGACCTCAACCTTCAGAGCTTCATTTTCTGCTTTGAGAGGATCATTGGCAGTAAGCAGTTTTTTGGTTTAAATCCTTAATCTCAGCCTTTAAAGCTTCATTCTCTTCCTTGAGAGCAGAGATGGTGCCAGGGTCCTCTACTGGGTGCGCCCTCAGACGAACTATTTCAGCCTCCTTTTGGACAAGCAGAGCAGTGAGCCGTTCTATCTCCATATTGGACTTCTCTTGCGAGGCAATTAAGTCCGACACTATTGACTGACTCTGTGCCCCTCCGCGACGCATCACACATTCACATTCTTCCAGCGTCGAGAGGGTAAACATCTGCTTCTTTGACCCTACTATCCCCAAACCGCATTCTACACCAAAAAATTCAAAGACTTTGTTCAGCGGGAATCCATAAGCTAGACCATGCTTTCCATCTTTGACATGCATTATTTTGTGTATGTGATTGATCATCACACCAGCCAGGCTTATGGGCTGAAATGTGCTGAGGGCTTCCATTAGGAATAGATCTGCAACTCCTGCCACAGTCCTCTTCTCTGCCCTTGGTAGAAGTACTTTATTTACAAACTCAAACAACAGCTGATACACACCCTTCATTTGTTTCTTGAGAACTCTCTCCCCTGTGACTCTGTCAAGCTTGGCAATCATGGAAATAAAACGCCTTTGCGCACATTCTCCATCGACAGACCTGATCCCTCTATTAGGAACCTTAAGAATGGAACTGAGAACCTGCTCATTTATCATGAAGGTGACTCCACTCACCTTGCTGTAGATCTTAGTACCATTATCAGCAAATTCCAGCTCATGATAAAATTCCCTGACCTCATTCTCATGTAAAACAGGAACTGGAGGAACAAATAAGTGTCGCCAACTTTGGTAATTGACCATTTCCACCAGCTCAGCCATGCCTTCCATGTCACAAATTTCAGGATCAAATACCCTGCCCCGTAACACCTTTTGGTTCTGCAAGATAAGCTGCCTGGCTTCCCTGGACAGCTCAGTAGACTCATTGGTCCTATCTCTGGAAGAAATCTGGTGAGTAAGAGATGGAGGAATAGGAAGTTTGAAGAGGTTATTTGCAGAGAGCAGTTTAAAGAGGTGAGAGGAAAGATGGAAGGTGGAAAGGGTTTTAAGAGGGGTTATGACACGTCTAATCAGAGAGACTTTTGAACTGGATGTAGATATAACACTTACTTTATGACCGGATACCGGAAGAAACAAGCGGGAAGGGCAGTTCTTACAATATTCTCAAGATATGTTTATAAGTGACAAAGTAATACTGACCTGATAGGACCTGGTCCCCTTATGAGGTTGAACAGGCAGTCCAAAGTCCCTGACTTGTCTAAGTCCAGCCTTCCTTACATCCACCATGCGTGTATACCTAGGGAGGTATAGAACTGAGTTAGACGCATCCACAGCAAACTAGCAAGGATACCTGCATTCAGATCATAGCCAAAAACGAGAGTCAACACTTAGACAGAGAAGAGGGAGAATTTAATTCATTTTGATTAAGCCCAGCCTTAATCTGTTTTTATCAAACTGGTCCCTATTCAAGGCTTTGGTAAAGATATCTGCAATCTGATCTTCTGTCCTGCAAAATTCCACACGAATATTTCCCTTCTCAACATGGTCTCTAAGAAAATGATGTCTGATGTCAATATGCTTAGTCCGCTTGTGTTGTACTGGATTCTTAGCCATATTCAGAGCACTGGTGTTGTCACACATCAAAGGGACACACTCGGTCAGGACTCCAAAGTCTTCCAGTTGCTGCTTAATCCACAGTAATTGAGCACAACATGAAGCAGCAGCCACATATTCTGCTTCAGCTGTTGAGAGTGCCACTGAATTTTGTTTTCTTGATCCCCAAGAGACCAGTGAAGAACCCAGAAAATGAGCCATGCCTGAGGTACTTTTCCTATCAACCAGGTACCCAGCATAGTCAGCATCAGAATAGCCAATAAGTTCAAAGGAACCTCCAGATGGATAGAAAAGGACTAAATCAGAGGTCCCCTTAAGATATCTGAGAATTCTCTTAGCAGCCTTCAGATGAGATTCCTTAGGACAAGCTTGGAATCGAGCACACATACCCACACTAAACACAATATCTGGCCTGCTGGCTGTTAAGTAAAGCAGGGAGCCAATAATGCCTCTGTACATAGTTTCATTTACTGGAGGACCGGGTTCATCATTATCCAGTTTTGAAGCAGTCCCAATGGGAGTGTCAATTGGTTTGGCACTTTCCATATGAAATTTTGTGAGCAGGTCCTTGATATACTTCTGCTGACTGATGGTTGTTCCAGCTTTGTCCTGCTTGACCTGTAACCCCAGAAAGAACATAAGTTCTCCCATCATACTCATCTCGAATTCACTTCCCATGAGCGTTGCAAAATCCTCACAGAGTGAATCAAGAGTGGCTCCAAATATAATGTCATCAACATAGACTTGAGCAATAAGCAGATTTCTTCCTCTTGTTTTGAGAAAAAGAGTGTTGTCAATTCTTCCTCTCTTAAAACCATTATCAAGAAGAAATTTTGATAGTCTTTCATACCAAGCCCTTGGAGCCTGTTTCAGTCCATACAGTGCCTTGTCCAGCTTGTATACATGATGAGGTCTATCAATATCCTCAAAACCAGGGGGTTGTTTCACATACACTTCTTCCTTCAAGTACCCATTTAGGAAGGCACTTTTGACGTCCATTTGAAACAATTTAAATTCCATGAAAGAGGCAAAGACAATCAGCATGCGAATGGCTTCCATTCTGGCTACTGGAGCGAATGTTTCATCATAATCAATCCCTTCCTCCTGGTTGTACCCTTGAACAACCAGTCGAGTTTTGTTTTTGACTGTGACCCCTTGCTCATTTAATTTGTTCCTGAAGACCCACCTGGTTCCTATAACAGTTCTATCAGATGGTTTTGGAACCAAGTGCCAGACTTTGCTTCTTTCAAATTGATGCAGCTCCTCCTGCATAGCATTCACCCATTCCACATCCTTCAGTGCCTCCTTGATGTTCTTGGGCTCAATCTGTGATATGAAGGCTGATGAGGCAAATGTGTTTCGAGTTTTGGATCGGGTCTGCATTCCTGAGTCCAATGGAGACATTAAGTTGTCAAGAGGATGAGAAGATTTGTTTCCAGTTAGATCCTTTTACAACAGATTCTTCAGAATTGGAACCAGGTCCCTCTTCTGGGTTGCCTTCTGCATCATCTTCCTTTTCTGCCTCCTCTTCTCTGATGTGTTCTGTTGCTTCATCATGAGTGGTCTGATCTCCATTCTGCAGGGAGTTCTTTGTGATGTCAGGTTTTTTAGATGAATCATGATTGACATCATCTCTTTGGAACAGCCACAGTTCCTCAAATTCGTCCTTACCCAGTGCTTCCGTGCTCTTCAGCTTCCCATTTTCATCAAATACGACATGGATGCTTTCTTCAACACACTGAGTCCGTTTATTATAGACTCGGTATGCTTTGCTATTTAATGAGTATCCTAGAAAAATTCCCTCGTCACTTTTGGGATCAAATTTTCCTAGATGGTCCTTGCCGTTGTTTAGCACAAAACACTTGCATCCAAAGACTCTAAGGTAGTTCAGCATCGGCTTCCTTTTATTCAGCAGCTCATAGGGGGTTTTTCCAAGTAATGGCCGAATTAGACACCGATTGACCACATAACAGGCCGTGTTGACAGCTTCTGCCCAGAATGACATTGCCACTCCTCCATCTATGAGCAATGTTCTAGCAATATCTGCAAGAGTTCGATTCTTCCTTTCAACTACTCCATTCTGTTGTGGAGTCCTGGGAGCAGAAAAGTTGTGACTGATTCCTTTGGTAGCACAGAAAGCTTCAAATTTGGCATTTTCAAATTCAGTTCCATGATCAGACCTGATCCCTGCAATGTTGCAGTTCAGCTTCACCTGAATTTGGTTTGCAAATGACTCAAAGGTGGGGAATGTTTCATCTTTAGTGCGAAGAAACATCACCCAGGTATATCTTGAATAGTCATCAACAATTACAAGGATCAGCTTCTTTCCTCCACGACTTGCAACCTTTACAGGTCCACACAGATCCATGTGTAGTAGCTCCAGGGGTCTGGAGGTGCTCACTTCCTTTTTGTTCTTGAATGAAGACCTGGTGTGTTTCCCTTGAACACAAGCATCACAGATCTGACTCTGAGCAAATTTCACCTTTGGGAGTCCTCGAACCAGGTCCTTGGATACTAGCTTGTTGAGAAGAACAGAACTTACATGTCCCAACCTTCTGTGCCACAAGGTAGCTTCATCCTCCACCACGCTTAAGCAGTTAAGCCCATTTCTAGCAGCTGAATCAAGATCAGCAACATATATGCTCTTGCATCTGTTTGCGGTCAAAACAACTCTTCCTGATTGAAGATCTGTCACTGTACACTGGTCTGAAACGAATTTGACTTCATTTCCTTTGTCGCAGATTTGTGAGACACTCAGGAGGCTGTACTTCAGTCCATTTACATAGAAGACATTTTCTATGGCATGGGCAAGTGTCTTTCCAATCTTCCCAACACCAAGAATGTGTCCCTTTTTGCTATCCCCAAAAGATACTGAGCCTCCCTGATATGCCTTGAGTGAGAGAAAATTATCAACATTTCCAGTCATGTGCTTTGAGCAGCCGCTATCCATATACCATTTCCGACTGCTTTCTCTCACTCCTTCCTGCACATATAGATTATAGATTAGACTTGGGAACCCATTTCAGCTTGAGTTCCCAGTACCGAGACAGAGGATAAATCAATTTTCTTTTGGACCACTCAGGCAGCCTGATCTGAGATATTTTGGAACCAGGTCCCCTTATGGTCCCTAATTCTCCTTTACTAATCACCGTCTTTCTTAAGGCTGCTTGCCTCGATACACAGTTAGACTTAAGGTGCCCATTCCTACCACAGTGTGTGCACAGCAAATTATCAGGATTAGATCCATATTTACTGTGAGGATTATAAGGAGGACTACTTTTCTTATAACCTAACCCTTCACCGGAGTTAGATCTTTGTCCGGTTAATTTTTGTAAGATCTGTAAAGAGGCATTCCATTTAAGCGATCTCTCAAGCTCAGCATTCAGTTGGATCACATTTTTCTCAAGCTCAGTGTTTCTTTTCATTATTACAGTGAGCTCATCTTGTGACCTTTTCAGTTCAGCTTCGAATTCTTTTTGAGCATTTTTCATGTCACTAGTCCCTCCCTTTTTAATAAAGGCATTTTGCTCATTGACTAGCTCTTGACATTTCTCTTCTAGTTCTGCCAAACTTGAGATCAAGTTCGCCTTTTCTAGCTCAAGTTTATCTATATATTGATTCAGACTTTCCTTTTCTTTGGTAAGATCATAAAAAGAGTCAATTAACACACAAGCTAGCGACCTCAATTCTTTCCCATTATAGTCTTTTAGATTCTTTTTAATGTCAAGGAAAGTTACCTCTTCATCTTCATCTCCATCCGAATTTGCCATGAAGGCAAACATTGTGTCAAAGGGTGAGTCATCATCCTCCACAGCCATCATAGAAGCATCTTTCACAGCGTCCTCCTTATCAGATTCATCTGAGGAGTTCCCCCAAGCAGCTAGAGCTTGCTTGACTATATTGTCGGCTGCAGCTCTTCTTCTGAACTTGTCAGGGACTCGGTCCTTCTTCTGGGCCTTTTCGGCAGTGGTTCTCAGATACTCCTTGTAATCCATCTTATGCATCGGACAATCCTTGATAAAGTGACCTGGTTTGCCGCATTTGTGACACAGATCATTGTAACCAGGTCCCTTGTTCGAGCTTGTCCTCCTAGGAAGGCTGCCACTTCGCCTAATCATTTTCTGAAACCTTCTTGTTAGGTAGGCCATATCTTCATCTTCTTCGCTGGAGCTTGCTTGAGCTCCTTTAAGAGCTAATCCTTTGTCCTTCTTCAGCTCACTCCTGCTCTGGTCCTGCTGCCTCTTGAGCTCATAGGTTTTTAAATTGCCTATGAGTTCATCCATCGTGAGGACTTCCAGATTTCTAGCTTCAGTGATCGCATCAACTTTACTCTCCCAAGACTTGGGGAGGACACTGAGTACCTTCCTGACCAGCCTGCTTGGCTTGATCACTTCTCCCAAACAATAGAGCTCGTTAGTGATGGACGTGAGTCTGGTATGCATCTCTTGAATAGATTCACCTTCCCTCATGGAGAACATTTCGTATTGAGTGGTAAGCATATCCACTTTGGACTGCTTGACCTGACTGGTCCCTTCATGAGCGGTTCTGAGACAGTCCCATATTTCCTTTGCAGTCTCACAAGCAGAGATTCGATTATATTCATCCGGACCAATACCGCAAACAAGAAGCTTCTTAGATTTGTAATTCTTTTCTATGAGTTTTCTGTCATGATCATCAAACTCCTTTCGGGTTTTGGGAATAGAGATGGTTGTCTCTCCTTCCTTTACGGTTTTCATTGGCACATAAGGTCCATCCAGTACCACATCCCACAGCTCACAGTCTTCAGCCATGATGAAATCATGCATTCTTGTTTTCCACCATCCGTAATATTGGCCATTAAACCTGGGAGGTCTGGTAGTAGACTGTCCTTCTTCTAAATTTGGTGGTGGTGCCATATTTTACAGGAGTCTTTCTAGGTGTTAACCTTTTAGAAAGAACCTGCTCTGATACCAATTGTTGAGTTATATGGGTCGACCACCTTACTCAGGACCAGGTCCCTCTATCAGGTTACACAGAGGCAGAGACACATGTACACGAAAATACAACAGTAAGAAGAAGACACATGAAGTTTTACGTGGAAAACTTCCTTGCTCATTGGAAGTAAAAAACCACGACCTACCTCGTAGGATTTCTCAAACTCCACTACTAGATCTGAGCAACAAAAGTTACAAAACCTAGTACACAACTAAGAGGTTAACCTCCTAACCTCCCACTTGTAATACCTCTATTACAAGACTTCAATATTCTCTACTTCAGCTAAAACTCAACTGAAATACAAGGCTAACTCTAGCCAAAATGTCTACTAGCTCTAGCAGACCAAAACGAGAAAAACAACTCATGAAAAACAAGAAAATAAAACTTGTACGAAATACAAGGTTTCTGTTTTGCAGTGCACTTCTTCTCCTTCAATGGCAGCCTCAAAACTTGAGTTATTTTTCTTTGATTCTTGCTGTGAAACAAGGAAACAATGGCTGCCTTTTGAGAGAAGAATAAGCTTATTTTTTAGATCAATTTTTCTGAATGATTTCTCTTGATAGAAAGAGTTGTTGGGTTCTATCCTTTATATCTTTTCAGCTTCCTTTCATCCACATGGGTAGAAGGAGAGTGTATTGATGATACCCACTAGCCACATGGATAAAAGGAGAGAGTAGTAATGATACCCACTAGAAAGCTCTCTTTTTGGTCAAGCACATGTGACCAACTTGGCCTAGGATGCTGCTATGATTCCATGCTGTGCTGCTGTGCACTTCTGCTCTCACCAACTGACAGTCAAAAAACAAACTTTCCAACTGTAAAGTCTTTTCCCGTCCAGCTAAAAAATGAGTCACACCAGCACAAGGGATCAGGTCCCTATGTGAGGTTGACAGCATCAAAACCAGTAATCTAACACTTGTTGACACACCCAAACCAAAATAGCAAACAGAACTAGAATACTGAAGATCATTCTTGTATGTTGCGATGGGTATACTGCTATAAAGCATGTATCTGTAATCATGAAGAGAAGTACAAATGACCCCATATGATTTGCAGATCCATTTTTCTGCTGTATTTTATTAACCCAGCTTGTATCATGTAACCAGAAAATAAAAATTTAAGCAACTAGGGAATTGGAGGATGATTGTGGGTACCATAAGTCGTCTGATGAATGTGATTTTTCAGCAAGATGTTTGGCATTGCACTATGCTCTACCTATCTTGTCTGGTTTTTATCTGTTCGAGAGAGAGAGAAAGGAGTTACTGCCTCATTTGTTAATTTTAAACACATCCGAGCAAGAAATATGAAAACTTTATACGAGTCAGAAGAGAAAAAGATCAAGTCTTTTGGTTACCCAAATAAGTTCTGCAATCAAAGTCACTCAAAACCTATCAGATAACAGTAAAATAAGTTGGTATCTATTTTGGTTGGAAGTTTTGTTCCTTCTTTTGTTTAATCTCTTGTACTCAAAGTGGCATACTATACCATTAGTTTTCTATTTGTATTAATCCAAATTGACAATATAGTGCATTTCTTACAAACACATTCTGTTTTAAGTTTTCTAAATTTCTGTGTTTTCTGGTAGCTTTGCCGTGATCTTATATAGCCTTTGTTTGTATAGAAGCCCATTGCTGATAGCTGTTGCATTTCTGTTCTTCTTTTGAGATAAGAGGCAATGTGAAACTCTAGATCATAAGTCAACTTATATATTTTGGCCCCCAATGAGGAAACAACAAAGAAAATGACTCCATTTCTCTGTTCTGCGCATTTTAAAGAAATAGTCAGTCTTTAACTCCTTTGTATTTTATTTAAATTATTATTTGTCACCAGAAAATGCCTCCCACTTAGTACTGATCAAGTCTTTATTGGTGGGCAAGTGGGCAACTAAGAAGCTATTACATTAATGTTGAGAAGGGTGTCACGTTGCTCTATAAAAACTAGAATCCTCTACTCAACAATGCAATACAAGTCTTAGTTCTATCCTTTCCTTCTCTAAGTATAATTTGTTCCAAATCAAAATGAAAAGCTTAGGGAAGTTGGGGCAATGGCCCTTTCTTACAGCTGCTTTGGCAATTTGCTTAGTAGCCAGCACTGTTGTCGCTGATTACTCTTATGGGTATACTTCTCACAACTCTAACAAGTACTACAAATCACCATCTCCATCCAAGTATCATGTACCCACTCCTTATTACAAGAAACCTTCTCCATCTCACTACTACTACAAATCACCAGCACCTTCAAAGCACGTCTATTACAAGTCGCCGTCACCAGTAAAATATTACAAATCACACTTACCAACAAAATATTACAAGCCGTCAAAGCACTACTATAAGTCACCCGTTGTAACAAAGTATTACAAGTCACCTGTTCCTTTAAAGCATTATTACAAGTCCCCATCTCGGTCAAAGCACTACCACAAGTCACCCGTTATAACCAAGTATTACAAGTCACCTGTTCCTTCAAAGCATTATTACAAGTCACCATCTCTGTCAAAGCACTACAATAAATCACCAGTTGCAACAAAATATTACAAGGCACCTACTCCTTCAAAGCATTATTACAAGTCAATCGCTCCTTCAAAGTATTACTACAAGTCCCCATCGCCCGCAAAAAACTACAAGCCGCCTACTCCGTCAACACACTATAACTACAAGTCACCATCCCCAACAAAATATTACAAATCACCCGCTCCATCTAAATACTACAAGTCGCCTTCACCAACAAAATATTACAAGTCACCAGTTTACTACAAGTCTCTACCACCACCAACTTATTACGAGAAATCACCTTCGTACTACAAGTCACCTCCACCTCCACCAAAATACTATGAGCAATCACCTAAGTACTACAATTCACCTCCACCCCCACCAAAATACTATGAACAATCACCATTGTCATACAAATCTCCACCACCTCCACCAAAATACTACGAGCAATCACCAACTTATTACAAGTCTCCACCTCCACCATATCACCAAGAATCTACACCTTCCTATAAATCTCCTCCACCACCTCCTCCAAAGACCCATGAACAATCACCTGCAATCTACAACTCACCACCTCCTCCAACGACCTATGAAAAATCACCATCGTACTACTCACCTCCACCACCACCATACTACAAGCAAACACCGACCTATTCCTCACCTCCACCACCTGTGAAGTATGAGCAATCTGCCACCTATGCTTCACCTCCACCCCCGTCACCATCTCCCCCACCAACCTACTACTAATATTCAAAGCCTTCTCTTGAGTCATTCTCCGCCATCTCCATGACTTATTAACTCCTTTTCTTCCTATATCGGAGTATTACCATTTCCTTTGCCAAAATTTTATGTATGCTTTCCAAAATGATCGACTTTGCCTGTTGTAAGTTTTTTAATAATAAAAAAAATCGTAATATTTATTATTGGAGATTTAAGTAAGATTCTTGAAATCTCCATGAGCTTGACTTATTGTATCAAGATTCTTCTATTGGTGTAATTTATCAAGAATTCTACTTTGCTGATTACTATCTTCACTTTGTCTAATATTTCTCTAGAGGATTTTCTTCTCAATTATGGTTCATAACCTATCTACAACAAAACCTTAACTAGAAAAATCAAAGAATGAGGAAAGGTGCAAGATATGGTCATGCATCGATTGATGGATCAACAAAACTTCTTCTTTTTTTTTTTTTGTGAAAAAGACCATAAAACTAAAAAAATAAAATTGGAAGTAGCCTAAAAAAACTAATTCTCCCGAGTGTGTGGAAAGAAGGAAAACCTAAATGAGCCAATTGGATCCTTTACAATTTGATCCTAACTTATAATACAGCATTTACCATGAGAACTATTTCTAGAAAAAAAATTGCCGGTGCTATTTCAACTTCTCCCGCCCGGCTGATGTTTCTGGCGCCGGTCGATGCCCCCCCGCTTGCTGCGTCAATGACTTTCTCCTTGTTACCCCTATGTTTCTTTCTCTTTGTAGGTTCTTTCCCTTGCCTTTTCTACTTTTTCGACAATTTAGTGAGCCATTTCAATGATTGTAATCATTCGTTTGACTTTGAGCTTATTCTAAGATCTGTCTTTTTCCCTGCATTTGCACATTAATGTTGATATATGTATGTATAGACTGTCCAGATTTGTTATCGAGCTGCTAATGGAGTAAAGGTACCAGCTTTAAGTATTGTGGGTTGATGAGATTTTTGAGGATTCTAATACCTATAAATTTTCCGTTGGTAGATTCACAATTTGGTAAGGGATAAAATATTTTGCTTGAAAGGCCTAGGCTCCATTCCCATGTCAATAGCCTCCCTTAGTTAGCATTGTTTATGTTCAGTGTAAGTCCTCTTTGAGAACTGGCATACGTTGATCTTGGATTTAGGTTACACGATAACAACTATGCTTCAATGCCAACTAGTTGGGGTCGACTATATGAGTCTTCATTCACCATTTCGCTCTCTATGGTTTTTCCATTCCAACAACAACAACAACAACAATGTACCCTGTGAAATCTCACAAAGTAGGGTTTGCAGAAGGTAGAGTAGAATGTACACAAACTTTGCCCGATTTTATGGAGGTTTTTTTTTCCATTCCAATATTAATAATTTGTCTTTTCGATGGAATGAAGGGTTCTCCATCAATAAGGGTTCTTTTAAATTTCATACTTAGCTTATCCCTACTCTATCATGTAATCCCTCTCCAAACTAAGACGACTCATGTCAAACACCATCCTAATGTATGTGTACCAAGTTGTGTTACCTAAGCCCTGAGCTAGGTGCTAGGTTTTGTGCTTCGCGTCAGTTAAGGATCCTAGATGGATATTTAAGTTGCTTGGAGTGGGGTGCGGGTGTCCGATACGAGTGCGGATTTAGAGGTCGGGTCCTTCATGGTCTAGATTCTAAGATTCGGGAATATGGATACGGGTGCGGGGATTCGGCTAAAAATAATTCAAATATCTAAAAATAGAATTATAATACCTAGATTATGAGATATTATATGGAAAACTTGAGGAGAAAATATTAAGCAAGAGAAGAATCTAGGAAGGAGATAAAAGGAAAATGAGTGACATAGAAATCTCTATATACACGGTATTCCATTTTCTTCAATTTCACCTTAGCTTTTGTTTTGATTACAAAAATCATTGAATCTGTTCGGAATTTCTCGGTCGATTTTGGTCAAAGTACCTAGAATCGATTGACCAGATGGGATATAGATCCCACACCCACACCCACGTCGTGTGGGCACGGGTGTGGCACCGAAAGTGAAGAGTCCGAGCAACTTAGATGGATATTTGGCATGTGTTATGTTCGTCACTAAGTTGTATGAACTCCAAGACTATTGTAGATCCTTTAAGGCAACTTCCCTCCATATGATTTTTGGTCTACCTTATTCCCCTTAACACATTTAGTTTTCATGTTGTGTACACATGCATTCGGTGTCCACATAGGAGTAGGACATGATCAAACCATCTACCTTTACTATAACATGCCACTTTTCTTTTCTTTTTTGTCCTCTATATGTGTGCACACTCTACCTGATGTGATTACTTCTAATCTTGTATGAATACATGAAAGAAGAAAAAATATAATCCTAAGGTATGGCCACTAAAGTTTTCTTTTTCGAATAAGCATTTCATATGCTAATCTTGAAATTAAGAGGCCCATAGGAATTTGCTTTTTCTGAAGGATTCTTCTTACTTCGTTATGCATTGGCTAATTGAGTAATTGAATGATTCTTATTTGAGTACTAGTGCTACATGAATTTGTAATTGTTCAATAAGCATTCTATAAACGTAAAGTGATGTTACTATTTCTTATATATGATTTCCAAACTATTAGATGCTTGTGAATAATGAGATTGAATACTAAGTGAACACTAATGGGCTGGTTGTGTAGACTTAGTGCTTCACGAGGTGGAGGATGAACAAAAGGAGCAATATCTTTTCTGGCACAGTGAGAAAATTGCTTTGGCCTTTGGTCTTATTAGCACATCCAAAAGCCCATCCGAATATTCAAAGACCTTAGAGCATTTGGAGATTGCCATAATGCGATGAAGTTTATATCAGTAGCGGAGGGAAGAGAGATAATGTTTAGAGATTCTAATTGTTTTCACCATAGTAGAGATGGGATCTGCTCCTGCAATGACTATTGGAGAAAGTCTTACAGTACTGTCAACTAGGGCCTTATTGGAACACCAAAACCAAAGTAGCAACCAGGACTACAATACTAAGGATCATTCTTGTACGCGGCAATGGGCATAGTGCTATAAAGCATGTATCCGTAATCATGTTGAGAAGTACAGAAGGAAACCATATGACTTGCACACTCATTTTTCTGCTGTATTTTGTATACCCCGGCTTGTATCATGTAATCAGAAAAACCTTTTTTTTTTTTTTTGGTAATTTCAGCAACTAGGGAAAAAAAGGATAAACATGGGGAGCACCATTGAAGAAGTCATGAAAAGAACACCATCTACTTCATGTACCATAAGTCGTCTGATGAATGTGATTTTTCAGCTAGATGTTTGGCATTGCTGCTCCTCTTCTCTTGTCTGGTCTTTATCTGATCGAGATAGAGGGAGAGGAGTTACTGCCTCATTCGTTAATTCTAAACACATCTGAGCAACAAATGAAAACGATCAAGCTTGTTGGTTACCCAAATAAGTTCTGCAATCAAAGTCACTCAAACCTATCAGATAACAGTACAATAAGTTGGTATCTATTTGACTATTTTGGTTGGAAGATTTGTTCCTTCTATTGTTTAATTAATCTCTTGAGATCTCTTGTACTCAAGTTGACATATTATCCAACTAGGTTTTCTTGTGGCATCAATATGAAAAGAGTTGATCTGAAACCGAAACAAACTGCAATATGTTAGCATTTCTTAATTCTTAACATATATAGGAAGCTTGTAACATACACATTTTGTAATAATTTTCGAAATTTCTGTGTTTTCTGGTAGCTTTGACGTGATCTTATATAGACTTTGTTTGTATAGGAACCCATTGCTGATAGTCGTTGCATTATTGTTCTTCTTTTGCTTTTCTTTTAAGATGGAGACAGTGTCAAACTCTAGATCATAAGTCAGCTTACAGATTTTGGCATTGAGAAAACAACAAAGCAAATGCCCCCATTTCTTTGTTCTGTTTATTGTTAAGAAATAATCAATCTTTAACTACTTTCTGGTACATATATCCTCTTTGTTTTTATTCTTAATATTTTATTTAAATTATCATTTGTCACCAGAAAATGCCTCCCACTTAGTACTGATCAAGTCTTTATTAGTGGGCAAGTGGGCAACTAAGAAGCTATTACATTAATGTTGAGAAGGGTGTCACTTTGCTCTATATAAAAACCCTCTACTCGACAATGCAATACAAGTCTTAGTTCTATCCTTTCCTTCTCTAAGTATAATTTGTTCCAAATCAAAATGAAAAGCTTAGGGAAGTTGGGACAATGGCCCTTTCTAACAGCTGCTTTGGCAATTTGCTTAGTAGCCAGCACTGTTGTTGCTGATTACTCTTATGGCTATACTTCTCCCTCACCTTCTCATCACAACTCTAACAAGTACTACAAATCACCATCTCCATCCAAGTATCATGTACCCACTCCTTATTACAAGAAACCTTCTCCATCTCATTACTACAACAAATCACCAGCACCTTCAAAGCACGTCTATTACAAGTCGCCGTCACCAGTAAAATATTACAAATCACACTTACCAACAAAATATTACAAGCCTTCGAAGCACTACTACAAGTCACCCGTTGTAACCAAGTATTACAAGTCGCCTGTTCCTTCAAAGCATTATTACAAGTCGCCATCTCCGTCAAAGCACTACTATAAGTCACCGGTTGCAACAAAATATTACAAGACACCTACTCCTTCAAAGCATTATTACAAGTCACCCGCTCCTTCAAAGTATTACTACTAGTCCCCATCGCCCGCAAAGTATTACAAGTCCCCGTCGCCCTCAAAGTACTACAAGCCGCCTACTCCGTCAACACACTACAACTACAAGTCACCATCCCCAACAAAATATTACAAATCACCCGCTCCATCTAAATACTACAAGTCGCCTTCACCAACAAAATATTACAAGTCACCAATTTACTACAAGTCTCCACCACCACCAACTTATTATGAGAAATCACCTTCATACTACAAGTCACCTCCACCTCCACCTCCACCAAAATACTATCATCAATCACCTAAGTACTACAATTCACCTCCACCCCCACCAAAATACTATGAACAATCACCATTGTCATACAAATCTCCACCACCTCCACCAAAACACTATGAGCAATCACCAACTTATTACAAGTCTCCACCTCCACCATATCACCAAGAATCTACACCTTCCTATAAATCTCCTCCACCACCTCCTCCAACGACCTATGAAAAATCACCATCATACTACTCACCTCCACCACCACCATATTACAAGCAAACACTGACCTATTCCTCACCTCCACCACCTGTGAAGTATGAGCAATCTGCCACCTATGCTTCACCTCCACCCCCGTCACCATCTCCCCCACCAACCTATTACTAATATTCAAATCCTTCTCTTGAGTCATTTTCCTCCATCTCCATGACTTATTAACTCCTTTTCTTCCTATATCGGAGTATTACCATTTCCTTTGCCAAAATTTTATGTATGTTTCCCAAAATGATCGACTTTGCGTGATGTTTTTTTAAAAAGAATTTCTATATTTTTATTTAATGATTCGTAATATTTATCATTGGAGATTTAAGTAAAATCTTTGAGATCTCCATCAGTTTGGCTTATTGTATCTAAGATTTTCTTTTTGGGTGTAATTTATCAAGAATTCTACTTTGTTTAATACTATCTTCTCTTTGTTTAACATTGTTCCTTCTTATACGCTGAATACTTTTCTTGATCTATAAATATACCTCCTGGTCATCTATTCCAAACTTGTATTGAAGTCAAATCACCTAAAAGTATTGTCTCTAGAGAATTCTTTTTCAAATATGATTCATAATCTACCTAATAAAAAAGCAACAAAAAGAATTTATGGATGCAAGGTGCAAGAGCTGGTCATGGATCTACACATCGATCAAAGGTTGATATATTATCAGATGCAAAGAATATAATACAAATGCTACAAAAGAAGATGATAATGTCTTGGGAAATAGATATTAATTGCAAAGATATATGGAGATTGACGAATTCTTTTGAGGAGATCAACTTTGTCCACATTTGGTTGCGCATAGAATATGCTAGCTCATAATATAGCTAAGTTCTCTCTTTTGCTTTTACATAGTGTCTTTCCCAAATTGGATTGTAAATGATGCAAAACTGTCTTATAGACATGTAAGACATATTATGAAGTAATATAATTGCAACTTTTACCGGAAAAAAAATAAGAAAGTTTATTCTTCAACTTATGATCATATTCCAAATTATAATTATACTTATCAGCTATTAAGAAAATACAATTAATTATATAATATGAATAAATAAGAAAGAAACAAAGGCAATTTTTAATTTAGCATATGCATCTATTAGAACCAAATAGCCTTTCTACATATGCATTGTCTAAAACAATGATTTTTATGAGATGTAATAAAAAAAGAAACTTTATAGAAGTCAAAATAGGAAAAAATTAAAAATGCCTAGCAACTTTTTTCTATGGATAGGATATAAGGCTTTAATTGATAGAGATAGAGGAAGCACTATAAGATCAATTAGCAAGGTTTTGGGTCGATACAATAATAACTGCGTACTTACCTCATGATATGAAATAAGAATTAGGAATTAACTTATATAATGGAGTCAATCCACTAAAGTCTTGAGTAGTGGTGTATGATTAGATAAGTATTTCTTTCTTATGAAAGAAAGTTCTTCTAATCTAAATCTTTAATTTTAAATTTGTTAAAGATATAAGATTGTTATAAATGAAAGGAAAAATCTCAAGTATACCATCGAATTATCAGGAATGACTCATTTTGCTATCCGTTACTAGTTGAGCTTGTGTCATCGCCATGGCGCAGTATGCACATTCATGTCACTTTTCACTAACGACTGAATAGCCGGTTTTAAGAAATTAGAATTGAACACGTGACCTCCAATTAAAGATCCACGATACTCATCGTCCTACCAAATTAAAACCCATGTGCACATTAGTCGAGGTGTACAAAAGCTGGCCTGAACATCATAATTATTTTTTTAAAAAAGTAAACACCGATTATACAAATAAAAAACTCAAAAAATAGAAATATTTCATATGTATCTTGTATCATTTAACACTATTTTTTTTACTTACTCCGGAGTATATGCATTGCTTATATCTGTAGTGTTATTTTACTTAGAATTCAGTATGAAAAAAAAAAAGAAAAAGGAAGCAGAGCAAAGCTAATGCAAATATTATTAATACCAAATATGAGACTCATCTCAAGGAAATAAAATTTAAGTGTAATATAACTTACTGGAAATTTATCAAATTAACGAAAACACCCCTAGCATTTAAATAACGCTTTGTTATCGTCCCAATACCCTTTGCTCCCTTCGCTCTTCCCTCTGCGCAGCCTTAGGAGCCACCAGCAAACCCAATTACCAGTGCTACTTCAACTTCTCCCGCCGGCCGCTGATTCCGGCGCTAGTGGCCGCCGTTGGATGTTCCTTTCTCCTTCTGCGTCCATGACTCCCTCCTTACCTCTATGTTTCTTTCAGTCTGTAGGTTCTTTCCCTTGCTTTTGCTACTCTTTCGACAGTATGCTGAGCTATTCAATGATTGTAATTGTACGTTTGGTATAGAGATAATTACAAGATCTGTCTTTTCCCCTGCATTTGCACATTAGTGTTGATATATGTATATCTAGACCGTACAGATTTGTTATCGAGCTGCTAAAGGGGTAAAGGTTGCAGCTTTAAGTATTTTGGGATGTTGTTGTTGTGTGCGCGTGTGTGCAAGGGTTTTCTTGCTGATTGAAGAGATGAAGAGATGTGATTTGAGGATTCTAATACTTAATTATTTTCCATTGGTAGATTCTAAGGTAGACTTGGAGCAATTTGGAAAGGATATAATACTTTGCTTGAAAGCCCTAGGTTTCATTCCCCTTCCAACAGTCTCCCTTAGTTGTCAATGTTTTTGTTCAACCTAAGTTCTCTTTGAGGATCTGTGGCATACCCTGGTCCTGGATTTAGGTTACATTACCTTTTCTCCATCAACAGCAACAAAAACAACTATGCTTCAATCCCCACCTAGTTGGAGTCTACTATATGAATTCTTCATTAACCATTCCGCTCCCTAGAGGTATTTTTCATTCCAATACTTAATAATTTGTTTTTAGGAAAAACAAAAGGGTTCTCCACCAATAAGGATTCTTTAAATTTCATACTCGTCCCTACTCTGTCATATAATCCTTCTCCAAACTAAGAAGACTCATGTCAAACATCCGACCTAATGTAAGTGTACCAAGTTGTGTTATGTAAGCCCTGAGCTAGGTGCGAGGTTTTGTGTTTCGCCTCAGTTAAGGCTCCTATATGGATATTATGCTTGTGTTGTGTGCTTCACTAAGTTCTTAAGAATTCCAAGAGATTGTAGATCCTTCAAGGCATCATTCCTTCATATGATTTTTGGTCTACCTTATTCTCTCTTAACACATTCAGTTGTCATGTTGTGCGCACCTGCATTTGGTGTCCATATCGGAGTAAGAGATATGATCAAACCATCTACCTTTACTATCGCATGCAACATTTTTCTTTTCTTTTTTGTCCTCTATCTATGTGCACATTCTACCTGATGTGATTACTTATAATCTAGTATGAGTACATGAAAAAAGAAAAAACATAATCCTAAGGTATAGCCATTAATGCATGTGCAATATCTTTTTCCTAATAAGCAATTCATATGTTAATCTTAAAAGAAACCCATAGGAGTTTGCTTTTTCTCCGAGAAGGATTGTTCTTACTTAGTTATGTGTTGGCTAATTGAGTAATCTACTTGAGTAATTAAATTATTTTTATTTAAGTACTAGTGGAACATGAATTCGTAATTGTTTGATAAGCATTCAGATAAACATAAAATGATGTTACTAATTCTTATATATGATTTCCGAAAACTTAGATGCTTGTGAATAATGAGATTGAAATACTAAGTGAACACAAATGGGCTAGGTTGTGTAGAGATAATTACATAATTTGATTTGAGTTATTAATATCGAGTGGAATCTATGAAGATAATATGTTGATTTATTTTAACTTATGTCATGTGTCTTCTTTCTTTCTTGTATGCAGAGAAAGTGATGGCTTGCTCACTACCGTTTCTTGTTATCATATATTCAAGGGACTAGCATGTATTCTGTAGCTCTTTTTGGTCAAAGAGTTATTCAAAGATTCTCATATTTTAGCAGCTTTTCAAGGTTTTTATGTAATCAACAATCTGACACTGATGGCACTGGAAATAGTTTTGGAAGAATCGAGGATTACTTGAATGAGAGCTGGAAGAGTACGAACTCCGAAAATAATATGAAAGATAAGTCTGAGATACAGGAGTCAATTGACTTTATTGGAATCAACGACTACTATGAAGGCCATTTCCGACAAAAATTTTCAAGCCGGCACAACTTCATTGAGAAAGTGAGAAATGAGGCTAGTATGGTTCTTGAAATTCTTCAACAAGATGGTCCAGGATTTGATGCAAAAGCAGCTTTAGATAATTCACATATTACAGTTTCAAGCCTGCTTGTGAGAGAAGTTCTTCTAGGTATCTTGAAAACAATAAATTATGCAAATAAAAATAGGTGTGCGAAGCTGGGGTACAAGTTTTTTGTATGGTCTGGTCAACAAGAAAATTACCGGCATACGGCAAATTCGTACCATTTGATAATGAAGATTTTTGCAGAGTCTGAGGAATTCAAGGCTATGTGGAGATTAGTAGATGAGATGATTGAGAAAGGATACCCTACAACTGCTAGGACATTTAATTTGTTGATATGTACTTGTGGAGAAGCAGGTTTGGCTAGAAAAGTAGTAGAGCGGTTTATTAAGTCAAAGACATTCAATTATAGACCATTCAGGCATTCGTTTAATGCAATTTTACATTCCCTTCTGGCTGTAAATCAGTACAGGTTAATTGAGTGGGTGTATCAGCAAATGTTGGTTGAAGGTCATCTTCCTGATATTTTAACTTATAACATACTGCTATGCTCAAAATATAGGCTGGGAAAGCTGGACCAGTTTCATAGATTATTAGATGAAATGGGTCGGAATGGATTTTCACCCGATTTTCATACATTTAACATCCTTCTTCATGTTCTTGGTAAAGGAGACAAACCGCTAGCAGCGGTCAACCTTCTAAACCACATGAAAGAAGTTGGTTATGAACCAAGCATTCTCCATTTTACCACTTTGATAGATGGCTTAAGTCGGGCTGGTAATTTGGATGCATGCAAATACTTCTTTGAAGAGATGATTAGGCAGGGCTGTGTGCCTGATGTTGTCTGTTACACTGTTATGATAACAGGATATGTTGTGGCTGGGGAACTTGACAAAGCTCAGGAACTATTTAGTGACATGATTGTCAATGGGCAGTTGCCAAACGTGTTTACTTACAATTCCATGATCCGCGGGCTCTGTATGGCTGAGAAATTTGACGAGGCGTGCATGATGGTGAAAGAAATGGAATCGATGGGTTGTAATCCAAATTTTATGGTGTATAGTACTTTAGTCAGTTACTTGAAAAATGCTGGAAAGCTGTCCAAAGCTCATGAAGTAATAAGACATATGGTGGATAAAGGGCAGTATATCCATCTTGTTCCAAAGTTCAAAAGATATAGAAGATGTTAAAGAGGTAACCAATGCAAAACTAAGCTGGCTAGAATGAAAGTCTAATTCTTCTACCAACTAATGTTAATTTGATACTTCTATGGAGTTCTATTATGTATTGGATGGACTTGATATGCAAAGTAACAATGACAATGAATTCTGTACAGGCTAAACCACCTTTTATGTATAAGTGCTTTCAACATCATGCATTAGTTCTGTGTTTATGCCTCCATGTTCTGAAATTGAATTAGCTTACCATAAAACCAGGTAATATTGCCGCTGTTGGTGCTTGCAATTTGACTGGTGTCATGAGTTCGCATGTCCACTTCTCTACCATCTGCTGCAAAAAGCAGCAACTGAGGGAAAAGGTACCAGATTTGTTTTATTTTTTAATTTTTGGATCAGTAAGCAAATAAGGAAAAGATACCAACTTTATGAAATTATCACTTGATGACATTCAATTATCTGACTTCTTTTTGCAAGCTTAATGAAACAAAATGCTTTGCTCATTCAAACCTATGAATATGAGCACACTTGTTGAATTAATCATTCAAAACAAACCATCATCTTATTACTTTTTAACCATTTCTCAAGTTGCTAATGTCAGGGTTCCTAGAATTCTTGACCCTTAGCTGTAGTGTTACCTTACAGACTGCTGCATAATTATCAGTGGCAGCCTCCATCTTCTCACATGAATGTTATGCTATCTTAACCATTTTGAGATTACTGGATTTTGTCATCTTTGATAATTCTAGTATCTGGTTGCGTCAATAACCTAGCAGTTTGTTTTTAATATTTGTCATCCAGAGGGTGATTCCACCACCTTAAGGTTGCGACAAGAAATTAGGATGAAGTGCATTGAACAGTATTTTCGGTCCTTTATTAAGCCAAGTACATTAGGCTTTGATTCTTTTATATTGTATACAATTCTCCCACTCCCAGCAAATGGTTATTGGATTTTCTCATATTTCCTGGATGTGATTGTAAACTTTAATCATCTATTGTTTTTTTGCCATCTGTCACCATCGAAGTGCTCGTCTTAATCCAGATAAAGGTTGCATTTTACATATCTTTTCTCCTATTCTTTTGGTGGTGCGTATCTTAAACTGATAAAGGAGAGATATCTAACCAACCCAAAGTACAGGCAACACGGCACGGACAATATTGCAACATGCATCCTTGAGGACATGATTCTAATTGGGTGGTGGTGTTTCTTGCGTGCTTGGTGCCAAATTGAAGTTTCTTGCTTGTAGAACCTGACCAGCATGGATTATTCTTTGGATGGGACTTGTCAATGAATAAACTGGGTAGAACATAACCTGCAAGGTATTGTTCAATAAGGACTCACTGAATAAGGTAAAACTTCACAATATTAGGCAGTGTATAGAAGTTTAGTACTTGGTAATATTGGCACAAACTCACTACTTCTTCCTATTCTTAATATCCTGCCAGCTCATTTTGACATAAAGCAAAGAGAGTCAAACCACAATCAGACAGACATAGCTCACTTTTTGCCTTAAAGCCCTGATTCCAGCTTGCAAGCAGCCACTTCTGAACATCAAGAGCATCTATACTCCTGCACACTAGGTACACTCTCCTTGCCTGAATATATGATGATTGCAATACTTAAATACTATTCTCTTTGGTAGCCTGCTTTGAACTTTCAAGAGAAAAGATAGGTATATGTGACTGGCACTTTGGAAGTTTCAGTGGTTTCACATTATTATTATTATTATTGTTCATGCCAAAAATCAATTCCCCATATTGGTGTTAGGAATTGCTTCATAAACTGTAATGAGCATTCTGTGGGTTTAAGTAGTACAACAGTTATTTAAGTAAATTGTATTTTGCAGATGATGTGTGAAGTGCTCTATATAAGAGAAAAATTAAGCACTTAACCATGGGAGACCAGTGTTCAAATACCAGCAGAGACAAAAAACTGCTAGGTGACTTCTCATCTAGCTAACTTTGTAGGGCAGAGCTGGTGGGAGGTTGAGCTGTCAAGATGCGCAAACTGGCCTGAGAACATCGCAATCAAGATAAACAGGAAAAAAAAGAAGAATAAAGCAACTTGAAACACAAGAAAGGCTATAGATACTCAGACCAGAAGCAATGCTGGAGAAAAGAATGACGAAAAGGGTACTCTGATCAAGAGGTCAATTAGATGATGTAAACTTGGAAACAACAATCTATTTTCTTCATTCAAGGGTAGGTCTTCCATGTGAGCTGTATAGTGGACTAATCCTTGATCCCATCTGAGAATGTGTCAAGTGGACTGTTGTGGACTTGTAGCAATCTCTTTGTATAGTGGTCGATTGGTTAAAGGATTATGAACTAAGAAGGGAAGGATGAAAGAGTGGAGCATGGTAAGGCATAATGTACCTTATTGTTGTATCCGTTCCATTATGACAAACTGACCACGAATATTTGTAGAGTAGGAAAAAGAAAAAAGATAGCTCTGTAGTTTGATACATATGTAAAGAAGCTAGCATGTGCGGCCTCTGAAAAGAAATTACTTTCCATTTCATTATTTGTTGAACAAGACATCTATCCCGTCTTCCACTTGTGTGCTTTCTAGTTTCTACTGTCGGCTCTTAAATGAAGAAAAGCTGAAAGTGGTCATCTTCTTCAATTCTTTTTCTATTGCTACAAAGCTGGTTATGTCCAGACAACTGATTAAGCAGCTTTATCTAATGAGATTTGTTTGAAATATCTAGGTTGATAATTTGAGTCTAATGTTCTGCACATACTAATTTGATAGTTGGTTAACCGTTGAATGGAAAAAAAGAGCTTTTGTGAAATGGCTTAAGTGACTTGTCTCGAAAATGTATAGTTGCTTAGCATTGATTAACCAACTTTTATATGGATGTATTTTTTTTTATTTTTCTGTATATATATGGATGTATAGTTTTATAATAGGTTCATTGAATATAGTTCAAAGAAAAAAAAAAAAGACAATCTGACGCATTAAGCTTTCGATATACGTGAGGTCTGAAGAAGCGATGGATCACTACGGATCTGAGACAATTATAACCATATAAACCTAATAAGCAATCATGACGATATAACCAGTAGGGGTGTTTTGGATAAAAAGAAAGGCATTCAAGAGAGAGAAAAAAGGGTCCTCGGTTGTTGCTACAGAGCTGTTTCATTTGTACATGCTTGATCACGACTATGATGATTAATTTTTTCTTCTTAATTCTCTTGCCTATTTTGTGTGTAAAACGACCGCTGTTACATAAGATAACACTGAGGGATCGGAAAACAAGTTATTTGGAATAAATTATTTTGGAATTAGTTATTTCGAGATTGTTATTTTATTCTAGACAAAAATAATATTATGATTTTGAGATTTATTTTTATCAAACGTGGGATAAATTCACATCAAAATTAATTTCAAAATTATTTATTCCTTATTTTTTATATTATTTTAAAATTTTATCCCAATCAAATATAAAATAAACTCATAGTAAAATTAATCTCAAAATTATTTATCTCTTATTCCTTGTACCAAACCAGCACGGAGTATGAAAGAATTTCATTATAATGAGGGGCAAATTATATACATTATTAAGCCTTTAAGTTAAAAAGGAAAAAAGAAAAGGTTTTGAGGCAAAATTCCAAAGTCGGGGAGAAACAAAAGTAAAAGAGGGTAAAAACGTCTTTTCGGACTATGTGAGATTAGGGAGTGGTCAGTGGGGGGGAATCAAAGAAAGCAGATCCAATAAACGGCTTTCCCTAGTTGGACAGCAACAAGGTATTCTGCACAACACGACAAGCAGAAGCATCACTTTGATTTGAAGTGGGAGGAACAGATTCAATCTCGCTAGAAAACTGAGAAACAAATAGAGGGTAAGAGAAAAACAACAGCAAGAAGATGGTAACGAGAACAGAGGAAGAAGAGGTGAACAGATTGGAGAACCAAGTAGAGAATGGAGGAGGAGGTGTTTGGGAATATCTCTGCCTTGTCCATAAACTCAAGCTCCGTCGATCTGATACGGTGTTGAAGCATGGGCTTTCCATTCTCAATGATTCCAAAAAGAGATCTGCTCTTGGCCCTGAAGGTATTTGTTGATTCATATCCAATTGAACCATAAATAAAGCGGATATCCTGTTTTTGATCTTTGTTTATTTGGTTTGCTCATTTCGTAGTCTAGGATTCAAGGAAGTGGAAATTAACTACAATTGGGAAGTGGAGAATTTGAGATCTTATACTGATTTGGGTTTCTAGGATTCAAGTTAGTCGCAATTGTGTAATATTTTGGGACTGGAAAGCTGAGTTTTTGTACTGATTTGGGTAGTCTAGGATCCACGAAAGTAGCAAATTGAAGAATTGGTTCATGGAAATATTGAGATTTTGGGTTCTGGGACATGTGTTGTCTGTTTTCCTTTTAAATTTTTGTTTTTGATTGATTGGTACATAGACTTCGTTCTAGCATCACGTGAGTGGATGAAACCTCTGATACACCTTTATTCCTTGCAACCCAAATATTGCAGAATGGACCCTATATGAGCAGGTAGCTGTTGCAGCTATGGATTGTCAATCTATTGATGTGGCAAAGGTAATAACATCTTTCCCGTAATCTCGAAGTAAAATTTTGTTCCCTCTCTGAAGTTCACTCTGCAGACGTGCATGATTTTTCCATTTAGTTTATTTTCGAATTCTCTGAGTTGCAGAAGCATATCTAATAGAAGTTTAATCAAATGATCACAGATTACTTAGGTCATTATGTTTCCTCAATAAAGGATTCCTAGATAGAAAAGTCAACAGTTCTTACAGTACAATAATGTAAAATGACACTATGACAGTACAATAAGGTAAACTGTATCATATCATAGCCGAGAATCACAGCTATAATTGGATTGCATGTAATATGAAGAGAAACATTCTAGCACAATCTAATTTTTAAAGGATCAACAAAATGTCCATTGTTTATCCAAATCTAGAAAGATAGTTGTTTGACCATTATTTCCTATAAAGCTGCAGAGTTACACTTACTCAATTGGTGGACTTATATTGGCTATGTGATTAAATATACCGAGTAATGAAGTAAATGTGACCATGTTGATATTCACCAAGATGCATTAGCTATTTTTCAAGTCATGTTTATTCATATATGCTAGAGATTCTCTTACGAAGCTCTCGTAACTTTATGATTATGTGGAAAACCATTTGAAATTTATGTTATGGGAACTTCTGCAGGACTGCATAAAGGTTTTGCAAAGAAAGTTTCCAGGGAGCAAAAGGGTTGGTGAGTTCTCTTTGATCTATAAATATGTATGCTTGTGTTCTTGATTTCTTGTAGCTTGCATTTTCTTCACCTGTGGGCAGCAACCTTGAATCACTATGTTGGTACATCTTCTACCTCTTGTTTCATGTGTAACTCCTGAAGGGTATCGTGCACAAGCAAAGCAACAAACAAAAATATGCTTCACTCCCCCCCCCCCCCCCCCCTCCTTGTTGTATAAGGAGCGGAAAAAGTAAGAAACTGATATTACATTAAATCCTTAATGATGGCCTAAAATTGAATTGTCAAACTAAATGGTAAGCATTTCAGGTTCCAAATTCTTTTTTGCCAAGCTGAATGAATGATAATGAACTTTATAAATACTAAAATTGATGTTATAAGAACCTGATGATTTGCTGTTTTGGCTTCCATTTATAAAATTCTACTTTGAATTACAGTTGACCTAGAATACTGGGGGATTAGTGACATATTGTGTTATAGCATTAAGGATTTTATTTATCTGGTTAAAGCAACATATTTCTTTCAATGAAGCTGTCTAAAGCAGTATGTGTGTAAAGAAGTTGAACCTCTTGAGTAAGAAAATCTGATATCTCTTCACATAGATATCATCAATAACAAAAAATTGTGCGGCAGTTTCTCTAATTTCTAATAGCTTTTTTGGTATGTGCCTGATAAATGTTTCAAAGACCGAGACAGAATTAATCAGCATATATTGATTTGGTTTTCCCTGTTCATATTTTGTGTTGTCTCAGACTATGTTTGCTTTCTTAAAATGCAAAACATTATCACAATCAACACAGACAATATGTAAAAAGTTTTTTTCTTTTTGGATCAAGTGTAATTATATTTGATAATGCAAAAGCTTCTGAATACAAGAGGTATACCGAGAAGTAGAGAATCCACGCAATATGTAACAAATAGAGATTCTGCACTTCCCTTTCCATCTGATATTGGAAAGTACTGGTTCTATACTCTCATTGTGGTCATGGTCCAGGTAGTACTATTGATGATCCATTTAAAACAGAGGGCACTTTAGTCTAGAAAGCTTTCTCAATATGTCATCCTTTGCCTTAGCGATTGTCAGTTTTGTTCTCAATCGTTAAACTGTTTTTACTGGGAATGACAAAATTTTCATTTAGCAATATAGAATGAACATTATTTCCTTGCTGCTTATTTTCCTACTTTATGTAGTTCCGAATTCCGATTCCTGTGCTCTTCGTGTATCCTTGCCTTTTAATAATGGCTAAGAGTTATTATTTTGATTTATTCTCAGGCAGGCTAGAAGCTATGTTGCTAGAGGCCAGGGGATTATGGTCAGAGGCGGAAAATGCTTACTCAAGCCTTTTGGAGGAAAATCCATTTGATCAGGTCTGAGATAGACAAGGACATATCACCATGCATTGTTAATGTAAAACAGATAATTCCTATGTGGAAATGTGCCCCAGAATAGCGTATAGAGATAAAAAGTTAAAATCTAGTATAAGAAAACTAGCCACTTATTTTGAATTAGAAACTCAGAAGTGTATCTTCCATCAGAATCATAATTTTTAAATGCTTTTTAAACTTTTTGTTGACAATCTTTATATTATTCCTAATTTCAGGCTTTTCAATTCTTTATCCATATAATTGTTAGTTGTGTTCACAGTAGTTTTTTCTAGTAGTACACAAACAGAGAGAGAATATGTATATATGTACATACACGACATGTGTACATATTATGTGTGTGTTATCTGCACCTTTTTTTCATTAAATCGTGTCTTAATTGAGTCTTCTCAAAAGTGATAGGTATGTGTTCTTTCTTGGCACTCTCTTTCTATATTGCGCCAACCTAAAAAGAGTGATGGAAAGTGGATTTCCTTGTTTTTGAAGCCCCTTGTTTTACACTTTTTTTCTTTTGACGAAGTTGGTGCATGCATAAATCCATATGCTCATGTTTTTTACCAAACATCTGTGCTCATGGCAGAGCTTTGTGATTACTCTCATGTAATTTAAGAAAAAGAAGAACAATCCCAAGCTCAAGCAATATATTTTTCTGTATCTTATTGATTTCCTTTAGGTTGTACATAAGAGGAGGGCAGCCATGGTAAAGGCGCAAGGGAATATGTCAGCAGCAATTGACTGGCTTAACAAGTATCTTGACTTGTAAGAAGAATCTAAATGCATCACATATTAATGTTAATAAATATGTTGTGTCTTTAACGGTTGTTCTTGACTTCTTTTATTGTTTTGGTAGATTCATGGCTGATCATGAAGCTTGGAGAGAGCTTGCTGAAATATATGTTTCCTTGCAAATGTAAGATTTTTTGTTCTTGTGTTCAGAGTGGAAGACTAATGGCTTGGAGGCAACTCTATTCCACTGATACATTCTTTAGCTGCTGTTTCATCCATGCATTGCCCTAATTAGCCAAGTGAAAATTATTTATCTGTTATATCATATCTAGGTACAAGCAAGCAGCTTTCTGCTACGAGGAGCTGATCTTATCTCAACCTACAGTTCCTTTATATCACCTAGCCTATGCTGATGTAAGATACTTCTCAAGTCTTTTTTTATCACTGCTTTTTTGAAAAAAAATATTAGAAGAGGTGCATTGAGAATAGCTTGCAATCTTTGTGAGCCTGCATCTTCTTTTTTTTTTTTGAGAGGTATTATTATTAATAATGTGATCATGTTCTTGCTTAAGATGCCATTATGGATGTTTTTATTAAGCTTCATTTACCACCTAGTTCATTGGATAAAAAGGAAGTTGGTTCATTCGTACTTGGTTTTTCTAGCAGCTATTTTACCAACTGCAATTGTTATTATCATTAGAGAAGCTCACGAGTCTAGGTTACCATTCAACCATTTTTTTCTGTCTCTATCTATTAGTAGTGAAGTTGTCAGAGCACATTATTATGCTTACTCAGAAGTTCACTAGAAATCAGCATCGAGGTGATAGCTGGATATTTAAAAAAAAGTTAACAATTTATTTATTTATTTTTTAAAAAAAGTTATCAATGTGCAAAAATGGGGAGAAGATGACAGGAGGAATTTTCTAGAATTCAATCTGATTCTCTGGTTATTCTCGTCGTGCTGACTTTGGGCTCGGAGTGGATTTGTTTTTCATTACCTTAAATATAAGCTTCTAATTCCAACTTCTTGGGGGCCCAAACTTGCTTAGGCACAAAAATATCAGAACAAGTGGCTTTATTGGGACAGTTACTTGGGCCTAGTTTATTGAAAAAAATCTATCTTTCTTCTAAAGTTCTAGTTATAGAAATGCCTAAGACCCCTCCTTGATAGCAGAAGTTGAGGGTGTCAATTTTTGAAGCTAACTTGACCAGTCTTTTGATATGATGATGGTTAAGGAAAATGTGAGTTGGATCCACAAATCCTTCAGAGATATCTAAAGGAGAAAAAAAGAAATCAATCCCCCAGCAAACCCAAACGAAGAAAAAAATGAAAAATGAAATAGAAAGGATGGTAAGATAGGAACTTTTAGGGAAGGGAGGGAGGATTGGTAACAGGAAAGAGGGAGACCTGCGGGACCAAGTAGAGTAGGCAGAATAGAGCGGGGGAGTGAGATGGAGAACAAATGGGTGCTGGATGAAGTGGAAGAGGGGTATGATGGGGCTCTAGGGAAAGGGTTGGTGGGTGGGATAAAGGAGTGACTAGCTGGGTTGGGGTGGCTATTTGAATAGGGAGGCTTGGCACCGGCAGTGATGTTGGTTTGGTAAGGGAAAGGGGTTGATGTGAAGGCTAAATAAGAAATAAATTTGAATGCTAATAGAAATTGTCATCTAATGTTATTGTAGGAGAGGATGAGAAAGCCTCTGCAATGACATATATAAACTAGAGAGGAGGTCGTAATTCAAGTATTAGTAATTCTTTTGGTGAATGAAGGTGAAAGAATTTAGTCGGAGAAAGACTGAAGATGGTTAAATAGTATTTATTTTTTTTAGTCGTTATTCGCTCATTGAATTGGTAAAGAGTGCAAATACCTCTTTCCTATAGTTTTATCTTTCGAGAAGGGAATTTGATTAAGTTACCACAGGGCAGGTTAGATTTTCTTTAGGAAAGATCATATGAATTGATTCTTGTAGTATCTAGACTTGCATCAAGTGCAAGAAGCTGCTTGATACTATAGAAGACTACGATGATATTAAGATTGCAATCTTCCCGAGCACAAGGTGGGAATGTGAAGGACTGAAATATTATAATGGGTTCAATGCTTTTTCACCTAGTAACGTACCTGTATGCTTTCACCTGAACTTATTACTTGTCTTCTATGTGCCCTAAAATTGGGGGTGATTGATTCATTGAGATGAGTGGTTTATCTTCAACTTCAACGTGGTCTGATGATTGCAAGTTAGGTGGTTCTTATTGCCTGATGATTTCCACATTAGTTCCTGTTGAGACCTGTGGCAACTGTATCTATGTCTGGCTCAGAACTCTAGTGAGGTAATAGGTATGGAATCTTAGTGATACCTGGGAAAGATGTTCTGATAGATTGCGAAAAACAGTGATGAAAATGCTGATATTGGGTAAATGGTGAACCTAGGAAGTACTTTTGCTTGCAAATACCTTCAAAAAAAATTTTACGGCTGAAAAATGGTAAGCATTTCTGGTATCTGCTTCAGTATTTGGATTAAGAGAAACGTTGGTTCATATTACTTCCGTGATCTCCTGGACCAACTGGCTGTCAGTTTAAGAATAAGGGTGTTTTGGATTGCATGTTAATTTTCTGATTTTATGAAGAACTTGCTTCCCCAGATATCAACTGGCATTGCTGTTCCACATGACATGCATTTTTCTGATAATAGCCATGAAATTATCGCTCATCACATTTCTTCCTGGCTTTAACAGGTGATCTATACACTTGGTGGACTAGAAAATCTTCAGACGGCAAAGAAATATTATGCATCTACCGTAGACTTAACTGGTGGCAAGAGTACCAGAGCACTTTTTGGCATATGTTTGGTCAGTGAATCTGTCTCCATCTCTGTTTCTTAATATTTACAAAATAATGCTTGATGATTTCTTTTGCATTGATAACCCTTGATGAATTTACCAGTTCTCTTATATGTCAATGGTCTAGTGGTAAAGAAAATTATCATAATAAATGCTCTAAGTTATTAAAAAATTCAGAAGAAATTGAAGACATAAGGCATTCATCGCACTGTGCATGTATACAAGTTATTGCCCTGAATGTAGACTGGTTTCCAACTTGGAGTCCAGAACTTGCAGTCCTGGTCTTGTATGACTACTTCTTTACATTAATTAAATTCTCCAAATACTAGGTCTTTAAATTTCATATGCTGTTAATAAGCTGTACAACTAAACAAAGTAGGTTCTTGTTGTTTACTAGTTACCTTTGGTGATCTGACTTTATGCATTGATGTTTCCAGTGTACGTCTGCCATCGGGCAGCTGACTAAAGGACGAAGCAAGGAGGACAAGGAGAGCTCGGAGCTTCAATCTCTTTCCGCAATGGCATTGGAAAAAGACTATAAGCAGAGATCTCCCAGCAAGCTCTCCGTGCTTAGTTCAACATTGAGAAGCTTGAAAATCTAACCTAACCACATTCGCATATAGTCTTATTGGAAGCACAACACCATACTGTTTGCAGCGTGCACTTCAAGATTCCAAGTCTGTCAATCTGCTTACCCTTTTAGCAGTTTTTTTTTAAAAAAAAAAAATTAGTTCTCATTCTTCTACTCGTTTCATTATTTTGCTTATTGTGGAAGTGCTGTTTCATTTGTTTAAGTTAGGGGAAGCAAATTGCACTGCAATTTAGTGAGATAATTATTTTTAGACAATTTTGGATAACTTTAATGCTGAATAGAATACTTGAGAACTTCATGTTGGGTCATGAATAAATTTCTATTGGAGAAGTTTGTGGATCATGATACATTTATATCCTGATGGGCAATCATTTGTAGAACTTGGAGAGTGTGACTTTTAAGATCTTTTTGACCAACACGATTTTTGCAAAGTACTTGTGTTTCCTACACGAAAGTTTGCCATTTTACCGTTACATGCAACTCGATTGTTGGAGATCTGACTTTTGGCTAATTATCCCTGTACAAAAAAGAATGATATTCTTTTTGTATTTAATATCAATTTAATATAAGATGTTTTATTTATCTTTAATAAAATAATTTGTAGTTAAAAAAATGCGTATAAAATACTTTAAATCACAAGTTTCAAAGATTTTTATCTTAAATTTAATGTCATGTCAAATACCCTCACAATTATATATGTTGGTATACACGAACCTTTAATTAATATTTTCTGTCTTTCTATCTAACTAGTAAATGCTAGATACAAATAACTATCTAAAAATTTAGATCTATAAAAAATAAATTAAGTATTTTATTACTATTAAAATATCTTTTCTCATACAGATGTTTAGTTTGTGATCTTCCCATGCATGATCACTGCAACAAACGGTTAACTAAAAAAAAAGAATTCTATCGAAAATATATGAACTCCTTTACCAACGACTTGGAGCACGATGATGGCCAAAAAATTTTTTTCAGCTTGAAGACTATCGTTGAAATTAACGGTTCTTTTAATGCTCGTAATAGCAATTCGAGCCTCTTTCATTTCTCTTAGTCGCGATTTGGTTTTTTCTTCCTGTAACTGTTTTTCCGATAAGTTGGCCTTGTTGGGATTTCAAAATCACGTTAACATAGCGTTTCTTCAATATTGTACTCCGAAGAATCTTGTTATCAACTTTTTCCAATTCCTTAAGATCGTACGAAGTATCCGTTGAAAGCTTCAACAACCTCTAAGAACCTAAGCTTTAATGTGGATGAATTAGACACTAAAAGGGTGCTGGCCGGTGTTGGATGAGACGAGAGTAGTAAATAAACTAATTCTTATATAGAGTGATAGGAACCAATCCTATTTTGCGTAGGAACAACAAAATATGGAAACTTTTTCAGTTTGTTGAATTAACAAAATATGGTAACTTTTGCCACCGTCGAAGTTCTTAAAGATGACAAAATATGGTAACTTTTCAAACGTAACTTATTCCTCAATTCTAAAAATCATTTATTCTTGTTCTTTTTTCCACCTAGTGAATTAAGTTTTTTTTATATACATACATACATACATATATATATATATATATATATATATATCTTATTTTAAATTGTAATTAAGTTAACTCAAAGTATAAATAAAGTAGTTTTTATAAGTTTGTTATAAAATCTAATTTGTAGTTTAATGTTACGTGTATTAATTAATTAAGTGTATTGTCAAATTTCACTCTCTCTTTTATTCTCGATTGTGTGCATAAATATTTGAGTCTTGATTTTTAGTAACAAAAATTTTATTGTAAATTATAATTTAAAATCTATTTAAATGTAAGTAGAGAAACTTCTAAAAAATTGTTATAAAATCTATGTATTGCATCAACCTTTTGAGTTTTCTAATTGCTATTAAGAAGTTACTGATACGATCAATTTATTTTTATTCTGCTAATACTTTAAGTAATTATTCAACCTTATTAATTTGTACGTTTTTTTATATTTATACATTTGTTACTTCTTTTTCTAGATTGCTTTAATTTATCTTTTATCGAGATGAAGGTCTATCAAAAACATCTTATCTACCTCTAAGGTAGGGGTAAGATCTGAATACACCCTATCCTCCTTAAATTCAACTTTGTAAGATATTAGACCGAATCCTAACTCTTGTAATATTCCTAGTAAGAGTCATATCCTATCAGATACGGGTTAGGTTTACCGGTGTCAGCTTGGGATTAAGATCTACATATCCATAATGTATATAATACTTTTGTAATGGTATGATGATTTCGATGAAGGAAAATATACTTGTCGATTGCACAAGATTTTATTGACTCTAATATGGAACTATATGGGATATGTATTGTTGCTATTGTTGTTGTTGTATGTACATCAAATCTCTTTCCACGGTCTAACCAGCTTGGAGAGGAAACAATGGGAGAGACTGATAAAATTACATAACAATAAATAACAAATCTTAATGTGACGATAATATATATACACACATAAAAACAAATAGAGTTATTTAATTTATTCTTAAAGTGTATAAATTCTATAATAAAATAAATCAAAAAATTAAACACGTCCTCCTTAGTAAGTTGGTAGACATAAAGATGTTAGAGGTGAAGTTGTTATAGATTTTAAATTTATGGACTTTAGATTTAAAAAAAAAAAAGAAGGTTATGAATTTTTTGATAAATTATTAATTTGTATATATTAAGTGATTTTTTAACACAAATATAGAATCTACTCTAAAATAATTGAATTTCATTGAATTCGTAATCGAAATATCAATTTTACTCACATATACGCACAATTAAAAGTGTGAATTGTATGTTTAATGAATTATAATTTTTTTTAAAATTATATTATATCAATGCTAGTTTCACTCATATAGACACATAATTAGAGATGTGAATTATACGGTTCGATCAATTGAGTACTTTTAAAAAATTATAACATATTAATTTTCCAGTAACTCTACTGCACATGAACAAATTTATACTTTTTAATAAAATCCTAATCGTCTTGGCTTCTCCTTGGTATCAGTAAAATTCGATAAATTTTGGAATTTTTTTAGGCGTCATCCATGAGCCGCATTGTTATTAGAAAATTTAATTAATTATATAAAATAATAATAATAAGCTTTTAATATAAAAAGTATACAATTCTTATGAGGGCACGAGACTAATATGATTTTAAATTGTTTGTGGCAGTGAGAAATTCATACAGAAATAGTTTTCTCCAATTTTGGGGGTTTTCTTGGAAGAGTCACACCAGTTGCAAGCTAAGCCATGAAGTCAGTTTCTTTTTCCTCGCTAAAATCCTTCTTCCTTTTGCGATGGAAAATTCAGTCGGCAACAAAGACGCAGGGTACAATATTCTGGACCATAATTTTCATTTGTTTGGAATGTACTGTATAGCAATCGAATGTTACAGTCTTTAATTCTCCACCGCTCGAAACTGAAAAGGGGAATTATCAATGGCTTCTTACCCCAATGACCAAACCGAGGTACTCTAACTTTGCCTTCTTCTTCATCTTTTATCATTATTAATGTTCTGTTGTTTCAAGATTTGATTTTTCATTTGGAGAACAGAGAGAAACTGTGGGAAAAAAGCCTGAACCATATCCTTCTTTTGTTTGATTCGAGCATGAGTTTTCTATCTTTCCTGCTGCATACTTCAACTGGGTTAATACAATGTTGCTTTTGAATATCCAATCTTAATTCCTTCTCATCTTCTGTATAATCTTTCGTGGAATATGCTCAGGTGCGCAAAAGCTTATGGCTGCCCTGCATATATTTGATTTAATTCCTGTTTGATGTTTCAGGTTCATTTTCAATAGTGAACAAGTCTTCCCATAAAATATGGTGAAGTGAGAAGAAAACTTTGATTGCCATTTCTTACGCTGCTGTCAAAGTACACTTATTCATGGAAAATTTTCAATTTACTCACTGCCTATACTAGTAAGTTTTGTTCCGCCAAAATTTTTCTTATTGCTTGTGATGCGTGTTTTTCTATATCTCAATATAATAGCTTTTCAGTTAGTAAGTCTACATATTTTGGTTATGTTGTCGTCCACTGATGTAATTACTCTCAAATAGATTTACATATTGAATGTTCATCCTACCTTTGTTGCATAGATAATGATACTGAAACAAGATGTTTGTTTGTCCTTTGTTGTATTTGTTTGTTGAAACTTTTTTACTACAGCTTGATTTCTGGTTGGACTTTCGGTATCTGTAAGTACTCTATATTAAATAACTATGTTCAAATTGATGTGCTTTTCGAGAACCATCTGTCAATAATGTTTGAGATGTACCTGATGAAATGCTTAGTTTATCTTCACCACTATTTATTTTGGTCATAATTTCTCTTCCATGACAACACATAGTAGAACTATGAGGTAAATACTCACATAAACATTTTTAACAACTTTATCCACCATTATGAGTCTTTTATAAGTAGAATCAGTTCTTTTTGATGAATCGATTCTTCAAATCCATCTTAAACTCCAACTTACGAATCTGGCAATAGGACAGTTGAAAAGTCTAAGTATTTGTAGTAGATAGATGAGGATGATGAAGAGTCGTTATATATACAAGAGTCAATAACTATTTTCTTTCTTTCTAAAAGTTGGTTATATCTCTCTAGTTGAGTTTGTAACTTCGTTTTCTTTGTTCTGCGGGTTTTCGTCTGTTTTGGTCACATAATCAACTGGCATTGCTGTTCCACACATGGCATGCACTTTTCTGATAATAGCCATAAAATAATCACTCGTCGCATTTCTTCCTGGCTTTAACAGGTGATCTACACACTCGGTGGACTAGAAAATCTTCAGACTGCGAGGAAATATTATGCATATACCATAGACTTAACTGGTGGCAAGAGTACCAGAGCACTTTTTGGGATATGTTTGGTCAGTGAATCTGTCTCCATCTCTGTTTCTTATTTTTTAATAAATACTGCTCAATGAATTTACCATTTCTCTTATATTGTCAATAGTCTAGTGGTAAAGAAAATTATTATATTAAATGCATTATTTTACTAAAAAACTCAGAAGAAATTGCTTACAAAAAAGCACAGAAGAAATTGAAGACATAAGGCATTCATCGCATTCTGCATTTATACAAGTTATTGCCGAGAATGTATGACCGTCTTCCAACTTGCAGCCCCTGTCTTGTATGTCCCTACTTCTTTACATTAATTGAAACCAAATACTGGAGGTTTAAAAAATTCATATATTGTTAATAAGCCGTACAACTAAACAAAGTAGGATCTTGTTGTTTTCCAGTTACCTTTGGTGATCTGACTTAATGCATTGTTGTTTCCGGTGTGTGTGTGCCATTTGGCAGCTTACTAAAGGACGAAGCAAGGAGGACAAGGAGAGCTCAGAGCTTCAATCTCTGGCCGCAATGGCATTGGAAAATGACGATAAGTCTGCCATCGGGCAGCTGACTAAAGGACGAAGCAAGGAGGGCAAGCAGAGCTCGGAGCTTCAACCTCTGTCTGCAATGGCATTGGAAATAGACTTTAATTAAGCAGAGAGCTCCCAGCAAGCTCTCCGTGCTTAGTTCAACATTGAGAAGCTTGAAAATCTAACCTAACCAAATTAGCATATAGTTTTATTGGAATCACAGCGCCATATTGTTCGCGGCATGCACTTCAAGATTATTATTTTTAGACATTTTTGTGAAAGTTTAATGCTGAATAGAATGCTGAACATGTTGGGTCGTGAATAAATTTCTGTTTGAGAAGTTCTTAAATTCCGTATTAAATCAAATAACCTCACATAAAGTGAATCAGAGGGAGTATTATATATATATTTGTGTACGCGACAATGTACACACGAACCCTTGAGTATTTCAAAACAGAGACCTATGATAAAAATTTCCTATCTAAATCATTTTTTCATCGTTTCAAAACAGAGACCTATTATAAATAAATGTTTTATTACTATTAAATTATCCTTTTCTCATCACATCTATGTAAAGTATAAAATTTGCAAAACTGCACAATGAAATAAAAATTTGCATATATGGATAATTCTCACAGTGCTAAATGATCAGAACCCGCTCAATATTTTTGCACAATAATAGTTAGTCAAAGCTGCTTACAGTACAATAAACATGATTTATTATTGATTTTGCCTCAATTACTTATTTATCCTTTGATAATAGAGGATCAAAACCTACGGATATTAATTTCTGAAAGAAGGTTTTCCTATTGCTCACACCAATATTCTACAAATTTTTTAGCAGTGATCTCTCATGCTTTGATCACCAACAAACGGGAAAAAAATTAGTAATCAACAAGCAATTCTACTATACTCTTTTACCAACGACTTGGAGCACCGATGATAGCCAAAAAATCTCTTTCGGCTTGAAGACCGTCGTCGAAATCCACGGTTTTTTTGATTCTCGCAATAGCAATTCGAGCCGCTTCCCTTTCTCTTAGTCGTGACTTGGCTTTTTCTTCCGGCAACTGCTTCTCCGACAAGTCGGCCTTCTTCTTCATTCCTTTTTCATCAAACACTATGCCAAGAAATTGTTGGGATTTCAAAATCACGGTGGCATAGCGTTTCTTCAATATGGCGGTCCGAAAAATCTTGTTATCAACTTTTTCCAAGTCCTTGAGATCGTACGTAGTATCTGTCAAAACCTTCCTCTTCCTGTTGCATGCTCCGACCATATTCTCTTGGCCAAGTAACTTTGGCTGAGAATCACAAATCATAGCCATTACATACGTCACTGAAGGTAACAATGAACAAGAAGAAGTAATCAACAACCCTAAGCTCTAACAACAAGAAGAAGTAATTTAAAACCTAAAGCTCTAATGTGGACGAGAGTAGTAAATGATCTAAGTCTTATATATAGAGAGATAGGAACCAATCCTATTTTGTGTAGGAATAAAAATATGGGAACTTTTTCAGTTTGTTGAATTAACAAAATATGGTAACTTTGCCACCGTGGAAGTTTTTCAAGATGACAAAATATGGTAATTTTTCCAACGTAACTTATTCCTCAATTTTAAAAATCATTTATTCTTTTTTTTTTCCACCTAGTAAAATTAAGTTATATATATCTTATTTTAAATTGTAATTAAGTTAACTCAAAGTACAAATAAAGTAGTTTCTACCAGTTTGTTATAAAATTTAACTTTTAGTTTAATATTACGTGTATTAATTAATTAAGTGTATTATCAAATTTAACTATATCTTTTAGTCTCGATTATGTATATAAGTATTTGAGTCTTGATTGTCAGTAACAAAAGTTTTATTGTAAATTATAATTTAAAATATAAGTAGAAAAATTTCTAAAAAATTGTTATAAATTCTGTATTACGTCAACCTTTTGAGTTTTCTAATTGCTATTAAGAAGTTACTGATACAATCAATTTATTTTTATTTTGCTAATACTTTAAGTAATTATTCAATGTTATTAATTTGTATGTTTTTTTATATTTTTACATTCGTTATTTCTTTTTTTGGATTGGTTTGATTTATTTCTTGTCGAGCCGAGGATCTATTGGAAACATATTATCTTTCTGCCTTACATACGTCCTTAGATTTCATTTTGTAGGATATTAGACTAAATCCTAACTCTTGTAATATTCCTAGTAAGAGTCATATCCTATCATATGCGAGTTAGGCTTACCGATATTAGCTTGGGATTAAGATTTACATATCCATAGTGTGTATAATACTTTTGTAATGGTATGATGATTTCTATGAAGGAAAATATACTTTCCGTGCACAAGACTTTATCGTCTCTAATACGGGACTATATGGGATATGTATTGTTGTTGTTGTATGTACATCAAATCTCTATCCACGGTCTAACCAGCTTGGAGACGAAAGCATGAGAGAGACTGATAAAATTACATGACAATAAATAATAGATCTTAATGTGGTGATATATATAAAGCAATAGAGTTATTTAATATATCCTTAAAGTATATAAATTCTATGCTACAATAAATCAAAAAATTAAACACGTTTTTATTACTAAGTTGGTAGACATAAAGACGTTAGAGCTGAAGGAGTTAGGATTTTGAATTTATGGATTTTAGATTCAAGAAAAAAAGAAGAGGAAGGTTATTAGATTTTTCGGTAAATTATAAATTTGTACATATTAAGTGAATTTTTTAACACAAATATAGAGTTTATGCTAAAGCAAATGAGTTTCACTGGATTCGTAATCGAAATGCTAGTTTCATCCACATAGACGCACAATTAGGAGTGTGAACCGTATGGTTAGACAAGTTATATGTCTTTTAAAAACTATATCATATCAATGCTAGTTTAACCCATATAGACAAAAAATTAGAGGTGTAAATCATACGGTTCAACCAGTTGTGTATCATCATACTATTTTATAAGTGGGAAGACCCTATGTGAAAACTTAAATTACTAAAATATCCCTACAAAGTTAATTAACCATTTCATTCTTAAAAATATATATATATATATATATTATTAAATAATAATTTTTAAATAGATTAAACTTGAATGTAGAATTCTTCTATCTATCCATAATTATTATATGTATTAATTTTACTTAATTATTATTCATAATCATTTCTTTCTTTATTCTTTTTTTTTCATCTTCTAATTTTCATGATTATTATTATTTTTTATTTCTTTCAACTTCCACATTAATATTGATATTAAAAATATGAAGCAGTATCCATTTTTCATCAATTCAAACTCCTCGTCGAAAAACAATTGAACTCACAAATTAAATCTGTTCAATCCATGTGGGGCGGAGAATTTCGACCCCTCTCCACCGCCCTTGCCAAACTCGGTCTCTCATCTTCAGGTTACACCTTTCTACGGGTGTTCAACTGTCTTCGTTTTCCCCACATCCCACCACATAAAAATCACAAGTTTACTCTTCATAGTGTGTCTGTGTGTCTTACTCGGATCGGATATAGCTCCAAAAACTTGGAATATAGATGTCTTGACATAGCAACTGGTCGCATATAACATGTCAAATTTGATGAGGCATCCTTCCCATTTACCTCCTCAATTTTGGGTCCTCACTTGTCAATTCGTCCCCCGAACAGCCCCTGAGCTTCATTTACAGTGTTGTCGTCTTAAGTCTTAACCGATCTCAAATCTAAAATCTGCTCCATTCTCTCACCTTTTGCCAAATATTTTGGCGACCCAGACACTAGCTCCACTGCCCCGCAAAATAATTCAACTCCTACACTGCTGACTCGTCCTCTGATTCCAGCCCCGTGACAATTTCATCCTCTTCCAACCAGTCCGGTGGTGCACCATCCCTCTGGTTGTTGACTTTACCGGCTACTCCGAATATAAAGCTCTTGCTGATGTTGATGCTGAACTCTCCTGGTTGCAATCATTATTATTTGAACTGGACATCCCTCTTAACCTCCCCTCTTGTCCTGTGGTGCAACAACCTTGGCGCCGCTTACCTTTCCATTAATCATGTGTTCCATGCTCGCACCAAATATGTTGAAATTGATTATCACTTTGTTCGGGATAAGGTGGCCAGAAAGGATCTCTCCATCCAATTCCTGTCTACCAAGGATTTGACTTGTCAATGTTCTAACTAAGTCACTCGCCTATGCTCGCTTCTGGCTTCAGCATATCTTCATCGTATGTCATTTTGCACTTCGTACATCTGATCTGCGGTCCATATCTGCTTTCTTTTGTTGAATTTTAATTTTGCAAAGTTTCTGAATCTCAACTCACGGTGCCTATTTACAAGATGTTTGAACTACTAAGTTCCAAAGCTGAATGTTGCTGCTCCACCTTCAGCTTGAATCTTTAACTCTTGTAATATTCCTAGTCGGAATGCTTTCCTATCAGATACGAGTTCGACTTAGTTTTATTAGCTTGGAACTAAAACTCTACATGCATATGGGACTATAGTGAATATGTTAATGTTGTTCTTGTTGTTGTTGTATACAGAGGCAAACCCATGATTTGAAAAGATCGCATGTGAAGGCAAGGTAAAGCTACACATTCAATCAATGCACCCTAACGTTCTTTGTGTTTCAGAGTCCACAATTAAATATATATCCATTTTCAAGTTATAATATATATACACACAAAAACAAAATTCTAAAGTGAACAAGTGCATGTGAAGTCCAACTCTAGTTGTATATACATTAAATTTGTTTCTACAGTCTAACCAACTTGGAGAAGAAAACAAGTTCTCATTACTAAGTTGGTAGACATATAGACGTGTGAGGTGAAGGAGTTAGGATTTTAGATTTTAAAAAAAAAAAAACAATTATTGAGGTTTTTGGTAAATTATTAATTTGTACATATTAAGTGAAGTTTTTTAATATAAATATAGAGTCTATGCCAAAGCAATTGAGTTCTACTGAACTCGTAATCGAAATGCTAGTTTCACGACATAGATGCACAATTAGGGGTGTGAATTGTACGATTTGACCAGTTATATATTTTTGAAAAACTATCCCACACCAATTTATGAGTAGCTCTACTGAACATAAACAAATTTAGACTTTTTAAAACCATCCCAATCATCTCCGCTTCTCTTCATTATTTATAAGATTCGATAAATTTTTGAATTTTTTTAAACGTCATTTGTGAGTCAAATTCGATTCATATTATTTTAAATAATAATAAACTTGTTAGATTACTGGTTTGATGTTGTCAACCTCACATAGGGACCTGATCCCTTGTGCTGGTGTGACTCATTTTTTAGCTGGACGGGAAAAGACATTACAGTTGGAAAGTTTGCTTTTTGGCTGTCAGTTGGTGAGAGCAGAAGTGCACAGCAGCACAACATGGAATCATAGCAGCATCCTAGGCCAAGTTGGTCACATGTGCTTGACCAAAAAGAGAGCTTTCTAGTGGGTATCATTACTACTCTCTCCTTTTATCCATGTGGCTAGTGGGTATCATCAATACACTCTCCTTCTACCCATGTGGATGAAAGGAAGCTGAAAAGATATAAAGGATAGAACCCAACAACTCTTTCCATCAAGAGAAATCATTCAGAAAAATTGATCTAAAAAATAAGCTTATTCTTCTCTCAAAAGGCAGCCATTGTTTCCTTGTTTCACAGCAAGAATCAAAGAAAAATAACTCAAGTTTTGAGGCTGCCATTGAAGGAGAAGAAGTGCACTGCAAAACAGAAACCTTGTATTTCGTACAAGTTTTATTTTCTTGTTTTTCATGAGTTGTTTTTCTCGTTTTGGTCTGCTAGAGCTAGTAGACATTTTGGCTAGAGTTAGCCTTGTATTTCAGTTGAGTTTTAGCTGAAGTAGAGAATATTGAAGTCTTGTAATAGAGGTATTACAAGTGGGAGGTTAGGAGGTTAACCTCTTAGTTGTGTACTAGGTTTTGTAACTTTTGTTGCTCAAATCTAGTAGTGGAGTTTGAGAAATCCTACGAGGTAGGTCGTGGTTTTTTACTTCCAGTGAGCAAGGAAGTTTTCCACGTAAAACTTCGTGTGTCTTCTTCTTACTGTTGTATTTTCGTGTACATGTGTCTCTGCCTCTGTGTAACCTGATAGAGGGACCTGGTCTTGAGTAAGGTGGTCGACCCATATAATTCAACAATTGGTATCAGAGCAGGTGCTTTCTAAAAGGTTAACACCTAGAAAGACTCCTGTAAAATATGGCAGCACCACCAAATTTAGAAGAAGGACAGTCTACTACCAGACCTCCCAGGTTTAATGGCCAATATTACGGATGGTGGAAAACAAGAATGCATGATTTCATCATGGCTGAAGATTGTGAGCTGTGGGATGTGGTACTGGATGGACCTTATGTGCCAATGAAAACCGTAAAGGAAGGAGAGACAACCATCTCTATTCCCAAAACCCGAAAGGAGTTTGATGATCATGACAGAAAACTCATAGAAAAGAATTACAAATCTAAGAAGCTTCTCGTTTGCGGTATTGGTCCGGATGAATATAATCGAATCTCTGCTTGTGAGACTGCAAAGGAAATATGGGACTGTCTCAGAACCGCTCATGAAGGGACCAGTCAGGTCAAACAGTCCAAAGTGGATATGCTTACCACTCAATACGAAATGTTCTCCATGAGGGAAGGTGAATCTATTCAAGAGATGCATACCAGACTCACGTCCATCACTAACGAGCTCTATTGTTTGGGAGAAGTGATCAAGCCAAGTAGGCTGGTCAGGAAGGTACTCAGTGTCCTCCCCAAGTCTTGGGAGAGTAAAGTTGATGCGATCACTGAAGCTAGAAATCTGGAAGTCCTCACGATGGATGAACTCATAGGCAATTTAAAAACCTATGAGCTCAAGAGGCAGCAGGACCAGAGCAGGAGTGAGCTGAAGAAGGACAAAGGATTAGCTCTTAAAGGAGCTCAAGCAAGCTCCAGCGAAGAAGATGAAGATATGGCCTACCTAACAAGAAAGTTTCAGAAAATGATTAGGCGAAGTGGCAGCCTTCCTAGGAGGACAAGCTCGAACAAGGGACCTGGTTACAATGATCTGTGTCACAAATGCGGCAAACCAGGTCACTTTATCAAGGACTGTCCGATGCATAAGATGGATTACAAGGAGTATCTGAGAACCACTGCCGAAAAGGCCCAGAAGAAGGACCGAGTCCCTGACAAGTTCAGAAGAAGAGCTGCAGCCGACAATATAGTCAAGCAAGCTCTAGCTGCTTGGGGGAACTCCTCAGATGAATCTGATAAGGAGGATGCTGTGAAAGATGCTTCTATGATGGCTGTGGAGGATGATGACTCACCCTTTGACTCAATGTTTGCCTTCATGGCAAATTCGGATGGAGATGAAGATGAAGAGGTAACTTTCCTTGACATTAAAAAGAATCTAAAAGACTATAATGGGAAAGAATTGAGGTCGCTAGCTTGTGTGTTAATTGACTCTTTTTATGATCTTACCAAAGAAAAGGAAAGTCTGAATCAACATATAGATAAACTTGAGCTAGAAAAGGCGAACTTGATCTCAAGTTTGGCAGAACTAGAAGAGAAATGTCAAGAGCTAGTCAATGAGCAAAATGCCTTTATTAAAAAGGGAGGGACTAGTGACATGAAAAATACTCAAAAAGAATTCGAAGCTGAACTGAAAAGGTCACAAGATGAGCTCACTGTAATAATGAAAAGAAACACTGAGCTTGAGAAAAATGTGATCCAACTGAATGCTGAGCTTGAGAGATCGCTTAAATGGAATGCCTCTTCACAGATCTTACAAAAATTAACCGGACAAAGATCTAACTCCGGTGAAGGGTTAGGTTATAAGAAAAGTAGTCCTCCTTATAATCCTCACAGTAAATATGGATCTAATCCTGATAATTTGCTGTGCACACACTGTGGTAGGAATGGGCACCTTAAGTCTAACTGTGTATCGAGGCAAGCAGCCTTAAGAAAGACGGTGATTAGTAAAGGAGAATTAGGGACCATAAGGGGACCTGGTTCCAAAATGTCTCAGATCAGGCTGCCTGAGTGGTCCAAAAGAAAATTGATTTATCCTCTGTCTCGGTACTGGGAACTCAAGCTAAAATGGGTTCCCAAGTCTAATCTATAATCTATATGTGCAGGAAGGAGTGAGAGAAAGCAGTCGGAAATGGTATATGGATAGCGGCTGCTCAAAGCACATGACTGGAAATGTTGATAATTTTCTCTCACTCAAGGCATATCAGGGAGGCTCAGTATCTTTTGGGGATGGCAAAAAGGGACACATTCTTGGTGTTGGGAAGATTGGAAAGACACTTGCCCATGCCATAGAAAATATCTTCTATGTAAATGGACTGAAGTACAGCCTCCTGAGTGTCTCACAAATCTGCGACAAAGGAAATGAAGTCAAATTCGTTTCAGACCAGTGTACAGTGACAGATCTTCAATCAGGAAGAGTTGTTTTGACCGCAAACAGATGCAAGAGCATGTATGTTGCTGATCTTGATTCAGCTGCTAGAAATGGGCTTAACTGCTTAAGCGTGGTGGAGGATGAAGCTACCTTGTGGCACAGAAGGTTGGGACATGTAAGTTTTGTTCTTCTCAACAAGCTAGTATCCAAGGACCTGGTTCGAGGACTCCCAAAGGTGAAATTTGCTCAGAGTCAGATCTGTGATGCTTGTGTTCAAGGGAAACACACCAGGTCTTCATTCAAGAACAAAAAGGAAGTGAGCACCTCCAGACCCCTGGAGCTACTACACATGGATCTGTGTGGACCTGTAAAGGTTGCAAGTCGTGGAGGAAAGAAGCTGATCCTTGTAATTGTTGATGACTATTCAAGATATACTTGGGTGATGTTTCTTCGCACTAAAGATGAAACATTCCCCACCTTTGAGTCATTTGCAAACCAAATTCAGGTGAAGCTGAACTGCAACATTGCAGGGATCAGGTCTGATCATGGAACTGAATTTGAAAATGCCAAATTTGAAGCTTTCTGTGCTGCCAAAGGAATCAGTCACAACTTTTCTGCTCCCAGGACTCCACAACAGAATGGAGTAGTTGAAAGGAAGAATCGAACTCTTGAAGATATTGCTAGAACATTGCTCATAGATGGAGGAGTGGCAATGTCATTCTGGGCAGAAGCTGTCAACACGGCCTGTTATGTGGTCAATCGGTGTCTAATTCGGCCATTACTTGGAAAAACCCCCTATGAGCTGCTGAATAAAAGGAAGCCGATGCTGAACTACCTTAGAGTCTTTGGATGCAAGTGTTTTGTGCTAAACAACGGCAAGGACCATCTAGGAAAATTTGATCCCAAAAGTGACGAGGGAATTTTTCTAGGATACTCATTAAATAGCAAAGCATACCGAGTCTATAATAAATGGACTCAGTGTGTTGAAGAAAGAATCCATGTCGTATTTGATGAAAATGGGAAGCTGAAGAGCACGGAAGCACTGGGTAAGGACGAATTTGAGGAACTGTGGCTGTTCCAAAGAGATGATGTCAATCATGATTCATCTAAAAAACCTGACATCACAAAGAACTCCCTGCAGAATGGAGATCAGACCACTCATGATGAAGCAACAGAACACATCAGAGAAGAGGAGGCAGAAAAGGAAGATGATGCAGAAGGCAACCCAAAAGAGGGACCTGGTTCCAATTCTGGAGAATCTGCTGGAACTGATTCCAATTCTGAAGAATCTTTTGTAAAGGGATCTAACTGGAAACAAAAATCTTCTCATCCTCTTGACAACTTAATGTCTCCATTGGACTCAGGAATGCAGACCCGATCCAAAACTCGAAACACATTTGCCTCATCAGCCTTCATATCACAGATTGAGCCCAAGAACATCAAGGAGGCACTGAAGGATGTGGAATGGGTGAATGCTATGCAGGAGGAGCTGCATCAATTTGAAAGAAGCAAAGTCTGGCACTTGGTTCCAAAACCATCTGATAGAACTGTTATAGGAACCAGGTGGGTCTTCAGGAACAAATTAAATGAGCAAGGGGTCACAGTCAAAAACAAGGCTCGACTGGTTGTTCAAGGGTACAACCAGGAGGAAGGGATTGATTATGATGAAACATTCGCTCCAGTAGCCAGAATGGAAGCCATTCGCATGCTGATTGCCTTTGCCTCTTTCATGGAATTTAAATTGTTTCAAATGGACGTCAAAAGTGCCTTCCTAAATGGGTACTTGAAGGAAGAAGTGTATGTGAAACAACCCCCTGGTTTTGAGGATATTGATAGACCTCATCATGTATACAAGCTGGACAAGGCACTGTATGGACTGAAACAGGCTCCAAGGGCTTGGTATGAAAGACTATCAAAATTTCTTCTTGATAATGGTTTTAAGAGAGGAAGAATTGACAACACTCTTTTTCTCAAAACAAGAGGAAGAAATCTGCTTATTGCTCAAGTCTATGTTGATGACATTATATTTGGAGCCACTCTTGATTCACTCTGTGAGGATTTTGCAACGCTCATGGGAAGTGAATTCGAGATGAGTATGGTGGGAGAACTTATGTTCTTTCTGGGGTTACAGGTCAAGCAGGACAAAGCTGGAACAGCCATCAGTCAGCAGAAGTATATCAAGGACCTGCTCACAAAATTTCATATGGAAAGTGCCAAACCAATTGACACTCCCATTGGGACTGCTTCAAAACTGGATAATGATGAACCCGGTCCTCCAGTAAATGAAACTATGTACAGAGGCATTATTGGCTCCCTGCTTTACTTAACAGCCAGCAGGCCAGATATTGTGTTTAGTGTGGGTATGTGTGCTCGATTCCAAGCTTGTCCTAAGGAATCTCATCTGAAGGCTGCTAAGAGAATTCTCAGATATCTTAAGGGGACCTCTGATTTAGTCCTTTTCTATCCATCTAGAGGTTCCTTTGAACTTATTGGCTATTCTGATGCTGACTATGCTGGGTACCTGGTTGATAGGAAAAGTACCTCAGGCATGGCTCATTTTCTGGGTTCTTCACTGGTCTCTTGGGGATCAAGAAAACAAAATTCAGTGGCACTCTCAACAGCTGAAGCAGAATATGTGGTTGCTGCTTCATGTTGTGCTCAATTACTGTGGATTAAGCAGCAACTGGAAGACTTTGGAGTCCTGACCGAGTGTGTCCCTTTGATGTGTGACAACACCAGTGCTCTGAATATGGCTAAGAATCCAGTACAACACAAGTGGACTAAGCATATTGACATCAGACATCATTTTCTTAGAGACCATGTTGAGAAGGGAAATATTCGTGTGGAATTTTGCAGGACAGAAGATCAGATTGCAGATATCTTTACCAAAGCCTTGAATAGGGACCAGTTTGATAAAAACAGATTAAGGCTGGGCTTAATCAAAATGAATTAAATTCTCCCTCTTCTCTGTCTAAGTGTTGACTCTCGTTTTTGGCTATGATCTGAATGCAGGTATCCTTGCTAGTTTGTTGTGGATGCGTCTAACTCAGTTCTATACCTCCCTAGGTATACACGCATGGTGGATGTAAGGAAGGCTGGACTTAGACAAGTCAGGGACTTTGGACTGCCTGTTCAACCTCATAAGGGGACCAGGTCCTATCAGGTCAGTATTACTTTGTCACTTATAAACATATCTTGAGAATATTGTAAGAACTGCCCTTCCCGCTTGTTTCTTCCGGTATCCGGTCATAAAGTAAGTGTTATATATACATCCAGTTCAAAAGTCTCTCTGATTAGACGTGTCATAACCCCTCTTAAAACCCTTTCCACCTTTCATCTTTCCTCTCACCTCTTTAAACTGCTCTCTGCAAATAACCTCTTCAAACTTTCTATTCCTCCATCTCTTACTCACCAGATTTCTTCCAGAGATAGGACCAATGAGTCTACTGAGCTGTCCAGGGAAGCCAGGCAGCTTATCTTGCAGAACCAAAAGGTGTTACGGGGCAGGGTATTTGATCCTGAAATTTGTGACATGGAAGGCATGGCTGAGCTGGTGGAAATGGTCAATTACCAAAGTTGGCGACACTTATTTGTTCCTCCAGTTCCTGTTTTACATGAGAATGAGGTCAGGGAATTTTATCATGAGCTGGAATTTGCTGATAATGGTACTAAGATCTACAGCAAGGTGAGTGGAGTCACCTTCATGATAAATGAGCAGGTTCTCAGTTCCATTCTTAAGGTTCCTAATAGAGGGATCAGGTCTGTCGATGGAGAATGTGCGCAAAGGCGTTTTATTTCCATGATTGCCAAGCTTGACAGAGTCACAGGGGAGAGAGTTCTCAAGAAACAAATGAAGGGTGTGTATCAGCTGCTGTTTGAGTTTGTAAATAAAGTACTTCTACCAAGGGCAGAGAAGAGGACTGTGGCAGGAGTTGCAGATCTATTCCTAATGGAAGCCCTCAGCACATTTCAGCCCATAAGCCTGGCTGGTGTGATGATCAATCACATACACAAAATAATGCATGTCAAAGATGGAAAGCATGGTCTAGCTTATGGATTCCTGCTGAACAAAGTCTTTGAATTTTTTGGTGTAGAATGCGGTTTGGGGATAGTAGGGTCAAAGAAGCAGATGTTTACCCTCTCGACGCTGGAAGAATGTGAATGTGTGATGCGTCGCGGAGGGGCACAGAGTCAGTCAATAGTGTCGGACTTAATTGCCTCGCAAGAGAAGTCCAATATGGAGATAGAACGGCTCACTGCTCTGCTTGTCCAAAAGGAGGCTGAAATAGTTCGTCTGAGGGCGCACCCAGTAGAGGACCCTGGCACCATCTCTGCTCTCAAGGAAGAGAATGAAGCTTTAAAGGCTGAGATTAAGGATTTAAACCAAAAAACTGCTTACTGCCAATGATCCTCTCAAAGCAGAAAATGAAGCTCTGAAGGTTGAGGTCAAGGACTTGACTAGGAAATTGCTTACTGCCCATGAAACCTTCAATGATCGCCTCTCAGCCCTCTTCCACAGACCACCCGACCCAAAATGATGTTCCTGTTTTTTTTTATCTCCTTCCTGTTTTGCTCTCTTTCCCACGATTATGGACAGTTCTTGTATGATTCTCTTTTGGTATGTTATGCTAAGTGATAATGTAATGCTTTTCTGATTGCAGGGGTTGGCTGTTGCATTGTTCTTATTGTCTATTAGTTTTTCTGCCTTTCTTATTTCCATTAGTGTCAGTGTTGCCCCAGTGGCCATGAGTTAACTCACCTAATCATTCTTGTCTTGGTTTACTGTTCTTTTCTTTTTTATGATGCCAAAGGGGGAAGATACTAAGACAGGGGGAATTATGGGGGAATTATGCTGAATGACAGGGGGAATTATGCTGACAGGGGGAATACTGTGAAGTGTGTTAGATAAAATGTGCAAAGAAGGTTGTCAAGGTTGTCATCATCAAAAAGGGGGAAATTGTTAGATTACTGGTTTTGATGCTGTCAACCTCACATAGGGACCTGATCCCTTGTGCTGGTGTGACTCATTTTTTAGCTGGACGGGAAAAGACATTACAGTTGGAAAGTTTGCTTTTTGGCTGTCAGTTGGTGAGAGCAGAAGTGCACAGCAGCACAACATGGAATCATAGCAGCATCCTAGGCCAAGTTGGTCACATGTGCTTGACCAAAAAGAGAGCTTTCTAGTGGGTATCATTACTACTCTCTCCTTTTATCCATGTGGCTAGTGGGTATCATCAATACACTCTCCTTCTACCCATGTGGATGAAAGGAAGCTGAAAAGATATAAAGGATAGAACCCAACAACTCTTTCCATCAAGAGAAATCATTCAGAAAAATTGATCTAAAAAATAAGCTTATTCTTCTCTCAAAAGGCAGCCATTGTTTCCTTGTTTCACAGCAAGAATCAAAGAAAAATAACTCAAGTTTAGAGGCTGCCATTGAAGGAGAAGAAGTGCACTGCAAAACAGAAACCTTGTATTTCGTACAAGTTTTATTTTCTTGTTTTTCATGAGTTGTTTTTCTCGTTTTGGTCTGCTAGAGCTAGTAGACATTTTGGCTAGAGTTAGCCTTGTATTTCAGTTGAGTTTTAGCTGAAGTAGAGAATATTGAAGTCTTGTAATAGAGGTATTACAAGTGGGAGGTTAGGAGGTTAACCTCTTAGTTGTGTACTAGGTTTTGTAACTTTTGTTGCTCAAATCTAGTAGTGGGGTTTGAGAAATCCTACGAGGTAGGTCGTGGTTTTTTACTTCCAGTGAGCAAGGAAGTTTTCCACGTAAAACTTCGTGTGTCTTCTTCTTACTGTTGTATTTTCGTGTACATGTGTCTCTGCCTCTGTGTAACCTGATAGAGGGACCTGGTCCTGAGTAAGGTGGTCGACCCATATAATTCAATAAAACTTTAATATAATGCAAACAATTTACAAATTCTCTTTGCTCGTGACAGTGAGAAATTTATACAGAATTAGTTTTCGCCATGAAGTCAGTTTCTTTTTCCTCGCTAAAATCCTTCTTCCTTTTGCAATGGAAAATTCAGTCGGCAACAAAGACGCAGGGCACAATATTCTGGACCATAATTTTCATTTGTTTGAAATGTACTGTACAGCAATCGAATTTATAGTCTTTAATTCTCCACCGCTCGGAACTGAAAATGGGAAATTGTCAATGGCTTTTAACCCCAATGACCAAACCGAGGTAGTCTATTTTTGCCTTCTTCATCTTTTATTATTATTTTGCTTTCCATGTTATGTTGTTTCAAGATTTGATTTTTCGTTTGGAGAACAGAGAGAAACTATGGGAAAAAGCCTGAATTACATCCTTCTTTTGTCTGATTCAAGCTTAGCTTGAATTTTCTATCTTTCCTGCGGCATACTTCAACTGGGTTAATACAATGTTGCTTTCCTGAAATATGCTCAGGTGCGTAGAAGATTATGGATGCCCAGCATATATTTGATTTAATTCCTGTCTGATGTTTCAGGTTCATTCTGATTCTACTTATAAAAGACTCATAATGGTCGATAAAGTTGTTAAAACATGTTTATATGAGTATATACCTCATAGTTCTACTGTATGTTGTCATGGAAGAGAAATTATGACCATAAAAAATAGCAGTGCAGATGATGTAAGCATTGGATGAGGTACACCTCAAACATTATTGACAAATGGTTCCCGAAAAGCACATTAATTTGAACATATTTCAGGCGGTAGTAAAAAAGTTTCAACAAACAAATGCAACAAACGACAAACAAACATCTTGTCTCAATGTCATTATCTATGCAACAAAGGTTAGATGAACATTCAATATGTAAATCTATTTGAGAGTAATTAAATCAGTGGAAGACAACATAACAAAAATATGTAAACTTACTAATTGAAAAGCTATTACTTTGAGATATAGAAAAACATGCATCACTGCAATAAGAAAAATTTTGGTGGAAAAAAACGAATTGGTTTCCGTAAGTATTTGTAGTAGATAGATGAGGATGATGAAGAGTCGTTGTATATACAAGAGTCAATAACTTTTTCTTTCTTTTTAAAAGTTGGATATATCTCTTTAATTGAGTTTGTAATGTTTTCCTTGTTTTGCTGGTTTTCGTCTGTCTTATCAACTGGCATTGCTGTTCCACACATGGCATGCACTTAGCCATAAGAAAATCACTCATCGCTTTTCTTCCCGGCTTTAACAGGTGATCTATACGCTTGGTGGATTAGAAAATCTTAAGGAATTATTATGCATCTACCATTGACTTAACCGGTGACAAGAGTACCAGAGCACTTTTTGGGATATGTTTGGTCAGTGAATCTTTCTCTATCTCTGTTTCTTAACTTTTACAAAATACTGCTCGATAATTTACCATTTCTCTTATATGTCAATGGTCTAGTGGTAAGGAAAATTATCATAGTAAATGTACTAAGTTATTAAAAAAAACTCAGAAGAAAATGCTTATAAGCAAGTTATTGCCGTGAATGTATGACTGTCTTCCAACTTGCAGCCCCTGTCTTGTATGTCCCTACTTCTTTACATTAATTGAATTCTCCAAATACTGGAGGTTTTAAAAATTCATATATTGTTAATAAGCCGTACAACTAAACGAAGTAGGTTCTTGTTGTTTTCCAGTTACCTTTGGTGATCTGACTTAATGCATTGTTGTTTCCAGTGTGCTTGTGCCATCGGGCAGCTGACTAAAGGACGAAGCAAGGAGGACAAGGAGAGCTCCGAGCTTCAACCTCTGTCTGCAATGGCATTGGAAATAGACTTTAATTAAGCAGAGAGCTCCCAGCAAGCTCTCCGTGCTTAGTTCAACATTGAGAAGCTTGAAAATCTAACCTAACCACATTAGCATATAGTTTTATTGGAAGCACAGCGCCATACTGTTCGCGGCATGCACTTCAAGATTATTATTTTTAGACATTTTTGTGAAAGTTTAATGCTGAATAGAATGCTGAACATGTTGGGTCGTGAATAAATCGTGATGGAAAAAGCGTGAGGAGAATTCGAAACTCGAGATGTTAGAAGGTGCAAAATAGAAATGTTATCCGGAATGATTGGGCGTAAAGCATGTGTAGGTGACTTTTTAAGTTTGCCGTCAAATCTCAGGGCTCAACCAGCCCAACCCTTGGAACATACTAAGCCCAGGTGGCGAAGAGCCGACATCGAGGTGCCAAACCTTCCCGTCGATGTGAGCGCAAAACTGGGATAATGTAGAGCCAAAAAATCTCTATTCAAGATAAATTCATGAGGAAGTGGTTTCTCTTTAGGATCTACTCCGGTGGAGAAGTTCTTACATTCGTGTTAAATCAAATACCCTCGCATAAAGGGAATCAGAGGGAATATTATATATATATATATATATATTTGTGCACACCACAACGTACACACGAACCCTTGAGTAATATTCTATTTAAGTAGCATGCCTTCCTATCTAAATTAGTTTTTGAGTATTTCAAAACAGAGACCTATAATAAAAGAATTTCTATCAAAATTATTTTTTGATTGTTTCAAAACAGATACCTATAATAAAAATAAGTATTTTATTACTATTAAATTATCTTTTCTCATTACATGTCTATAAAGTATAAAATTTGCAAAACTACCCAATGAAATAAATATTTGCATATATGGATAATCTCACAGTGCTAAATGATCATAACCCGCTCAATATTTTTGCACAATAATAGTAGGTCAAAGCTACTTACAGTACAGTAAACATGATTTAGTATTGATTTTGCCTCAATTACATATTTATCCTTTGATAATAGAGGATCAAAACCTACCGATACAGACTCTTAATTTCTGAAAGAAGGTCTTTCTATTGCTCACACCAATATTCTACAAAGTCAGGGAAAAAGAATTAGTAATGAAGAAGCAATTCTACTATACTCTTTTACCAACGACTTGGAGCACCGATGATAGCCAAAAAATCTTTTTCGGTTTGAAGACCGTCGTCAAAATCGACAGTTCTTTTGATGCTCGCGATAGCAATTCGAGCCGCTTCCCTTTCTCTTAGTCGCGACTTAGCTTTTTCTTCCTGCAACTGCTTCTCCGATAAGTCGGCCTTCTTCTTCATCTCTTTTTCATCAAACGCTATGCCAAGAACTTGTTGGGATTTCAAAATCACATTGGCATAGCGTTTCTTCAATATCATGCTCCGAAGAATCTTGTTATCAACTTTTCCCAAGTCCTTAAGATCGTACGTAGTATCTGTCGAAACCTTCCTCTTCCTGTTGCATGCTCCGACCATATCCTCATGGCCATGTAACTTTGGCTGAGAATTACAAATCATAGCCATTATAACGTCGTTGAATGTAACAGTGAACAAGGAGAAGTAATCAAAAACCCTAAGCTCTAACAACAAGAAGAAGTAATCAACAACCTCTAAGAACAACAAGAAGAAGTAATCAAGAACCTAAGCTTTAATGTGGATGAATTATAAATTAAAAAGGTGCTGGCCGGTGATGGATGAGACAAGAGTAGTAAATAAACTAAGTCTTATATAGAGAGATAGGAATCAATCCTATTTTGTGTAGGAATAACGAAATATGGAAACTCTTTCACTTTCTTGAATTAACAAAATATGGAAACTGTTAATTTCCACTGTGTTATTTTAAATTGTAATTAATTAAATTCAAAGTATAATTTTCATGAATTTGTTATAAAATCTTATTTGTAGTTTAATATTACGAGTATTAATTAATTAAGTGTATTATCAAATTTCACTATCTCTTTTATTCTCGATTATGTATATAAATTTTTGAGTCTTGATTACTATTATTTATTTTAAATGATAATTTAAATTCTATTTAAAGTATAAGCAGAGAAACTTTTAGGAATTTATTATAAAATTAAAGTTTTAACTTCTTTTTTTTTTTTTGGTATTATATCGACCTTTTGAATTTTTTAATTGCTATAAAGAAGTTATTGATACAAATAATTTATTTTTATTTTGCTATTTCTTTCAGTAATTATTCAATAATATTAATTTGTATGTTTGATACTAACTTTTACTTCTTAATTTCAGAAATAAATATTATTTTGTTTTTACAAATAAGTACATATAACGTATATTTTTGATAAACAGTTTAACTGATAGTTCTTCTTTTAAAGTTGCTTCTTGTTCAAATATCTCTCCACAGTCTAATCAAATCTCTTGGAGAGGAAAACATTGGAGAGATTAATAAGATGGCACGACAATAAATAGCAGATCTTATATATTACTAGTTCTAGATACGTGCGTTGCATGTGAATCCCGTGCAAGTCATATATATGATATGAGTAATATTAAAACCATATTATAAATAATGTTAGAAACTACAACGGAAAAATAGAAATTGAAATTGATGAACAATCAACATATTGAAATGACTTCTATATTGGATAACAAATGATTAGATATTTTCGAACCTGTAAAATTTTGATTAACCAATCAAAAGCTTGATATTTAAAATGTATAATGAGTTACATTTTTATGTTATTAGGTGCATAAATAGATGATACACAAAATTTTGCAAAAGAAAATTACTTTAATTGTTAAATTGCTTTCATTGATATTTAACCTTGTTAATTGTAAATATATTGTGAAAGAAAGTTTACCGAAAAATAAACACATAGACACATTCCTGAGTTTAATATTCCTCCTCAGTAAAAATTTTCTCATCCCAATCTAAAAGTTGTATTTCTAGTGTCTTCCGAAAGTGACAAATGAAATTGATTTAAATTTTTACTCATTCATGTATACATTTGATCCAAACCCACCAACTTATGTCCTATTTAAAGTACAAGTTTCTGGACACGTGCTTTGCACGTGTATCCCATATTAATTAATATGATTTTTTAAAAATAGTGTAAATAATAATAAAAGATGTGTAATGAACAACGTGGAACTTTATTTTTTAAAAAAAATATAAGCTCAAAATAAATAAGAACAACCAATCTATTTATTTATACTCACATCAACACACAACTCGCAAGCAAACACATAAAATAAGTGGAGGAAATAAAAACCAACAAAATTGGATATGGTGATAAAAGAATATGATGAGAGGCATCAGATATTATAATATTTTGAAAAACAAAATTTTATTGCAAGAAAACTCGCACTCGTATAAGAGAATTACATCTGAAGTAACATCACTACACCAAAATATTACAAAGAAATAAAGAATACGAAAAAAGTTACCGAACAAACAGATGTGTCATCAAAAGGAATGACAAAATTAGTTATTGGAGAAAAAAATAAATTTATATTATTTATAATTTATCATATGTTAAAGTTGAGAATGTAAAGGCATAGATAGAAAATGAAGTGGAACGTAAAGTATAAAAAGGAAAAATGGTCTACTCTTTTAGCCTCATTCTTTACTTTGACTGTCCAAAAATAAAGTGAATACAAATCAAACTTGCTCAAAATTATCTTGCTCCTCTACATCTACAAACTAATACAAATATTTATTCAGCGAAAGTAAGGAAAAAAGTGACAAGAAAATCAGTGAAAAAGAGAAAAGATGGAGGAATTCATCATCGTATGTTTGTATTTTTCTCTTCTATTATTTCTTCACCTAAACAAATTATGGTCCCTTGCACTTAGAAGATAAGTCATTTGAAAATTTTGGCAAAATTTCAAAAACACAAAAATAAAAATGAATTAAAAATATCAGCATTTGGCGCCCTTAACTCGTCTGAATGAGACTCCTAAATTAAACTTTATAAATCAGTGTTACTGTTAGATAATTTTAAACACTTAAAATCAAAAACTTTATTGAGAGCTTACTACGTGCACAATATAAATAAAAAGTAATTTCAAAAAACTAATATACAAGTCTGCATAACACCATGACATATAATTAAAGAGTAATTAATTTACTTAAAGAAGAAAATGAATTCTGTAGTAATCTCAACCTCAATATCATGTTTTTAAATATTTTAGGAGAATATTCTTGTGATATCAATAAAGAAACAAAGAAAAGAGGAATAGATAACAAAAAAGAGTGCCAAAAAAATAATATTATTATGCAATGTTTATCTTATTTGCCCTAGATAAGCCCTAGCACAACACCAACATGAGTTACCTGCAGTCAAAAACCAATAAAGAAAGAAAAATCAAGCAATCGTGTCAAAGATTTATCAAAAGTGGCTACTAAGAATTTATAAATAATTCAAGTAACCAACCCCTCCCCCCCCCATCCCCCCCCCCCCGAAAAGTCATAACTCATTTTCACTAACATAATATTGTCGAATTCAAAATTCATAGCAGTATATAAGAGATAAATTTAAAAATACTAAAATTCATATGATATAATAGGCAAAGAAATCAACAAATATAATGGAAGAAAAAATCACATGATGAAAATTCTATTAATTATTTAAATATATATCGATAGAATAAAAATAAATCAACTAAAAATAATAATTACAAATTAAAACAACTGGAAAAAAAAAAATATATATATATATATATATAAAGAACTTATACAAATCTAAGAGAAATTGGGTGAGGAAACTCCAATAGGTCTCTTATTGCTCTAAGAAGATTAAATTTTAAAGTAATAATTCAAGAGAATTTTAATGGAGAGAACGTACGAGGAAAATGGTCCTCTAAATGGTTTATGCATTGAATTTATTAATTGAATTTAGTGATTTAATTATTTAATGCAATTCTTCAACTTCTTCAAAATTAATGTACTATTTTATGGAGTTCAAAGAATATTATAGTTATTCAATTTTATAAAATTATTTTAATATTTTAATTTTTAAATTTGAATGTCTCACTTTTAATATTATAATAATAATTATTAATAATTATTATTAATAATAATAAGTAATAATAATAATAATAATATTAATATGATGATGAAGAAGAAGAAGAGACAAGAGTTATCAAAAATTAATAATGAGTGTCTTGAAAATTGATTTTATTTTATTTTTCATTTTCTTTAATTTTTTATTTAAGTTGAATTATTTAATCGAATAATGTATTTAACTTTTTAAAACAATGTAAATGGTCTATTAAATAATTTAAAGATTAAAAAAGACTTAAGAATATGATTTTTGGCATATTCATTCATTTAAATGATTTTCTATTTTTCATTATTTATTGAAAATATTTTATTAAAATTTAATAATGAGTATCTTGAAAATTGATCTCATTTTGTCTTTCATTTTCTTTAATTTTTTATTTAATTGGAACTATTTAATCGAATAATATATTTAAAAATTTATTTAACTTTTAAAAATAATGTGAATGGTCTATGCTAAATAATTTACAGATTAAAAAAGACTTAGGAATATAATTCTTGGCATATTCATTCATTTGAATGACTTTCTATCTTTCATTATTTATTAAAAATATTTTATTTATCAAAACTTTTGGAATATCCTACTTTTTAATAATGAATAAATATTAAATTTTAATGGAGAGTAATTTTATTTTTAGATAAAGGAAGAATGTCATTTAAGTTTAAAGGATATTTTAGTAATTCAACGTTACACTAAAGTACATCTCACTTATATAATAATATGATATATATATATATATATAATCAATAGGGTTTTTAAAATATATCTTTAAAGTGTATAAAAAAAGATAATTTTGTAAAATAAATACAGAGTCTATGCGAAAGCAACTGAATTTTACTAAATTCGTAAGCAAAGTGCAAGTTCCACCCCTATAGACAAACAACTAGGGGTATGAAATAATAAATATGAATCATACGGTTTGAAAGGTTATTTTTAAAAAATTATATCATATCAATTTTCGATAACTCTAATGCACAAATAAATTAATTTAAAAATAAAAATAAAAAATTAAAGGTCATGTATGAGTCGCATTGTTATTAGAAAATTTGATTAGTTATACAAAATAATAATAATAAGGTTTAATATAATGAAATTTTTGGATTTTGGTAGGTTAATAAGATCACATCAGACATCAGTACTCAAAATGAGAAATAAATTCCAAAGTGTTGCTAGTAGAATTGTAAGTGTAGGAGAGGATGAGAAAGCCTCTGCAACTTCAATGTGGTCTGTTGATTTCAAGTAGTTAGGTGATTCTTATGATTTCCGAATTAGTTCACCCGGCTCTTTCTCTATTTTTCTCTCCTTTCCGCTATAGTTGTTGGATATGTGATTAGCTTACTTTTTGTTTTTTTATTTTTTAGCTGTCTGGATATTTTATGTATCTGATTTTCTATTTGACTCTAAATTTTAAATTTTTAGAGTTAAAAATAAAATTGAACAAAATTATTTCTGACTCACTACTTTATTTTTTACTTCAAAAAAGAATATTCTTTTTTTATTCTCTCTTTCTTTAATATTATATTATTATTTTTATTTCATTTATTAGATGTTCTTAATTCATAAATTTATTGTTACTTTTTTTTTCCTACATAATCATCCTATATAATTCATATCTTTTTCGTATATAATCATTTAATATAAAATTATTTCATATCCTATATTTTTAAATAATATAAATTGTAAATAAATAATATATATTATATATATTAATGAAAAATTCAAATAAAAGTGAAATCATTGATGAAATACAATTAAATAAATATTACATCATGGTAATATTTATCTTAGCTTCTGCATAAATATTCAACTTTCAAGATTACAATGTTGCTCCCGTAAATGCTCTATTAATGCATTATGAAGTTCAAAATGAGCATTTTTATCCTTAATTTTTTTTATGTCGAGCTAAAAATTATTCAAATCGATAATTTTCATCTACTACTATTTTTACTGACGGAGTTGGACCTTCCGAATTACCTTGAATTGGTGCATTAAGGTCACGTTCATCCTCGATTATCATGTTGTGCAGTATAATACATGTAGTTAATTATTATATCATATATCACTTCTTTTCTCCAAAAACGTGATGGCCCTGCAATAATTGCAAAACTACAAATACACGTTCAATATCTTTGCGGCGCAATTCTTGTTTCATCACAAAATATTTCTTGTTTTGGAAACATGGCTCACGAATATTTGCACAATGATAGACCATTTTGGATATATATTATTGAGTAAATATTAACCCACATGATATTCTTTTCCTTAAAAAACATAATGGGCGGGAGAAGCAATAACTCTAGCAAGATTAGAAAATAAATGTGATGACTCTATTACATTAATATCATTATTAATGCTAGGCAAATCAAAATATGCGTGCCATATCCAAAGGTCTTAATCAGCTACAGCATCAAAAATATTTGTTGGGGTTCCACTAAAACTTGCATATTGTCAGTGGAGTCTGTTGGCAAACCATATGCCAACATTCTAAAGACAGCGGTAATTTTTTATAGAGTAGATAAGTCAAATCTACCTGGTGCAATAATACGTTGTTCGAAGTATGTATCATGAGTTTTAATTGCATCAACAATACAAAGGAACAAATTTGGGGACATCCGATACTAGCGTCGAAATAAATAAAATTAACTTACATTTTAAATATAATATTACATACTGAAATTAATTTATATTTAAAATTAGTATAATAAAAATATAATATAAAAAAATAAATATGGATATTAAAAACTTAATTAATGATCTTACAATTTATATTATGTTAAATTAAAAGTGCTAATTATTAAAAATAATAATATTATATTCATCTAAAAAAATAGAGTCGATTAATAGTGCAACTCCAAATTTAGAGTTATACGATTCACACTCTATTTTTAACTCTAAATTTAGAGTTTAGAATTAGAAATAGAGGTGGGTTTGAGCTCTAAATTCTAAATTTAGAGTTTAGAGTGGGAAATAGAGAACCCACAACTCTATTTTTGACTCTAAACTCTATCTTTTAAAGTGAAAAATAAAGTTGAACAAAACCAACTCCAACCCACTACTTTAATTTTTACTCCAAAAAAGAATATTCTTCTTTCTTTTTAATATTATGTTATTATTTTTAATTTATTTATTAATTTTTTTAATTCATAAAATAAATTGTTGCTTCTTTTTTTCTACATAATCATCCTATATAATTCATATCTTTTTCGTATATAATTATTTAATATAAAACTATTTTATATCCTATATTTTTAAATAATATAAATTGCAAATTAATAATATATATTGTACATATTAATGAAACATTCAAATAGCATGGAGACTCTTTCGTCGCCGGCGGTAGTCCGCTCGACGGTGATAGACCTTATCCAAGAATACCCTTGTCTTCAAACAAGAATCAAAACAAAGAGAGATTATTATCCGAACTGTATAAAAATTTAGTATATAGATTAATAGCTGTATGGTAATTTTTCACCGAAGCATGGGGCCTGTCTGAGCAAAGAATACTGCCGGATCTTGAGACCATGTGTACAGGATACCTTTTTAGGGGCTCCCCGGGATAACAACAGCCCTAAACAACTCCAAATAAATGGGCTTTTTCACCGGGCAACTGTACGTAGCCACTAAGGCAAATCCAAGATCTACAGTATTCTTGCCGACTGTTCCATCACCTCCGAACCAAGCTATCAATGTTAACACTAAATCTTTAAAGTTCATATAATAAAATCTCTTGATTTTAATAAAGTCTAGTTCATCTTTATGGGGATTCAAGCAGTATGGTATTCAACATAGATAGATGTTTAGCCGGCTATAAGCTCGGCCATCAGAGAAAAAATAAATCCAAAGAACAGATTATGAAAATCATGGATGAAACTTCAGTCAGTGAAAATGAGAGTGATTATACTTCTTCCTCTGGGTCTGAAGCTTCTATTAAATTATTTGATTTACCTGATGATAATGGTTGTGATAAATGTGATACAGGTACAGAAAATTGTTCTTGTGACAATCTGGATTTTTATAAATTACAGTCTCAATTTCAAAATAATTTTGAACTTAAACCTATCACTTCTGATAATATTTTGGAATTATTAAAAGAAGTCACTGATAATAATTTGAGAGAAAAAATTATCAGTATGACCTCTATTTCAAAGTCGGCAGATAAGCCTATTCAAAAAAGAGACATTCTAGAGGAAGTTTCATATTCTATGGCAGAAGTTCAAAAAAGACTTTTACAAAAGAACTCGCCACAAAATATGAATCTTTCCAGTTATACTTCTTCAATGGATGATTTGAAATATGAAGTTGAAAAATTAAAAAGTGAGATTAAATCTCTTAAACAAAATCAATTTCATCCCAGCCAATAAGTCTCCTAGTGGTGACTTTGGACTTAGCAAAATTTGTTTCGAAAATCATAGTCTCTTTTGACATATCTGTCAATTTACATCGAGGAGTAAGAGTGGACAAAAACTTATAATAAATTCTATAAGATAAACATATAAGTTCTGATCCAGGAGCATAGTTATAACCATGAGTCTTAACATTTAATGTTAAAGCATCAAGAATATTGACATCAGATAAGGATAGTTGCAAATTTGGTTGAGTATTGAAATATACGGGACCATATGCCACCGTAGATTCAATAGAACCCATAAGAGACTGTCTAAAATTTAAATTTCTAGCATCTCTTAGAGCAGCCATAAAAGATTCAGGTAACCCTTTAAGGGTTAATGGCTTAAAAGCAATTTGAACTAAGCCTATATGCATAAAACTATATTTCTTTTTATAAAGCATAATATCACGTTCATTCAATAAACGAACAGTTTGTTCAGAAGAATTTAAAGCAAGAGACTGCTCAGTAGTTTTTATCAACTGTTTAGAAGATAATCTATCAAAGAAATCATAATCATAAATTGTATGAATAGGAACTTGTGGAATAGTCCACTTGTTTAATAAATCAAGATTTTGAGGTATATCTACCTCTTCAAGTCTAGTATTTTTAATACTATTTTCTCCAATATTCATAATAAAATATCTATGTTGAATCCCATCATACTTTGAATCTCATAAAATAATCCCTAGGCTCTGATACCATTTTGACAGGATCTTTCGATGCCGGCGGTAGTCCGCTCGACGGTGATAGATCCAAGAATACCCTTGTCTTCAAACAAGAATCAAAACAAAGAGAGATTTTTATATGAACTGTATAAAAATTTAGTATATAGATTAATAGCTGTATGGTAATCTTTCACCGAAGCATGGGGCCTGTATGAGCAAAGAATACCGTCGGATCTTGAGACCAAGTGTACAGGATACCTTTTTAGGGGCTCCCCGGGATAACAACAGCCCTAAACAACTCCAAATAAACGGGCTTTTTCACCGGGCAACTGTACGTAGCCACTAAGGCAAATCCAAGATCTACAGTATTCTTGCCTACTGTACCACCATCTCCGAACCAAGCTATCAATATTAACACTAAATCTTTAAAGTTCACATAATAAAATCTCTTGATTTTAATAAAGTCTAGTTCATCTTTATGGGGATTCAAGCAGTATGGTATTCAACATAGATAGATGTTTAGCCGGCTATAAGCTCGGCCATCAGAGAAAAAATTAAATTAAAAGACAGAAATTAAAATACCTTGAGGCTGAAAGTTGTGTCCAAAGCTTGGACGATTTTTGATTTTTCTATACAAAATTCAAAATTACAAGAGGGGATTTACAAAGGCTGCGTCTTCTTAGAGAGAAGGCAGAGCAAAAACAGAGAGAGAGAGGAAAATAAATTTTTTTTTTTAGACTCTGTTATATCTCCGGGTCAACAATCTGATGATATCACTAATCATGAATATTCGCATGTTAGTCAAACTCCTGAAGATAAAATTTGTATTCAGTTTGAGGACAATAAGTCTTTAACACCTTACAGGCATTCTTATACTGGTAATAGAAGATTATCTACATCTGCAGGACATTCATATATTGATCCTTTAGAACCAATCTATGGTCCGGCCAGATTAAATCGTGTTGCCTCTCTCCATACGATAAACACAGCTGATGGTAATAAGCGTGTTGAACATATAAAGGTTTCTAGCAATATTGTTAAAGATGATAATTCTGACAAGGATATTCCTACTTTATCCGATATGGATTTTGATTTTAATAAAACTTAAATGATTAAGTTCCAAATTGATTTTAGTCCGGGGTCACCGGCAAGAAAATATATTTTAAATGAATTTTGTCAAGATAAATGGAAAAATTTTAAAAATTGATATACTGAATTTTATAGCATTGATGACAAAAGGAATATTTCCCAAGAGTTTTATGAAACTTGTGCTTTACATAATTAAATTATATATTTTGCTCCTTGGTTTATAACCACTTACATGCCTTTATATATTAAAGTTCTTGAAAGAACCTATCAAGAAAATAATGGCAAGCTTATAACGAGTATTTATCCTCCACAAAATCCTTTTATTTTACCAAATAATACTGGTATTACTTTTGCTGCTTTTCAAAAATTTATTGATGATGATGTTGCTAGCAAAGGTATAAAGGAAATTAATAATTTGATTTCTCAAAATAATTATTTGTCTTTATATGTTAAAGTTTTGGGGGAACATATTAGTTCTCTTGATTCTAAGCTTGATTATTTAACTGAGCTAGTAAAGAAGATTGGTATTCCTTCTTCATCTGACCTTTCTATGGTGGTTCATTCTACTCACGTTATACCTAGTCAACCTGAAACTTCTACAAGGCTTGAACCTTCTATTCAGAGACCTCCAGAGATTACTGGATTCAAGATTAAATCTAGAGAAGAGTTGGAAAAGTTAGTTAATGAAAAACTAGCAGGTTTAAATCTTAAACCTTTGGAGCTCGCTTCTGAATTTGCGGAGAATATTTTAGATCCGTTATATCTAAATTGCAAATTAATAATATATATTGTACATATTAATGAAACATTCAAATAAAATAGAAATCATTGATGAAATATAATTAAATAAATATTTCATCATGATAATATTTATTTTAATTTCAGCATAAACATTCAACTTTCAAGATCACAGCCATAACAATTTACAGATTACTAAATTATTTTTCTGGTGTTGGTGGATCTGGAGGCCTGCTAATTACTAAATTATTTTTATAATTTTCTAAATTATTATATTATGTATTGTATTTTTAGTATCGATGTATATCAGTCACAACTTTATTGAATGTTTATTGTCCTGTTATTTATTAACAATATATTATATTTGCACATTTTATTTTTGTGGTGGTTATATTTTTTTTATCCAATTATAAATTATAAATTAAATTAAAAATATTTTATACAGAAATTATTTATAAAAAGTATTCATTAATTTAAATTTAAAATTAATATAATAAAAATATTACATAGAAAAAATAAATACGAATCTTAAAAACTTAATTAATGATCTTATAATTTTATATTAAAATTTTAAGTGTTCATCATTAAAAATAATAATATTATATTCATATTTAAAAATCGAGTTGATGTTATCAATTTTACTCTAAATTTAGTATTTAGAATATGATTTAGAGTTAGGTTGGAGTTCTAAAGTGTACGTGAAACTCTAAATTTAGAGTTTAGAGTTGGATTTAGAGTAGGGTTGGAATGATTTTATTTGTGGTTGCGATTTGGTTGACCAAAGCAAACGATGCGTCTCGAATTGAGTTTTTATGGTTGTTTTGTGAAATTGTAGTGATATTATTCTCTTTCTCTGCCGAGTTGACATGAGAACAACATTAATTTCTGTAGGCAAAGAGAGTACCTGTTGTTGGTTCCTCTGCCATTTTCCTCTACTTTTGAAAATTTGTAAAGTAGTTGGTGAAATGTTGGATTCCACGCACACACATTCTCTTGTGTTTTCGGATTATTTGGCATTAGCACTATTACATCCTTCCTTGCATTGTTATCAATCTTTTACTTAGCTTGTGATTGGTGTTTCTTCTATTGAATTAGAGAATGCTGTGGGATATTTGATAAAAATATTTTGTTAGGGAAGTGTAGAAGCACATTCAAGAGTTTGGACTAATTTCAGCTTTAATTGGAAAATGGCACCCAATAAGAATGGTGATGGCGAGAAGAAAGAATAGAAAGGTATTGTTTTAACTTTTAGGGACACATCACACATTCAATTAAATTTCATATTATCAAAGACCAAAATACTGGTGTATCCTCTCTTTTTTTTTTGCTTTGCAGTTCTTCCGGTTTTTATGAATATAACAGTAAACCTTCCGGACAAAAATATTTGAAATATTATAGCAATAGACCGTCATCTGAAAGGTGAATTCAGCATTTTACAGCTTGGTTTTCCAACTACATTTAATAGAAATTAAGGAAACAAAGGGACTAAAAGTCACCTATTTTGCAAGTAGCAGTTGGTCCAACTTGGTTTCTTCAGTAAACTAAATTGTTGAATTAGTATAGAAAACTTTGCATACTACAAATTGATTTGTGGATACATCTAACCACAATATTCATGAAGTGATACTGAGTGGGTGATAGGAGATCTTAGGTTAGTTTGGTTGTGTACTAATTGCACGGTTTTGGTGCTTCATTTTTGAGAAGTTTTCTGTCTTGTAAGGGTTCATATGAGCCCATATAATAACCGTTTCTTATACCTGGCATGTTTATCTAGAACTTTTTAACACGACAGTGCCAGGCTAGCTGGCACACACTGTGACTTGTCCATTAAAATACCTATATCAAACACCGCTACAATCATTTTAAATCTTCTTAATGTATGTATTATTTTGATTTTGAAATACTTTGAATTGGTGATTTTCAAACATAGATCGATCAAACCATATATATAAGCATAAGAGGTGGGCTAACTTTTGCTAAATACGTGCTTTTAATTATTTTTCAGATCAATTCTGTGTTGTTGACATTGAAGAAATGCATAGCCTGCATATCTTCTTGGTCATGGTAAATGTGGCGACATCAAAAGCACGTCTTTCAGTGGCATCTTGGAAGAATATTTGATAAGCATGTTCTGAATTAATTATATTTTGAGTTATGCTTGATGATTACCTGTGGGTTGTCATACTGGAAGGGGATTGTAGTTTGCTCTGTTTACTCTTGTTAGAATTGAAGGAGAATCTCTCAATTCCTTTTCTGCTGCTTTTCTTTAGGCTTTAACTGGAAAAAAAAATTCTGATAGAATTACTGACACCAGACAATTAACTTTCTTTCTTTTCTTGTAGCTTCATTGACAGATAAGCAGATGTCTGATGTATTTTCCATGAAAGGACACTAATGTTTATATGAGATATTGTAATAAGGCCAATATCACCTTTGTGGAAGCTGTTGAGATGCCCCATTTTGTAAGTTTTTTATCTTTTGATTGAGAGGCCCATTACTGATCTGACAATGGATACCTACCTAGTCTTGTTTCTTTGACTTGTATTTCTTCTAAAGCATCACTTTAGGGTGTTTGTTCCATTTTAGAATGTTGTAAAGATTTTCTGCTTTCCTGTTCTTCTCAATGTCAAAAGCCATCACTCTAGGGTGTTTGGTTGTTTGTTGTAGTACACTGATATATTTTCCCTTGCTGCAACTATGTGTCACTTTAAACTCTAGAACCAACTGTTAGATGAGCTTTTAGCCTTAAGCAAGTAAACAGATACATCTGACTTAATGCATTGTTGTTTCCAGTGTACGTCTGCCATCAGGCAGCTGACTAAAGGACGAAGCAAGGAGGACAAGGAGAGCTCGGAGCTTCAATCTCTTTCCGCAATGGCATTGGAAATAGACTTTAATTAAGCAGAGAGCTCCCAGCAAGCTCTCCGTGCTTAGTTCAACATTGAGAAGCTTGAAAATCTAACCTAACCACATTAACATATTGTTTTATTTGGAAGCACAGCACCATACTATTCGCAGCTTGCGCTTCAAGATTCCAAGTCTGTCAAATCTGTTTACCCTTTTTGCAGATTCTTTTTATTCATTAACTCTCATTCTTCTACTCGTTTCATTATTTTGCTTATTGTGGAAGTGCTGTTTAACTTATTTAAGTTAGGGGAAGCAAATAGCAACTCAAGTTAGTGAGAATTATATTTAGACAATTTTGGATAACTTTAATGCTGAATAAAATACTTGGAACTCCTTGTTTCTATTGTAGAAGGGAGTATACTTTTATACTCTGGCAGGCAATCGTTTGTATAATTTGACTTTTTAAGATCTTTTTGAGCAACACGTTTTTTCTTTTTTCGGCGCAGTTCCATTTTGTAGTGAACTCGAGGATTTAGTGTCCGGAGTTTAGATTTTGGCTAATTATCCCATCTGTCCAAAAAAAAAAGGTATATCAATTTAATATAAAACATTTCATTTACCTTTAATGGAATAATTTATAACCACAAAAATATTTTAAATCATACGTTTTAAAAAAGAAATTTTAAAAGTCCGTGTTAAATTAAATACCTTCACATAAAGTGGATCAAAGGTAGTATTATGTATACATGTGTGCACCACAACAACATACACACGAACCCTTTGCATAATATTTATACCTTCTTATCTAGCTACTCCCTCTGTTCTATTTTAATTACTATGATAAGATTTATACACTCATTAAGAAAAAATTAATAGAGATAGTAATTTGACTAGTATAACCCTATTAATTTTTTGAAAATACAATAATAATTTTTTTCACATTTTAGAATGACTTTAAGTATTAAGGGTAGAATTAAAAAAAACATGGCCAATTATCTCTTGAATTTTGAAACTAGCAAGTATTTTGAAACGGTTATTTTTAGTATACCTAATAATTAAAATGAAACGGAGGGAATAATAAATGGTAGATACAAACAACTAATCAAATTTTCTTTTGATTGTCTCAAAATTACCAACAAAAGAGGCAACATTAGTAATTGATAAGCAATTCTACGGAAAATATATAAACTCTTTTATCAGTGACTTGGAACACCCATGATGGCCAAAAAATCTCTTTCGGCTTGAAGACCATCGTCGAAATCAACTGTTCTTTTGATGCTTGCAATAGCAATTCGACCCGCTTCCCTTTTTCTTTGTTGCAACTTTGCTTTCTCTTCTTACAACTATTTCTCCCACAAGTCAACATTCTTCTTCATCTCTTTTTCATCAAACGCTAAGCCAAGAAGTTGTTGCTGGGATTTGAAAATCACGTTGGCATAACGTTTCTTTAATATCGCGCCCCGAAGAATCTTGTTATCAACTTTTTCCAATTTCTTGATATAATACGAAGTATGCGTTGAAAGCCTTCTCTTACTGTAGCATGCCCCAACCATTTCTTCGTTGCCAAATAACTTTGAGTGAGAATTACAAGTCATATCCATTATAGCCCGGAGATTGAATGTAACAATGAACAAGAAGTAATCAAGAACCCTAAGTTCTAATGTGGATGAAATAAAGAAGGGTGACAGATGGGATGAGACTAGCAAATAAACTCAGTGTTATATATACATCAATAGGAAATCTTATTTTGCATCAGAATAACAAAATATGAAAACTTTTTTACTATGGAGGTTTTTTAAAATAACAAAATATGGAAACTTTTCCAATGCGGAAGTTTCTAAAAATTATTTATTCATTTTTTTTTACCTACTGAAATTAAGTTATATATATATTATATATCTTATTTTAAATTGTAATTTAGTAAATTCAAAGTATAAATTTTTATGAGTTTGTTATAAAATCTAATTTGTAGTGTAATATTAGGTGTATTAATTAATTAAATGTATTGTCAAATTTTACTATTTCTTTTATTCTTGATTACATATAAATTTTTGAGTTTTTATTATTAATATAAATTTTATTTTAAATTATAATTTAAAATCTATTTAAAGTATAACTAGAGATACTTTTAGAAATTTGTCATAAAAATCTATGTTTTTTCATTATTGTTTTTTTCGGTATTACATCAACTTTTTAAGTTTTTTTAATTGCTATTAAAAAGTTACTATACGTATAATTTATTTTTATTCTGTTAATTCTTTCAATAATTATTCAATGTAATTAATTTGTGCGTTTGATATCAACTTTCACTTTTTAACTTCAGAAATAAATTTAGATTTGTTTTATAGGTAAATCCATAAAACCTACACTCTTGATCAACAATTTAATTGATAGTTCTTATTTTTTAGTTATTTTTTGTCATGTATATACACTAAATCTCTTTTCACAATCTAACCAGCTTGAAAAGAAAACGTTGAAAAGATTAATAAACTAACATCACAATAAATAACAAATCTTAATATAGTGATATATATATATATATATATATGTATGTATGTATGTATGTATGTATGTATGTATGTATGTATGTATGTATATTATATGTAAACCAATAGGGTTATTTAATTTATTTTTATAATGTATAAATTTTATGATAAAATAAGTTAATAAATTAAATTAAACACGTTCTCGTTAAGTTGGTAGACATATAGACGCTAAAGGTGAAACAAGTGAGATTTTAAATTTATGGATTTGAAGTTTTAAAAGAAAAAAGTTATTGGATTTTTGATAAAATATTAATTTGTATATATTAAGTGAACTTTTTTAAGGGAAAGTTACGTAGATACAACTTTAATTTTTAAAATGATAATTTCAAAAGTTATAATTACTTTCTAAAAATTACAAAAATACAAATTACTTTAATTTTTTTACTTTTTAATTACATTATGTATAATTTTATATTTCTACAATATCTATCCTAAAATTCCTCTGTCTTCTGCATATTAATTTTTTCAAAAATCTCAATTAGAATCCCTTTTTTTCTATATTAGTTTTTGCACAAATCTCAATCTCTCCTCTATGTCAATATGTATTTTAGAACTTATTATACACATATAAATAAATAATATACAAATTAAAATAATATAATAATATTAAACATACTTGACATAAACACTATATATATATACACACACACAAAATATGTATAGTTCTTAAGATTATCTGAATCAAAACTCAAATTGAATTTAATCTATTTGAATTTATCTATATCACAACTTCCTTCTTCAGAGCTACGAAAATTTAATTTTCAAACTTTGAAACTTCGAGCTTTAATAACGGATGCCTACAGAGTTTCTTCTTACAACAATATGAACAGAACAAAAAAACGAAAATGTAGAGAAAGAAAAAAGAAAATGGAGGAAGAGATTTGTGTCTTTGAGTTTTTAGGGTAAGAGATGAAAAAGTAAGTTTCAATTTACACAAAAATTGAGCTAAATTCAGGTAAGAAGTTAAAACATGAGAACTCAATTTGGTAACATTATTACCTTACATGATATATATTGTAATTTTCTCTTTTTATTATTTATTATTTCTTAAGGCGTTTGCCAAGTCAATACTGAATAAATAAAAAATAAAAATGGACAGAGTAAGTAATTGGTTAAAGCTGCTTAGAATACAATAAATATGATTTATTAGGGTACAAGATAGCAGCTTATTAATTTTGCCTCAGTTACATATTTATCCTATGATACAAAGAGTAGACCATGTTTATTTACCAACAAAACTTACAAATACAGTTTCTGAATTTTTGAAGGGAAGGTTTTCCTATTACTCACACCATTATACAAATTTCTATGTAAATCTCCTTCCTTCAAGTACTTCCATCCAAACTTAAATAAGAACAAGGTACTTAAAGCCAAAAAAGAAAGCAAATCATCAAAAAGAGAGGCTAAAACATGCTTCTATACATTATGAAATTCCTTCATCAGAAAGGTCCCTCCTTTGGTGCTGCACATAATTAGTACCACAGACATGTCCTTTATGGTTGATCGATCGAAAAAAATCCTGAAATTTACATAGAGGCTCGCAAAATGATTAATCACTCCCTTAATACCGCGTCATTTGCTCATGAGAATATGTGCATTGATGTGAATTCTGCTCAGAGTGTTTTTAACTTCATATAACAAGTTAAATGAAGCATATCCACATCAATTTTGCCTACAGAGTTCACTATATGTTTAAAAATACGTCAACACGCGTGCCAAATCTGTGATTTGGAACGGAGAGAGTATTAAAAGATTAGAATGTAGGACAATCAACAAGAAACTCAGATTGTGTTGTTGGAAGACAAATTTAATCTGTTTAAAGTTTTGATGTTAAAACATAGCAATGTCAATAAGTTGAAAAACAGAATTAGGAAAAACAGAATTCTGGTGTCTGAAATTAAGGTCTAGTCAATGCTGGATTGCAAACCTCTAGAATACGTCCATTGGATGAACAAGTACTCCATCATCATTCCAGTCAACTTCCTTGGTGCCTGATTCCTTTCCAATTAACTGAAGGGGTGCGTCTAACGGTGGTGGAGTCTGTAGCCAAGCAACATATATGCAACGACATTGTTAGGAAACAGAAAGTTCTGATCATGTGTAATGGCTTGGAGAAAAGCTCGAATCCAACTGAAATTTACAATTTTTTGGAAGGAGGTAAGAAGTATTTAATACCATGCACCGAATTAGCGGCCAAGCTATTCCACGGAAGAAAGGATGCTCTTTGATCTCACTTGCACCACCATTTGATCCTAAGCGGCTGGCAGGATCTCTATTTAGCAATGAATGGATCAACTGCCTAGCTGCAAGGCTTACCTGCATCACGTAGATACAAAGATGCTTTCATTTGTTTCAGACTAGAAACAAGACCAGAGTTACCTTTAATGTTTCCCCAAAAAACAAACTTGAAGGTATTCTCATTTGTTATTTTGAATTTTGAGTGAAATTGCATTGACTACACCAACAAAAACACAAATGCCTCAACTGCAAACTAGTTCGGATTTTGTTGCATAAATCAGATATATCCATTCTGCTCCGTTTTTAAACCTGTTTCATTTTAATACTCAACAATTTGTCTTTTAAGATAAACTTAGGATTTCTCTAACAGTAGAAGTTTTTACATATTACTCTATAACTCTATACTGATATATAGATATTTGCACAAACTAGAAATACTCTTGGAAAAAATCGGACCTGATGTAAGTGTACTAAAGGGACCAACGCAACAAAGACTTATTTCAAAATAGTTGGTGTTATCTCTAGGGATATTTGCTTCAAAATTTGTTTTGTTCTTTGTTTAGTCCGTATGTATTCCAAGAGAAGTATCTTTGAGAACTTCTACCCGTGTACCTATATGTCTACCTCCTCCCCTATTAACACCTTTGATGACACACAGGATATGGTTAAACAATCTCCAATGATCTTCCCTCATTTTATTCTCTGTGCTACTTCTATTTTCTGCTTTATGTGATCTTACCTAATTTTGTTTAATCTTTGTTCGACCACATCTTTACATCCCTTCCCATATAACATTGCTACTGCCACAACCGTTCACTTTAGTAGATATCTTCCTATGACATAGCAAAGACAGAGTAACAGTGCGTATATTGTACATGTCAAATCCTTTATGTATCATATCATTCTCCTGGAAGATTGGGGCAAGATATCTTAATTGTCTTTATTTAGGCATCGTAGTCCGTCTAGTATTACTTCAACTTCATTTGTCTTGTGGAGTCTTAAACTAATAGCGCATATATTCTATCTTACTTTTACTTATCCTAATACCCTCATTCTCTAAAGTGCTGCACCATAATTCAAGTTTTTGGTTGACTACCCCTCTAGTTTCTTCAACTAACACAAACATCATCCACAAATAGATGCACCATGTCTACCCTCTTGTATACTATTGTTTAGCTCATAAAACATTCCCATGAAAGATAAAAAAGGAATAAGGAACACATATAATACAGAAAACAAGTAGAGAAAGACATAAGACCGCCTTAATAATATCAAAACAAAGTGAATTTACCGGAATGCTACTAGGGAAAGTAAGGTCTTTGTTCAGGATGTTGGAAAACGTCTTCTGCCTGTTTTTTCCTCTAAATGGTGTACGCCCATAGAGCATCTCATAAAGCAAGATACCTGCATTCCAAACAGAAGAGTTTACAGAAGTATAAGTGCGTGAAGCAAAGTAAATCTCCTCTAAAATCACTAAGAGCAAATAAAACAGATAATACTACCAATAACGATGTTGATTATTGTTAGGTATGTCCATCAAATATCATCCCAAAGTACTATAAAATACTACTCCTTCCATCACAAGACACTAAGCTACTATCCTTTGAGTTCATTCCAGAAAAACTTGACCCATTTTCTAAAATAGCTAAATTTTCCTTCCTCCACAATTCAATATAAATACACTACTACTTTTCTATTGTACAATTAGCTTCTCAACCTTTTCAAAATTTCAATTTATTATTTCAAACACTACTTCTGTAAGTTCCTTGCTATCTATTTAAACTATGACAGATATTGGTGGTTGTGATCTCTTTAAAGTACATGCAGGAATTAATGGACGGCCAGAAAAAATACATCTGATTGGAAAACCAAAATAAGTATGATTTAGTTCCGCAGAGAACACCTTATTATTCTTGAATAGAAACTATGGGTCTTTTTCCACAGAAAAAAAAGAAGAAGAAGAAGACTGCAGGTTTGACCAGATTACCCAAGAAACAATCATGCCCCATGCCGAAGATGAATACCTCCACTTAAGTGGAACTTGAAAGGAAGTTAATATAGGCCAAACAGCATGGTGCATCATGGAGGTCATGACTATGCAAAACACGATTTTTCAGATAATAAGATAAATAGTAGTTTGAAGCTTGGTGCTTAGATTAAAGGAGATAAAAAGTAGCTCAATAGTAAGCAAGGTTTCTAGAGTGATTTTCCCAAATATTGCCCAGTATGTTTTGTTTCAAGAATATCTCAAGCATCACAATAATAAGAGTGCACTAAATAATATAATGGACTGAAGTAAAGGTCATGAATTTGTTGCATTGTTGCATGCACACCTAAAGCCCACCAATCGATCGCACTACTGTGGCCAGCTCCTGTGATGATTTCCTGAGATCAAGTCATTTAGAAGTACATCAGAAAATTATGATTTCCTCTTGCTGGTAGAGGTTATTTTGTTTCAAAAAAGCAAGGAAAGAAGCTGTAAATGTTAACATATCCTTAAGGAAAAAATATTTGAGAATTAGGAACCGAGAAGCAATTCTATATTACAGTAAATTTCTGAGTCGTTCCATTGGTGGAACTTGCGATTGGTAGGTTTCACTAGAAGGATTTGCGATCGGTATATGTGATTTAGAAACAGAAAAGATAACTGTTTGTACATAATTCTTGATTTAAGTGATGTCTAGTTCTCCAAAAGGCGCAAATTCTAGGGAAGATCCATATTTTTACTCCAGATATCGAACAAGCTAAGGCAACTTGTAACATGGATGGAGTGTATAGCTCACAAAAGTCCACTTCTATGATTAGTTTACTTTACCGGTGCTATGTATTCTTCAGTACCAACAAATGAATTTGACTGTGAAATTGGTTCTGCGACAAATGTTGGTGGTGGAGTACTCCTAGACCTTCTCTTTGAGGGAGGATGCTTTATAACCTGGGAAAATTGTCACTTTAATATTACTAATAGATAATAACAATCAGATGTAAAAGATTAAAGAGAAATCACCGGAAAAAATATTATATGATATCAAAAACAACAGATTGCTTTAATCAAATTGATACATAGTTCATAGGTTTCCCTTTTTCTCCTTTTCTTCCGTTTACCATCCATTTACTACTTTCAATATCATTCAAATACTTTGAATATAAGTATGTAACATAAGTGAGATATCATGATTCTTCAGCTGCAGAAGTTCATTAAGTGGGAAATTAAGATGAATAATAAAGAGAACTGTCAAAACTGAAGCGTACTTGAGGTTTACAGGATGTCTTGAAAGAAAGATCAAAGTCAGTTAGTACGACATGCCCATCAGCCTGAAGTAGGATATTTTCTGGTTTCAGATCCCGGTATATTATTCCTGTAACAGGAGAATAGAAAAAACAAATGAACATCAACCATTAATCATATAAGATAGAGATGGAAGCTCCTAGTACTATGTCTCTCTTGATGATCCCTCTATCTTTAGCCTGATGGAAACATTAAATATTCTTGATTTGCAGTCCTACAAAGAGAAATTTCTAAGTATGACTATTTCTTTCTATACCAAGGACTTCACGTGTGCTACCTTTTTTACTTTCAGAAAGTTCCGATCTTTTACCTGCTGGTCTTTACCAGTCTTTCCTCTGTCAAATTTTACAAATGTTTTAGAACTTAATTGTCATCACCTATACATTTGCCGTTCCTGGTCATGCGTATAAGGAAAGCTTCAGTAACGACTAATATACAATGTCACAACATTACAGCAACATTGGCTACTGAAGCTTGCTATGTTAGTTATCTGGTCCAAAAAAGTTCGACCACAAAATGTGTCAAAGCTAATGTTCAATGCTGCTTTCTGGTTTTGTGTATCCATTACAGATGAAGCAGGTGTATCAAAGTTCCTCAAAGTCTAAAAAGAAAATAGGAAAATGCAACTACTGAAAAAGGTTTGACTCAAAAGGTAGATGGAATACCCAAACAATGGAGATACTCCAAGCCAATTAGGACTTCTGCTGCATAAAACCTGGAAAGAAATGTTGGGTAATACATGAGTTCATAAACATGATCACATTTCTTATTTGATGCAAATTTGAGAGAATCTCTCACAATTTTCCAGCTCTTTATATCTTATGCCAACAAAAAGCATAATTTGAATGATTATATATATAAACATTCCAGGAAAGGCACATTCTGTGCGTAGAAAAATTCACCTATTTTATCTGTCTTCAAAAAGGGAGGTAAATCCATATCATATGAAAGTTTGGACCAGTTCGAGCATAAGCAGAATAAACAGCAACTAAACGGGCTTATAGTACGGATAATAGTAGAAAGTCAATACAGATAAATAGTACAAAGTCTATACAGGTATCCACTGTGTACAATTTATGGTCCTCAAAAGAGCTGCTTAAATATATCTAAGATTCTCTTTCCTTTTTCAAGCTTAGCAATGTTCCTACAAAAATAAAAACTCAAATAAAAAAGAAATACTCATAACTGACGTCCTTCTCTCATGGGTGAGTCTATTCTAGGAGAATGAGGAAATAAACAACACGTTAAGAACTAGAAACATTACAGAACAAAAGACAAATGAATATGAAGAAGCTTTGGCAGGTCGGAACACCGAAGGTAAACACATCTTGAACCATGTAAGATGTTATATAGCTTATTCTAATCAACTGTGGAGTAAGTGCAATTAAAAAAGAAGTACCTTGCAGATTCCTCTTTAAATAGTTTCATTGGCTGCCTGTCGAGCAAAGCAAATAACTCTCCTCCAGGACAGAAGTCTGTTATTAGGCAAACATGTGTTTCCGTCTGATAAAGAAAATGTGCATTTTAGCTCGTCTGGGCATTTCAGTTCTTAAGTCATATAAATGAGTATAACACTCTTTAAACAACGCAAAATAATGTATTTGTCAGAAACTCAAAGGCGATGAAGGTAAGTGTTTTCAGCAGGCCCTATAAGGTTTTGGCTCAGTAGATGGACAAATATGGAAATGTTGTAGAGTGTCTTCTACGAGCGAATATGAAATTTGAAAGAAAATATGACCTGAAACTCATTAAGAGAAGAGGTCGAGTTACTACAATTTACTAATGCAAAAATTCAAAAAAATGAAAAGAGAGAAAGAAAGAGGATATTCAATTGATTGACCTAGCCTGAAACATAATAATATCTAAATCATATATGTGCCGAATATTTTGTGAAGAAGTACTTGGTTAAGGGTTGTATTTTTAAACATGCAGGTATATTGCAGTGTTTTCATTGTGACCTTGCTACAAGACTGACAGACATCTTAACAGATATTCTTAAATTTAACCTGCATTAGGATGATGGTCTGAGTTAGATAGTTACCTGGAATGATGAATATAGTGTTGGAAGTAAAGGATGATCTAGGAGAGCTATGATTTCCCTCTCAACACATGCTCGATGTACCTGTACATTATGCAACATGAATTTGTCTTCATATAAGGATTGAGAGAAGATATCGAATATCCTGATGTAGGAAGGGGAATGTGAAGTCATGGGTTTGGAATGTAAATCCAAAGGTCATCAAGGATAGAATGAAACCACGTGGTCTCTAAGTCAATTCCTCCCAGGAAATACTATATGCTCAATATACTAATGAAGTAAAAAATTTTGGGCATCTAGACCTTATTACGGTTGAGCATTATGGATTTGTCCATCGCCTTCATAGCAAAAAGATCTCCTGTACCTTTCAGTTCCACCAAATGGACACTGCAAAGAACAGAATAAGCCCTCTCAGACCAAAAAAAATATTTTACATATGGAAATACTCACTGCTTTTGAGATCTCTTATGACTTGGATATCATGTGAAGTATTTTTATTAAAGTAACAAAACAGCATTACAATTCGCAAAACAAGAGGTGCACCATCAAGGTAAGTGGAAGGTGCAATATTAATAGTCGCCTACTAAAAGTTCTGCAAGCATTAACAGATAAACTTACTATTATTTGTAGAAAAGGAAACTAAAGAGCCTTTTAGCTAAGAAAAATATCAGAAGGACACTGTTATCTTAAGTGACCCTTTTTCAGTCTTAGCTTATATTTCTATGAGTTGATTCCTTATAATTCCCAAGCTTTGATTGACTAGTTGTTCAGATGGTAGTTAGAGTCTTCCTGGTCGCCTTCATTTGTCCTTGTGGTGAGCACATTCAAGAATGTCATCATTATAGTCAAGATATAAGTCCTCACAATAATATTTCTACAATTTACCTTTGAAAAAGCAGTAGGATGTCCTAAGACTATCATAAAGGTAGGTTGAATATAGTGCCAATGAGGACTGGAGAATATGTGAAAAAATAACAAGAAAAGATTGACATACCTTCCAGTATCTCCACAACCCAAAGGTCGGACAGGTTTAAAGTTATTGAGCCCTAATCTTTCACCATTTGCAGTGACCTGCAAGGTTAAGATTTGAGTGAGAAACAGAGAGAAGGAATGCAAACGTAACGAGAATAAAAGTTAATATATGTCAAAAATAAGAATAGAAAGTTCAAATTAAATACTAGAAGGATAGTTTTACTGTTGAGTACTTGTGTCTCTTCTGTCTTACATGCTTTAGTAGGTAGAACCTCATACTTTGATAATAGCATAAAAGCAGGAGACATCCTTGTTTCAAGTGTCTCAACACTTACAGGTGTATGTAATCATTACTGGTTAGAAAATGTCTCCTACTTGATCGAGTACTTAATATGCATATCTTGTGAGCCATAGTCTTAAATCATCAACAAAGAAATATCAGCAGTTCTCCCAGGGGAAAAAGATTGTGTACCTTATGTATTGCGGTCCATAAAGCACTGTCCCTTTTATGAGGCCGTGGAAAGACAGGTAGAGAATGCAAAGCCCACAAGTCTTCAGGTCTCTGAAAATATTAGAGGGTTCGTGTCAGCTTTATTATCTTAACTTTTGACAATGGTCTCGATAAAATGCCAAAAAGATACTTTTGATATAACATCTGTTGACCATTGTAAAGGCATGAACACTTTAACATAGCACTAACCATGAAAAAGATAATTATGCATAATAATCAGGATCAGACAAAAAATCCCATGACAAAAGATCATCTGGATCCAATTCAGAGTGAAAGGAATACCTTACCGAGTTGGCATCAGGAAGTTCTCGAACTGCTTCATCTACATTTGTTGCAGTGGCTTTGACCTGCAAGATATGTCTGTTGATTACTAACTGTAACTGAAACGATCTGTACTTTCCAATTGGAGAGATACAAAATAACTTGACAAGTCCTAGTTAACTATTCGGATATTATTAAGTTACTCCTTCGTCAAGTCAAGTCCTACATTGATTGAGGGAATGGGTTGTGGTATTGTTATATGGTTTTCGGCAATTTCCCTTATGAGCTAGCTTTTGGGATTGAATTAGGATCAAGTGTCATATCTTCACATGGTATCAGAACTAAAACCCATTGATCCATGTTGTGTTTCGCAATGTTGGGCATCCATGCTACATTATCCATGCCCAGGTCCAGTCCTGGGTGTGTAGGGGAGTGTCAAGTCCCACATTGATTGAGGAAATGGCATTTTGATTCTTTTGAGAAGATAAGCTAGGCCAACTAGGAAAAATAGAGTGACTTAAGACAGCCTCAAGAAGTTAGATCACTTCAATCAGGATGAAAAGAGTATTTGCAGAACATTAAACGAAGCACGTTAAGATTGCATTGGATGCATTCCTGATCAAGCAGCGAAACTAAAATTTGAAACGGAACATCCTTGTTCAAAGGATTCATATAGGTGACCCCAACTTTGTGTGATGGAGGAATATTTGACACAAATGAACATCCAAGTTCATTTTGTCTGTCTTAATGGAAAGAAAAGAAAAAGTCACGTGTTTTATGCTTTGTTTACATATGCAAGCCTCTAAAAGTTCTCATATTTTATTCTGTGATGATGTGTAATTTTACTGTTCTTTGAGAGGATGCATTCGCATAATTCAAATTCATTAAAGGAAAGAAGAATGAAATAATCTGCATTTTTTTCGGGTCAAAAGACTTGTGTTCTCATTTCCACAATTCACTTTATAAATATTCACAAACTGGGGTCAAATTTCTTATTTATTACTTCATTGACTAGAAATGGAATGGCTATCGCAATAGAAAAAATAAATAAAGAAAAGACAGCTAGCCTTCCCAGGTAGAACATATGCTACTTACTAGTTGTCGAGCATAACATCACTGGTACAGCTTCCACAAAGACAAAAGACAGAAAATTTACCAACTTAGCACTTTGTTTTTCAGTTTGTTCTGAGAGGCGGTTTCTCAGTGGTTCCAAATGATCACTTCCATCTAACTGAACGCCGATGAAATATTGTAGTTCTCCCTGCAAATGTAAAGTGCACATATCAGCCAAATAAAAGAAAATTGTCGATTTCTTATGACATGTTAAAGGAAAGTACACACAAAGATCACCTTCTGATCACGCATAGGTTGCAAGTGAAATAAATTCCAGAACTTCTTCCCTGAAAATATTTATGCACGTGATGTAAATTCTAATTAATAGAAAAAATGCATGTCCCATTGCATTTTACTTCTGAAAATAACAAAGGGAACTTGATTACCGCTCTTAGTATAATTAATTAATTGCACAGTAATTTCCTTTTGTTCTTTTATGGCATCTCGTATCTTTTGAACTGTTGCTTGATCTGTTTCAGGTCCCTGAAGAAATCTGAAGAACACAAAATCTTATTAGATCAACTGCACATGGTGGGAGCAGATCAGAGAGCAAAAACTATAAAATAGTGCATTATTAGATTTGGTTGTTTCTTTGCATAGATAGGCAATGTATTTACTTACTAGTCTCAGAAAATAAACCAAAGGAAGAGATTTCTTGAAGACTTGGCAATGCAAGGGATACAAGACACGCCTATTTATAGATAACAATACAAGACACATATGATATTCATTCAATGTGGGACATTATACAAAACCTTATAACTTAACTATCCTAATACTCTAGTAACAATCTAACTTTAACACTTAATGTTCCAACAAACCTCCTCAAATTTAAAGTAGAGAAAGCAGCTTGAGTTTCTTTTTTTTTTTTTTTTTCAAATAAAGAAAAGTAGAGAAATCAGCTTGAGCTGAAGTGGTAGCGGTTGCTGGGAAAGCTTCCCAGAAAATAGTCAGAGAAGTTCTAATCATTGGAATCTGATTCGGGAAAATTCTTGATCAAAGGATTCATGCAGGGAAAATTCTGGTCACTGGAATCTCACCAGTTGGTTTGCCAAAAAAATGGCTTGCAGGATGTAATGTGATCATTTGGTCACTGAGAAGAGGCACAATGAAATTGGAAGACCACTACAAAAAGGCATGACGCAATCGGACGGTCACCAGAAAAAGGGTAGTGCCACAGAATGATCAGTAGAAAAACGCAAAATGCTGATGATGTCACCAGATAGTCTCCTACAGGCTACAGAGGCACAATAGTCACCAGAAAGAGACATGGTGCAGCCTAAAGGGCACGTTGTTGCTGCAATGATCATGGAAAGTGGCACGGTGCCTCCGAAACAATCATTGAAAGGAGGCGCGGTGCCTCCGGAGTGATCACTAGAAAGAAGGAAAACATAAGAAAAATTGTGGTTGAGCAAGTGGCACACGCCTTCCCTCCAATAGGCTGCAACTATTTAAGTCTCTACCCAGATCATAGAGGCAATGCTTATTTTATTTTTCTAGTTTCTGCAATTTTTATAAGAGTAGGTTTGAGCTTTATGCTCCAAGTCCAAATATCTGCCTTCTTCAATCAAACTAAAGAGATGCATCAATACTCCATATCTCTTAGTTACGGGCAATCCAACTTTGACAAGATCATGATAAAGGAACTCCAAAAATATGCCAATGCAATATATAAAGGATTATTCAACTCATACCGGCAATTTCTTCCTAAGATCTCTTCACGTGTGAACTCCGTCAGCTCAAGAAAGCTATCTGAAGCAAATATCTGGAAAAACAATGCTTTCAATTTCCAGCATAACAGGAATCTAAGATAAAATTACCAATCAATTGATCAATCAACTAACCCTTTCTCAGACTAGTTAAGTTAGATGCTAATGCACACTTTGTTCCAATACCAAACAATTTGTCCTTTAAGTTGGATGGTTCTTTAAAGCTACTTTTCTAATTATGAAATGGATATTATAATAAATAGGGGAGAAAAACAACCCAGGGCCTTTTGCCGCAAATGATGGTCTAGGTAAATTTTCAAATGATTACACATGGTTATCTTGATTGCACAAATAATCATCTATATTTGTTCTCCTTATAGTTGCAATATCTCTGTCAGTCAAGTCAAACATGGAAGCTTAGGAGGCCTTGCTCAAGTGGAAAAAGCTGAGGCCTTGTAACCCAGCAACGAATATGATGAGAGAATGTTAATATGTCCTCTAGCAGTATGTCTCACATTTAAGTTTGCGTTTTAAGTTATTAGTTTGGCAACTGTAATTCCAATACCATCTGAGCTAATGTATATAAGCCAAACAGGGGGAATAATGGGTGGGAGATATGGAGGTACAGGTATCTTCATATAGCCTCGTGAATATTCCAACAGGGAAAAGTCAAATGTGATGTGCAACAATCTGAATCTAGCGCAAACTAGCTTTTTCTTGATCTTACAATCGGATTATCAGGAAGTCTGGGATCTGTAATCACAAAATTCTTCTCAATACGCTCCAAAGTTGTTGCGAGGTCAATTCCTTGACGTATGTCCCTTTCTCTTTCAGCACGCTCCCAACTGTCAGTACGTGCTACGTCTTCCGTCATTAGTATTTCAGGCCCAACATTCTGCTCATTTTCTAGTGGAGAAGAGGTGCTTGAGGACCTTCCTTTAAACCTGCATGAGGTAATACCATGACTGAATGCTAAAGCAGGTATGAAGCTTAATCCTGCTAATAAGCTTTTCAGCTTACAAAATCCTGCTTACATTTCCAGAATACAGACATCTTTATAAAGATAAACTTAAAAAAGGAAAAAAGGTGCAGGCTGACTATGCTATCAATTAAATATAGTATCCCTCACTTGTGATTTTATATAGTCAAGTATGCAGTTCATCTAAAAATGCTACTTTCTTTCTACACAGAACCGAGTGAAGATCTTACCCAGCTTTTATAATCGGTATTCTTAGATATCTTTACAGGGATTCTCTTTTCCAACTAAATGGGTAAAAGGAGTAAATGACCAAACCTACATTTATATACACTGTCTAATTCTCTCTGCGAAACCAAGAAACAATAATATCTCTTGTTTGGTATATTTTACATATCAAGTCTTGGACCACTATGGAATCATAAAGTTTACACGGAAAATAAAAAATAAGCTGAACTAACTTCACAATTGAGTCTTACTTATTAGGAGGACTAAACCCTACAACTATTAGAGGGGAAATAATTTCAGCCATTCTGCCAAAAACTGAAAAGCTGGTATTTAGCTCTGACATAGTTTGAGAATTAATCCAACAAGCTGTTAAGTACTTTATATTTTATTCAAGATCCAGTTTCATGAATAAGCATTAGAACACGCTGGCAATTGGACAAAACATCCAGCAAATATTCTTTTAATGCAGAGCTGGTGCAGCACTGTTAGCATGAATATTTTTTTAAGATATCTTAGAGTGAAAAAGTTAAAGTCGGAGGACTCACCCCTTTAGGGAAATACGTGCAGATTTTCTAGACTTTTTACCCGACTCCTGAGACATATCACTCATTGTTTCCCATTGAGGTGTACATCGGCCAGGTGTACTCATGCTTTCAGTATCAGCAGATTTAGGAAGCATAAAATCTGTTTGTAGCTTCTCTTTATTAGCACCAGAACTAGCATCCTGACTAGACTTTATATGAGAGCGTGGACCTTTTACAGTTTGTACCACTTCTGTAATGGAACCTAAAGCCTTTTCCTTCTGACGAGCTGAAAAACGAACAAGAGGGATTTCAAAACGAAGGAAAAATACTTTCAGAAGCAAAATCAATCACTTATACTTACCATCATATCTAATTAAAGACTTGGGCAATCCATTTGGTCGTAATGATTTCTCATTAATCCCTTCAGTGTATTTGCTGACTTCTACCTGCATCCTGTCATAAGGGAATTATCTGAATTAGATGGAAATGCTTCTCGGAGATCACAACTTCAAATTGAAGCAAAGACATATATGTCAAGTTGAACTACTTAAACAAGTTCTCTAATGAGGCACCATACTGATCTCAAGAAGAAGCTTCTGAAATCGCAAATGCTTAAACTACTGGCCAAATAAAGGATGAGAAAGGAGATAGACTTAAGATTTAGACTGAATTCAAGCTGAGATAGTCACCCAAGCATTTTCTTTAGCAACAATAGGGACAGAAGCATCTTTACCCTATAAACTTGATCGTCTTTCCATTGTCATCTTTTATGGGGGTGATAGTTAGAAGGTTCCAAAAAGGGGTGCCATCCTTCTTGTAGTTCAATAGTCTTCCACAGTAGCTTTTCCCTGTTTTCACAGCTTCACGGATTTTTTCTACTTCTTTCTGGTCTGTATCTTTTCCCTGTAGGAAGCGACTGCATCAAACAAGTCAAGGTCACCTTCAATTCCTTTACCCAGCATCCATATCATCAAATAAGTACAAATCAGGGAATACTGCTGAAAGTAAAACCTAAGCTCTATGGCACTGTCAGGATAAGAATATAAAAATAATAACGAAAAAAGAAGCAACAAGAAACTAATGGCTGGCACTATTGTTCCCATTCAGCACTTGAAAAATCTGTCTCAAGCTACAAGGGCAAAATTGAGACAAATAGTTTAACTTCATGCAGCAAATCAGTGTCTGTTAAATGAAACCTCTAATTCCGCTCTTAGCAAAAGGCTCCTATTCAATGTTCTGAACGGATATCCAGCTACTCCCAATATTAATGACAGGAGACTTGAATTACTGATCAACAATAAGGACCTTTTTTTAGAATGGTAAGATATTATAAACAGAAGAACAAAGTTTGTGCACTACAATATGAACCATTTTAATGAACTTTCCGGTTACAAGCCATGCAACTTTACAGTTCAAATTTCTTACTCATTGATCAAAGAGGTCCACACATGAAATGTTTACCTTGAACGTTCCATTCTTACACCTCCTTAACTACATAAGGACTGAATGAAATGAAAGAACGATATGTGAGTCTTATCACTAGTCTACTCAAGGTGCCTAGACATACATCAATAAATTGCCAAATTTCACGGGAAGACATACTATAAGCAAAAAATTCTCACCAATTCTTTCCAACAATCTCTTTTGAAGAATAACCAGTCATAGTAAAGAAGCCACTACTGGCATAAACAATAGGGCAATCTGGTTTTGTGGCATCAGATACGACAAATGTCTGTTGCAGTGTCGCTAAGGCATCCTTCAGATCCTGAGACACTCTAGGAAATTCAGCTCCAAGATTTGACTCCTCGGATGTCCTTGTTGATCCAACTGAATTCTTCTCCAATGAATTCTTGCTTCTTTCCCCATCTGCAAATGAATTTTCTCCACTTCTTCTAATTGCATGAAAGCTACCTTCTCCGACATCTGTCCTCACAGTCAATCCCCACTCTGCAGCCCTCTCTGATATGCTGGTTTCACTTGGGATCTGACTATTCGCATTGTCATTATTTTCTCCTTTCTTCTGTCCACTTCCATTGGGGTCAAAGGCCATCCACTTGTTCATTAGCTTGTCTGTTCCTTTCCTACTTCCAGATTCCTCCCCTTTCATTGAAAGTTCTTGCACGTCAATACCCTCATTTTGACTACTACTAGCCAGGTTTCCACCTTCACGAGTCAATGCCGAGTCAAAGACATCAATTGATCTCCTTTGGTCATTATAACCAGCATTTGATGAGTCCATTTCTGCTCCTCAAAGCACAGAAAGTACTCAAACACAACCTACTAACGCCAAAACAGCCAAAATTAAAGTTTTCAAGAAAATCATCAACCTCTAGCCAGTAGAAACCCGCAAGCAGAGACTAGCTAAAGGATTAACACACAAGAAACACAATAGAACTGAAATATCAACAAACAAACAAAAAAAAAAAGACAACTGAAAATAAAAGCACTCCTAAACAAAAAGCCACACAGCACATAGAACATGCAAATGCCTCGTTCCCTTCAATTGCAAAAATAGTGACCATCAGTTTCTGCAATGTAATTCAAGTGCACATATATCATGTAATAAGCACATAATTGTTCAAAATTAAAACAAGGAACCAACTAAGCATACATACTTAAAAGTAAAATAAAAACTGGGCCAAGTCTTGGAAAATTCAGTCGAAAGGGTGTTCAATAAATTAAAGATTGAAAGAAAGCTGAATAGACAAAGTTGCACAGTAGGCAATTCAATCAAAAGGGCATTAAATTAAGAGTGAGAAGTACCTGAAATGTGGTGAGATTAGATGAAGAGAGGGTACATTTTACTAATTCCTCAGAAAGTGAGGAGAATATCAGTTGGTTTCCAAGTCTCAGCTAGCGTTTGAAGTTGTTGTAAATGTGACAAGGAAGAGACTAAGAACCAGAAATAGCAGATACTGGGGAGATAACGTTCACAGAAGAAGAAAGGACAACTAATATTGCCATGTTGCAAAATTGTGACCGCTATTTCTACATTTTTTAAAAAATTAATAATAATAATTCTGAAAATGAGAGAGTCTTGACTTTTGTGAGATACTCCCTGTTTTGTGGTTAACCACTTCTGACGCTCTCCAGTACAACACTACCAATAGTAGTTAAAATTGAGGATCCCCAAAGACAGAGATGCCCCTCCTTCACTTTTCTTTTTCCCCTTTGGGTTCAGAGCAGCCAAGTCATACATTGAAGGAAATAGGGGAATGGAGATATGTAAAAATTTCAGGGGTTATCTTATTGGAAACAAACACTCAAACTTGATTTCCAACTGTGTAACTTAATACTCCAATTTTGAGTTTGTATATTTATAATTTGTTTGGCTAAATTTCTAAAATCAGCTTATTTTGAAAAGTGTTTTTCTTTAAAAAAGTGTTTATCAAAAAAGTACTTTTAGTGAAAAGCATTTTGTGTTTGACCAATAAATTTAAATGTCACTTTTGAGCAGCAATTAATTTTTGATCAAGTTTTTTAAAAGTGCTTGTAAGTTATTTTTTTCAAAAGTATTTTTCAAATAAGTGTCCGTTTCATTTTAATTGCTAGGTATACTAAAGATAGTTGTTTTGAAATACTTGGTAGTTTCAAAATTCAAGAGATAATTGATCATGTTTTTATCAATTCTACCATTAATACTTAAAGTCATTCTAAAATGTGAAAAGAATTATTATTATTTATTTCCAAAAAGTTAATAGGGTTATATTAGTCAACTTACCCCTCTCTACCTACAAGGTAGTGGTAAGTTCTACGTACATTCTACCCTCCCTAGACCTCCGTTGGTGGGATTTCACTGGGTGGTTGTTGTTGTTGTTGTTGTTGTTGTTGTATATTAGTCAAATTACCATTCCTATTAACTTTTCTTAGTGGGTGTGCAAATCTTATCCTAGCAATTAAAATGGGGTTAAGTCCCGCAACGAGCACAACCCTCGTGTTTAGTTGCCATCGTTGAGTTTGGAACCCTGAACAGAACAGAGGGTGTACTTATTTTAACTTCTGAAAAGCAGTTTCTACTACATTATAAAAGCACTTATTTTCTCCTATACGCTTGGCCAAACACCTTTTTTTTAAAAATAATAATAAGCACATTTTAGAAGAAAAAAAACAAGCATTGCCTTCTAAAAGCTTGGCCAAACAGATTATTAGACATTTTAGTTTTTTTTACTGTGTCAATTGAACACTTTAACTTACAAACTGATTATTTAGGCACCTCCAAAGTTTAATTTATGTGTCATATTAGCATTCATTGTCGACAAAAGACAATCAAAACGAGTTTGAGTGTTTAATTGTCAGTTGAAATCAAGTTAAAGTGTCTAGATGTGCGCTTTTAAAATTAGAGTATTTATTTGACAGCTAAAACCAAATTTAGATGTCTATTTATGTATTATGTGTTATCTTATTTGGACACAGCTATTTAATTTATTTTTAAAAAATTTTTACGCATCTACCCATTTTGAAAAGAAGGTAGATACGTGATGTCTAAAACTATTGAGATGAGAATATATGTTAACTAATCATGTTTAAGTGTTAAAAGTCTATGCATAAACACATATACATACAAATCTTTCTATAATGGCAGCGTTTGTCTAGAAATCTTATCGTTGCTATAGTGAGATGTTGGTATATATGTAAATTGACGTTTGACGTTTAGATTTCATTTAATTGTTATAAATAAAAGTACACAAACATCTAGTTTAATAATTTTGTGTACCAAGAAGAAGGAATATATTTATTAATCATTTTAACTAAAAAAAATAGAAAGAGTATAAATGTAAAAAAAAGCCAAAGTCTTTTTCCTCATGAAGTTACGACCATAACTGGTAAATACTATTTCAATATAATATTTTCTTTTAAATATTCGTACTTGAAATTTACTATGTGCATGGCATCAATGATAATTATCATAAATATTTTAATATTTATTTACACATAATATATTTCTTATAAAATATTATTGCATAATATTTGATAATAACTGTTATAAAGGGGTAACTTTATGAAGAGCGTACCGCTATAATAAACGTCACTGTTGTTATAGGTAGAATGTTGTTGTAGAGAAGTAAAATATAACATGAAAAATCGATTCTAGAGAAAATCAGGTTGTTATAATGAAATGTTGTTATAAAGAATGATTGTTACAGAGAGGTTTGACTGTACTTGTATGCATCAAAAACTCTAGGTTTCTCGAGGTATATGCATTAAAAAAGGATAAATTTTAGTGGATAGTGCTGCTACAATTGGTGACAAACTTTTAGCGAATAGAGCTGCTACAGTTGGTGGCGAACTTTTTGCGGATGGTACTGCTACAGTTGATGGCGAACTTACTTTGGGAAAAAACTTATAGTGGCTTATACGTCTTGAGAAGATTACAATTCTGGTCGAGATGTTGTCAGGCACTGGTGGCTGACTCAAGTACCCCGAAACGCACGAAATAATCACCTATTATACAGTTCACTAACTCTATCTGGAATATGGGTACCTATTATTCGTCGGATTATTTGTCCGCGTATTCTCAGATAATAGAAAAGAGTCTTAATGCACCTATTTACTTGATATAAACACTAGATAGACAAACTTTTATCCAGATATTTTTGAGAAATTTATTAAATATTTACACCAAATTAATAAATATAAATTATGTATCTTATGCTTTAAATTTGTCCCTCAATTGTAATTAAATGATATATATTCACAATTTTATTTGAAACTCGTAAAACTAAATTGTTTTATTTGATCCAAACACGTAGTACTAGTAAATTATTATTATTATTTGTGTCTATTCTAATAATAGCGTGAATACTAATGAACACCTAATATTAGCATTAAATCAAATAATTTAATTCTAGTAAATATATAATATTATTTAATTATATTAAGTGTGTGTATATATAATAAAAGAGAATGGAATTACAAGGTGAAAATAAAAATCTCATCGATAAAATAAAAATCAAAATAATCAATCAACTGGAGCTATTTAAATTTAGAAATCTTAAAAAGAAAATTACTATCAATTCTTTCATTCATATTATAAAAAGTTATATTAAATTATTTGGGCACCATTTAATTTTTTATCTATTTAATAATGGGGATGAAAAATTTCACCTGGAAGCCGCCCGCCTGGCACGTAAGTACCCAAGCATCTGATGTGACGCAGTGGAAGTAATTTCACTTCCTTCAGTAGCCGATAAACCTTTCAATTGTTACCAGAAATAAACTTAATGAGAGAAGTCCATTTGTGGTCCTTGCTATAGCATTCATCATCATGACCATTTCACTTTCTAAATTCGTTCATTTTAGGGGAAAATTTCATTTAAGATTTTGACGAATTAATTTAAACGTATGATATTTGAATTTTATTTATTAAAATATTAAATTTATAATAGAGTTCTGTCTTTTGTCATATTAGAATAACATATATTAAACTTTACTCACTGTAACGGTAAACTTAATCTATCAAAATAACTCTACTTTTTGTAATTTATAAAAGGTAAAGTTAAATTACGGTGAATAAATTCCAGTAATCATATGTGAAAATAACTCAAAATTTAATTGTTATTATGAAATTGATATATCCATATAACTGGAGTAAAATTGTCTTCCAGATGTATATATATCCACTAAGGGGCGGGGAGAGAAAACTGTTTTCATATGCCACATAGTATAGATGAGGGATGCCTACAAGACAAAGATAATTTCGTATATTATCATGTTTGAAGAGTTGTTGGAAAATCATATCTACATCTATCTCAGCTAGGCCATGTTATGTTAGAAGAAGATGGAGGAGCCATTCATAAAATTAAAATTCTAAATTTACTTAAAATGCGCACGTACTTACTACAGTAGGGAAATGTGCAATTGGTATGAAGCAGTGTGTGACAGGATGAATTTTTTCGGTACGGCCACGCTGATAGGCTAACAGCACGACACCTTCAGTGATAGAGATTAGTAGGTCCGCTAGTGACGGCTATATATGAATTAAGGGTCAAGTGATTCCCATCAGCTCTTTGTATGGCATGTGCAAATCTTGGTATCACACGTATAACTTAATTCAAAATCTTTAATGATCGATAAATAATGTATAAATGACAATGAATATGAAGAATGAACAACAACATACGTAACTTAATTATAATGATCAAAGACAACGATTTAACTGCGCATTTGGTTCGTCGTCACTGTGGAGCACCGAGCCAGGAATACATATATAAAAAATTATTATTGATGTGCGTGTTTGGCACCAAAGAAATGATATACATATATATTTTACATTTTAGCTATAAGAAAGTAAAAAATATATTAACATATAAATATTTATTTATATAACGTAAACGAAAACACTATGGCCTAGGTGGGGTTTGGAGAGTATAGATTCAAGAGTGGAGTGATCAAAAAATGGGGTTAATTAAGGGCGGGATGGGAACGGGAATGAAGATAAAAAATTTGAAGTGTCATTTATAATTTTTTTTTTATTTTCGTTAAAAAAATTATCTTTTTTATTTTTAAAAAACTTGTTTTCCTAAAACAAAAGTCTTCCAAAATATTAACCCACCCAATACATCCTATATCTCTCTCAATATATATATATATATACACAAGACATAAATCAAATTTTGAACGCACTTGCCAATAATATAAAAAAATCTTTCCTTATATCATAAGGTTTCAATTGTATATACGTAAAGAAGAAAAAAAAACAATTTTGTTTTTACGAGCAATTGATCACCTCGTTGTCTACGAAACACCTAGCATTGGCGCTCAATTCGACACTCAAGTAGCTAGTCATATATTTCTTGAAGAATAGTGAAACAACAACGAAAGTAAAGGAGAAATAAAATATAAAGAGGATAAATTAAATTTCTTTTGATGGTATCTGATCCATATGTAAGTTATCCAAAATGAGTTGAAGAAGTAGCAGTAGTAGTAGTAACATAACAAAAGGTAAACTACAAAACAAATATTTATGAGGCCACGGAGGGCCTAGCTGGCTACTGGTACAGCTTGAGGATAAATTTCCCCATCACCATTTAATTTCATATGTGTCATTTCCAGCCTATGGACCATTATTTTGAAAGCAACTTCAACCCGTACACCCACCCACCCACCCGCACTCACGGGTCCAAGGCAAAAAAAAATCAACACATGACAAGACATAATTGGTGGTTTGGTCATGTAAAAATCAGTGTACTACAAGATTATGTTACCTTTTTTTTTTTTAGTAATGGCACATGCATGGCGCAAGAAAACGAAAAGGGGTTGGAAATAATTGTTACACGAAATGGGACGACAAAATTACAGGTCACTCGACGTAGTGTCCCTTTCAAACGTTTCGTTTTGCTGAATTGTTCACTCTTCGTGTGATTGTTTTTAAAATGATCGATCATCGTTTGTGTAATAGTAAAATTATTTAATTGATGACTCGTAGATTACAGATTCAAGACATGAAAATAGTTTTTTTTTTTAAAATCTTTTCTGTATATAATAATCCATTCTAAGAAAATGAAGAACACTTTAGAGTTAAAAAATAGGTGGGTGTAGGATGGTCAGTTTAGGAGCGGCAATCAATTAGAGTTTAGTTATTAATTAAATGCGCTTGGGGCCGAAAAGTTTCTCAAGTTTAAAACTCTAAAACGGTTTATGAAATAGGTATTTATTAGTGATAAATGAAATAATCATAAAGTTTTAAAATGAAATATCAATTTAATAATAATAAAATAAAATATCAAATTACCTGTAACACTTTGTTGAACTCAAGGACACTATCCTGTAGTTTTAATTTTGGAGTTCAGAAAAAAGTACCATGAGTGATTTTAAACTCAAGAACAACTATCCTGGAGTTTCAACTTTTATGATTCTGTGTCCGAACAAGTTTCGGTACAAAAATTACAGCAGAGAATATTTTTTTTAAAATAAAATGAATTGAAACTCCAATACTTTCCCATTTAAGAATTTCCAACTCAGCTTATGGTGTTGAGTTTTCACTTGTAGGATATTTTTAAACTTTAGCATAGCATATTAAAGTTTCATTTATCAAATTTAACATTGATTGTTGGAATTGCTCCGTATTTTAATGAAGAATACTTTTATTTAATTTTTATATTAAAAAAGTGAATAAATATTAATAACTTTTAAAATAGTGTAGTAAGTGTTAAAAGTGACAATTTATCAATTTTGTCCCACTTTGGAGCCTATAGAGGTGCACAATTTAACTAGGACACTAGTTTTGGACTGCTATTGGGCCCTGAAAAGCCTTGGCAATGAGAGTGAGTTTCGCGGGCTCAGCGATATAATTGGAATTGGACTAGAAATATTTTTATTTTGAACAAGTTTTTGCTAGGATTCCTCTATTTTGGGGTAGTTTTTAGTTTTTATTTTTTAAATTGGTGATTTTTAATTTTTACCCCTATTGCTTATTTAATAAAAAATTATTTTTAAATTATTCTTAATTATGATTTAATTTTGTTACGCAAACCTTTTTAGAGAATATCTGTCTCGAGGCATAAGTTAAGTGTAATCTAATTCGCAAGGTAAATTCTTACCCTTAATATTAAGAAAAATATCGTCAGATATAGATTAGCCCTATAAGGCATAGGTTCATGTTATTGAACTTATGTCTCAAGACACAAGTTATGCTAAGACATAATGTCCTAAAACTGAAGCTATGCCCCAAAGTACAAGTTCATTCAAATATTAGATGTTGAAGGGCCCATTTATGGGCTCAATATTGTATTTTTTAAATTTATGTTCGCAAGTGTTTAATAATTTTTTTAAAATAAATTAATTATTATTATTTTTAGCTACATATAATATAGAATTAATCAAGGATCACAATTTATAATAAATTATATTTTAAATTTTTATAAAATTAAACAATAATTTATAAGTTGTCTAAGTTATCACAATTAACATTAAAGAATATGTGTTTTAATACTCATTTAGACACTATGTCAAACATATACACTAAATTAAGCAATTAATTTCAATAATATTCTTTTTACATTTTTATTTGAAAATATATATCCTAAATTTTAATAGTTTTTGTCACATTATATTTGAAAATTATACAAGAAAATTATTAAAACTATAAGTTTTTTATATTAACAAATTTTATAGGATTAGGCAAAACAAAAAACATATGAAACTATCTATAAATTAATCTTGTATGCACGTAAGTTCGTCTCTCATATGTTTAACCTATAAAATATTCACATACTTAATAAAAATTAAAATGAATCACGATATTCTTTATAACACGATAGAAGATGAAAAAATAAAAGAAAGAAACTATAGCTTAACTTCATGTTTAATACACAACAATATCAAGAGAATAATTTATCACTGTAAGCAAAGAAAGTTTTCAAGAGATTTGCATACACAATGAGACAATGTACTAACTCAAATAAAGAAAATATAAAGGCATTAAGAAAAATTAACGTGGTATAAATTATAGTAATTTAGTGAGATAATTAAAATTGTACTTTAACAAAACTTGTTTAAAATAACATTAACCGGCAATAATATAATAAACTCATGAATATTACAATATACCTCGTGTAATCCCACAAATTATATCTCAATTTTTTTAAAATATTATTTTATATAAATTACATGTATTCTAAGTCATTTTCAATAAAAAGGAAAAGTATAGTCTTCTCTACTTAATATAGCATACGTTCATTTATAAAATAATTATAATGAAAGGTAAAAATTACAAGAGATAAATTTTAAGTCCATTTTTATTAATTATATATATATATATATATATATATATATATATAAAGTATGAACAAAATTTATCACTTATAAATTAATTTTTAAGGTTTACCAAATTATATTTTTAAAATAATCTTTAAAAACTATGAAAATTTTTAAGCTAATAACTTTAGTTATCTATGATACACACATGATATATATCACATACTCAACGGATAACATATAAATATTGGTTCATTTTTTTAAAGAGATACTTCTTACTCTCTATGATACACACGTAGTATATATTATATCATAGAGGATTATTTATTCTTCAAAATAAAAACTTTTAAAATATGTAACAAAGAGAATTTAAGCTTAATTATGATATTTTAATTTTTATAGTATTATTTTTAACAAATTAATTTTGGAAAAAAAAATTACGACAAAATATAATCATATTTTAAATATAAGTTTTATTTTCATTTGTAAAAGTGAAAAAATTATAAAAAATAATTTTTTATTAATTTAGATTTTAGTAAATGCGCTAGAAACTTTAGTATGTTTTTTTAAAAAATTATTTCTTATTTCTTCTTCCAAAAAGAACTCAACCTTATTCTCTTGTTCACTTTTACTGAACTGCTTACTATTTTAATACTATCATTTTATCATAATATCTGTATTAATTGATATATAATAACTCAGTTTTATTTTCTCCCGTTTATTTTTATTTGTTCACGGTTAAATTTTATAAGTCTCTTAAAAAATAATAATTAATATTAATATTTTATCATAACATCTATATTTTAGTTGATATATAGTTTTGAATTTGAGAAATGAAACTCGAAAAATCATTAGTACTTTGTGTTTGTTCTTTTTTTTCATAAACTCATTTGTTTAGGATGATGACTTGGTTTACCAGAACAAATATAGAAAAAGGATTCTGCCATTGAAGCAATCATCAGCACAATGGCTACAATTTCAAGCTCACCATCGAGTGACATGGAGCTAATCGTTTTACCCAAAAAGTCAACAAAGCTGCTGACGCTGCAGGCGAAGTAGTACGTAAATACTACTCCGACGCCGAAAGATCCCAGTTCAGGGGAAAGGACAGCGACGGACCAGTCACCTCTGCCGACGTAGAAGCGGAACAAGCCATAGTTTCCGTCATTCTTGAAGCTTTTCCTTCCCATTCGAGTTATGGGGAGGAAACTGGTTGTCACAATGGTGACAATACGCTTCTTCTCGATCGATTTATATGGGTTTGGCCCCAATTGATGGGACTTCGAGTTTCGCGGATAAAGATAATTGTGCTTTCAGCAATCTCATTGCGTTGGTTTGCAATGAAAAGCCAATTATTGGCTGCATTGACCAGCCGATTTTGAAACTCGGATGGGTTGGGGTTAAGGGGAAAGAGACCGCCATTACTGGCCAAGAAGTTTGGATAGTTGTGATATGGATAAAGCTCTTTACAAAGTTATCCACCATGCATCAAACTAATACTTCATTTGTTTATCTTACTTTTTTTTTTTAATCCATTTAATATAAAATATATATATTTTTTTAACAACTCTTTAATTTTAACTCTCGAACATGACATGTTTAAGACCGCTCAAATTAAAAAACATTTTGCTACATTATATAGATCTCTAGTTTAAGACCACTAGATTCAAAAGTCAATTTTACTTTCTTAAACTCCGTATCAAGTCAAAACCAGACAAACAAATTTACACGGAGGGAATACATGTTATGTCTCTATAAAGTAAAATATACTTTTCTTGAATGGCATACTTTTTTCCTGAATATAGCAAAGGAACACCTTTATTCCTTTGGATCCTAGTATTACAGCTTAACTACTTCATAGTGGAGCAGAATTCCAAATACTAATGGATAATGTCAACCAATGCAATGGAACAGTATTTCAGATTATTTTAAGTTATGTTAACTGATGCAAACAAGAAAGAAGAAAATCTCAGTTATGACATACCAGGGCTCTAGGTATGAGACACAATAAGAAGCTTTAAGGCCTCTATGTTTAAAATTTTTCTGCAGTCCCTCTACAATTTCAGAAATTTAAAGCATGAGCTAAAGATGAAATTGACTCGTGCATTAATCTGATGGATCATCAACAGAGGCATATAAATGGGCTACAAAGAGTTCTCAACTGTGAGTTGTCACTACTCCCTGCACTCTTCGATCAACAGTGGTTTATCGTGGTACTGACTCATAAAACAAAGAATACTCGATACTGCCTGGTGCCTGCCTAGTATAAACTATATAAACCAGGCAAGATGCTAGAATTTCCAAATTGATACATAAGATAGGAAACTGCTGCCCTTGTAGGGCCAATGAAGCAACAGCAGATTAGCGTATGGGATCATTAAACAAGCTCATTATGAGTTAAATAGATCCATGTTTGTGAAAGAGGTGTCAACAACTCAAATGAGCCCTTCAGCTTCTCTTGACAACGCAAAGTCATTACAGAAATACCCTGGGTAATTCCTCTTGAGAGATGGAGAGAGATCTCACATTGGCATTGATGATAGTGGATTAGATTGAATTCTAAGACTTGTAAAACACTAAAGGAAATATCATCACTGCAATATTTCCCTCATCAGCATATTGGAGGCCTGAATCTAAAAGTTCAATAGCAAGAAACAGTGTTGGATGTTTGTGTTTCAGCTGTCTATCACAGAGTGAAGTCGGGTTATATCAGGAAGGACTAAGGTCTAATAAGAAATAAGATAGAAACACAAAAGGACCTTTTGGAGTATCTGATGGACTGACTGAGTGGTGTGGTTGAGACAAAGCACCAACCTGGAGATCCCAGTCCGTGTCCTTGTTACAACACTTAGTGCGTGAGCTATGTGCTCCAACCTTGGTTGGCCGGTTTAACTTGTGGGTTATAGCGAACTGAGTGGTACCATATCAAGGCAAACTCTAACTACTAGATGTGACCTCAAAATAACAGGGGCCAAAGTCAAGCCCCCAAGGCTTAGTTCAAGTGGCAAAAGGTGGGAGACTTGTGACTTAGGTCACATGTTCGAGCTCTAAGCAAGGCCCATTATCGTCGAGCTTTGAAGGTTGAGGACAGATTTCTCGGTCACAAATTAAAAAACAGATAACAGGGGTCACGGTCGGCTAGTGAGACGATGGGGAATAAGCTTTATCGTCGAGCGGACTGATCAGTTGAGGTGAATGAAAGTTGACTGGACACAATGTCATCAAAAAATTAATCTAGGATAAAATAAATAAAGAACCATATGAAAGAATTTCTTAGAGTTTTCGATAGGATACAACTTATGCATGAAATATATTACAAAATATAGCTATTAGTATCTTTTCATACTTAGCATAAAATGTTTTCAGTAACGCCTCTCATGCAAGCATCAAGAAATATGCAAGTCACTTATTATCAAAAGAAATCCTAATCAGCATTAGAAACCACAATATTAACTTCTCGGAGAAAAGCAGTTGCAGCGATCCCGCGCTGCCATGCTTGAGAGGGTTATGATGAAATTGGAAGGAAGGGAAAGGAAGAACCGCACCATGGAAGAACAAAATGGGATTTATGGGAAAAAACAACCTATGGCTTCAGCTGCACATTAGTGAAATAAAAGTTTGGGATAAACGAAAAAATAACAGAAAATCTAGTTGGGATGCTTGTGTAATAGCTGGCAGGGGCAGATTGCATCTGTTAAAGATTTTTGGTGCTTCCCATGGATAAGTGGAACTATACAGTTTCCAAGAGATGTGGTATGTTAAGCTTATTTCACTTTGGAATGTGGAAATATGGATTTAACATTGAGTAGACATCTAGCAGAATTCAGGCCCACTTAACTCCCTTAAATCTCAATGCAGCAATATCAACTGTCACAATCCATCTACGCGTCAAATACACAAAAGACTAACAAGATATATCACATACCAATATCCTTATATTGCATCGAGGATCAAAGCAGCTATGTGCTCGTATGATGCATTTATATAACATAGTCTGCTGCAAACAGCATATGTGAGACCATTTGTACAGGGTCTCAGTCCATCAACTTTCATTAGCAATTGAATCTCCTGCATGGAATTGGTCATATCAAAGTTAATATGTTAAAACAACATATGGGTATATCGTCAGTATGCAAGCTATAACCATATATAGGACTGTGATAAGGTATATTCTGCCTGCATCAAGAGATAGACAAGTGAAGAGTTTATTCAAACAAGGCAGATACCAATTGCTTGTTAATGTTTCTTAGATTAATCACAGCCATACAAAGAAGTCAGCAAGAGGAAGCCTTTGACCAAGAATAAATGTATTTCATATTCTTCTCCATGGAAATTGGAAAAGAAAATGAAACGAACTATAATTGAACAATTTACAACCAAACAGGTAAAAATGTCTATTTGTCTCGGCTCTCAGCTTCAGCAACTGAACATACAAAAAGAACAAATTAACTATTTAAAATGAAAGTATAATTGAATTTCATAGTCAATAAATCACAGCTCGCTAAAGTATATGTTAGAACTCAAGGTTGAATCCAATCAAATTGACTATTCGTTTTTCCAAGCATATAAAAAGAGTGAGAAACCAAGATCATGAGACTGGGCCTCTCGGAATCTCTGTGACCAAGACCAATGTAGTGTTTGGGGATCGCAGATGGGCTGTGTTGCCCATAGTTTCTCAGCTGAAATGTTGGTCTTGAACATGAAGACGGCATTTCCAATGGATGCGCTAAATAGCCAGTTATGGACATCCCAAAACACTTCTACACCAAGGCCATCAACCAAAATGGTATGGTTACCGCGGAACTTCCACCTTAGCCTCTTTACCTGCATCATTGGCTTACTGTCCACGCGGATGACAAGGCATGGGTCACTAGTGCCACTGGTATCACATTCAATCACGAGATCATGGACTCGCCCATTATCACAAAACTGCGCCTTGGTGGCAAATACCTTCTTGCCAAATATATGCTCCTTCTTAGCAATAAAAACAGCACCAGAAGCAGCAGGGGTGGCACTTGTTTTCTTGATAGCTTCTTTTCTCATATCACCAAGGAGCAAAATCATTTGCCGTTCAGAAACAACACACACATAGAATCCCTCCAATGGCTCCGGACCAGATCCAAACTTAGCTGAGGAAAGGTCCCAATATACATCAATTTTCCTAGAATATGCTTCTAAAGTCTTTGACCCTTTCTTCTTCGAGAACAACCAGGGCTTAATATCAACCTTACAGAGGCACTGATTTGTATTATCATCAATACCAACAGTAAGACCTTGACCCATCAAATTCTTACTCCATGTAACATTAAGCAAACAAGATTTCCCACGCAATTTACACTGGTAAAGACAAGTTACCAAATTCTGAGCAGCCTTATTAGCACCTGATGATGAAAAATCAGCTACTTGAACCCCAGTTTCCCCAAAACAAGAAGGAAAATCCCTCATGTTTTAACCCAAAAAAAAAATCTTTATTTCTTCCACAACTTTGGATTTTCTTCTTCCCCTTTCCTTCTCTCTCTGATTTATGCACAAAGATTCGGTTTTTAACTACAAACAACAGAAATAGGGACATTCAGAATTGGACAACAAAAAGGGGCTAAAAAAGCATGTAATTTGAGCTGAAAAAGCAACATACCTCAGCTAATCGGCAAAGAAAGACACTAAACTATATCAAGAATTGCTTCAAAATCTCCTTCTCAGCGCTTGATTCGATCTGAGAGTTATGTATACAAGATGCATTTTGCTGCACACAACAAGGAACCCAGACTTCTTAAAAAGGTGAAGAAAAGGATGAGGGTCCCTCTAAGTGAGAGACAAAAATGGGGAATGTAGCAGTAAAAGGAAAACAAAAAAAAAAATTAAAGAATTTGATAGAGAGTGAAAGAGGGAGAAGGAGACAAAAAGCAGACTACTAAGACTCATTTCACTATCACTAAAAAATAAAGATTAGAGACCAACTCTACATACATATATAGTAGAAAGTACTTTTTTAAAGATATATAAAAATGACGGAAAAAATACAGATAGATATACATACTAGATGGTGACAGGCTAAGTAAAGTAACAGCAACTCAGTGTTTCTGGAAAAGCCTGTTTTTTGAACAAAACTACTCAATGAAAGAAGCAGGGAAAAAGATACATGTATACAAGAGTATAGAAAGAAAGAAAAAAAAGGAATTCCCAGACTGTCTGTGGTGTTTTTCTTCTTTTTTTTTTTTTTAACTATGCTTTTACCTGACATTCTCACGTGTAGAATCAAATTCTTATGATCAACCAGCACTAAAAAGCTGAACTTCCCCTCCCCAATTTTTTCCAAACAGAAAGCTTTTCACAGATCCTCCGGTCTCCAAGATTAGATTTTTACCATTTGAAATCAAATAATACTTGGTAAAAGATTGATCTTTGAATGTACTCTATAAAGTGAATCATTATGTACCAAAAGTACGACACAACAACGACAACATACTCAGTATAGTTTTAAAAAAATTGAGACTGGGAGGATAGAGTATATGCAAACCTAATTTTTACATCATAAACAAAATGATTGTTTTCCGTAAACCCTTGACTCTAAGATAAACAAATTAAAGCAATCGAGACATCGCTAGATAAAACATAAGAAAATTATAAAAGAGGCTAAATATTATAAGAATCTTGAAATTAAATAAAAGGGTACTACTTCTTACCAGTTCCAATAGAAGTATGTAATGTAAAAGAAAAGGTGCATTTATTTGCTTCATTCTTTATTTTTAAAGTTGAGATATGGTAAGAATCTTGAAATTAAATACAGAAGGGGTACTTCTTAATTACCATTTTGAATTGAAATATTATGTCATTTATATAGAGATTAAAGGGGATTCAATGTTGGTATATGACCATTTACTTAGACTTTGATTTTGAAAGAATTTGAAGGAGGTAGTATGTGAAAAACAGGTAGGGGTCCAAACCTCCAAGTGGTTGCCACGATGTTGCATTTAATTAGTCAAAATATGCATGTGTTGCATATATACTTAAACCATTTGGAATCCCAAGGGGTTATAAGGAAGTGGGGGGGTGGCCCAGCCAGATGGTGCTGTACCAAAAACTCCAAATGTATCATTAACTTGTACCGTTTAGGAAAATATCTTTAATAGAGAATGTTAGGAATTCATTCGAATATTTACGTTGAACATATAAAATTAATTTTTTTTTATAAATATATATTAAAATTTTAAATTTCTTTGACTTTGTATGTTTTTCTTTTGTGCTACATATGTACATATTTTTTATTTGAGTCTTAACTAGTTAAATTAATAGGGACCAAATATCAAATAGTAATTACTCTAGTAATATAAAAAGAAAACTTGCATTGCCTATTCTCACACTTGTGTATCTCTCCTCCCCATAAATTAAAAAGAAAAGAGAAAGGAAAAAAAAAAAAAAGGGGAAACTTCAAAAGAGAAGAAATAATTGTCTGTTTATGGAAATAATAATAATAATAATAATAAATAATAATAATAACATTCCCTTGTCTCAAATCCTACTCAGTAGGTTTGAGTTGCTATTATTTCAACCTAAGATCAATTCATTGGAAGTGAAAATTCACTACTATCCGCTCATTTTACTTATCATATTTATTTTTTATACGCTTTCTTGAAAAAATTTAAATCATTTTACTTATCATAATTTTAATTGACATGTTTTTTGAGAAATTATGGATTTTAATTATCATTTTTTATCTATAGTTTTTAATTATTTAAAATATTAATCTCTTTTCAATAAATATTTTCTCTTTATTTTTTAATAAATAAAAAGAGAGTTAATCTAAATAATCACAATATTTGGGTATGTGCATCAGTGTACGTGCTCTCCGTTTGGATTTTTATTATGTTAATTAGTCAATATTTATTATGTTCAAGAATGATTATTACTAAGAAAAAATGGGAAGAATGTACTCACCTATATCTTGATTTTCTAAAATAACAACTATTTTGAAGCATATATTTTTATTAAGAACGACAAGTAAAATAATTTAGAGGGAGGGAATATTACATTAAAATCTTTTCATATTTATTAAGGTAAAAGTGAAAGTGGAAAAACAATTAATTCTATTATGCTTTTCCAAAAAAATAATAATAATAACAAGTATTTTAGATTTAAATATTTTTTAAAATCATCACAAATAAAATGAAGGGAGTGTTAATGTGTTATGTTCGATTCACAACCTCCCACTCCATTTCTAATCCATATGGTCCCCTTCTACGAATGAAAACAAAAAAAGAAGAATTAATGCTGTAATGGTGAGTGTCTCACCATTAAATTTAGGGTCTGTTTGGGGTGGTGAGATTCAAAGTGAATTCAGGGCAATGTTATTTTTATTTTTAGTAGGTAATTTTTTTTAAAAAAAATGGAGGAAAATTAATTTATTTGAAAATATTTTAAAAATATTTAAGTAACACGAAGATGAAAAGACTGAAAAATATTTCAAAGCGAGATTAATTCAGAACGATTTTCTAACAGTAACTGTACGAATAAACAAAAAATATAATGAAAAAAATTGAATAATTTCATAGCGTACATGAACAAAATGATTATCTAAATGGAAAGTCACTGTGTAATTGGAATTGGTGTAATTACTAGGGTAATAATTACACAACCTAGTAATTACATAGTATAGTAATTACGATGACTTGTTTGTTTGTCATGATGTAATTACAGTTTAATTACAAGTGTACTGTTTGGTTGCATAAGTGTAATTACACAGTTAGAATAATTTTTAAAAATAAAAACTAATTATCAAAAAATTGATATTTGACAAATATATATCTTTATAAATGATATCAAATTAGGTATTTAAGATATATATTATCTCTAAAAAAATGTAATAATTAATAAATATATAATTTTAACTAATATGATTAAAAAATAATAGTTAGATTAATTTTTAAAAATAAAAAATAATTATCAAAAATTAATATTTGACAAATATATATCTTTATTAATGATATTAACTTAGATATTTAATATATATGTTATCTAAAAAATATAATAATTAATAAATATATATTTTTAACTAATATGATTAAAAAAATAATAGAATTTAAATTAAAATAATTTAATTTAATTAATTATAAAAATTAAAATTCATATTTTTTAAGAACGTCATAGAATACATGTTTGAAAAAATATATATATTAATATTATAAACATAATGTCGTAAAATTATTCAAATATTTTGACAAATAATAATCTATCAATTCTAATTAAAAAATGAATTGCATGCAATATGAAATAACAAGTCAAATACTACTAAAATAAACAAATTAGAACCCAAAATATAAAATAAATTATTTTTAAAAAGTAAACATAATACTCTTGTGTCAAATTTTAACATAATTTAAAATAAGTTCCACTATAACTTAAGTGGATATAATTTAAAAGAAAATGAAAATAAGTCTATAACATAATTAAATAATAAAATTCTTACATTAATTCAAAAATTAGAAATAATATTTTTTTAAATTAAAAAATAAAAAATAAAAAATACGAGCAATTACATAGAATCTCAAGAAGTAAACGTTGGGAAATGAAAAGAAAGGAAAAAAAAAAGATAAATAATATAAAATAAAAAAGTATTTTTAAAAATTAAAATTAAAATAATAAAAATAAACTATAAATAAAAATGAAGAAATAAAGAAAATAAATTAAAATAATAATAAAAATAAATAAATTAAAAAGTAACCTTGTAATTACACAATGTAAATTACCTGCAATTCTAATTACACCCTTCCAATTACACCCAATTTCCTGCTGACCATGTAATTATCTGGCCAAACAAACTTGTCAAACCGTGTAATTATACCCAATTACACTCAAATTCAATTATCAGGTAACTTTCCAAACATTCTCTTATTTGACAACTTCTCAATGGTAAAGTCTTTCCTTTTTATATAAATTATTTATATATATAAACTCACAATCATTAATTCATTCTTTCTCCGAATGATTGAAAATTATAGCAGCAACTAAGATAGGTTGGTTAAGTAGGTATTAGTAGGAGGATATCTGTGACCCAACAAATATTAGAGTTGAGTTGTTGAACCAACATAGTCTTTTGTATTTCATCTTTATTATTTTGAGGCCTCAATTAAGAATTAGCACTAACAAAAGAGTTATTAAGGAAGAAAGAAAACTATTTTTTTTATCAGAATTTTATTTATTTTTAGAATTCGAACTTGAATTTTTGATTAAAACAAAACGAAATATTCTATTCTGTTAATGGTTTCTTATGTTTTAATTTTTCATTTAAATTAGGATAAAGGGGTAAATATACTCCTTAACTTTGCAATTTAGAGCGGATATGTCACTCGCTTAAAAAAGTAATGTATATATACCCTCTCCGTTTAACAAATGATGTATATATACACTCATCGTCTAACAAATGGTGCATATTTATCATTCTTCATTAAAAGACTGAATTAAAAAAAATTAAAATTAATTTTTAAATTTTAAAAATGTCACATTATTTTAAAAAGTTACCTCACTCATTTTTTACCCCTCAAGACCTGATACAACTAAAAATAATTCACTTCATCTTTTATTCAGATCCTTTCCAAACTCATTTTACTACTGAATAGAAGGGGTATTGAAGCATTCTTTTCATTTGGGTCGGGTCTAGTGGGGTAAAAAAAAAGCGAGGTAATTTTTTAAAGCCACGTTGTATTTTTAGAATTAAAAAAAATAAGTTTTAAAAATTTTTTAATTCAGTGAATGTAGGTCAATTAACAAAAAGGATAAACATGCACCATTTATTAGACGACAAGAGTATATATGCACCATTTGTTAAACAATGATGATATATATGCACAATCATTTTAACGAAGAATATATCCGCTCTAAAATATAAAATTAAAAATATATTTACCTTTTTACCTTTTAAATTATAATCTGGGTGTTACACAAATTTGTGTGTGTGAACGACACGCTTTTGTCTTGAACTGACAAGAGATATTTAGGCACGTAACCAGCTTCATTAAACTTTATTAGGCACGTAACCAAGTTTGGTTATTGCTTGAAATTTCCTTGACTTCACCTATACAAAATTAATAATAATAAGCTTGTTGTATTAAGATGTAAAGATTAAAGTTTGTACTTTCTGAAAATAATGAGGAATTAGGATAAAATCTCTTTAACTTTAATTCAAAAGATATTTGACTTGAAGCAGATATTTAAATCAGAATAAAAGAAATACAGCATAAGTGAATAAATTAAACTCCAAACTTTAAAATAATATTAAATTAATGTTAATTATTTTAGAGAGGGAGTTTATATGAATTTTTAAAATTTGCGACAACAGCAAAACATTTTATTTTATTTTATTTTTTTTAAAAAAAACTAGCTAACAGAAAAACCTTTTAAGGAATATAAACTTAAGAAATTGTAAAATAGAAATATTTAGGGAGATCGTTATTAATTGAAGAAAAAGTTTGGCGTAAGCTTAGAAAGTGGTCTTCACGTGTATTAAAGAAAAAAATTAGTTGGTGTTTGGTTGGCAGATTCAGCAATTTTATATTTTATCCGTTTAATAGAATATTTTACAACCCCATCCCAACCCCCACCCTCCCCTTCCCTTCTCTTTTTCAATTTATTTATTTAATTTTAATTTAATATAAAATTTAAAAAGAAAAATTTATAATTCTTCTGATCTTAAATATGACATAGAAAAAATTAAAATTAAATAATTTTTTAAAAATTACTTCTTATTTAAAATAAATAAATTGAAAAACGGAAAAGATTTTTGGAGGTCTTATCAAAGTATTTATTACTATTTCAAATGCGGGCCCCAGTTGCCTCTCTCTTTTTCTTTTTTTTTGGGCTGTGAACTTGTTATCCTCTTTTTTACATGTTTGTTGATTTCACACCAAACAAGCCTAATCCGTTTTACGTCCTTTTATTGTCTTGGGAATATATTTTATCTGTTTTAAATCATTAAACATAATTAATTGCTTTATAGAATTATTAATAAATACTTAAATGATTAAGAAAAAAAAAAAGAGATGGTAATCCCTCTTAACTTAATAGTACATCATTTTTATAGAGTTGATGAAAAATGACTTCATAGATTTATTTTGCCATATGAAAGCTCAATTAAACAATTTATATTTATTTTTGGTTTTCCATTTTTTTTTTCTTTTATTATGGGTTGGCAAGAAAACTACTACTAATTTTAATGCGCATTAAAATTGTTTTGGATCAATCATGGGCTCTACCAATATACAACGATATTAAAATGATTATCCAAATGAAGTTGTACTATACTATAAACAATATATTATTTTTATTTAATACTACTAACCAAAAACAAACAATCTTTTTGTATGCTTATCAATGCCCTTGATAGATTAAGTTAATCGGGGAAAAATATTAATTAAGTGAGATAAACACAAATTATCAACTCAATTAATTGAGCTTTCAGGTTTATTAAGATTAAATTACTAATTGAAAATGCCTTAATTTGATGATTGCAATAAATAATTGTTATAATCTTTTTCATAATATATAATCTTGTGATTCGTCACATCAACAATATGATATTTTGGAGTAACGTGTTATGTCCAACTCTCACTAGGTGTTTTATCATAGCATTTGGAGCTAATTTGAAGTTATAATTTGAAATCACTATTTATTTATAAAATATAAATAAAATTTTTATTGTAATTTTAAATTGGGGTTGGGAGGGAGGGGGGGGGGGGGGGGTTAAATATGGGGTTAGACCATTTACTTTGAGTACAACTAGGTCTACTGGGAGGAATTTTTCATGACGTATTACGAATTCTCCAAAAAACAGGTTAGGTTGTGATTTCAATTTTTTTAACTTGATCGATAAGTTCATATTTTGCAAAAGAATAAAAAAAACATCATTTTATATTTTACAAAAAAAAACTCATGTTCGATGTGAATAAATTGTATGTACAATGTGGAAAGATTATATTAAGAATAGCTAGTTACTGCTATTGTTGATTTTTTTGGACCAGTAGATCTTTGTAAAATTATAGGTATTTTGAAAAATTTTAATAGCATATAATTGCAAGTATTTATTTTCTCCGGACTCCACTTTATGGGACTACACTGAATATATTGCTATTGTTGTTGATATGAGTTAACAACTGCTGCATCTAATGCATTAGACTCACCACGGAACCACCATCACAGAGTTAGGATGGTGGAGATAAAATTAGTTGAAAAGTCTACTAATTAATTTTTTGGAAATAAAAAATAAAAAAAAAGTTATTTTGTTTACATGCAGGTGGTCAGTCGCCTCATGGATGTCATTGTTTTACAGTTTATCTTTATGAGGCAATTGTTCAAGTTTGCAGTTTGAGCTTTAAAATTAGGTGAATGATTGCCTGCATTCTACTACATTGCTTTTTTGGGGATTTTCTGGAAAGTAAAACTAGAAAAATTTTGATTGTTACCCTTTAGTGAATCCTAACTTCAATTCTAACCACATTGGAATTTGTGGTGTCATGAGTTTGGTGGATTTCTTTAAATAGGTGTTGCTTGTTTTTGTCCCAAAATTGCAGTTGGTAGTTATCTTGAAACAAGGTTGGGACAACGCTTCTATTTTGAGAAATCAACACTCTTTATTATATGGTAATGAGGTATAAATTACAAAATATATGAGGGAAAAAAAAGTTGAAGAATTTTTTCTATTATGCATAGTTTGCACAAAGCTTTGACAGTTTCTGCATAATATTGTGAGATGTGGAGTCAATGAGCCCAATTCCTCAAGTGATCTTGATGAGCCCAATTCCTCGTGTATCCAGTTTTCCATATAATAATTTATTTATTTATTTCATTTGTTTGATATTAATGCTTATTGGGTTTCCTCTTTTCATTAATTTCAAACGTTTAAGTACATGTCCTCCTCTCAATAAGATTATTTTATTTTATTCATATTATTAATGTTGTCACTATTCACGTTGAGTTCGGTGATGTAAAGACATTTGAATCTATAATTTTGTATGCATATAACACAAAAAACTTTAGTTCCTTTTATTTTTGACTAAAATTAAAATTTATAATCTTCCCAAAGGAGTAGGACTGTGTTAAAAATAATTTTGAAAAGAAAAATAAATTAATATTGAATATTTGAATTTTCATACTCTGTAAAATCTAATTACTATTTCCAATATTGCATTGTGTTAGCTTTTATTTTCCCCCCCTTTGAAATACTAACTTATATATCTATTACATTTGTACCACATAACTAATATCTTTATCTTATCATAAATCGACTCAAAATAGTAATGAAAGAATTTCAAGCAACATAATAAAAAGGAAAAACTAATTAAAGTATCACAGAGAAAAGAATGTGTAATTAATTAATATTTAGTGATAAGAATTTTTCTGTTCAATAATTTGAATGAACCTTCTTTTATTTTATTTTGATAAGTAAATTTTAGAGAAAATTATATAATATAGCATGATTATGAAAAATATTTATAAATTATAATCATAGTTTTAAATAATTATATAATATAGCTTTATTTTATTTAATTGGCCATCTATTTACTTTTTATTATATATTTAATTATTTTTTACTCATTCACTGCAAAGACGCGGTATTTTCTCTCCAATAACCGGACAATCCACCTTCCCTATTACTTCTATATCAACTTTCGCCCATTAACACAGATTTTTTAAAAAATTTTCAATCCAATTTGCACAATTTTAAATAAATTTCAGAATCCCTTTAATACAGGTAAGTTACATTTATGATTTGAAATTGCTATTAGTATATTTTTTAAGATATGTATTTCAATGCAAATCTTTAACCGGGCAATTTTTCAAAAAAATTTTAATCAAATTTGCACGATCTTTGCAGCTTCAAATAGATTCTAGAATCTTTTTAATACACCAGGTAAGTACATTTATGATTTGAAATTTCTATTAGTGTGTTTTTAAGATATATATTCTACGTGTTTTGACAAAAATCTTCATCTGGGTAAATTTTAATTTTAGGATTTCTATTTGTAATTCTCAAATCTTCTTCGATGGCTGACAATAGACCATCTAAGCGATTAACAAGAGATATCCTTCATCTGGGTGTACATATTTTGTATTCTTGTGTATTTATTTATCTCCTGTCTTCCTTTATTAGAGATATGTATCGGTCCTTTTTGATACCCTTACATACATAATTCTTTTTGTGTTTTTAAAATTTATTTTATATATATGTATTTGGTTGTATTTCTAATACAATGCTTATATATTGAACACTTACAGACAGAACAAATATATGAAATTATATGACTTATATATCTAAAATTTATGTTGTATTTGTATGCTTATTTTAAACTATCATATACATATACTAACATTTACACAAGTATGCATTACAAGCCATTGATTTTTATTTTTTTTTAAAATTGCAGGAAATACAATTTTTTGTTAAAGAGCCTCCAAAATTTGCTCTCCATATAAAGAATACCATATATGATGTGGAAGAGAGATATATCGAAATTTCAGTTTTTCTATTCAAGATCGTAATGTAAAAATTGAATTCCAACTATTTTTAGAGTCCTAATAAATATGAAATCTATTTATTTTAAGGAAGACGTGATTCCAGACAATTCCTTTTTTTTTAAAAAAAACTATCCCTAAAATTATTCAACTAACTAAATATAAAGATATTTATATTTAACGCATTTATATAATAGAAATACAATACATGAAATATTAAATATTATTATTTTTTATAAATAATGAAAATATTACCACATAAATCTATTTTCAATCAAACTGTGGCATTTATGTAATTTTCTTAAAATTTTATGGATTCACCAATAAATTCTGAATTTTATTCAACAAAAGTCAAATCTTTTGACAATTTCAAATGGAGGAAATTATTTTCCTTCCCGATTGATTTTTTAATAAATGGCGGTGGATTAAATCAATTAAATTCCACAATTGATAAAATAATAACTTTTTAAATATGGTAGCAAATAAATAATATTTTTTATTATTATTTTTTTTATTTTAAAATAAGTGGTGTTTAGTTTGGACATATTCCTTAAAAAATTATTCATTTTTAGAAAGTAAAATGTATTTTTACCCACTTACCCTTAATAAATATTTTGAAAAAGATGTAACTCTTTAATATTTTCTTGATTATGTAAAACTCTCTCCATTTAAATAAAATTAAAATTGAAGAATATCACTAATAATATCTTCTTAATTATGTAAAATATCAATTATTTTAAAATAAATCAAAAAACTAAAATATTATTTATTTTAAAATGAAGAAATAATATTTTTTTTATTACCTTGTACTTATTTTGTATTGATTTACAAAATTTTAAGTCCATGCACATTTACTTTGATACGGTTTTAACAATAAAAATCTTTGTATGCGTGCTTAGAGCCTGTTTGGCTTATCTGATTTAAAGTAGTTGATATAAGAAATTTTTTTATTTTATTTTAATTATTAAATATATTAAAAATAGTTATTTTATAATATTTGTAAGTTTTAAAATTCAAAAGATAATTGACCATGTCTTTTTAATTCTACCCTTAATATTTAAAGTCATTTTAAATTGTGAAAAAAGTTATTATTATATGTTTTCAAAAAATTAATAGGGTTATATTAGTCAAACAACCATCCCTATTAATTTTTTCTTAATGGATATGTAAATTTTATTGCAAATAAAATGGAACAGAGGAAGTATTTATAAGTGTTGAAACTGATTTAATAAATAAACAATTATTTGTTTGAATTAAAGTATTTATAAACATTTTTTTGTTAAATTTGCTTAAATATTCTTTAAGTTATTTATTCTAACAACAACGTGACTTTTATAAGATTTTAAATTTCAGTCTAATTTCAGCACAAGTTAATTTATGTTTCATTTATTTTTGATACAAAATTGGTTAGATAAAATTATTTTTCAAAATATAAATTATTTTATATTAGGTAAAATATAACCATAAGATATAATAATTAATTATTTGACTAATATTTTTAATAAAAACATACTTAAATAGTATAAAAAATTTCTACAGAAAAAATAAATACTTAATAATTTTTCTTGTCTCTAATTAAATAAAAATATTCAACTATCATAAATATTCTCAGCGATCAAATCATGAGGATTACATATTTCTTATTTTGCTTTTTTTTTGAATTTTCATATTTTGTGTTTATTAATAATATACTTTTTTTCAATTTTAATTAGCTCTTGAAGTCAATAATAAATATCTTAGAATATAAAGAAACAGAAGAAGATTTCATGCTTTACAAAATTTACAATGATATTGATGTCAAGTTAAAGAAGGGTTTCATGCTTAACCATAAAACTTGAAGAACTACTATAATTATTAGAAATAAATTTGTTACCCCAAATAATATCATAGCATAATTGTTGTTAATATTAAAGAGGTGAAAGATATTTTAGATTTGAAAGAACATAAATGAAAGTGAAATCACGTAGAGTGTTGGAAATTTTATTTAAGAAAAAATATTTCAATTTGGAGATGACATAAAAATATTAAGAATTAAATTGTAAATAATCTAATTAAACCGAAATTACTTAAAATCTTCTAAAACTATAAGTTGGGGTGATCGACTTATCACTTATATATATGACTTATAAGTCAATAAGTTGTTGATAAGTAAATTTAATCAGCTTACAAGTAAAGCCAAACAGCCTCTTGATTTATAGTAACTTTTCCCAAAAGATTTCCTTTTCCGGAACCTGTTAGGTTTAGCGGGATTTATAAAGTCGGAAGTATGTGTATTTGGGTTTATTACCGCTACTGATTATTGAGATTTGAGAGAGAGAGAGAGAAGTAAATGGAGGCGCATTCAGCATTGAAGAGAAGGAATGGGAAGGTTATCGCGAGTCGAAGCAGTAATAATATGGAGGCGAATTCATCTTGGACGAGGGTTAAAGTCATCGGGAATGGAAGCTTTGGCCGGGTATATTTAGCTATATCTTCCGGAGACACTCTTATTCCGTCGACAATTGCCGTCAAATCTGCGGGGTTCTATCGTTGCAAGTCTCTCCGGAACGAGATGCATTTTCTTCGTCAACTTCAGGGCTGCCCTCACGTCATCGGCTGTTTCGGGGTCGATCTTACAGAAAAAAGTGGCAAAGCAATATACAACATCTTGCTGGAGTACGCCGAGGCGGGGAGTTTAGCTGATCGCATCGGTCAATTTAATTTAGGCCGATGCCGTGGTTTGCCGGAAGCGGAAGCAAAGGATCATGCAAAATCCGTTCTACTAGGGCTTCTTTACATGCACAGTCTGGGTATCGTTCACTGTGATATCAAACCCGGGAACATTCTTCTCGTCGGCCCCCCGGGCAGTGGAAAAGCTGCGGCCAAAATCGCGGATTTCGGGTTGGCCTTGCAGCAGAGTCAGAGCCATAAGAACACAAACAGTGGACGACTCAGGGGAACGCCTATATACATGGCCCCGGAAGTGGTGCTTGATGAACAGTATGGACCGGCCGCGGATATTTGGAGTTTCGGTTGCACGGTTTTTGAAGTCATTACGGGAAAGACGGTGTGGGAATTAGATGAAGATATCTATGTTCTCTGCAAAATAAGACTTGAGTCACCCAACATATGCAGTAACAAATTATCCAGACGAGCCGAAGATTTTCTGAGAAAGTGTCTCGTCCGGGATCCAAGAGTCCGATGGACCGCCGGTATGTTGTTACAACATCCTTTTCTTAGTTCTTGACGTGGTTGCATGTTTGTTTTTTTGTGTGTTTTGGATGTTTTACACTTCTAATTCGTCCGCATGTTTTTGTTTTCCTCTTATATAAAAAAAAAAAAAAAACAGAAAAAAAGAAGTTTTGATTTTTTTTTGTGTGTGTTTTGTGCTTCTAGTCCTTCTGCATGTTTTATTTTCCTTTTATATACAAAAAGATAAAAAAGAAAAAAAAACTTTTGATTTTTTTTGTGTGTTTTGCCTGGTTTTTGCTTCTAGTTCGTCGGCATGTTTTGTTTTCCTTTTATATACAAAAAGAAAAAAAACAGAAAAAAGAACTTGATTTTTTGTATGTGTGGATTGGCCTGATTAATTTTCTGCTTCTATGTTTTGTTTTCCAGTTATATACGAAAAGAAAAAAAAAAAAAAAAGAAAAAAAAATTTTTGATTTTTTGTTTTCGTGTGTTTTGCCTGTTTTCTGCTTCTAGTTCGTTTGCATGTTTTATTTTCTATATATATAATATATATTTTAAATAAAAAAAACTTTGATTTTTTTGTGTGTGTTGCCTGTTTTCTGCTTCTAGTTCGTCTGCATGTTTTGTTTTCCAGTTTTATATATATATATATATATATATATATATATATATATAAATGAAAACAGAAAAAAAAACTTGATTTTTTTTTGTGTGTTTGCCTGTTTTCTGCTTCTAGTCATGCTTTTCTTTTCCAGTTATAGACAAAAAGAAAAGAAAAAAAGAAAAAAACACAAACACAGAAGAAAAAAAAAACTTAGACGTCGTATTGTTAGAGAACAAAAAGCTGGATTATTCATCTGCATGTTTTTGTTTTCCAGTTAGATACAAAACAAAACAAAAAAAAAAACTTGATGTTTTTTATATGTTATTGTTAGAGAACAAAAAGCTGGATTCATCTTTTTACATTACAGTTAAAGGCTAGCTCTACATTTCACTTTTTCACCTTTCATAACAAGACAAAAGGATTTGGGTTGTTTGAGATCGATATAATTAAGATGTGACCAATTTAGAAATTATATATATGGGGGTAGAGGATGCTTTTAAGGGGTTGTAAGGATTTGAATCCTTGATTTTTTAGGCTTTTGATGTACATTAAGCTTGTGATTTGAGGGTGATCAACATTTAAGATTTCAATAACTCTTCATGTTTTAGACTAAGATGTGATCAGTTTAGAAAATCGTGTTTGAGGATGCTTTTAAGGGCTTAGAGGATTTAAATCCTTTGATTTTCTAGGCTTTGATGTACATTAAGTAATTGTGATATGAGGGTGTTTAACATTTAGGATTTAAATAACTCTTGATGATTTAGGCTAAGATGTGATCAATTTAGAAATTATATTTATGGGAGTATTTCGTAGAGGGATTTCAATCGTGTTCTTTAAGGATGATTTCAAGGGTTTAGAAGGATTTAAATCCTTTTGATTTTCTAGGATTTGATATACACTAAGGTCGAATCGTGTTTTGAGGTTGATTTTAAGGACTTATAAGAAGGATTTAAATCCTTTGATTTCTAGGCTTTGACATACATTAAGGTTGAATCGTGTTTTGAGGGTGATTTTAAGGAATTATAAGAAGGATTTAAATCCTTTCATTTTCTACATTAAGTTGTGATATGAGGAATGTTTAACATTTAGGATTTAAGGGTTTTTAGATGTCATGAACCCAATGGTTAATTGTGCCTCGAGGTTATATACTTAATAATTTTAGGCTTTAATTGTGATTTGGAGCTATGTATCTTTGTTTAGTGCATTTGCTTGTTTATGTAGATTTTTTTAATGTGAAAAAGGATGCATGCTGAATTTATCCATTAGAGATGAGGTCTTTTTTTTTTTTTTTTTTTTTTGGGTAGGTAAAGGTCTTTATTAAAAAAAAGCTGGTACCAAGCTGGTACAGAAACAGTACACAACATAAACTCCAAAAGTCACACTGCATATTCACCCTAAAAAGAAATAGAAAATCCAAGTAGTGGTCCGTCTCGTCTAGAGTACTGCTTCTATTATGCAAAATTTCTCACACCAAATCCCCCTGTCTTCTTATCACACTGGCCACTTCACCAAAGGTAAAATGTCTTCTAATTGAGTCCAGTTCTCTTTCTATTGCTGTCTGCATACAGAATAGAGACATGGAATATGTTTCAGTCACACAAATTGATCTTGAAGGGTTGAGTTAACGTGAGACATGTGTCAAGTCTTTTTCCTTATTCTTATGATTTTTTAGCCAAAAGAAATAAAATATTTTTATAATCTCGGTTTATTCTGTACTTGTGCAGAGGATTCAGACATGAACTCCTTTTTTGTGTATGCCGACAATCTGTTGGAGTTTATCACACACACCGCACGTTTTGAACCCCAAGTCTACGTGATGGTTTAGTGTTGCACTTGTTATTATTACTTGCCATGGATGAAGTAGAAACCTGCCCTGCTTTATTACCCCGCGACAGTCTGAAGAAGGCCTAGGTTTTAGATTCGAAGTTGTTGGTGCCTTGTGATTAGATATAGAGTTGATAATATAGATCAATAAACTGGCAAGGGACAGAAAAACGCAATAAAAAGGACAGGCAAAGAGCCATGAGCGTACAATGTATATTATCTGAGGACCATGAGATGCATTTATGAGCTTAAATCTATATCTAATTTGAATGCTAAGTCTCTCACAACAGAGCGAATGAACTTAAATGCTGAATCTGTACGAACTAATGCTATATCTATATCTGATTGTGAATGCTAAGCATCTGCACTCATTTACCGATTATGTCTCAGGTTGCGTATCCCCAGGTCCTAGTGAGGGCTATATTGAGGGCTATATTTCTACTGTTAAACTATGAACTTGGTTGCTTAACTGAAAGTCGAAGACTTAGGCCTTTGAATGACTTTTTCAAAATATCCATTGTCACTCACAGCTGGGGTAGGTGATACCTAATTCATGTCAAGCAGTATACTCGAGCAATACACGTTCATTGGACTTGATCCTCTTCTGCCCCTCACAAATTCTGAAGACAGAGAGTTGGCTACATTTCAGTTGATCTAGCCTGATCCAATGCATTTGTACGGAATATCTGATATTATGGAAAAAGCGCTATCACTGATTGCATACGTCTTTGCAAACCCAATTGTATGAAGGCTTGTTACATGTTCTTCAATCGTTGATTCAACTCTTCAAGGTGACGTGACTGTGCTAAGGTGACTTGTCTATGATCGAAAGTGATGGCAGGACATGCTGATCCATATCTCAAGAACAAAAAAAGTTTTTAACTCCGCCTGTGTTTTATTTCTACTGTAACACAGCCGGTCCCAAGCCCGGAAAAAGGAGGAGGGTTTATTGGTTTTTTTAGAAGTCAGATCCTTCGTAAATATGAACCACATATTCCCGTCCTGGAGAGCCTTTCTCATGTGGGGCAAACCCGCTCACTTTTTAATTATTAATCTTGTAGCATACTGGTGATCTGTTTAACCTGAAGAATGCTTGTGCAGGTACAACATACTGTCGGCTGGAGGTAAGCATTATCACATGAAACTAAATTTTGTTCTATCAAACTAATAGAACTTAGGTACCTCGCTTTGTCCACTGATTGCACCCACCAAATGCCCCTTAAATTCAATCATCTTGCATATGTGAGGAATGAGGATTACTAGTTGCTGATTTTTTTCCAAGTGACTATCTATATTAAAGATAAGGTTCTTTTGGTGCATTATAGCTAGACCATCATTGCTCATCAGAAGAGGTATGAGCTTCAAGCTACTATCTTTTTATGTGCTTTGCAGCTCTAATTTCTTCAAGCTACCAGTATCTTTTTGTGAGCTTCAGCCTTATGCTGTACACTATCTTATAATCACTTGGTTAGGTGTATGACATGCTTGAACTTTGGTTGGAACATGTCGAAGCAGTATTCCTGTGTTACCATTAGGAACCTCGTGACAAAATTTAATGCCTTATTCTTCTTTCTTCATATCAGGCAAAATTTCTTGTTTTAACTCCTTGTTTTTAAGCCTGAGCTGTTGAACTCCAGAATGTACTTATTCTATATATCCCTATTTAACCAGAATTTTCCCCTTATATATATACACACACTTGAGAAAAGAGAGAAACATTTACAAAGCAGCATCTTGTCGTGTCTCATTAATGAAGGGCCACATGAATGACTTAGTACATGTATGCTATAACTTATGAGGATCATAAAAGTTACATGTGAAACAGAAAACTACTAGTTCGTTTACGGATTCTTCAGTTAGTTTTCTAAACTTACCTCAAGGGATATAGGCTAAGCTTGTTTTCGTTTGCATAAGCAATTCGCAACTTCACTGTTTATTCTTATGTTCTGTTTCTAGAATATAGATACTAGTATATAAGATAAGTAGTACTCTGTTTTGATAATCAGCTACTATACAGGTGATTCGATTTCAAAGTTTTAAACTTTTCTTCTCAAAATTTAGCTTTATTATGTTATATGTTGATATTTACTAGGTTCCTGATGCCAATAGTGGCAATGAACAAGCAACATAAGCACATCAGTTAGCGGCAACAACTTCTTTCTTATCGCAGGATATATCTCTTTTACCTTTGTTTTACTAGGATGTTCCATAACATCTGCTGTGTTTAATCCAAAGCAAGATTTGTGTGATACCAGCTCGGGTTCAAATGTATGCAGGGGACTGTATTCTTGCAAAGGGGTGACAGGGATTGGTTTAGAACCAAATGGTCCAATTTCAACTTGTTGTGTATATGATCCACCAGTTCCTATAGGTTCAGGTTATGGTTTGAACTTGCCTAGGTTTCAGTGTTTTTCTTATTCGTGGATATATGGTTTTGGAGGTGACGAAGGGGGATCATATGAAATGGCAGTTTGGGATTTCTCTGCAATACAATAATTCATACTTCACTGATGATTCTTGCAAGAACTGTGAAGACAGTGGTGGAGTCTGTGGTTTTTCTGGTGCAGATGAGTTTGTTTGCATTTGCAGGAATGGTGTTAACACCACTATTAATTGCTATGGAAGAGGTTTGTTGAAATTTGAAGTTATTTCCTTGGAAGATGGACTTATATCCGCTAACAGTATAATGTTCAGTTTAATCTTCTATAGAAGGTTTCAAGATTATCAAAGACGATCCTCGTGCATAATCGAATCAGTTCTGCAACCGTGTAGAGGCTTTCCTTTCATGAAAAATATTTTTGTTAAGATTTTAAAATATGAAAAGTGAGTTTAAATTATTAGCAATGAAAATATCATGTTAGTAGAAATTATGCATTGGAGATGTTTTTTTTGGGACAATACAAATCAACATTTTTTTTAAATAAAAAAAATTAATAAATTATATGGTATGAATTTATATGGAGAGAAATGAATTTAAAAATATTAAATTTTATTATGTAATATGAAACAATACGAATTGAAATCTCTATAAATTTATACCGATTTACTTCATGACCGCACCACACTCACCCTGTTGCAATCCATAAATTTTTTATCCCATTATTAACTAAAAGTCCATATATTACTCTTTTTCTCCGTATCTATAAGTTGGTGCTTTACAATTTGAGTCTCAAACTTTTTACGTTGAAAATGAATTGCATTATTTGTCGGAAACATTTGACTTTGACCGTTGGATAAAGCTAAAATATGATGTTCTCTAATGAACCATCCAGCTTTGCTTTTTTGGAATTACTTAATTTGGTCTTATATTCATAGTAATTACTCATTATTTAAATTCACACAAGATAATTTAATTATTATTTCAAAATTTCCTTCAAAAATTGTGTAAATAAAGAAAGTGTTTTAAAAAAAAAACCAATTTAGTGCATAATGGACCTTCACATGCTAAACGAGTCACTGGGCAGTGTGTATAGATAGGCACAGTACGAAGTACCAGGTCATCAAATCATCTCTCTCCTAAATCTCATCTCATGGCTCAACAATCCACCAAACGACCCTTGAAAATCATCGCCGGCGCCGATTCTTTCGGCTGCAACCTCAAAGACACTTTACTCTCCCAACTCCGTGCTCTCAACATCGAAGTCGAAGTCCTCGGCACCGACAAATACTACTCTGTCGGTGAAGAAATCGGCCGCCGAGTCAGCCAAGCCGCTGATGACCCCGCCGTTGAGACCCGAGGCCTCGTCGCCTGTGGTACCGGCGTCGGAGTCGCCATCTTCGCTAACAAGTTTCCCGGTGTCTATGCTGCCACGTGTCTCAACCCGGATGAAGCCCGCAACGCTCGATCCATCAATAATTGCAATGTCCTTGCTGTCTCCGGCATGAATACCACGCCGGAGGTGGCTTCCGACGTTCTCAAGACGTTTCTGGAGACACCGTTTAGGTCTCCTTGCCCGGCTTCTGGATCAAACCCTTGGCCTGATGAGATCGACCAATTTTTAGAAAATTCGATTCACGAAATGAACAAGATTGGTACTTCGAAACCATCATCGGAAAATGGAAATTGTCATCTTTGTTCCTTAGTGAAGGGCAGAGAGTTTGAACCCGTGGACATAATGCCTGGTGGTTCAATTACTATAGTGAGGGAGAGTCCTACTTCAGCATTTGTGCGGTTCACTGCAGGGAGCGTTGAGCCGGCTCATCATCATACATTTGGACATGATCTTGTGGTGTTAAAGGGGAGTAAAAGAGTTTGGAATTTGAGTAAAGGGGAGAAATATGATTTGGGTGTTGGGGATTACTTGTTTACTCCAGCTGGGGATGTGCATAGGGTGAAGTACTTTGAGGATACAGAGTTCTTTATCAAGTGGGAGGGGCAGTGGGATTTGTTCCTGGATGAGGATCATGCTGCTGCCAATGCTGCAATTGATAAGGAGAAGGACAAGGAGAATTGATTCATCCAGTGAGTGCAATGTTTTACTTACTTGTATTTCATGCTAATTAGAATAAATATTTTAAAATAGTAAATACAATTCTATAATATTCAAAGATTTTTGTACCATAATATAATGCAAGTTATGCCGCTTAATTCCTAATGAACTTATGTCGATAGAAGCATAAATTCAGTTCAATCCACGAGTTATGTCATAAGTATAACTTAGTTCCTTCAGAACTTATCTCAATAGAGGCTAAAGTTCTTTAAACTTATGCACAGTGAATTAGATACTACACAATGCCAGATAACTTAACTCCTATCGAACTTATGCCGGATGAGGCAGAAGTTCTCTAAACTTATGTCAAGCGGAATTAGTTCATAGACAAGGATACTTTGGCCCACATATTTTCATTAAATGAGCAGCATGGGTAAAAATTAAAGAGTATGTGGCAATAGGGACAATCCTTGCAAAGACACAATTCATCTTCTAATGATATGTTTAAGATGGATAGTCTTGTTATTTTAAAGAAAAGAGAAGAATAAGTGAAAGATGAGATATGATGCGATGGTTGCTGTTTTGGTATGTAGATGTACTTGGGTTGATATCCTTCGTCAAAAAACAAGCTAGCTAGTTGTGGTATTTGACAGATATGATTATTTGTAGCCTTTGTTGTTCCTATGTAATCTTCAAATGAACATGTATATGGTGGTGGGAGATTCTTGTTTCTATATAAAAATATAAATTATGCTTCTGAGTTTCATTTTCTCGTATTTTAGTACTTGTTTTAGTTTGTGTCAACTTAGCACTTCTTATGATTGTCTTGTTGCTTGCTTATTGCATTTTCTACGATGTCAGTGGCAGGTGGATTTTCTGAAATAAGTAAGTATATATATTAATGGGATTAGCTTCGTGTGGACAAAACTTGTATATATAGTACTGCACTAACTATTTTGGGCTGTAAAATCAGATGTAAAGTGTGAGGTTATGTGGTGTATGGTTAATCTGCAATATAGTATTGCTCCATGTGGGAGTTAGCTTAGCTAATGACAAGTTCACTGAGGGTAGAAAACATATGACACCAGCTTAACTAATTAGTCTATCTTTCAGATCAAACAAGTCAAAAGCTTTTGTTCAGTGTGTGTTTGTTGAACTTACCCATGTTTTCCTTACACTACACTACATTTGTTGTTTGAGGTTTTTCCCTTTCCCAAAAGATCTTTTTCCTTTGTGGCTGTGGCTGTGGCTTTGCAGGCAAACAAGTAAAGGCCTATGGATCGATATGGCGGCTCTTTGACGCATTCATGCTGAGATATAGCACTCTATCAAGGAATGGCCTTGTATGTTCATCCTGATGCAAATTTTGTAATGGCATCATGTTAGGAGTGGATGCTCACTGTGTCTGTGTGCTAGCTATGATATATGTAATACTACTACTTTATGAATTATCTTCGAGTGGATGAGCCATGCTTGCAGTATGAGTTACAATTAATTAGTTTGAAGAAACTGGAGTCAGGGATATAAATAAAGTTTTCGTCTTTAATGTTACACTATCTAGTGGTTTCAACATTTCTGTCCCGGTTATCTGTGAAATATTAACCTGATTACATGTAATTGACAATTTTTTGCCGTTTGGTTGCGGAATGGTTATTTTGATAGAGAGATTTGCAAGATCTCTAGCAAAGTTGCCATGTTGAAATAAACAGTTCATTTGTTGGTACCAAAATAGAGATCTTAAGAAAGAAAAATAAGTTAGCAGTTTTTAGATGCCATACATATGCAATGCTCATTCCTCTTCCTTCGAAGTAATTTTATACGCATATGGCTGTTTAAAATTTTAGTACGTCCTGCTCGAAGTCGGTTCAGAAGTTTGACCACTCTTTTAGGAATTGAAGTGTTCAAAAAAGTAAAAAGGCTCATAGTCTCAGGTGTAACAAAGTTCTTCTCAATGAATTGATGAAGCAATAAGATCCATTTCACTAATCTGAAGGAAGTGTGGCAGAATAGATACATCACTATGAAGATTTACTAATACTCGAATATTAGAAGTATTAAGTGACTTATATATTGGGATGATTTGTAGTCATCAGACAAGACTCAACTCATCAGATAGCGACACACCTTTAGAGATCTCGTTTAACTCATCAGCAGCAGCGATCTTTTTCCGCAACGCCACCAGCTGCTCTCCAACATTACATATGTATGCAGAAGCTTGCCTACCTGAAAGAGTTGCCCCTTCCATGCTATCGATGTAGTCCTGAAGAAAACAAGTTTTTTACACAAGATGAAAGTTAACCAACCACAAAATAACCAGTCTACTTGAAAATATCAACGGGTCATTATCCCTGGTGAGACGAAATATCACAGGTTCTATTGCCTACTAATTGGCTGCTCATTGTTAAATTTCACAAAAGAAATTTGGACTATTCGTTGCCATTGCTATCATCCTGTACAAAGATCCTGCTCCAATAGTTTAAGAGTTTCAAAGCCTCTAAACATGTCATTAGTTGCATATGATCTCTTCTTTGAAACAATCAAGACCAAGAAGTTTATTGTAATAATACTTTCTCAGAGACCATTTCAATCAAAGTTCGAATACTATCAATGCATAACTCATAAAGAATACGGACTTCTATAGACATAATTCAATTTTCGGCAATCAACTTATTTTTCTCTGGTAAATATTGGCCAAAGAGAGTTTAAGGTTGACAAATAAATATTTGAGGTTCATTTCACTTCATGACATGAACACAGTGATATACCTTTTCCTCGAGTAGAAGCATCACATGTTTATAATACACAGATCAAAGTAGTAAGAATAGTGGATAAAAGCAGACTACCTGTTTTGTGTATGAGCCAGCAAGAAAGAAATTTTCCACTGGCGTCTTCTGATCAGGTCTGAATGGGTCTTTACCAGGTCCTTCACGATATAAAGATTGCCCAATCTTCACAACTGATGACCAGGTAACCTCAAGACCTTGAGAAGAAGGAAATAATGCCAAAACCTGATACCAAAATATTTTACACATTAAGGAGCCACTTGATTCACATACTAGTTGTGCAAGTATTATAATAAAGAACACTTACTATAAGGTCATTTCTGTCGTTGAACACTTACTATAAGGTCACTTTTGTCGTTAAATAGCTAATCCTCGTACTGCTAATACACTCATTCTTACTAAATGTTCAATCCCCCATAAAATTAAATATAGTTTCCCATATAACTTGATGCAAATATTATTTGGTACAATTATTTTTTCTTATGCAGTCAATCAAATGCTACACTTTTCTGATAACCAAAGAAACTCGCAAGTCCAAGTGAAGTACAATTTAAAACTCGTTGGCAAATTAGTCCGTCTCTCTGCCTCTTTCCACTTAGATACCAAGTTTTTGGCTGTAGTAGGTTTTGAACCCGTAACATGCGCCTAACCCACATATCATGCGATGCGCTCTCACCACTAGATCAAAGCCCAAGGGACTAACTAAATGCTATTTTAGTTATGTGCTTACTTTATCTTGTGCGGCCAGCCAAACGTTGTAATATTTTATGCTCGGATTAATTATACTGCAATAGCACATACTACGGGATCATTTGCTTCTGCAATAGCTTAACTCAGATCCTGTGAATGCTTCCATTTATAGTTTTGGTCTGTCACCGTGTCCTGTTGTTTTAATTCATCTGACATAATTATGTTAACAAAGAACTACTAAGACTCAATAACATGTGCATTTACCTGTATTTCCAAACAGCAAGGTAACATATTACCTTTTTTCCTTTTTCAGAGAGTACTTCTTTTCTTTTCTTGGTATAGGAAATTCTAAAATGAAATGATAATACAACAACAACATAACCCATGTAATCCCACAAAGCAGGGTCTGGGGAGGTTAGAGTGTATGCAGACCTTACCCCTACCTTAAAGGTATAGGAGATGCTAAGATGAAATGATATTAAGTCAATGATATCTATCAAAACCTACCTTAAAGGTATAGGAGATGCTAAGATGAAATGATATTAAGTCAATGATATCTATCAAAACCTTACTCCTAGGGCTTTGGAATAGTGGAAAGGGCACAACTTATGATGTGCGGATTAGGCGCACGTCATGGATCCAAAACCTGCCATAGAAAAAGACCTCATATTTAAGTGGAGAAGGATATAGCGGTTGACCCATTATCCACCGAGTTACGAACTATGTGCACTAGCCCTTGTGGATTCTCAGTTATTAAAACTCACTCTCTCTCTCTCTCTCTCTCTCTCTATATATATATATATATATATATATATATATATATATATATATATATATATATATATTGTTTCCTGTTAAGTAAAATCATGTTCTGGTTTGATTTGTGCTCCAGCTTAAGAATGCAATTGACAATATGTAGTTTGGACGATCTCTGTCCAGCTACATAAAATAGACTTTTCCCTGGCATAGTTTGTTACCTTCTATCATCCACCAACACACAAGAAAATGTGGGTACCAAGGTTCTCCAGAAAACGAAAAAAAGAGGCACGTATAAGAAGCGAAATTACCTGCTTTGACACTCTTTTTATGATTTCATCATTTGGTAGAGGCATGTAAGGGTCACCAGGCGTTAGGACACATCTGAAGGCACCAAGATAGAGGAGAATAGATCAGAGAAGAACAAGATACCAGAAGATCTAAATCTGAACAGGATTCTAATGAGTTGCTGGTCAGTTATCTGATAGTAACGATAAACATAATTCCTTACTGAAGCAATGAGCCTTGTCCCTCAATGTAATAATCTTCCGGAGATGCCAATGCAAGATCTGCAAAGCAAGAGAAATCTGCATCTGGTGTATACAGGAGATTGTCCAAACCTGTAGCGCGCTTCAATTGCCTGAATTACAGCGAGAATTGTTATCTAACACATAGATTTAGTAGTTCTTTCATCATTAAAAAATTTCATAATTGAGAAAATAGTTGCTTCTGAGGCACAAATGTATCACCTCGAACGCTCCAAGTCCTGCAACTCTGTAACCCAGCCATTGTATCGTAGTTGTACGGTAACAACAGGCACTCCAACCAATTTGTAAATGTTGTCAAAGAATTCCAATTCCCTCCACTTCTGAGGTACCAATTTTTTAATTCCAGGGACATCACATGCTGCAATTAGATATCAGCCAAAACAGTTTCAGTTTTTAATGCTGTTGAAAAGGAGGGAAATGAGGGAAAATACATGTCCAATCATATAGTTGATTACCAACCAGCGACATAGGCATCAGCTTTTACAATTTTCTTCTGAGTGGCCTGTACATAGACACCATAGCAGTTGATTAACACACCCACACTTGTAAAGAAGCATGAAGTACTTATACATGCATAAAAGAACCTAGCATTTGAACCTATTGAAAGATATTCTTTTCAAAAACGATAAAATTGACGAAAGAAATATTTACCTTTGACATTGCAAGCCCGCTAACATACATGCTTCCATCAGAGGATGTCTCATAGAGTACCTCTCTGCATCCCCACCGCAGATGGAACCTGTGAAAAGAGAATAGATTCAGAATAAGTTGAGCATAGCTTAGTTCATTCAAGAGAAAATTTAAGGCCTAAATCTGCTGGTTCACAAAAAGATATAATTCAAGGTCTAAATCTGCTAATTCATAGTGAGCAGCTGTTTCCATATTTGGTCTTACCTTCCCCCCTTGTCTATGATGTACTTCTTAATTGGACCGCTCAAATAAACGTCAGGAGAACCTTTAAGCATGCGTAATAGAGAAGCCTCCGTTTTAGTGGCAAATAATGCAAATATAGTGAGCATACACCGAGCACTGATATTGTCACAGTCAATGAATCCAAGAGCATATGCAACAGGATCCCACATCCTCTGGATGCTAGCACGCGTCCCGCCTTTAGACATAAACCACTCAGAAAAGCTTACCTGAAACAGATGTTACACAATATAAGGAACAAGTAGCTGGGAGAGGACACTTCCTTGCAGAGAAACAGACTATCTGACTGTTAACAAGGAGGGGGGAAAAAAAAGAAATAGCCCTTACACTATCTAAATCACGTATCTGCTGCAATGCACCATCTGGATCAACTAAAGCCCGCACCACTGGACTAAGGGCAAGAGCTACAGCATTTCTAGCTTTATCATAAGTCTGCCATTTAAAGGGAGGAACACATTACTGACGATCATATAGAATATGAGCATTGAAAGGGTTTCCAACATCAGCAACACAGAAATGACAAACTGATTTTCTTCTCTCTTCTCTTTTCAAAGCAAAGCACTAATTAATGATGGCAGACAAGCAGTCCAAAGATCACTCTTATACTCCCTCCATTTTAAAATAAGTGGCGTTTTAGCCTTTTCATTTTGTTTCAAAATAAGTGGTATTCTATCTAATCAAGAGGACATTAATGATGTTCTTCCAATTTTACCCTTATTTAAATGGAGAGAGTTTTATATAATCAAGACAATATTTAAGAGTTACATCTTTTTCAAGATATTTATTAGAGGTAAGTAGGAAAAAATATTTTTTTTCTAGGAATGAGTAGTTTTTTTAAGGGGTGTGCTCAAGCTAAAAGCACCACTTATTTTGAAACGGAGGGAGTACCATTCTACGCTCTATGTATGTTACTTGTTGAACAAGGAACTGATGAAATCACAAGTTACAGTAATTATTAAAGCCATATATGTGATATCTCTGTTCATTTATGGAAAAAAGAAACTCAAAGGAGTAAAAAGAAGTTGTTCTTCTCAGGTTTGCCTCTAGTTTTGCCTGTCAATTGTGCCCTCAAAGTATTCTGACCCTCTTTTATACCCTTCCCCACTAACAATCTTTCCATGATCGGATTGGGCCACTGTGCCTTTATAGTTTTACATGCTCAAAGTACATATATGAAGTAACAATACTTGCAAGCACTTTAGAACAAAGGAGGAAGAGAATACTTTTTTCACAAGCAAATATCATTGCATACCATATGAAGCCGCCACACAATTATTAATTTCCATTTCCCACTATAGAGTTATAAGATTACTTAAATATGCTCTGAAAAGAAATTCACTAACCTCTTCTCCTACCATCTTAAAACCAGATATAGGGTAAATTCAAATTTTGCTTTTCTATTTGGTAATATTATCATACTCTGTTTATCAGCCTTCCCTTTATCTCTCTTTTTTCAAAAAAATACAGAACTATTTCATGATATAACACCAGGACGATATCAACAAGTATGTGCAAGGTATGGATGCAGCTCAACCGCGGTCATCTAATCAATTGTCTCATCTAATAATACAACATGAAGTTCTTTTTTTACACCAATGATAATAAATGAAACAAAAAAGACTCGAGACATCACAATTCCCTTAAATATTCTACTATATCTTTCATTCCAGATTATGAAACGAGCTGTTCCCCAAGTCATCTTCCTCTTGCCCAATCTTCTGTAGCATCCAACCCTTCAGCTTTTCCGCTATCTTTGGCATCACCCACACAATATTGAATAAAGAGAATATCACCATCCATAACTGTGAAGTGTATCAATGATGCAAATAGCACATAACACGTGAGCGGTCCTTGTTACTTACATAAACAACACCAGCTTCCTAGTCCTTAAATTTCTCAGCATAGTATTGCATCTCTAACCGCACACCAAGTAAATAAAGGGACCTCCTCAATGCCCTAATATACTTTTTTTTTTTACACCTACTTCCTTTTATTCCTTCCAATCAACTCCGCATTAAAGGAACTTGCAAGAAGGAATTAGCCCCTTTCCCCCTCCATGATATAACCTCTCCATCTTTCTGGACTATCAAAAATCTTCATAAGGAATTCTTCCAACTCCTCCACTTCCCAATCTTGAATGGCTTTCCTAAAAACTTATATCCCATGTGATCCTTACCCACTGCTCTTCAAGTAGGAGAATACCATAGCTTCTTTATCAGTCACTAAAGTATAAAATCATGGATATCCATCTTCCACAATTAACCCATCCCACCACTTGTCCACCCAGAAGTAACCCCTTCCACAACCAAGAAACCAACCATCAAATGAACTCCTTTCTTTTCATAATTCCTTTCGATAAAGTTACCCAGTTACCAACCAACCAATGAACTCATTTCTATTCATAATTCCTTTCGATAAACTCACCCACTAGGAAATCGACACATCTGGTGAATACAGAAAATCTGGTAATCCCCCATATTTAAAAGCGATTACCCCTCTCCATAAGGAGTTATCCCCTGTGTGAACCTCAACAGGGACTAACCTAGCAATGCCACATTAAAGGTAGATGATCTCATAGTCCCACTTATTCTTGGTACAATGCTGTTGTTATATGCTTGCAATCTACTAAGTTCTCCGTCCTTATGTTCAAACAAGAAATACCTCATTATTCCCAGCCTGTTAACAACACAAGATGACATATAAAATAACTAAATAAGGACTTATTATACATTGAGATATTAAAAAGGTGGCCTTCAATAGTGTCATCTTTCCCCTTTTGATAGGTATTGCAGCACTTTCTTAGTGCTGTGCTTTGAATACTACTATCATTTCAAGAAAAGGTATTGCCTCTTCAGTAACTTAACCTCTTTTCAACTTGCTCCATAACGGGTTGCCACAAGTCTCTGTCTTCAAATTTTAATGCCAAGAAGCAATCCCAAAAATGTCATGATGCAAAGTAGCCACCTTACACTCACATTCTGTGCCCATTTTCAATCTCCTGCACCTCTTCTACCAGAACCAATTTTAGAATTCTGAATATTTGTTCTTCATCCTTCCTCTTAACTTAGAGGAAGAAGAAGAGTATTACTAGATGTATGCTAAACTTCCTAAGAAAGAAACGATATACTAACAGATTCCACCCACAAGTATGAGCAGCAGCACAAGAGTCAAATGTCAAAGGCATCATCCTTAGAATAAGATATAGCATGAATTGAAAAATCAATTACGAAGAGGGCATTAGAATGTTACCTTTAGCTGATTAGTAGACAAAAATGCATTAATTCCGTGTAAGGGTGCTCCAACTGGAAAGCGGAAATCAAGCTCTGCATTGAGGTATAGACCGCATATTATAAATAAAACAGACCATGTTAACTTTAATATATTGGAAGACATGTTCCTCGAGGAGTCATTTTTGAAAGCATTTTAAAGTTTCCCTAGGTGAAAGAGTTTGTAGCGCACACATAAAATCATACCCCCTATTTCACCCCCTTTATTTACAAATGTGTGAGTATGCTCCTTCACTAGCAGATTTTTTTCAGCACCCACCTACATCAACCAGGAAAAAGGAAATAGAATTACATAGCTGATAATCATGAACAGGAAAAAAAAAAACTATCAAGACTCCTTGGCACTTCAATATCCATGTCCTACTATTAAAAGAAGTTTAATCTTAGGCATTTCACTGGAAAAAGTACTCAGCACAAACCGTACTCTAAAATATTGGAAATGCACCTTAACTATCAGTGAGCAGTAATGCAGTTCTATTGCGTGCTCAACCACTCAGTAAGTAGAAATACTATAGAACTATGAATGGTGAGCTTTGTGCACCTTTTTCAACAGACGGAACAGATTATTATAGCAACCAAAGAATACGTGCAATCCCATTTCAATGTGGTTCCCATGTCTATCAACAAAAGAACCCACTTTCCCACCAATAAAGGTCCTTGATTCATATATATCCACCTGAAAAAAAAGTAGAAGAGATAATGTATTCCAAGTCACATGGAAAAACACAAAGATGAAGACAACTTTTTTTTTCCTTTTTGGTTAATAGTTATGTTTCCAGGTGAATTGATTATAGCACTTATAGAAAGGGATGTTAGGCTTCTGAACCTCATGTCCTTGATCCAAGAGCTCCACAGCAGTTGACATGCCTGCAAGCCCAGCTCCAATAATAGCTACTTTCAGCTTTGGCCCCCGATAATGTTCAGGTTCAGGTGGAAATAGCCCTTTTGGAGCTGCAAGTTGAAAATTTGTTTCAGCAGCAGTACATTGACTTGTACAACAGAATTGTCCCTCCTGATTTCAGGGCACCATACCAGAACTCTTTTCTTTTTCTATCTCAATTTATATATTTCTTTCTCAATATTTTGGTACAACATCTGTTTATCTCTAAGTTACACAAGAAGTATATATTTCAGGTGTCTAAAGAGAGAAGATTGAAACGATTGTGAAGTTCTTTCGTTTTCCAATGTTGCCTATGCTTTTGTTCCAATAGTAGCTAAAAGAACTAAAAACTTTTAAAAAAAAATTTTAAAAAAAAAAAAAAAAGTTCCTAATATTCTTGACATATACAGTCCTAGATTGATCCTGAGAAAACAAGTAGACAAAAGCAAATGAGTTCATGCTTCTCACTGTTTCATATTTTAATCATTTTTGCCCCACCCTCTTTCCTTTTCCCCACAGCAAACAGACACATTTTCGCAACTTAATGCAATTTAAAACTATTTAGAGCAAAAAGATTATAAGAATCCATTCCTCTGACCTATGATTGCTTACTCTTTTATTGGATTAATGGTTAGGATGTGATGCATTGGCAGTCGTCCTTGCGAAGCAAAACTTGACATGAAATGCAAGAAGCCCTAGTTCGCTAGTCATTATTCCTTTTAGACGAAGAAATCTACTATAGAAAAGAATACAGAAAAGTACAAGGAACCATCAACCTCAAACTCTGCTGGAACTCCTGAATTCGCAACATGGATTAAACACCACCACTTTTAAGTCAAATGATCCAAGTTTAAAGGCAAGGCTCAAAGAGTAAACGCAATGTGGAATCAAGGTACACACGAAAGCCAATTTTTCAAAAGAAACAAACGGCTGATCTCCAAAGCATCCATCAAAACACAAACACATATTAACCTCAAGGTGTGTCTTGGTACCCTTAGATAACAAAACTCAAAGAGGAAAGACATTTCCCACCAAGATATACAACAAAATTACTTAATACCCTTTCACAGTTCAGTTCAATATCTCAAACTCTAGTATAAGAACCCTTACAACACACAACCAGGAACAAAAGCTAAACGCGGAATGAAAAATCAAATAGGGAAGTGGATAAACTTTACCATTGGTACTCATATCAGAGACCATGGAGTCCAAATCAGCCCGAATAACCGACTTTCGAATCACTAGCCGGCTGGACAAACGGGGACCACCAAAAAGCAAGAATCCAGCTGACCCAGTTGGAAAAATATGTTTCTTTCCAGTAGCAGAAGTCGCAGGACAACAAAGATAAGCTGAAGAAGTAGCCATGGAATTGTGCTCTTCCCAGCAAACAACTTATCTGGGTAGGGAAAAAAAAGAAATCTTTTTCTTGTTAAGTATCAAGAAAATGGACGAAATGGGCTAAACAAGAAAGCATGAAGTGAAAGGTAGAAAGACAAAACAAGAAGAAAGGGTATCTATAGATTGGGAGATGCTATAAGTGGGAAATTGGCAGGGGTATAATTGGTGCTGAGGTAAGTTACAGTTAGGTTTGCCGAACGAGAATTGGGTTTGTTTTTGTAGTGAAGTGATGTGCGGTTGGTTATTGGATGAGACTAGAGAGAAGGCAATGGTGGTGTGTCGCACTTGCCGCCACCAGCACTTAAACAGAAAAAAAATTAGTCAGCAGTCACTTTTTAAGATGCCTCGGTTTAAAACCCGAAAGCCGACCATTAGTTTGCCACCTGTTACAAAGATAAGGTTAGTCAATTAATATACTCTGCCGTATTAATTTGATTGCTTTATTTTTTTAAAATAACTTTTCAATTTTAATTTTTTATTTAATATATTTAAAATTACAAAGTTAAATAATATTTTAATATATTTTATATATCTTAAATTTAAAATTATAAAATTTAAGTTTTTTAAAATTTTATATTAAATTAAAACAAATAAAATACTTTCCTATGAGTTTTTCATAAGTTAACTCTTGAACTTAGAAAATTAAAGAAAATGGGAAATAGTGATTTTTAGCCCTTAGGGGTGATTTGATTGTTGACTAGCTAGTAAGTTATTTATGTTTCCTGAGGTTGAAAAGTGTTTTATTTTGAAGTAGAAAAAATATATTTAAAACTGATTCATATTACAAAGGTAATTAACCCTTTATTTTATTTTCCTTTAGGATAAGTCAAGGGAGTCCAATGTTGGTGTAAACCAGAAACTAGAAACTAACTAAGCGAGTGGCAAACTGCCAGTATAGGAAAATGGCGGGTATGTGTTGCTATGGTAGGCTTTCACAGACCCTCATGAGCAAGGTTTGGTTAATGAAAAGTATAAATTTACCATCTTCTTGAAAAAAAATCTCTGCTTTCCCCAGTTCATCTCTTCCGGTTCTTGTTTTTTTTTTTTCCATCAGAAAGTGCAGGGTTTCTACTGCTGCTCCCCTGCACCCAATAACCAGAAGGTGAAAACCCAAACTCCCAAGTTATTGAAAATTGCTGTCACGGGTGTCACTGAACTACTCAGGCTCCTCTCTTCACCAGCAAGAAACAGGTTTCATTTGATGGATTTTCTCAAATTGGGGGTATTACTGTTTTCAAGATTTCATTTTGTTTCCTTAATATTATAATGTTTGCCAGGTTGGAGATATCGGATGATGAAGGGGATGAAGACCCTTTGGTCTCTAATGTAGAAGATGTCCTAAAGATTATCAAGTCAGATTACGACAAAGCTTATTTTGTTACAGGTATAGTTTTTTAATTCAGAGGGCTCGTTTGGCACTAGGGATAAGAGAAATAGTTTTGTGACTAGCTTTTGGATGGGTTTATCTCATACTTGATTGGTATAAAATTTCGGATTAGTTATCCCGTGATTATAGTGTTATTTTGAGGGTGGGATAACGATTTGAGATAACTAATCCCGGGAATAAGTTGTTTCCCAACCAAAGGACCCCTAAATAATTAGTACATACTTCCTAAATAGCTGCAATTCTGAAGCTAACATGGAAGTTCAAACATAAACATGGACTTGAGTGAAAGACTGGAAAAACTTAAAGAGAGTTTGTTTTGATTAAAGGCTTCCATGTAAAATGTTTGTAGCAAGATCCTTTTTTTTCTTTGCTTTACTATGTGAAATCTTTCATTACTCTACTCATTCTCTACGCGTACATGATATGTCTATGATTGGAGCTTTATGCTCTATGCTCTCGACCCAAGGTTCAGGATGAAAAAGTTTTCTTTTTTCTGATTGTGAATAATGTGTCAATTAAAGTTTAAGTTTATTAATGTGGTTAAAGATTAACTGGTCTTTGGCTTATTTAGAGCTTTCATTCAATTTAGGCCTCTTCACCAGTGGAATTTATGCAGCAGACTGCGTCTTTGAAGATCCAACTATAAAGTTCCGTGGTAAGAGGAATTAATTTCAATATCAGATGGCACACTATTTGATATTTGCATCAGTTGTGGCACAAAGAGGAAATTTACTTGCTTATTTGTCAGAAGTTCTATATTTAGTTTTATAAGTGAAGTAAGTCCTGCACCGCACTGAGTCTTGAAGAATGTTTAAAAAAAGTATTAGGCTGCTAAATTCATTGCCTTACACTTCTGGGTTGGATGTTCATACTTCATATTCTTTCACATCGTATCATAGATAACCTTTAATAAACCTGTTCTTTTCACTAGTAAGTTTGATTTTCAATTCATGTTTGAAAAAATTAGATTATACATACTGATAGCTGCATTTGGAGGTTGCATAAGACATGGCCAGACCATCTATTAATGCGACCTCCTCTGATTTTATCATCTACCGGTGCTACTTGCACATTACGTATAAATACTGGCTTTTGTTCGGTTTTCATAAACATCTGTCAGCTTCTATCACTGAATTTATTCTATATGTGACATGTTTACTTTGTAATATCCCTTGTATTTTGCCTCCTTTATCCTATAGCTGTTGCTAGTGTCAGTACTCTAAACATCTATATCAGTTTCTGGACTACCTTAGTAGTAGTATGGTCCGATAGATGAATAAACAACGAGAATTATCAATCTTTCAAAGCTAGAAATTAACTTAGTTTAACAACAAACAAAATATAATTCACCTTGTCTTATGATTGTGTCATCCAGGAAGGGACTTGTATTCCCGCAACCTGCAATTGCTGGTACCGTTTTTTGATAGTCCATCAATCAAATTAGAAAAGATTGAGAAGGTATGTACTGCAAGTTCACAAATAGTATTAAAGAATAAAAAGATATAACAAAACAAATCCAAAAGAAGACGTAACATTCGCTGAATGCTTAGTGGGAAATGTTATCAAGCATTTGGTTCTTTTCATTAGTTCTTGCCCCTTCTAGAGATATGAAGTGTGTCAGTAATCTGATCTGTTTCGTTTCTATCCTCTTCAGAGATAAAATTTCGGAGAGAAGATTACTCCAACTTGAGACTTTGCTGATAGAATTGGTTGTGCTTTGTTAATTTATTTTATTGGGATCACACAGCTCGAATTTCTTACTTGTCATACAGATATGGCATATGAAAGGGCTCACTTTCCAAAGTGATTTTTCTGAATCTATTGTTGCAGTTTGCTAGTAAATTTGCAATAAACTCTTCTTCTTTTTCTTCCTTACATCAGTAAATTGAATTCTTTTTATTGATCATTAATAAATGGAAACGACTTTAGCTACGTTATTAAGTGTGAGCATTCATTTTTAGCTACGTTATCAAGCATAAGCATTCATTTTTTGCTACGTTATCAAGCATAAGCATTCATTTTAGCTACGTTATTAAGCATAAACATTCATGTTTAGCTATGTTATTAAGCGTAAGCATTTTTCTACTCAAGCAAAGAAATTAGCTAAATGTAGCCCTTGAGCTTAGCTATCTACCATACAGATGAAGGATAATTGTGGCTAATTTGATACAATTAAATAACTAATTTACAATGTAATGGCATGGATTAATCAGCAACTTCCTAAGAATGAGTAAGCCAGGATTTTCTTTCCACCAAGACCTCCATAACCATGGCCTTTATAAGCCAGATTATCTTCAAAATCTGGAAACCCATAACACTGGTTGAGTTTGATGGTAGCTCCAGTCATAATATGACAGACTGTATTGCTCATAATTCTCACGCTTGAAATGGGATTGTAAATATGGTGACTGCTAAATGGGAGGACAGACATTGCGATTATTGTTTTAAGCACAAGTAAGATATTGCTAGTCTAATATTTTTTAAATCACCCATCTGCATTTGTGTACGGTTCTCCCACAGTGTTGAATCTACTAGTGAAAATCCAAAGCAGGCCTTTCTCAAACTACCAGAGTAGAATCTGCTTATATTTTTATATGTAGTATTTTGACTTTTCCATACTAAATGGGAGCTTTCCTTAGTTTAATTGTTAACAAGGTCTACAATGTTGGATTTAGGAACAAACTATGGTAGCATGGTTTCATGGTTCAGAATGCAAAGGCTCATTGAAACAAACTGCACTATGGGTAGATTTAGCCTTGAATCAGTTTTTTTTGGTTGGTATTATACGACATATCTTGTATGTTAAGCTTCCAAAGATATCTTTGACATCATCCTCGGTTCTATTATCCACTCCAAAAGTAGGAGATATGGACGGTCCTGGATGATGGTTCCAATTCCACAAGAAATATACTACGAGGGCATCATAATACCAAATTATGGCATTTTTTTCGTCTTGAGTCATTTAATGGGGTCCAAGCACACATCCATTCTTAAATGAATATGAAGCCACTTTCCCGTAATACTTGCAAGTTGTAACATAGTCATTCAAATGTGTCCAAGCACTTCTGATAATTATAGTGATGTTTTCTTTATTTAATGCATTTGCAATATTCAAAGCTTCCTTTCTTCTATCAGGAAAATTTTGCTCAATGCTTATCTGCCTGATGCACAGGGTAATGATTCTAATGCAGAGGTCATAGTGGCATACTGGAAACTGAGGTGCTTGGTTTTATTCTTAATTTTTGTTAGGTTATAAAGGCTGGTTTAAAGGTGTTATTCACTGCTCTGCAGCTCAAAGCATTTGATGTTTGTTTCTGTCAATTATGCATGGTTGATCCTGACAAGTGATTAAATTTGTTAGATTACTGAGTGTACAAAATACTTAGCTAAGAAGTTGTGTACTTGATGTGATTATTGTCTGATTGGTTATTTACGTAATTAGACCTGCTTTGTGAAGGTTAATCATTATTGAACTGAATTTTGGAAAAACCTCTAAACAACATCAATATGATTTCACAAAAGTTGCTGCACTTTGTCTAGATTCACCTGCAGACATCCATTTCTCTAATCTTACAAAATTGCATCTACTGTTTTAGTATTAGTGTCATGCTCGCATATAGTTCGGTCCATGTTTGATCACCATTGGATTCTTCTTCCACATATCTAGGTGGAAGTACTTGGCTTGACCCTCAAAGATTTGGAAACCTGAAATTTTCTCTTTTGACGTTATGTGATAAAAAATAAAAGATAAAAACTCATCTAACTTGGCTAATCTTTAGTTTTCAAGTTCTGACAAGAAAATGAAATATTTCTGGATGTAAAAGAATACCAGAGTGGTCTAGGTTGCTTATGATTGTATGCATGCTGAATTTTATCTGACTTGCAGAACATCCCTCAAACTTCCATGGAGGCCGCTCATCTCTGTTAATGGAAATACGGTCTATGATCTAGATGAAAAACTCAAAGTATGTCGAAAAGAGTTCATCTCTACAATTCAAAAACTAGAGCATCAAATTAGTTACCAGGCAGTTTTCTATCCTCAAATTGATTTCTTCCATCTCTAAACAGATTGTTAAGCATGTTGAGAGCTGGGACATTTCTGCTCTTGAAGCCGTCGGCCAGATTTTTACGCCTGGTATGAGGAGCTCTAGTGAGTGAAAACTCTACAGAGTAACGTTCGTTAGCTGATATTCTTTCTAGAGGACTCGTGAAAAATCAGTCTTTGCTATTTGAGCTTCAATCCAGCATGCCTACTCTGATCTCAGAACCACCTCTTACAGTTTACTCACAGCTTGAGTTGGAAAGACTGTTATATAGGTAATAAATAGGTGAAGTGATTTCCCTTGACATCCATTTATCATAATTACTCATTTCACTGTATCATTTGTTCAGTCCTCCGTTGTTACTTTCCTTGTGTAACAATGCCATCATTGCTGTGATAAACTCTTGCTATCGTGCTCTGTCTGTGTGAATTTGATACTGAGACAAGCTTTAGATTTCTCCTAACATCCACGCATCCAGCCACATTTTCACATGTAACATATAAATACTTGACTTCTGTCTCGCTCCACTTGCACTCTATGTGGATCTAGACATTTAGTTATCACCTCGTTTCTTCTTCAGCAATGGCTGCTCTTCCACAGTCATTGTTCTTGAATTTGTTAGTGGTTGTTCCATAGAAACTGTTCCTAGTGACTTGGTAAGAACCAAATCAATTGCAGGAGCCAAAATAGGGAAAAATCAAAACTTTTTCCAGGAGCTACTAGGTGAAATATCACATAATCAGGAACTAACAAAATTACAGGTTTCTGTTATTACAATTTCATACTCACAAACAATGTGAGTAATTGAACCAAAAAATAAAAATCAAATTGATCTTCAATCCTTCCTCCATGCATACAATAACAAAGAAAATCCCCCACTACTCCTACTTGACCTTATAGATGACCATGAACTCCTCCCACATTCACTGTTCTCCTCTGCCCACTGCAACACACTAGAGCACGAAGGCGATGGCGACGACACCAAAGAGACCGATGGTGGTGCTGAAATCAGCCCAGCTGTTGCCGACAAACTTTTCCTCATCAATTTCTTCTCGGCGCCACCCATTTCAGGCCAAACACCACCGTCACCTACTTGGAACACAAAAACACCATGTTCATGTCCATGTCCATGTCCATGCCCAAATTTATGATTGTCACATTTTTTATTTACCCAATTGAAGACATCCCAAAAAAAGGTTACCTCCACTTGACCAACTAAAATTCTTTCATTGCCCCTAAATTTCCACCCAAGTCTTTTCACTACAAGACTTGTTTTGCCATCCACTTTCACTTTTAACACTCCACCCACACATTCTATCACAAATTCATGATTCACCCCCATAATCCGAGCCCGTGTAGTATAACTCCTTCGTCCAAATACATGTTCTCGCCTTGACAACAAAGTCAGGTCTCCCGAGCAACAGCCTGATATCAGCCTGACCCGGCCTGTCAATTCCGTCAACATATCACCAAGAAAAAACTCTAGTCTTGCATTGCAGGTAATTGCAATGTAAAAACTCCCCTCAGGTTCTGCTGAGTTTTGATTGAACTTTGCAAGTGTGAAGTCCCAATGGATCTTCATTTTCTTACAATCATGTAACTGGGCCGGATGGACGGATTTGGATCCAGGCCGGGCCTTGAATATGGCGAAAGATGATCGGTGGAGGGGAATGGTGATGGAGAAAAGATCAGGTGCATGGACTAACAAAGAATGAGAAAACATGTTCTTGGACCAAGTGAGTGTTAGATAAACAGGTGAGCCGGAAATCTGAGCTTGGTAAATACATGTAACAAGATTTTGAGGCACTTGTGAAGGAGGAGGAGAAGCAGAAGTTGTTTTTGAAACCTCAGAATTATGAGGAATACTAAAACAAGCAGGTATCATATTCTTCATCCTAACACAACACTAGCACTAAACACTGTTGGAATCAAGAATTGGAGGATTTTGCTTAACGTTAGCCATAATATTGAGTAGGAGTAGGAGGAGAGGGGGTTGTATATATGAGGTGGGGTTCCATGTTAGAGCTTGATTGGCGCCATTGAAAGAGATAGAAAGTTATATATGATTTGCTCTCTTATTCATGATGAGTATTTATATGTATGTGAGCTGGGAGGCATTAGCAAACTTCAAGACTCTCTTTTTGCTTCAAAGTCACCATAGCAGGTAACATAGAACTTGGTTTACTTACTTTATCCACTTCTTATTGTTTCTAATTTCTAATTTATTTACTACTGGGTATATCCCAAGTTTAATATAGTAACTTTTCAATATTTGGTGTCCAACTTTCTTTTTAACCCTCTCTCTTAATTTCATTTTTCTTCATACCTCTGTTCTCTGTAATGGCTGGTGCTTTTTCATTTTGTATTTTCTGTATGTCTGATTGTTTTTATATTAATCCTTTAATTGGAAATTAAATAACTAATCAATGGAACTTGTGGAACACATGCAATTGGTAAAATAAAATTATAAAAGGGGAGGTGGCGCCTTGGGAAAGGGGAGATCCAACCACTCCTGTTGGGATGTTCCAATTTTCTTAAAGTATTCGTTGCACGTAGACAACAACAAGTGGAGTGTTTTATTTTTATCTTATGATCAAAATGGTATGGGGTGAATTTACGAATTTTACAAATAAAAATTGATAGGAAAAGAGTAAAATTAATTAACTATATATCAAATCTAATGAATATTTAAATGTTAGGTGTAACATTTTTACGTTTTGTTTTAATCCACTTGAACAAATTCCAGGCTGCTTTTAATTTAAACTTAGTAGTCAAAGAATGTCAGTCTAACTTTTTAGCTGTAAATAATTGTAATTTCAAAGTAATAGGCTGGCTTCCATATTCCTGTTTGATTTGCTCAAAGTCCAGAAACTAAAATTTGGGTTATAAAGTCTACAGTCTAACATGATGGTAGGACAGACCAATTATAAATACGTGAAGTTAACAATTACAGCCCGTTATTGGGAAATTTTAGTAGCTCAATTGATTGACTATCTGAACATTCCGCTTGTTGGTGAGAATCTGATTCCTCGCCGTATAATCTACTCAAAGATTGAGGAGCTGCTGAAGATGGAGCTGCAGAGGGTAGTTCCGGTAAGAGAGAGAAAGTTTGATTGATAAGGGCATTCTGTGAATGGAGGAACTGGCACAAATCATCATTTCTCCTTTCATTTTTTTTTAAATTCCGAAGTGGTGAACCCCTTTTGTTGATTCAACAGAAATTTATATATAAAAAAAAATACACTTAATAGCATAATTTAGTCTAATCAAGCCGGAGTACTCTCAATTTAAAAAAGAATGTTTATTTACTTAAACAAAGACAAAAACATTGTATGAAAGAAAAGATTTCCCTTACCCTCATGCAACAGCCACAATGTCCATTTTACTCTTCACACTTGCATGTTCTTAATTTCACCAATTCCTATAATTTTCTCTTTGTTTCATTAAAGTACATTCAATTATTAAGAAATCAATATTAGAGATATTTCTGAAGACCAAAGTAGCCCAACGTATTCCTCTCTGTCAAAAAACAAAAACAAAAAAGAAACTCAATTAAGTGAAGGGTGTGTTCGGTAAAAATAATTTTCTTTGAAATGTAAGTGAATTTTTTACTTATTCTTTTAGTAAGCAAAAAAAAAAATCATATTAAAGCAATTATATATAATTTATAGGGATGGCAATGAGGTGGGTGCAGAACAAACCTGTATACAAAGACTTCAACCCTTATTGTCACGTATCGCATAACATAATTTGATATTTTCAATCCGTATCGCATTTCCAGCGAAAAGCACTTTTCGTTTTGTCCCGTTAATTTATATATGGACTAGTTTCATATATGTACTTCGAACAATAAGCACTCTTCTTCGTGTACAACTGGAGTGATGGAAAAAGCATTTTATCCGTTTCATTTTATGTCAAATCTGTATGACTGGATAATAAAGTTTCAGAAAGCTAAAAAAAATTAGAATATATAATCGATTTTAGATATGTTATGATATTTTTCTGGGCATAAAATTCCGTCAGTAAAAATAAACTAAGAACTTTAATATTATGTTATTCTCAATTATACAAATGTATATCTCTACGAAAAAGATTAAAATAATAATAATGTCATAAAAAATAAAATAGGGTAATATTAATAATGATAACTTTTCGAAAAAGATTACTATTAAACTTGCATAGACCTGCATAAATCTGCAACTGATTTCGATTCCGCATCAATTTTAAAAATATTATTTCAAGCTACCCCTCCTTGCCCCACACTCACACCGCCCATTGTCATCCCTAATAATTAAGGAAAAACAATGTTGGTTGGATTGAGGTGAGGGAGGAATGGTGGTTTGATGGGTGGCGGTAGGTGGGATGGCCAATTGATAGGGGTTTGAGACTTTGAGTGGGTGAGAATAAGACAATGAACTTACAATATCACTATAATTATTTTATTTTTATTATATAAATTATTTTTAAATTATTTTTAAAAAATATTTTAAGCAATCAAACATGATAAAAATTGAAAAATATATTCTGAGAAATATTTTCCGCCCTGCCAAACACACCCAAAAAGCTGTCTAAGGTCAAATTTATCCGTTTGTGGTGAATTCAAGCCTTTTTCAAGATTTATTTGTGACAAAATTAAAGAATGAAATAAATAAAAAAGGGATACTTTTCTGTATCGAACTTTAAACAAGAAAATACTTGAATTAGTAGAGTATTTATTTTATAAGGAAGTGTATTCATTTTCTAGACTACATGAGCCCCCAAAATGAAATTATAAGGATTAGCCAAAGGGCCTAACAGAAAAAGCAAATGCTAAACTCCAAAAGCTTTGATTATATGAAAAATTACATAAAATATAATATAAGATATTTAATTACAATATATATTAATAGTTTTCTTTATTTATTAAATTATTAAATTTTATATTTAACTATAATATATGATTTTTTAATAAATGTTATTAAATTCATATATTTTATAGCATACTTATCAATACAAAGTAATCATTTTATTTTATCATACTTATCAAAAATATATATCACGTAAACTTTGGAAGCATATATTCGACCATAAACATAATTCATATAAATATTGGTTGGAAAAGTAATTTACATATATATAGATGAAACCAATTTATATACACAATATATAGATATTTTTTCACAAATTGATTTATATTCTTTAGGTAAAAAAAAAAAAACTTTAAAAAAATGCAAATATATACAAATTGGCAACCTAAATCACTATCAAATTTAAACATTTTCGTTCAGCGACGAAATATTTATTTTTTAAAAAAGAATAACATGAAAATAACATCATATTTTCATAAGAGAATACCATATTATATACAGACATATTTTAGTGAATGCATTGCGGATAAAATATGATATATCTAATTAGTCTAAGTATTTTTTTTTAATCTGAAATTTGTATAGAAATTAGTATATCTTCAATTCTCTAATTTCTTTTTACATATTAATATGTAAGAAATCTATACGTATTTTAATGTATGGAATTGATATAAAATATGGTAATACAAATCGGGTTACTTAATTCTTTTTAATAATAGGTTATATACGAAATGATTTAGTGTATCAATTGTGTACAAAAGGAAAGAGAAAAATGTGTATAGAAAAAATATGGAAAGAAATTTACAAGAAATTTATGACAGAGAAAGGCAAAGATCTGGGAGAAATTTATTGAATGAATATCAAGAATGATTTGAATTATTTGAGAAGAAAAAAAAAAGATTTTAGTGTTTAGATATTCATGTGGTGTAAATTAGATATTTAATTATTTTACAATTAAAAGAGCACAAATCAAGTAAGACATGTATATAATTAGTTAGACTACCCTAATTTATGGGTTAGTAATTTTACCTTTTTTTTTAGTTTTACCTAATCTGGTATATTTGTAAATATTTTTTTTATTTTTAAAAACTAGAAAATGTTGGTATATTTTGTAATTATTACTCTAAATATGTATAGTTATGTTATTTTTCCTTACTCTAAATATGTGTATTTATGTTATTTTCTCTTGATTATACGAAGGAAAAATTACATATTATAGCGCATTTAAAAAACTATTTACATATAATGGTTATAGTTTTAAAAAATTACACCTTTATTTCATTTAATGTGCCATTTTTTATTCTTTTACTTTGTATTTTTACTTTTTTACCATGTTCCTTAATTTACTGCAGTAACTCCCCACCCAACCCATTTCTTGTTCTTCTCTCTCTATCGTCTTCATCTCTAACCCCATATTTTCCTCCTTTAACTGCCCACAAATCTCGCAAAATACGCCGCAATTGTTATATAATCTTGTTAAATAGTAGTAAGTTCCATTCCTGATTTTTATTGTTTTTCAATTTTTTAAATATATATATTTTTTTCTTCTTTAATTAGCTAAAATATTTATTTATCTTTTAATTCAAATCTTTATTATATTTTCAAATCTCAAGTTGATTTATTTTTTGATTTTGAAAATCATATTTGTACATTTTATAATTTATGTATTATATGTATTTAGATATTTAACTTTTAAATTTTAAGATTTTGTAGTTTGATTATTCAAAGTTTCATCAATGGCGGAAAATACAACACCCAAACTTTTCTTAGCCCAGGCCCATAATGGGATATCTGGAGTTTTTCCTTGATTATATGAACCTGTAACAGCAACTTTTCTTAGCCCAGGCCCATAATGGGATATCTGGAGTTTTTAACTATCGTCTCGCTCTAATGATATATACACATAATTGGTGTATATATGTGTTTGACGTGTTGTATACATTCACCAACATTTGAAACATATCAAGTTGAAGCAACCAATGCACCATCACAAAAGTTGCGCATGGATGGTAAGTACAGTTATGTTTTTAATTAGAAATTCTGAGTTCTGAGTATTAAAAACAAAGTCGCATTTGATAGAAAATATATTTTTACTGAGATTTTTCAAAATGCGAATCTAAATTAATCAATTAGAAAAAAATAAATAAAATACCGGACATCAACTGAAAAATAAAAATAAACAAAGAAGCAGCAGCCAGTACACTTGGATTTGGCATCACTTTCAGAACGACTTCATACTTGTAGTAGATTCTTTATACGTACGGAACTCACCAAATGAAGTTGTCATATAGTCAAAAAGGAAAGTAATTAAAATAGAAAACCCAAATAAAATACAAAGAGAACAGAGGAAGCAAATTTGAAAAAATTAAAATTACCTACCATTATCTTATTGAGAAGACATGTTTTTGGGTTAATAATTTAGGTTTAGCACCACATGATTTTGTCTTAATTTGTCCCTTTCATTACCACATGGATGCAAGCTTCAATGCAAAGCGGAAAAAAAAACCCTACCTACTTCACCTGCAAAAAACATTATGATATTTTTATAAAAAGAAAAACTAGTGAACTTCTTCACCAAATCAACTTTTATTATAGCACTAGTAGGTTACATGAACTAAATCTGAAATTTTTATGTTCTTCGCTCGGAAGTTCGATTTTTATATTGGGACTTGACTAATTTAAATTCATACCGCATAAGACTCATTAAATCTAAGGGAAATGTTTCATATTTGGATTGGTAATTCGTTTTCAAACGTTTAAATTTGAGACTTTTATTAAAAATGAAAAGATCCTATATATCGTACCACAATCACCGATGATAACTAAATTGGGATCATTCTCAATAAGCGATGGCAATTACTATAATTACTATCACATGGTGCTTGATTACCTGCCTCGTCGTTAATTTCGGATTTGTTGTGTGATTTTACATATGATCCTTCTAGTTGTTCCTAATCAACTGAATCCAATGTTAACTATTATCCTCTCCCTTATCTATTTTTATTTATTCATTATTAATTTGATAAATAATAAATAAAATGATAATATTACTATATAAATAGAATGATAATGTTATTATATTATTCTTTGAATATATTTTCTTCGTTTCTTTTTAATTGTCATGTATACTAAAATAGTTATTCTTAAATATTTATTAATTTAAATGGAAATGAAGGGAGTAATAAATTTTAATATTTTAGGAATTATGTTAAAAATAACTATAGTTAATAATTATAATTATCTCTTAATTTTTAAATTAAATTAATTAATTAAATTAAAAATATTTTTAAATTAAAAATAAATAAATATTTTTAATATAATGAATAAATAAAAATAGATCAAAAGAGCGGGGAAGAAAATTTTAAATTCATAACTGAGGTATAGTATATTATAGGAACCAGTATTTAGAGCCCGTTTGGTTTAGCTGAAAAAAAATAATTTTTAAATGTGAGTGCTTAAAGCACTTTTTAAGTGCTGACATTTTTTTAATAAATAAGCAGTTATGCGTTTGGATAAAAGTGTTGAAACTGAAAAAAAGTTATTGATGTGTTTAGTACAAAAGTGCTGTTAAGCACTTATTTTGGGTCAAATGACTGAAATGCCCTTAAAGCTGTTAACACTATAAAAAACCAAATTACTGTGATATTTTTATTTCTAAGATAATTAAAATTAAAATTAATACATATTTTTATTTATTTTTAATATAAATTAATTAAGTTATTTTTAATTTTATATAATTAAATAAGATTAGGCAAATCTCCCTTTTTACTTTTTATTAGGAGTATAGTTCTATTTTTTATTTGTAAAATTAAATATAATAATTTAAATGAATTAATACTACCTCAAATAATTTTTTTTAGATTTTTAATTATATTTTTCTAATATGCACAAAAAAATAAAATTTTGTCAAAGATTTTAGTGTCTTTGCTTTGTTTAAAAAAATCAACAAATTAATTGTATGTTTTCATTTTTAAACTATGAACGAGTGAGTTATAAATAAAGTTCGAGAAGAAGAGAACAAGCGGAGAAGAAGAGAGAAGTGTAAGATGCGGCCACGCCAAAGAGAAGAAGAGAAAAATTAGTTTTTTATTTCCTTGAGGGTAATTTTGGATTAGGAAAATAGTATGAGGATAAAAAAGTAAATTTGTTGGTCAAACATAATGACTTATAAGCCAAAAAAATAAAAAGTTGGGTTTCACCAATTTTTACTTTTCAACTTATTAAAAACAGTTTTAAACTTTTTTTAAGCATTTATTAATTTAGTCAAACACTCTAAAAAATTAAAAACTATTTATAAATTGATCAAACCAACTTATAAACTTAACCAAATAAACTCTTAATTTGCTCCTTAATAAAGTTGCTTACGCATTCCTCAATATGTTTGTGATTGCCAAATTAAATCTCTCTTTAATTATAATATCAAACTATAGCTGGCCTAATTAATAAATTATCATCTGTTTCACAAAGTAAGCAGTGGACATCTGGATTTCTTTTTTGTCAAAAGAAGTATCAAATGAGAAACTTGACTTGTTTAAGATTTTCAATTAGAACACTCTTTTCGTTCGTGTGTGTATATATATATATATAATTATTGGTTTAGAAATTTTAAATTAAAAAAATAATTGTTTCAATTACATCATTATATTAGAAAATAATTTCCTTTTTTAATAATACTTAATTTTTTTAAAAAAATATCTAATAAATAAAAACAACTTAATAATTAATATTTTATATTTATTATTTTTCATAATAATTATAAAAAAATTAATTATTTTGAAACGAAGTAACTAATCCCAATCACTAAACTTACATGCGGCAAAAAAGAAAATTTAACAGAGAATAATTATTGTGTTTGAAAATAAATGTCACCTTTAAAAAATACGAATAGAAACACATTCGAACAAATAAATATTTTACTTAATGGTTTCAAAAATTAAATTTAGTATCTGTAAACATATATGGACAAAAATAAGTGTATTTCAAAAAATAAATTAATTCCTTGTAAATTTTGTAAAACAACAAATAATTTAAAATATTTTTTTAAAAAAAGTGATAAATAAAATTGGAGTGACGGAGGCCATTTAAAGTTTGGACTAGAGTCGAAGTTTTGTCTTATTGGAGTTTGAGGCATCCAATGCAACTCCATGTTAGGTTGGCTCTATTTTCAAAATAACTTTCATTTGTAGTTTTCTTGTACGAATTTCTCTTAATCACTGCCACTTTTGTTTAATAATTGCAGTAGGAACAAAGTAACTTTACATTATTATTTTTAAATCCCTTCATTACTTAAACGTTAATTACATCTTAATACTTCTTGATCTCGGTTCGCTCTTTGTGATCTCTTCCGTGATAAACACTACATGATCAACCAAATTTTTCTATCCTGTTGTATTTTCTACGCCGAAACGATGAGTTTATTGGCATGTCAAGGCAAACTCAAGGACTAAAGAAAATTTAGAATTAATATTTTATATAAAAAATTATTTAATTTTATTTTGTATTAAGAAAATTATTGAATTTTAAATTTTTTTCTTATAAAATCAATCGATTAAATTTATTATTTAAAAAAAAATTAACATGATATTATGACAAGTATATAGACGTGAATCCTATAAATAAGTTAAATTAAAGACATCCAATCGCCGATAATTCCATAATTATCTAAGTTATAAATTTTAAAATTTACGAGATTTTACAATATTCTTTAAATTTATAAATTTATTTTTTCGCAAAAATAAGATCAATTTCTAAATATCGATTTTATTGAAAAAACAAACTAAAAGTGTAGAACTATGTATAGAAATTTCATTTTTTTCGTAAAAAATTAAATAGACTATATCTTTTTTCTATTCAAATAAAATAAAACATTAATAATAAGAGGTTATTTGGTACGAAGACAAGTAATGCAGGGATTAATAAATATGGATTAATAATGTAGGGATTGCTAATACAAATATTGTAATATTGTGATTATTTTTTATCAAGTGTGTGATTTTTTGTATTAAAAACTAAATATACGATGTATTGTGTTTAGTTTAAAACTCTAAAAAAAGAACTTCTTTACAATTATGACCTTGAATTTTTATATAAAGAAATTTAGAAAAAAAGAATTGAAGGATAATCTAGTTATTTAGGGGTCTTACTCTTATCCAAGGATTAGTTATCCCAAAATTAGTTATCCCTTTATTTTATTGGTATAAAATAATACACCATATAGTGTAATAATAATCTATGAATTAACTTGAATTGAGTAATCAAATAGTGTATTAGCTAGATTAAATTTTAATTCAACAACTATTCTAATTAGTGCAGTATATCAAACAACCCCAAAAAACTAAAAGCAGACACACAAAAACACACACACAACCAAAAAAAAAAAAAAACAGAAAGAAGGGGCAATAAAATACTTTTTCATTTATTTACTTCCTCAATATATTCAAATGAAATAAAACATCAAATAATTTTAAAAAACCTAGACACACATACAAAAAATGGAAAAAGAACAAAAGAAATAAGTGGACAGTAAAATACTTTTTTATTTATTTATTTTCCATTGTTTTTTCCTCTTTAGTTTTTTTATTGATTTTTTTTCTCTTTAATTATCTATTTATCTAATTTTTTTCCATCTCCGGAATAAATATAATTCTGAAAATACATTGCTTCTCCTCAACTCTTAATCCTTTATACAATTTTCTTTTACTCTTTTTTTCCTATGATTATTTTAAAAAATTGTAATTATGGTTTGGTAGGTTATATATAAGATATGGGCCTTTTTTAATTTTATTTTTATTTAAAAAAGATTAATAATATAACAATCATTTGATGGTATTTATTAAACATAACTACAGTTTCAAATAAATACTATTATTAGTTATATTTTTAATTTTACCTAATTTTTTTGTATTTAATAGCAAATAAGAAAGAAATCTCTTAATCTCTCTCCAATCTCGCTCGCCTCTCTCCTCCACTCTCTCTCGCTGTTTCTCTATCCCCCTTCTCATTTTGTGGTATTTCGCTCTTTCTCCTTTATCTTTCTCTCTCTTTCTCTTTTTCTCTTTCTCTCACTCCCGCACTCTTTTTTGTGTTATTTGTTTGTATTTTTTGTATTACGGATGATACAATCAATATAAGAGCGAATAAATTTATACACGTGATACAATAGCGAAATACAAGCTAAATTAGAGTGAATGGATACAACTTAAATGCATATATTAATACAACCAATACAGTCGTTTGACATCTCCAAAATATAAAAATAGAAAGAAAGAGGTGGAAATATAACATGCTAAGAGATAGAGGATATAACTTAAATGCATATATGGATACAACAAATACAGTTGTTTAATACCTCAAAAAATATAAAAATATAAATAGAGAACGAAAATACAAATACAGAGAGATGTGAAAATATAGTTTACAAAAATGGAAAGAGAGGGGGGGTGGGGGGGGGGTGGGGGAGACAGATAGAGAGAGAAAGAAAGAGAGGGAGGGAGAAAGAGAGAGAGAAAGAGAGGGAGGGAGAGAGAGAGATAAAGAGAGGGAGGAAGAGAGAGATGGAAGATTATATATCAATTTTAGCATGATTTTTTTAATTTGACATTTTAAAAAGGTAGTATTCCATATTTAACTCAATACATTAATTGGTGTATTTATATCCAAATATAAAATATTATAACTTCTTAAGTGATACATTCCATATTGGCCATAAATTATAATTAATATAAATATAGCTATAAGGATCTATTTTTGATCAAAAGTATGTCATTCTTATAAATTTCTCTTTTATTTATGAGGTTCATGTCTATATAATATAAAAATTTAATTTATTTTGCCATGTTAGTTTTTTGATGAAAAATATAATTGAGTGATCTTATAAAATAAAAAAAACTTTAAATTGAGTAAATTTATTAATACAAAATAAAATTAAATAACTGTACTATATAATTTCTCATAATTGAGTGATATTTTAAATTATATATTAAATCGAAAATCTATTAATAAGGAAGCAAACAACATATATTTCTAATATTTAATTTTCCTTTAACTGTATACAAAAAGGACACCAAAAGGTAAAAGTTTCCCGAAATATTAGGTTTGTTTGGCCAAAAATGCATGACAACAAAGTGTTTATCCGAAAAGGGAAAAAGAAAAAAGCTACTTGAATTTATTTTTTTTGGCTTTTTCAAAGGATAAACCACAACCACAAGTTATATGTGGAGTAATTTGAGATTCATTTTCCTTCAATGCCACATTTGATCTCTGAGAAAAATATTTAATTAATAATTATTAGTATTTAATAGTGAACAGTGTTTGAAAAAATAATATGATAGAATGAAAATGAGTTCTAATTTCTTTCCTTATTTTTCCTTATCTTCCCCGCTCCCTTCATACTCCCTTCTGTCCCAATTTTGAAGAATTAATATCTCCAATCATTCAATTATAAAATAACTATATAATAAAGTTATTTAATTTTATCATGTAAGATTTTTTTTAATGATATATTTAGTTGAGTGATTTTTATGAGAAAAAAGTTATAAATTGAGCGATTTTATTGATAAAAACTAAAATTTTTAATGACTTGAAAACATAAATTATTACAGTTAAGTGACCTTTTGTGATATTAATTTCATTTTGAATGAACACGAGTTCATAACAAATGGTATGAGAGCATTTTCCGCAGTCATGTGCAACAAAACTTTCTTTCAAATCCCTAAATTGTTATGCAACTTTTATTATTACATGCTATACACCGGATACAATGTACGTAGTGTTTTTTGCACCAAAATACAAATTTATAGGCTTTAAATACCTTCCAATATTATACACTTGAGTATAGATAATACATATGTATATTAGGATTCTATTTTGACTTATAACTTAATTAAGGAATGAAAGTAGAGAGGCAATTACGCTAATTGAGAGAAATTTGAGGAATTCTAACACACAAGTCTTAATTTATCTTATGTATTTATTTCGTTCAAAAATAAATAAAATAAATTAAATAGAAAATGTAATTGAAGATTAGACTCAAATTTAATGATACTTATACTTTTCCACTAAGTTATAAGCCTCTTATGTTTGAATTTCATTATAGATTAATAGAAACATTATATATTAGAAATTTTTTTATTTTTTATTTTTGGTCACGAATCATGAGGGATAAACACAGGAAAAATGAAGGCAATGGTTGAGTGATGGCCTGAACTATTACTTGGTCTTGTCACTTTCATTTTGTTATTTAAAAAAAATATATATATTTGTTAGTTGCCCTTTTCAAACATGTTGTTACACAAACAAGCTGGCCAACCCATGCTGTGTTAAGTGCCATATTCAATCACTCACAAATACATGTGGAATTCAAGTCTTCATTATCGTCATTGTGCCCTAACAACCTCTATCATACATGTGATAGGTCCAATATTTACTACATTATTAATATATTCATCATGTGCAGTCCCTACTTCATATAAATAAATAAATAAAACAAGAAATGCAAACTCCTTTTCCTCTTATTTGTCTCCCTTTAATTTATTGTCCATATCATTTCTCCCCTTTCTTTAGAAAGTAAAAGAAAAAGATATATATATATATATATATATATATATATATCAACTCACGTACTCGCATGCATGTACTCATATACTATTAATTAGCACCCCCTACGTATAAAATATAAATGTAAGAACACTACTATACGTACGTACCATTTAATAAGTTTGTCGATAACAACCTTACTATTATTCCAAATTATATAAATCGTTTTTGTCAACAATATCTTTGCCAAAATGTTTCCTAAAACCTTAATATTTGTAGATCGACTTAATAAGTACCTATATAGATATTGTTGGTAAGTTTAATCCTAATGCACGTAAGGATCTTGAACACGATAATCTTACGGAGAGACGTTACAGAAAACATACCAGAAGTGGTTGACATTATCGCAGAGAGAAGCAAAAGCATTAGACGTTAGTGGAGAATTGGTTTCTACCTCCTTGCCCTAGCCTTATGTTACCACAACCGCTAGCGATGGAAAAGAAAGAGTTGAGAATATGTGGTAACCCTAATGGGTGGAGGCAGGACCAATTTATAGAGGTTAAATTAATTAAGACTTAATCCGGTACGTCCATCAAATAACCGGTGTACGGACGAGATCTATTCTTCATTAAATATTAGTTATGGGCTTTACATTAATTGGGCCATAAATAAAATAAATAATAAAAATTCTTCTCCCACTTGGCCCCATAACCACATAACATTAATATCTAATGACATAAACATTATTTGTGCATAAAATAAATCTCTTCTTTAATGTCCATCATACATAACACAATATGACAAACCACTAGTGCGAGTTATGGCGGTTATACATAATTTTATGCTACATACTCCCTTCCATATACTACTACATTAGCGATCTATCATATTAGGTTCATAAGCTATAAAACATATAACATTATGGTCCGCAATAATGTCTCATTGAGACTTATCCTATAATATCTCAAAATAATAATGTGTACACAATTATGAGTAACAGGAAATTCATTAATGTATATCAGAAACATGTAATTGAGCTCAAAGTGTCAAAACATCATCAATGCATCGGTCATAAGTACAACTAAGACCCATTGTTTGAACATGTTCTTTAAATATCTTTGGTTGTAAGCCTTTTTGTTAATAGATCTGCAATCATGAGATCAGTTCTAATATTTTCAAGTGACACTCTTTGTTTCTAAACTTCTTCCTTTACGGTAAAGTACTTTAATTCCATATGTTTGGCACCTTTGGAGTACTTATCGTTCTTGAAGAAGAACACTGCTGCAGTGTTATCACAATAAATTTTCAGCGGCTTGGTAATGGTGTCGACAACCCCAAGTCCTGAAATAAAATTTCACAGCCATAATGCATGAATTGTGGCTTCAAAACATGCCATAAATTCTGCTTCCATTGTGAATGTAGCAATGATAGATTGTTTAGCACTCTTCCACGATATTGCTCCTTCAGCTAATAGGAACAAGTAACCATATGTGGACTTTCTAATGTCAATGTATCCAGCAAAATCTGAATCCGAGTATCCAAAAATCTCCAAGTGATTGGACCTCCTATACATGAGCATATGATCTTTCTCTCCTTTCAGGTACCTCAAGACTTTTTTTGCAGCTTTCCAGTGATCAATTCCAGGGTTACTTTGATATCTTCCTAGCATTCCGACCGCAAAACTAATATCCGGTCTTGTGCAAGTTTGAACATACATCAAACTTCCAACAATAGAAGAGTAGGGAATTGACTCCATTTTCTTTCATTCTACATCATTCTTTGGGCATTGCATGAGACTGAATTTGTTCCCTTTTTGAATGGGAACAATTTCTGCCGAACAATTGTTCATATTAAATCTCTCTAGAATTCTTTCGATATATCCTTTCAGAGATAATCCCAATAATCCTTGTGATCTATCACGTAATATTTCTATCCCTATCACATAGGATGCCTCATTCATATCTTTCATTCTAAAATTCATAGAGAGAAAGTTTTTCGTCTCACGCAATATGCCTAAATCATTAGCAGCAAGTAAAATGTCATCAACATATAGGACTAAAAATATAAACTTGCTCCCACTGATCTTTTGATATATACACCGATCAACGTTGATCTCTTTAAATTCAAAAGATGTTATGGTATCATTAAATTTTATATACCATTGTCGTGAAGCTTGTTTAAGTCTATATATTGACTTCTTTAGCTTACACACCATTTGACCTTTTCCTTCAATTTCAAAAAACCCTCTGGTTGGTCCATATAAACTTCCTCCTCGAGGTCTCCATTAATAAAGGCAGTTTTCACATCCACTTGGTGTAACTCTAAATCATAATAAGCCACCAAAGGCATAATAATTCTTAATAAGTCTTTCTTTGATGCAGATGAAAAGGTCTCTTTATAATAAATGCCTCCTTTCTGAGTATAACCCTTGGCAACAAATCTGGTTTTACATCGTTCAATATTGCCATTCGAATCGCGTTTAGTCTTAAAGACCCATCTGCACCCTATTCTTTTAAAATCTTTTGGCAATTTAATGAGATCCCAGACTTTATATATTCCATGGATTTTAACTCTTCTTTCATGGCATCCATCCATTTATCAGACTTAGTACTTTCTATGGCTTGTGAAAATGAAACTGGATCTTTATTAAGTCCAATGTCAAAATCTAACTCTTGCAAATATACCACATAGTCATCTGAAATAGCCGATTTTCCTTTTCTTTGAGATTTCCTTAATGACACTCTTTGTGGTTCACTTGTGTCAGATACTTGTGAGTTAGTTCCTTCCTGAAGTGTTTCCTCCAAATGTTGTTCAGTATTACCAAAGGGTTCTCCAACAATAGGAACACTATTTGTTATTGTTGTGGAAGTAGGTGCATTCACGGGCAATGAAATGTTTACCCTCACCTCATTTATTTCCATACTTTGTCGTTCAACACTCCCACACTAACTTCACCATTCTCAATGAATCTTGCATTACCGATTTCAATAATTCTCGAACTATGATTGGGACGGTAAAACCTATACCCTTTAGATTTCTCTAGGAAACCAATGAGGTAACCACTTACAGTTCGAGAATCTAATTTCTTTTCATGTGGATTATAAATTCTAGCTTCCGCTGGGCAACCCCAAACATGCAGATGCCTTAAATTAGGTTTCCTTCCAATCCACAGTTCAAAAGGAGTCTTTAGAACTGCCTTACTAGGAATCATGTTTAGTAAAAATACAACAATTTTAAGAGCATACATCCATAAAGACTTGGGTAGTGAGGAATTACTCATCATACTCCTAACCATATCCATAAGTGTCCGATTACGCCTTTCTGCAACACCATTTTGTTGAGGTATTTCTGGCATAGTATACTGTGCACATATGCCATGTTCCTAGAGGAACTTTGCAAATGGACCTAGACATTGTCCTGATTCGTTATATTTTTCATAATATTCACCACCTCTATCTGCTCTAATAATTTTCACTTTTCTATCTAATTGTCTTTCTACCTCATTGACGTACACTTTGAGAGCATTCGTTGCTTGAGATTTTTCTTTCAGCAAATAGAGATATCCATAACGTGAAAAACCATCAGTAAAAGTGATAAAATATTTTTCTCCCCCAAAGGATGGAATATTAAAAGGTCCGCAAATATCAGTGTGTATAATCTCAAGAAGCTGGGTGCTTCTTGTGATACCTTTCTTGTTATGCTTGGTTTTCTTTCCCTTAATGCAATCCAAACATATATTAAGATCGGTAGAATTTAGATTCGGAAGAATCCCATTATTTACGAATCTTTTTAATCTTTCTTTGGATATATAACCCAAACGTCTGTGCCACAAGTAAGCAGAACTTTCATCCAGTGAACTACGTTTAGTTCCAACATTTTGATGAATAACAAGAAGGGATTCAGAAAAGATATTATCGAGTTTCAATTTATATAAACCATCAATAAGAATACCAGAACCATAAAAAATAGCATTCTTATAAATATTGAAATATCCATGTCCAAACTTAAAATCAAATCCAAAAATATCAAGTCTTGAAAGAGAAATCAAATTTATAGAAACTGAAGGAACATAAAGAGCCTGTAATAGGTCAAGGTGATGTCCAGTCTTCAAGATCAAATGATAAATCCCTATGCCTTCAATTTTAGCCTTCATACATTTTTTTATGAACAAGAAATCCTTATTTGGATTTGTAGTTTGGATCGTAATGAATCCCTGCAACATAGTGGATACATGAGCAGTTGCACCTGAATCAAGCCTCCAAGTATTATTAGGAACTTCTACTAAATTTGATTCGAAACATACAAAAGTACTACCTTTCTTTTCAAACCAAGCTTTATGTTTCTGGTAATCTTTCTGATAGTGTCCTTCCTTTTTACAAAAACGACACACATCTGCCTTGAGTTCCTTATGAGCATCCTGTGAAACTTTAGCAGGTGCTTTCTTCTTCTTGAATTTGTTGGCCTTCACCTTAAGTCCTTTTCCAGATCCTTGACCCATGAGGTTAATAGAATGAACTCATTGTTTCTTAAGTCTTGATTCATCTTGAGTAAGCACACTGGACAAATCACTAACATCCCACTTATCCTTAATAGTGTTATAGTTAATTTGGAATGGTCCATACTCAAGAGGCGATGAGTTCATAATAAACTGAACCAAGAAGATGTCATCCACTTTCATCCTCAGGGCCTTGAGCCTTGCTGCAATGTTAGTCATCTCGATAATATGATTTTGCATACTACGCGACCCATCAAACTTCATGGTCGTGAGTTCAGCTATTAATGTACCAGTGAAAGACTTATCAGCAGAACGAAAATGTTCTTCCACAAACTTCAGGTATTCCCTGACACTTTCTGTTTGCGGAATAGTACTCTTAATGTTGTTGGCAATAGTCATTCACATAAACATAAGACTCAATCTGTTAGAGCGTTCCCATGCTTTATGGAAAGACTTCTCACCTTCACTGCTCGTATCAGTAATGGCAGCAGGTTTATCTTTCAGTAGAGCCAAGTCAAGATCTATCAAACCTAAGTGGAACTGGACTTGTTCATGTCATTCAGAGAAGTTTAATCCATTGAACATAGTAACAGATGAAGCAAGCGAATGAAGAGAAATAGCTGCAAAATAGATATACATGCTCACAAATAAGAAAATAATGTGGATTAATAGAGCAACAAAAATATATCGTAATTCACCTTTGGCAGATACTATGACATACTATCATAATTTAAATGCCATATTCCAACTTTAGTAGGTAATTAAATATTTTTAATCAAACATATACGATATCTTTGGATATACAATATATATTCGACTAAGAAATATTAATTTACCTCATAATGTTCACTATTCATAGAATAATTGATTTACCTTTGGATAAATTCTTAAGTTCTAGCAATAGTGAAAAATCAATTTATCCATTTATTTTTTTCAATAATAGGCATTCCGTTATTTTCATGGATAGATGATAATTTTATGTATGCATATTTCTCTTACACATATTAGTCTGGCCACTTTGGTGACTAACAAACTACATGAACATAAATGCACACATAAAATAGATGTCATAAAATTTATGCATGTCAATATTTTAAATATTCTAGTTTGGCCACTTTGTTGACTAACAAAGTGTAAGCATAATACATGCACAAAATAAACATAAATATTATACATGTGCTTATGTTTAAACATATTCGTTTGACCACTTTAATGACTAACAAACTATATTACAATAAACACATACATAATTATTGTTTAATGTAAAAGCAAAACACATTAAACAAGTCAAATAATACAAAGCGAAAATATTTATGACTCAAGAAATAAACATTAATTTCATGATCAAACTCGTATAAGCAGAGAACCCTAAACGAGGTTAAATAGATGGACAACACCGTGGGCGTTTTTTTTTTTTTTTAATTCCTAATTATAACAGATTAGTTAAAATCTGTTTTGTTGATTACATTAACTTTCTCAAACTCAAATTGCTTTCAATCTCATAGTGCATGTATTTATGCTTGGCAAGATTTATATAATTTAATGATAGTAACTACCAGTGCTCTGGACCAGAGAAAGTCGTACTTCCAAAACAAACAAAATTATAAATATATAAATTCCTTTTACGAGGATTATCGGTTCAAGTAATTCAGGGTTTGATACCACATGTATGTTACATACCTGAAGCGTTAGACGTTAGTGGATAATTGGTTTCTACCTCTTTGCCCTAGCCTTACGTTATCACACGGCCGTCAGCGATAGAAAAAAGATAGTTGAGAATATGTGGTAATCCTAATGGGCGGAGGTAGAACCAATTTATAGAGGTTAAATTAATTAATGCTTACTCCGATACGTCCATCAAATAACCGATGTATGGACAAGATCTATTCTTCATTAAATATTAGTTATGTACTTTATATTAATTGGGCCATTAATAAAATAAATAATAAAAACTCTTACAATTGCAAGACAATTCAAATCTTCTTGGACTGAGTCAATACAAATTTGGGCGACGTTCTACGTTTAAGTAAATGTGGTCCAAATGAATATTACGAGTCAATTAAGTTGGATTAATATTCCATCTGATTGGGTATTTAGCCGAGAATCATGCAATATTTTGACGAGGCGCACCGATTCAAATCTTTCAAATTATATAGCGTGTTTAGTCAAATTAAAGGCCGATTAAGTGATATTTTTCAGCTAATCAAATTAGGTTATGTCACGTGGATTCGTCTAATTAATGTACTCAAGCGAGTTAAATTAAGTCTTAGAAGGAAAATATGATTAGCTACATTCGTAGCTTAGAAATAGAGATCACCCGTAAAGCCAAAATACATCTAAATCAAAGAGAAACAATAACATACTATTGTAATTTCCCAGGTGAGATTTAAAGAGGGTAAAGTATATATATAAATTTTATTCCTACTTAATTGTAAAATAGATGGATTGTTTTTAATAGACTCTCGACTTAAATAAAGCATTTCATAGTTAAAAACTAAAAGGAAAAAACAGTTAAAAAAGGAAATAGAGAATTGAAAGCAACAACAACAATCAAATAATACGTTATAGAAAATAGTACACAATATAAAGAAAAAAAATAGTAATAACAATGAAATAATGCGATAATCGAAACGAAAAAAAACATAGATGATGAAATATTTATCTTTTTAGAACAAATATATGTGGGAAAGAGATTAAAGCGATACTTTTTCACGATTTATATATTTGAGACTCTACCATGAAGACATTACGTACAAAATATTCTAAAGAGTGATATTATAGTTAGTTAGAAGGATTACATGTTTTCTTGTTTTAAAAATTTTACATATGATCATGTCTTAAAATTTTACACTGCAAGATATATTCGTTTATTCTTTTGTCTTTTTTTTTTTTAATTATTTTTTTTCTGATAGAGAACCCATTTTCTTGTTCATGTCTAGAGTATACAAAAAAATAAGTTAACATGAACAGGCAAGTTTAGTATTGTTCTCGTAAGAAAAGTTCGATTTTGATTAGCTTACTTTGTAGAACGATTATATTTATTCATTAATAAAAATTCCAAACATTACAAAAAAGAAAAAAAGAAAAAAGACAATTCATATTAATTTTGTATTTGAGGGCCATATCTTTTTAGTCAAAACTCATAAAGCATGTTGGGTGCCTTTTTATCTGTTTATTTGTCAAGTTCACTAGAAGAAATCCAGCCAGCTCCAAATCCAGAAAAAATTGTCCCTTCTATATTTGTTTCACCTAATTAATTAGGTTGTTTGATATATGTTGAGCTGATTAATTAATCATTAAGCTGTAATTTTTCTTATTTTGATATGATTTAAAAATATCGATTAAAATTCAAGTAGTTTGATTTTTAAAAAATAAAAGGTGATAAATATTATAAAACGTATAATTAATGAATTCAATCTCATTCTCCATCCCGTTTGGTCGTTGTTTAAGCTTTACGCAGGAACAGTACTCATTTTTCCTCTTATATTATTAAAATAGTCAAATTACTTGTCTTAAGCCGAAATTCAAGAAAATTATATTTCAGGATTTTGTTTCGAGAGAGCTAGGTAGCAAATTATCCTTCTTCAAGTTTTTGATCAAATCATATGCAAAATTTTAAATTCAATTGCGTACATCAAAAACAGTAAATTTGTAATATGATTTTAAAAATAAATACAAGTTAAATGGCAATCCAGAAAATAGGTATTTGTACACTTCAACCTAATCCAAATTAGTAGCAGTCTCAAAAGAGAGAACGTGAGAGAAAAAATAAAAAAATAAAGAGACAACCTCTCCTATCAGAAAGTGTGTATACAAGCATAAATTGCTTTTTGTTACTCAGCAAAGAAAAAAAAGAAGATAAAGAGGAGGAGGGGAATTGAATAAATCATTAAATGAATGAATAAGATATCAAAAGAATCCTTGAGATGGCGATAGAATGAATAGATCAATTCATCCCCCCTTTAATTAATTAAAGGTTTCAAAATGGAACCTGAAAATGAAAAAAAAAATAAAAATTAAAAAAAATTGATAGAATGTTATAAACATATTTGTATTATAGTGAATGTTTATAAAGAATGTTATAAACATATTTGTATTTCATAACACGTTATCAGCACGAGTCTCTGCCTTGAACACTCACTTTGAAAGATCTGAGGTAAGAAAAATTAAAATTTCTTTTTCGAAAGATGTATTACTTAACCACAGGAGTGATATTCCTTTGGTGATATTGTTGCTCTACGACTCTACTGTCTCAAAATTTGAAGGCCAAGATATTATTTTTCTCTTTTTTTTAATATGACTAACCTTACGAAATTTGATTTCGTTGCCCTTCAAAGTTCGGCCAAGAACTACCTTTCATGGATGTTGGATGCTGAAATCCATATGGATGCAATGGGTCTTGGAGACACCATTAAAAGTGAAAACAAAGCATCAAATCAAGATCGTGCTAAGACTATGATATTCTTGCGTCATCATCTTGACGAAATTCTTAAATTTGACTATCTCACGATAAGGATCCACTTGCTTTGTGGAATAGCCTAAAAGAAAGGTATGACCACCTGAAGATGGTCATCCACCCAAAGGCACGATATGATTGGATCTATCAAGACTATAAGTCTGTTCATGAGTATAGCTCATCAACATTCAAAATTATTTTTAAGTTAAAACTATATAGAGAAACTATTAATGATGTTGATATGATTGAATATGTGGTAGTACACAAAATTAATTGAGAGTTCGGAAAAGCTAATGTATTACTACTTGAAGGAATGAAATTATTGTAGTAAGTCTCAAAAGGAAACTTATAAGTTTCGAGGACATTGAAAAAAAAATTGAGACTATAAATTATGGGAAGATCTAATATCTTCATGTTACTACAATTGAAGCGGGTTATAGATATTTATGTAAAAGATTACCTGCCGTTTTTTTTATTTGCAGTACATAAATATGGGTATGATGATAAAATCACATACGAAAGTAAATTAGAAGTTTACTGAAATAAGTTGTCATAACTGGTTGGCCATCCCCGTTCAAATGTGATGCAAAAATAATTGAGAATTCACGTGGCTATATGTTGAAGAAATAAAAGATTCTTCAAGAATTTTTTTGTGTTGCTTGTTCTTGTGATAGAATGATCTTGATCAGCTAAGATTGGAATTATATTCCTTGAAATTTTGGAACTTATAAAATGGTGAATATGGACCCATTCACCTACCATGTGAACCGTTTGCTAATAGATGCATCTATGGTATGGTCACATGTGTTTTGATATCAACTTGCAATTGATTTTTGTAAGGTTGTTGCTCGAATTATTAAATTAAGAGCATAGTTCCAAATTATAAAATCATGTTGATAATGTTGATTCATATCTATGTTGGTTTAGCAAAAATTGTATGCCTCCAATTATAGCTAAATCATTGGTTATGAGAATAAAACTCCCAAATAAAATTTGGTACGAGATATGTTTATTTAGCATATAGCAACACTTGAATGCATCAAGCCAACAAGGTTCCCTTATCACAATTGGTTCAGGGTCAGGAACCAAATAATTCCATCTAAAAATTTGAGTGTGCGATATATGATTCAATTGCTCCACAATGCACAAAGATGGGTCCCCGAATGAGCTTGGGGGGTAAATATTAGTTTTTCTAACATTAGGGAGAGAAGTGATTAGCAGCTGAAAATTGCGTGTAGGATGAATTATCTAGACCTCGGAAAAAAAAAAGTGAACTTAAAGTTCAATAGATAATTCACTTGCAAAATATTGCAAATCAATTGCCAGATATATTTGCTAACTCTATTTTATAATTCAGTTGCAAATGCTCTAACAAAAGGTCCTTGAAGGACAGGGTCTATGAGACGCCTGAAGCGTGATAGACCAAACGGTTCCAAATATAGAACTCCTTGAAGAAGGAGATGAGCAAATGATTAAGATGGTCATAATGATGAGGCAAGTGCTTTAAGAAAGCACCACGACATAACACTTCATAAAACCTTGGCAAAGGTTCAGGTACCTGAAAATGATGAAAAATGAAGAGATCTCAATAAGTTATGTTGCATTGGAACTGATATCCGTGGACGATACCTTTGATATAACGTAGCGCTCAATATTATAAATATTGGCGAGGATCTTGAATCCAAATCTGTCAAAAAGTATGGACAGATAAATGATTTGCCAGTTAAAAATACGCAATTCAAGTATAATGCTAGTAGATATAAATGAATTCTTTGTGGCATGAAGATTTTTCGTAAATTCTGACATTATTATATGGAGAGGTCCTCTTGTGGTGGATGCAATTATTTTGAGGTTCCTCATAAGTCTGGCAATATGTGAAAAACTTGATATGCGCATAATGAAATTATTTTCATGTCTAGAGAGACTGAAGGATATATGAAAATCTTGAAGGATCTAAAAGAACGAGGAAAATCTTGGTCCTGAAGATATAGTCTGCTCCTACTAGGAGACATTGGATTGGGATCAAACACATAATGCGGTATCTAAAAGGGACTACCAATATGAACTTATATTATTCTAACAATTGCAGTCCTGATCTTGTTGGTTATGCTGATGTTGGGTATTAATCTGACCCGCACAAAACTCGATCTCAAACTGGCTACGTGTTCATATGTGGATGTACTGTCATATCTTGGAGATCTACAAAGCAGTCTCTCATAGCTACTTCATCAAATCATGTTGAGATAATAGCTATTCATGAAGCAAACCCACAATGTGTGTGGTTGAGGTCCATGATACATCTTATTAGAGAAAAATGTGGTTTGAAATGTGACAAATTACCCACAATTTTATAAGAAGATAATGCAGCATGCATAGCACAACTAAAAGGAGGATTCATAAAAGGAGATAGAAGAAGCACATCTTGCCAAAGTTCTTCAACACACGTGAGCTCCAAAAGAATGGTGATATTAACGTGCAATAGATTCATTCAAGTGATAATGTGGTTGATTTATTCACCAAATCTCTACCAACTGCAACTTTCAAGAAGATGGTGCACAAGATCGGAATGCAAAGATTCAAGGATGTTCTAATTAGGGGGAGTTAATACACGTTGTACTCTTTTTCCCTTACGAGGTTTTGTCCCACTGGATTTTCCTTGTAAGGTTTTTAATGAGACAGCCAAAATACGTATTATTAGATATGCGTACTCTTTTTCCTTCACTAGATTTTTTCCAACTAGGTTTTTTCTAGTAAGGTTTTAACCAGACACATTATCTATCAAATAGATATTTAAGGGGGAGTGTTATAAACATATTTGTATTATAGTGAATGTCTATAAAGGTATTTGTATTGTAGTAGATACATGTGTTTATATTATAGTGAAAGTTTATCTTTTGGAGAAAAGTTAGGAGGAATTGTCCCTATAAATAGATGGATTCTCCTTCATTGTATTTCATCCTATCAAGAGAAATAAGAATTTCTCTCCTTCTCTCTTTCTCTATAATATTCTTGTTCTTTCTTTATTATTTCATAATATAGAAAGTGTTTTCTTATTTAGTGGGTCTCCCCTTAAATAATGTAAATTTCGTTCAGCCGAACAAATAGTACCCCATCATTTCAAAATAAGTAGTATTTTAATTTTTAAATTTTTTTAAAAATAAGTGGTATTTTACATAATCAAGAAGACATTAATGATGTTCTTTCAATTTTACCCTTATTTAAAAGAGAAGAGTTTTACATAACCAAGAACATATTAAAGGGTTACATCTTTTTCAAGATATGAATTAAGGGTAAGTTGGTAACAATACATTATAATTTATAGGAATGAGTAATTTTCTTAATGGACGTGTTCAAGCTAAAAACACACTTATTTTGAAACGAAGGGAGTATTAAATATTGAGAGAGTGTCAGAAAATATTTATTTTAAAAAGTATTTTGTTAAAAAATAAGTGAATAATTTATTTAATTTTTTATATTTCATAAGCAAAATATATTATTTTAAGAGTATTTATATATATCTATGTAAGGTGGGAGCCAGTAGCGAAATCAGAATTTTCGTTAAGGGTGTTCAAGATTTAATAAATATGTATAAAAAAAATTTAATCTATATATTTAACATAATTTTTTATATACATAATATAATTTTTTTTGACAAAGAGTATTCACTTGATTATCCTGAAATATATATGACTACGTCACAGGTGGTGACTGAGAATAGAGATGTGGGGACGATGGATACAGAGGCCAGGGGAGAAATGGGGGTCAAAATTAATGTACGTCGGAGGGTGACATAATTAATGTAAAATATTGCTCGTGAAATATACTTTTTAATTTTTGCTAAAACCTCATTTGAAAAAAATTATTATTTTTAAAATATTTTTATTTTAAAACAGAGTGGAAGACACAAAATAGTTACCAAAAGAAGTAAGAGAAAATATAGGGAAAGGTGGAATTAATAGGGGGGGAAAGGTAGAAAGGAAGTGCAAAGAACCGTACCAAATTCCGTACGCAGAAATCAAAGTGGAAGGTGCTGTTTTGACACGTTAGCTTTACTTGTCACGCCTCTTTCTTTTTTATTTTTTTTTTATTTTTTAATCACATCATAACTCTATTCAACATTTAGCCAAATGCGAATACGCTACGTTAATTAATAATAGGCCATGCAATGCAAAATGTCCATTCTGCAAAGTCCCCAGTTTCCATTTTTTTAATTTTCAAAGTGGGTCCTTTCTTTTCATTCTTATTCCTATCATCATCTCTTTTCTTTTACTTTTATGTCCTTAACAGTTTTTCCTTTCTTTTCAAAATAAATTGATATTTTAATTTTTTTATTTTATTTTAAAATAAATAATATTTTATAAAAAAAAATATTAAATATTTTTTAATTTTATTTTTATTTAAATAAAAAAATTATAAATTAATAAAGAGTTATATTTTTTTTAAGTTATTTATTAAAAGTAAGTTAGTAAAAATATATTTTACTTTTTAAAAGTAAATAATTTTTAAAGAGTATGTCCAAACTAAAAACCCCACTTATTTTGAAACGGACGAGTACTCTCTTTCTATTCATTTTTTATATGAAACATTATTTATTGACAAAGAGTTCAAACAAAGATTTTGACCATGTATGTAACAATAATAATAATAATAATAATACAAAATTTCTCCTTAAAACTTATTATTTTACTATGTTTTCAACAGTAAAATTAAAATATATAAATATAAAAAAGATGTTAATTTTTAGGGAATTAACCCCAAAGAAAAAGAAGATAAAATGGAAAAGACGGAGTAAAGTTTTCTACACACGGACGTCCATGTTTATATTATGTTTGAAATGTTTTGGTGTGACAGATTCTTTCTTCTTTTTTCTTTTTGGTCAAAGAAAAAGAACATAAATGGAGAAACTAATGTGCAATACTAGCCAGCAAACAGGCAATTTCATTACAATACAATAATAATTAAGCATCATTAGGCAGTTAATAGGAAAAATAAATTGTTGTTTTTACTCAAATATGTCACTTTGGGGGCCGTTGTTTAGGTTTTTTCCATCGTTTTATGAATTTGTACAAAAAATGGACATTTGGCACTATAATACAGGCACGTTTTATTAATTCAATAAAATTTATGAATATTTTAAAAGGATAAAAAAATAAAAAATTGCACTAAAGTTATGGTGCATCTGTCTTAACTTAGTGAATAATTGAATGCATACAAATTGATAAGATTTGTAAATAATTTAACAAGTTATGACGCGCATCCATCGTAAAAAGAATATTAAAATTATAACACATTCATCCATCGTAACATGCGAACAATTAAATACATACAAATTTTGTCAATTTGCAAGATTTGTGGATAATTAAACAAAATAAGAGAATGAAAATTGTAATAAAATTATGACACATTTATTATAATTTGTTGAAGCGTGATTTTTTTATTCTTTTGAATATGTAGTGTTAAGGCCATTTTGCACAAATTCCTGAAACAAGGCTACTAAGTTAAATATCACGCATTAAAAGATAATATTTCTAAAAATCACCCTTATTTTACTAATCTGGAAAGAAATCAAAACTATTTCACATATAAGTTAGTTCCAAATACACAAGTTTTAATCCCTATCTCATATGTTATTTGTACTTACCATACTTTTAGTATGCAAAACACAAAGCATTCAACCGTAAGATTTACTTAATCTTAATTAAAATAAACAAATTGATACTAAAATGTTTCTAATAAACTTCATATGTCATGTCATTTGAGAAATGGCATGCACTTAATCAAATCTTTGACTATATGACCTCATTATTATTATTTTCTATTTTCCCTTTTCTTGTTCTTTTGTCTTCTCCTTTTTTAGCTGGCTTGCTTTTTGATACAGTATATTGATTTATCTATTGATAAGAAGCAAGAGATACACACTCATTTCCCTACCCCTACCCCTACCCCCCCCCACTCCCTCCCTCCCTCCAACCCCACATCTTTTTTTTCCCTCTTATTTTTCTGTAGACTCACGTTTATCGTGGATACCCTTCAAGAAGTGTGGTTCGGGTAATGTGAAAACTTCAATAAACTCACTTTCCCATATTTTTTCATACATCTCTCTTTCAAGAAAAGTTCCCAAAACAAAAGAAGTGTTGCAGCTGCAAACACAGATATATTTTTCATTCTTTTTCTTCTTTCGACTGACCTGTTTCTTGGTGAATAAACAAAAAAGGCACAATCTTTGTAAGCTAAATAGAGCAAATAGATAAATTTTGGAAAAAAAGCATGAATGGTCTTACACATACAGAACCAGATTTTTCTGAATTTGTTGAAGTTGATCCAACTGGTAGATATGGCAGAGTATGTCCTCTCTCTTTCTCTTTCTCTCTATGTGTCTCTCTCCAAGAAACCCTCCCCCCCAAACCAAAAGGAACAATACCCACCGTCAGCTTTTTCACTTCATTGAAGTTTTTGAGCTTGATGTTTTGTTATTTTCTGCTTTTCTGATGCAGTACAATGAAATTCTTGGAAAAGGAGCTTCAAAGACTGTGTATGAATCAAAACTCTCTCTCTTTTTTTTCCTTGTAAAAATGAGTATTTATTAGATCTGCTAGACACCCATTTTGATATTTGGTCCAAATGTTGCAGCTTTACCTGTGAGGTTATAGAAATGGGGTGTTTAAAGATTTGGGTTTTTTCCCCCAAATTTTCGGATAAAAGGAAGGAACTTTTAGGTGGATCATTCTGATTTGATTGGTTTCTATCTAATGATTGTGCAGTTATAGAGCATTTGATGAATACGAAGGTATTGAAGTTGCTTGGAACCAAGTGAAGCTCTATGATTTCTTACAAAGTCCTGAAGATCTTGAGAGGCTCTACTGTGAAATTCATTTGCTCAAGACTTTGAAGCACAAAAATATCATGACGTTTTATACTTCTTGGGTGGATCCTGCTAATAGGAACATCAATTTTGTCACTGAAATGTTCACTTCTGGAACTCTTAGACAGTGAGTTTTTAATTTTCATTCCCTCCTATTGTCCTCTTAATAACTTTCTAGGCATTTGATTTCTTACTATTGCTAAATCTGGATCTCCTCCACCACCCTCAAATCCTTGCTTTTTGTTTATGGGGTTTGGTAGGTATAGGCTGAAACACAAAAGAGTCAATATTAGAGCAGTAAAGCGTTGGTGCAGACAGATCTTGAATGGGCTTCTCTATCTTCATAGCCATGATCCCCCTGTAATCCATAGAGATCTCAAGTGTGATAACATCTTTATCAATGGAAACCAAGGGGAAGTGAAAATTGGAGATCTTGGGCTTGCTGCTATTCTGCGAAAATCACATGCTGCTCATTGTGTTGGTATATTTCTTACACTGATTTTACTCCCCTTTAACTTTGCTCTTCTGCTGTGTTTTTTGATGTGTGAAATGTATGATCAACTTGTGAGTGTTTGTGCGACAACTGGAAAATGGTTTACTCAAATGTTTCTGCGTCTGTAATGATCAGGAACGCCTGAGTTCATGGCACCAGAAGTGTACGAGGAGGAATACAATGAACTAGTTGACATATATTCTTTTGGGATGTGCATCTTAGAAATGGTTACTTTTGAGTACCCATACAGTGAGTGCACCCATCCTGCTCAGATCTACAAAAAAGTGATGTCTGTAAGTACTTATCTTTTTGTACTACCATTGTCCTTCCCTTTCTGTTGTGGTTATCCCAATTGATTTGGTCAATATTTTAGGGGAAAAAACCAGACGCTTTGTACCAAGTGAAGGATCCTGAGATACGTCAATTTGTTGAAAAATGCTTGGCCACTGTGTCTCTAAGGCTCTCAGCAAGAGAGCTTCTGGATGATCCTTTTCTCCAGATTGATGATAATGAATCAGATTTAAGACCTACAGAGTCCAGGAGAGAACTAGATTATATGAACCCTCTGCTAAGGAAGCCTGTTCTTGGACTAGATTATGAAGGAAAATCTTTTCGTAATGGCACCTACAATGGATACTGCAACGAGTATGTTGATGATATAAATGAATGGGCATCTGATCCAAATGAATATGAGCAAACTGGAATTGAACTGTTCGAGTATAACGACGATGAACACGACGAACATTCCCCAGATTTGGATATAACTATTAAAGGGAAGAGAAGAGAAGATGGTAGCATCTTTTTAAGACTCAGAATTGCAGACAAAGAAGGTAAGCAGCCATAATTTATTTTCTTGAACTGATTCTTTACGGTTATCATTAGCTGAAAATTGGGCTCGGAATTCGCGTCTTTGCAGGCCGTATCAGGAATATCTATTTCCCATTTGATGTTGAATATGATACAGCATTAACTGTTGCAACCGAAATGGTATCCGAATTGGATATAACTGATCAAGATGTTACAAAAATCGCCGATATGATCGATGGTGAGATTTCCAAATTAGAACCCGACTGGAAGCCAGGGCCAGGAATAGAAGAAACCCCTCGCTTTACAAATTCTAGCTTCTGTCGCAACTGTTCGTCCAACAATTCCTCTATTGGTTCGTTCATGAATTTCCTGTCTAAAAATCCAGCTGCTCAGAATTTGCAGTTCGCGGAATGCAATGGATGTGCTGCGACACATGGTCGATTTGAAGAGGTTACATATCAATCTAACAGTCCCCGGCCTATTATTTCTACTTATTCTGATGAACCAGCATCATCAAGCCATATTAATGGTGTCCATTATAACGTGTTCAAAATGAATGGTTTCCATCACACAGAGATTTGGGATCGCCATGAAAGCTTTGAATGCAGTTCAGTGGGATCCGAGGAGAGTCATTCCCTTGAAGAAGGTGAGAAATTGTATAACGGCCCTTCAACTGAAGGTCAGAAAGAGCCTGGATCAAAGAGTGATCTTACATCAGGTGCAAAAAGTTTGGGCAGATCTTTATCAAATCCCCGATCTTTAGGTGAAATACCTGTATCATGCAATGAAATTTCTGAGTATGAGCACTTGATTGAGCAGGAAATGAGATGGCTCAAAGCAAACTACCAGATAAAATTGCGGGAGCTAAAAGATCAACACTTGGGACTTCCACCTAAAGCTTCAAAGCCTCCTACAGGTTCCTCTAAGCGGAAAAAGAAGACAAAGAATAGAACTTCATGTCTTGAAACTCTACTAAAGTCTTCTGATTGTGGTAAGACCATTAGTTCAGAATCAAATGGACTTGTCAATAACAGCTGCCCCATTTCGGTATCCCAAAGGGCCCGAAAATGTGAGGCGATCAAAAGTTCCCCGAATGTCAGGGACATGGTTAGTACTGCAAAGAGTTTCTTCACCAGAACATTGCTTCCAAACTCACTTCACAGAACAACATCCTTACCAGTTGATGCTGTTGATATATAGCTGTTGTAAGAAACTCCATTTTTCTTGTTTCTCTAAGTGCTTCATACAAGTAGAGGCTGTAAAATTGTCTTGTTATCTATGAGATTAGTTTATGAGGCATCACATTTACCCTTTTTTCTCCTTCCCTTGTTAAATTTCCCACCCCCCACCCCCTTCCATTACCACTTGTGGGGTTTGCCTATATAATATTCTTGAATAGAAAAAGAAAATATGAATGATACTGAGCTGTGACAGGCAAATTATGTGACAATGTAATTATTGAGGCTTTAGAGGGTTTCTCCAAGTGGGATATCCATCCTTTCTTGATATGTACATGACTTTGGTTCAAAATTTTTGAGTTGTATGTACAATAATAACATTATCCTTTTACCTTAAAATTGCCAAAGAAGTGCATCTATTTGTCTGTTCTCATTGGTGCCTTTATTTTAAGTTGAAAGGGTCACTTTGGAGTGCATTATTTTCTGGAAGAGCTGACTTGATGATAGATGCAATATGCAAGTTATGAACTGATTATTTTTTTTTTTAAAAAATGTCAGTTATTTGCTGGCCAATGAGAGCTTTTATTGAGAATTCTTACATTTGCTTATTGCATCCTCAACTTTGATGTCCCATGTCAATGATATAAAATTGGTTTTCAAATGTGAAATTATTGCTCATGTCCCACCTTCATCATGCCTCAGCCAACTAAAAATCTACTCACAATCTGGCCTTTTCCATACATGGTCCAGAAGGGATAACTTCAATAAAATTCTGTCCACTATATGCTTGGTTGACCCTAGTGAAAGGAAAAATTGTAGTAGTTTGTAGTATGATATCAGTTGATACCAGCCAAGCTGAGGCACCCATAGAAATAAAAGGAATTGAATAAAAAATAAAATAACATAAGGTCGCCTCAGATGATTTGATCATGTTTTACGTTGATATCCTACTTGAGACTATATTTTGTGTCATGTTAGGATATTTACTTTAAGATCAAATGCTCTGTAGGAGTCTTAGCCTTTTCAGAAGCCTATATGCCAATTAGAACTACTAGTGAAATAAACTAAAATTTAGTAATTAAACAGAGGGACATGAATAGTGAAGATTCATATAGTTAATTTTAAGGTGAAGATTCATATCGTTAATTTCAATTTGCTTAAAACTAACGCGTAATTATTAGGAAAGAATCTTTTGTTCTTAAGACTTTTTTCTTTTTTCCTTTCTTTGGACAGCAATGCAATGATGAGGTTGGACTACACACTTTCAGAAAGAATCTCAAACTTAAATTGCTACACATCTGTATTGAATTTTCTGAAATTGGACCAATTCTTAAGGTCTATAAGGCAAAAGCTAAAGAGATTCCATAGCCATATGGGGCACTAGGCAAATTTTTGATCTATTCAGAATAGGCTGGCTCACTCAATAATTGTTGCCTTTTCTTTTTAGAGGCATCTTCCAAATTATATTCTTTTCCTCAAGTCAATACATTAAACTAACTATACCCCCACATAAACTAGAACTTCATATTTTAACACTGTTATGACATGATAAATATTTATTCGCACCGAGTATTTAAATGGTAATAATTAATCGGGTGTAAAACTGAGACCATCATAAATTTTATTTTTCTCTACAACAAACAGTTCAAATCAAATAATTTAGAAAATCTATAATTATTTGATGAAAAAGAAAGACCCACAAATTAAATGAAAGAGAAGCAGAATTCATATTTAAGAATTTCAGATCATCCATCAAAGAAAAAGAAGAAAACGAAAGGAGCAGGCTATGTTCAATTTGTTTGACTATTAAAAGGTCAAACTTTTTATCATTTTTATAGCTTTAAAGACAAAGACGGGACTATTATTTTGATCATAAATAATTGTAATATTTGAAAATTTCAAACGTCATCCATATGTTAAGAAAACTTGGTCCACCATGAAAGAAATTTTTGGTTGATTATTAACGTTCTTTTTTTTTCTTTCTTTTTCAAGTTAGTTTTGATTCAAACAAAATTCTGAAAATTATTTATAGGTATTTTGGAAAAAAAGTTATTTGTTTTATTGGTGGTTGTACGATATTTTCTGGTATGAAGGCATTTAAATTCTTCCAGATGTTGCAAACTCTATAAACGTGTTGACTATTTAATGTCAAAAAAATTTAGACGTGAAAGTTTTTGAGGAAATTTCATAAGTAGTTATAGTTTGGACTTTGATTGCAATTACTATTAGTAGCTATAACTTTTCTAATTATAATTTATAGCAACTGTTTTGGAGCTTCGCTCAATTTCATTGTATTTATTCGCTTAATTTTCTTGTATTTGTCACTCAAATACGATATATTTATTCGCTCAATCTCATTACATCAAACATTATCTTGATTTTGTTGGATACGCTCATATTAATATCAATATATTCTTAGTGAATAAGATGATGAAATATCAAATTCAAAATGGAAATAAGTATTTAATGCTGTTAAAATTTATGCTACCGTTTTAATTTAAGGAATTCTTTGAAGTTCATCAAAAAAAAGATTGTTGATTAAAGTGATGATAATATTTTCTGAATATTCTTTGTAGCATTTAAAGAAGCATGATCTAATTAATAAAGTTTGGCCTTAAAAATCATGATTTAGGATAAAGAGAATATTACAAAAACAAATACATAAGAAGTTATTCTAAAAGAGTAATGATCTCTTAAGATCGGTAAAAGATAACGCATAATGACAAAAGATTTATATAGGTGATATTAATAAATTGAGATTAAGTTTTAATCATGTCACGACACATACGCTAGTCTCTAGATCCAATACAAAAGCTTTCTCTTTATTTGTTTTATTAAAATTAAGATGTTTGCAATAAATAAAATTAACACGTTTGAATTTTATTGTATATAATTACATCTGGATTACTAAAATATTATTTATAAATTTAAATATTAAATGATTAAACACGATTTATTTTTTAATATATGAATGTGTATAATTTATTTATTTATAAATATAATAAATATTTTTTTTTAAAAAAAAAAAAAAGCAGTCTGGTGCATTAAGTTTTTGTTATGCGCCAGATCCGAGAAAGGGGCCGGAAGGGTCTATTGATTGAGTATATAACTTAAATAAAAATAAAAATTTAATTAAATATAATTATATTTGATTAAAAAATAAAATATTTATATTCGATAGTGAAGGTGAAGATGGTTTGTAGTGTTGACAGTGACAATGGTTAGTGTTAGTGGTTGGTAATGGCGGTGGTGATATATAATTATAATGGCGAAGGTGATGGTTGTGATGGTGAAGTTGGTTTGATGTTGATGATGTTGGCTGAAGAATCTGTGGTAGTTGACGACGTGTTGGTGGTAGGGATGGGCCGCAGTAGTGGCAGAAAAGGTAATGAATATAATTATAATTTATAATGACGGTGGTGGTAACTGTAACAACAACTAATAATATTGGTGGTTCTGATGATTGTAGTGGTTGCAATGACAGAGATAGTTAGTAGTGGCGGCTGATGTAGTTGCCGATAATAATGGTGATTGACAATGGAAAAATAATGGCAAAGGTGGTTAGTGATGATGACTGGTGATTTTAGATAGAGTGGTGATGAAAGTTATCCATACAAAAATATCCCTTAATAATATTAAGATTTAATTCAAGATCTTAATTTATGATGACCTATTTAAATTGAATAAGTATTTTAAATCATAATATAAACAAATACACTTAAATAACAGATGATTTGAAATCTGAACCATTTAAAATTAAATATTTATTAAGTGCAAATAAATAAAAACATTAATTTCGTTAGAGAGTACTTATATGTCACTAGAAAATGTTGTGAATTGCTAATGCTAAAGAAACTAATTTTTTTTTTTTAAATGTTGGATCAAGAAAAGCTTAAAACAAAGTTGTTTTTGCATTATTAATTGTATGATTGGAGCTAAGCCTAAACAACGTTTTTAATCAAACTTTCTTTCATTAAGGGCCTGACCAATGGGGAAAAAATTGGAGCAAAAGTAACATTTTTGTCAAACTTAAACATTCAAAATTTTGCCTTTAATTAAAAATTAATACTAATAAAAATAAAATCATCGTTACTCTTTTATATCATATTTGCCTTTTTCTTTGACTGATTAGCAAATTAAATCCTCCTTAATTTGACTTGACTCCAAAAATGTATTTTAAATTTGTTCATTAACCCCCAAACAAGTTAAACAACCCAACTAATATTGGACTTTTTGAAGTTAATTTTGCCAAAAAGATACACAAAACCTCTTATATAATCTGAATTTGGTCACACAACATTTGACAAAATGAAAAAATAAGTACTTTTTTTTTCCATTTGAATTGTGAGCTGAAATGCACTAACTTTTATTATCATTATTATAGCAAAATGGTGAAATTTCTTATAATAGTAAAGGAAGTAATTTGTACCAAACATTCTTTTTTATTTTCAAAAAAAAAAAAAAAAAAAAGGTTGACTGTCTTTTGATTAATAATCAAAAGTGAGTTTAAAGTTATTATGCAAATACATTTATCTTTGTCAATAACAACTTTAAACTTTATTACTCCATAAAGCGTAAAAATATGAGAAAAAACTTTTCAATTATTTTAAAGATCCTTATCTCTAATTCCCCACTATCTCTTTCCTTTAGTCTTCTCAACCAATTTTTTTATTTTTTGGCCATGCATCAATCACTATTTTTTACTTTTCGATTTTTTGCCCAAGAATATAAAAAGTTAGTTCGTCATTATGGATTCATGATTGAAAATTTTGCCACTAATTATGATAGTACAAAATTAAAGTGTACCTCTTGAATTCCATCCGTACTAATATATACATCTCAAGTTTTTTTCAAAAAGAAAAAAATGAGTAAGTTATGATAGCAATAATTTATTTTTTATTATAATCGTAGTATTTGGACCAGCTTGCGTGCACATCAATTAATTTTAAGGTATCAGGTAACTCTATCCACCAAGGCTAGAACAGATGGGAAGAATCACCTAGTATTTTTTTGTCTCTGCTCAGATTTGAGAGACCTCATGGTTCTCACCCACTTTATTGACCACTAGGTCACACCCTTGGATGCAATAATTAAAGTGTACCTCTTGAGTTACCTATATTTCAATCACTTTTCACCTTATTTATTTTCAATAAGATTAAGAAGTTTGAATTTAAATAAATATCTGAATATTAACATGCTTATTAAAATTTAGATACTAAATAATCAAAACTGTTTAGTTTTCTTAATATATAAAACTTGTCTTTATTTTAAAATTAAATAAAATAGTATATTGATCTATTTAATATAAAACAGAGAATATTTTAAAAATTATATGGCAGTTGGTAATGATAATAGCTAGCTGTAGTGATTGTGTAAATCGATTTGAAATAATGTTGACTGATAATGATAGTTGTGAGTAGTTTCTTGTGGTATAGTAGTCTGATCGTAGTGATTAACAGTGGTTATTAATAATGATAGTTGATGGTGAAAACTGGTAATTATGGTAGATAATAATAAAAGTATTGACGGTAGTGAATGATGCTCAAGACTGATTGTTGTAATTGGCGATCGTGATGGTTGTGGCCTTGAGGGTGGCAGTGGTAGGCGTTTGTGATTGGCAGCGGTGATGATTGTTGGTGATAAGTAAAAATAGATGAGTAGTGATGAACTGACATCATTATAGAAATTCTTACACAGACATTTTAATGATACTAAGAATTTATTACAAACTTTAATTATTTAGATCTATTCAAACTTATTAGGTGGTAGTAAAAAAAAAAAGCACTTAACAATTAGAATTCAAATCTATAAAATAAATAATCTTAATAACTGAAATTTAAATAATCAACATTAAGACCATCATTGAGTGAAAACAAACAAGGCTAATTGACCTAATTTTAGGTTCTTCTCAGTATAGAGAAATTTGTAGTACTTCCTCCATTTCTTTTTAGTTGCTAGGTACACTAAAAATAATTGTTAATGTCAAAATTTAAAAAATAATTGACCATATTTTTTCAACTTTATCCTTAGTACTTAAGTCACTTTAAAATGTGAAAAGAATGATTATTATATGTTTTCAAAAAGTATCTAGCAATTAATAGGGTTATATTAGACAATATTATTTTTTTCTTAATAGATATATAAATCTTATCCTAACAACTACGACGAAACGGAGAGGAGTAATAGTATCAACAACAATAAAAGTAATTTATTAGGTATAATTGAGCAAGTAAACTAGTCCTGCATTGGATTCCAAGTATAGTCCTAGGTAGTCAAATTATTATAAGGATTACTAGTACTTGTAATTAAGTAACAGATGAAAAATATTCCCAATTTGGGGGAAATTAAAAAATGATCAGTTGCCTCAAAGTTTGAAACCTTCCATGTGCATTTCTCCTCCCTCTGTTGTTCCACAACTATTACAAACATCTACTCTATTAGTTTAAGCAAAATTCATGAGTGGTTTAGTATTCGAAATTTATTGACTCAATTAACTAAAATTCACATTTACTTATGTGCTAACAGAGTCACTCAACAATTATGTCAGCAATCACAATTGTAGATGTAATGATTCTTCATATCTGAAATGGCCAAAACAACTAAGTAGCTCCATAATTTAATACATTGGACCAATAATTAGGTTTGCAAGTTTGTTATCTTTCTAGTCGACACGTCTATCCTTAAAACGTCAAAAGTGTATAGGATAACCTTTTAACAGATATGAATTCTCCAAACGTGACAAATACCATTTCCTCTCTGTCTATCTCTATCTTGGGTTGAGCATTAAACTTGTACTAGTGATCACTTTTGAGTACAACTTGCAACTGATTTTGACACTCCTAACGGATAAACAAAGCTCCACTAAATAGGGCATTCATAAGCGAATCAATTTCAATTCAACCTGCTCATTTTAGGGGTACATTATTGATGAGTGTAAGTTTATAAAGGGCGCAATTGGGTAAATAATTTATTCGGCCCGAGTAATCATGAAATGGTAAGGTACCCATTTGCTTCAATAAAATCTAACAACACATGTTAGAAGATCCGTGTTAAAGCGAAATATTTGCCCATATTGATGAGTCCTTTGGGTGCACGTTATAATCAACAACAAACACCTAAAACGGGATTACCCCCAACAAGGGAAAAAAAATAATACGAAACATGGTACTTAAGCCAAATCATGTTTGTTATCCATCATAAGCAATAAACTGCAGTAAAAATTACATATTAAGTAATCACGATTAGCTTAACGTAAAAAAGCTCCTTCTCATCTTTGACATCTATCGTTAAAAATGAATTCTTATTTCGAGCTAATAGTGTCCTCAAACGAACCGTAAACTCACATGTCATGTTGACCTATTTACCATCTAGGAACTCAAAATAAAAGTGCTTCAACCAATATTCTTAAGATTACTTTTATTTATTTAGGAGGTTCTTTCATATCAATTTCAATTTTAAAAATATTAATCCTCCAAACTGAGAGTCTTATTACAGTTGTACTGATAGAGACTGGCAAAAATAATATGTGAAATCTCAATAGTATTAGTATTTTGATTTGAAGAATCCAATCAGATACCCACTAACTCATCTTACCTGCCAAATCCACTACTGGGATGTGACATCTCAAAAAAGATTACATCCAATAATAATGTAATTTCAAGATTCGAAAAAGGAAAAATATTGAGATAATTCTTATGTGTTCTTCCATATTTAATTAACAAAATATGCAAAAGATAATTCTAGATCAAGTGCAGCTCCAGAATGCCACTATTATCAATTATCACCTTTAAAATCCTGAAAGGACATGTTATGTCCCTTCTCTTTTTTCTTTTGAAGGGGTGGACTGTGGAAGTAGTGATTGCTGAGAATTCAGTCTTCTTATATACACAATTTGACTAGTACAATTACGACGATTTATCCTCATTCTTACATGAATATTACTGATGCTCTATGAGTTATATACACGGAGGTAACAAAAAGAGGTTGATAGGTGCCTGCATAATCTTTAGAAAGTAAAAGAAGCATGAGGTCCCAGATTTCTTACAGAGGCCGCAAGAGAGGGTAATCCTCAAGAAGTTCTCGCTCTGATAATGTGTCGTTTTCGTTTTGTGGGGTCCATAAAATCTCAACTGCCTGCAGCAAGTAAATGTCACAAATTAAAAGATACTAGTAAGTAGCATAAAACTTGTTGCTTCTTGATGATCATTTCGTTCGCTTACCAGTGTTCTACTGGAAGGAATAGATGCAATCTTTTGCAAGGCTTCTTTCAAGTCTCCACTTCCATTAATAGTAGGCAATTTATAAGCACCTTCAGCAGCTACCAAGATTGTAACCTGAAATTGCACAAAAGCAGAAATGAATGATCACCATGGAAAAAGAACATTAAATGCACTCAACTAAAGGATGAATCATTAGTCTATAATAAATATTGACTACAGAAGAAAATGATAACGATACAAAAACTAAAACAGCAACTAAATGATACAACAATAAATCCATTGCAGGATATAGATCCTCTAGAAAATATTCAAGGTAGACATTTGTCTTATACATCAAATGCAGAGTTCTCTGTTTTTTCTGGGGAGGGCATCAGAGAAAACAAAGTCCACTTTAACAAATGAAACCCCAAATCAAAAATGAAGATACGCCTATTTAGTTTTTATCACAACACTGACATAATTCATTTACAACAATGTTTTCTTTAATCGTTACATCATTATTTTCCAACCTGCAAACTAATGAGAATTTTTACACCAGTCTGCAGCAAACATCAAGTATAAGAGGAACTCATATCAGTAGTCAAAATGGAAGAATCTTTGCACTCACATAAAGGGTATCCCCACAAGCTACGTCCGCAAAGAATTAAGAAAGGGCGATAATCATAAACATCAGTGACGGGAGCCCTAAGTCACACTCGCTCAGTATGTTTAATCTATCTCTTAAAATATTTTTCACCAAGCAAAGAAATGTGTATTATCTTCATGCAATATCTACCAAGAAAAAATGACAAGTGTGCATGCACTGATAATGAAGGGTAAAAGAACCAACCATATTAAAAGGAAAAAAGAAATCAAGATAGCTAAGGTTAAAGACCTATATCTCTATCCAACTCAAAAATGCCTATTACAGGAAATCTTATAACACACCTTTTCATTATCTGACTTCTTTTTTTCCAATCTTCCTTTAGGGGTAAGGGATGGTGTTGTGGGGATCTTGAAACTTAAGCTTATAGTCCTAATACCAACAACACTAATATAAGACCTTCCGACATTTAGAAAAGCTTTTTTAGGGATAAAGTTCGACACTTGGAAAAGCTTTCCCTAATGGAACTAAGGAAAGCCCCATAAACAAGCAGGCCTCATGTTTCCAGGATTTGTCCCAAGAATACCTACAAAAGTTAAATAGAAAGGGCTATAAAAGGTCATCCTTACTACTATGTATTCATTGCTAAATCCATTTGCCCTCTGGCTCGTAGAGCTTTTCCTTCTAATGTTGTTCACATTCACAAGTGTCTCTTCATCAAATTTACCACGTTCCTCAATGGAAAGTTGGTTGAATCGATTCTCGCCTTCCTCCATGCTCCTCTTGACATCAACCTGCACGAGAGACGCAACAAATATACTCAGTAGAATGACAAAATTTGAGAGACCTTCCTGATATGCATTGGTGGGAAAATGCAATATATAGCAACTTACTGTTATGAATATTCCCCAAATTATAGCAAACGATCAGTTCTGATCTATAACTGATCTATAAAATTAAGACAAAGCAGCTTTATCCCCCTTCATGTTACGAAACCATACACTTTTACAAAGACTAGCTCCAAATATCTAAAAGGAACGAGAAGGATCTTCTAGACTAGCTGAAGAAGCAAAAATCACTGAAGCTTAATATCTAGAAATCAAATTAATAACAGAGATTGTCAACTAAATATTGTTCTCAAGACAGCAAAAACATTCACCAGTTGTGATCATTATCAACCGAGCGGAGCAAAAGGTTATGCTAGCTTATTCCATCCTTGCTGCTTTGATCATTAAAACTTAACCCTGGTTCTTCTCAGACAACTGGTGCTGCAGGGCAGAGAAGTTCTAGAATTTCTCTGTCAAGGTACTTGATAAATGCCTATGATTGGAGCAGAACCTATATGGTTCAACATATGTATAGTCCAGTATCGATAGTAACAATGAGATCTTAAAATGATTCACACAGTAGTTACTTCATGACATTTGTAGATTTGGCAGAAAGGGAACTATAACTTTAAGGTGTTACCTTTTCTATCTTCCATGGCTGATCCATAGGTCAGCACATATGCACTGTGCATAAGAAGTCTTAGGCCTTATAAAAGCTGTTTCATATAAGGAGTTTTTTATCCATAAAGTAAGTATTTTATTGATGTATAGCAAAAGAAAAAAACAGTACTAAGGAAGTGCTGATGAAAGCTGTTTCATATAAGGATTATGATTCTTTTTCACTAGTTATGCAACAAAAGCAAGATATTGCAACTAGAAAAGAAAGGGGTATTTAATAGGCTCTTTGTAAGTCTTGTTTTCTCTTGATTACATACTTTTGGAGGTGGCCAGCATACCCTTAATGCTGAGGAATACAACTTTACCAGTTTCAAAAATAAGGAGAGGGATTCGGGTACCGAGAAATTCTAATTTTTCACAACTGTTTTCAGCAGAAGGATTCTCTGAAGAAACAAAGCACCAATACGATGAAACTAGAAGGACACAACCACTATTACAAGGTTTCACAAAGATGCAAGAAATGGATACAAGTCGACTTCTGATAGAATCAATGGCAGGAGATGAAATACTTGGGAGCTCTTTCAGACTTTCACGATATATAATTTCTCCCAAATTTTGGTTGACTACAGAAATTATCTGTCCAGAGACTACTAGAGTAAGGAACTGTATTCTACCTAGCCAACTAAAGCATACTTCTAATGCATTAGTTTATTAGTTCATCATAATCATCCCATGTCTCCTATGCATCTTGACATTGAAGACTCATAACCAGATTTCGGTCACCCATCCCCTACTATCGATCAAACCTGAGATGCCAAAAGCCCCGAACAGTGTCTTCTAGAATCCTGAAAGCACTAATACTTAACTATCCAAAATAATGGGTTTCACATGTTGGCTAAAATGGCCAGAATCTACTTTATAAACAATATTCATTTAGGGAAAAAGTTTACCACTAAAACAACATAAGATACAGTGCAGAGGCATTTCCTACTGTTAGGAAACAGCCGCTTCCCTCTTATTAGATAAAATATTTTTTTTAAAAAAAGCTTCAAATGATATAAAGAAAAGGAAAGAAAGAAGCAACAGCCATGGAAATCATTGAACATTTATGCTTCAGGTGCTTGTTATTGCACCCTACATTCATAGAGTTTCTTCAAGTTGGAACCAGATAGCAGTGGGACTGGTCTAGAGTGGCTCCTATAAGAGTAATTATGCTCTTAATTATAGTATCAAAAGAAATCCACATCCAATAACAACTTATTCCAAATTCTTGATATAGTTCAGACTTCACGAATTGTTATCAGAATTGAGACCTATAATTTGCCCCTTGTACATTGAACCCACTCATTCGTTTCTTAAATGGAGAGAGAGCATAGAAGTCAAAAAGGAAAACTGAAGTCAAACAGTGGTGCCAAACTTCACTTAAAAACAGTCTAATGGATTTGAGCTGGTTTAAAAAGTAAATTTATCATAAATTCAGGCCTGAAATCAATCAAATCAAGAGCAAAAATGAGAGAAGAACAAAGAAAACTAATGCTATTGTAGATTTTGGATCATGATCCTGGCCAAAAAGGGACAAAAGTACATTGTTTTGCCACTACCACAGTTTAAAATCACATAATCACAAAGCACATAAAGAAACTGCTTTTACTCACAGATGAATAAGCTGAGATGCAATAATCAGGGTGTCGAAGCAAAGCTAATGTTGTCTCTGCAACAAGGAAACCCCTAAATCAATCAGTAAATGTAAGAAATAAACAATTCCACAAAATATCAATAGAAAAATATACCCAAATTTTTAGTCTTTATATTTGTAGGCATAATCCATTTCAACTAGAAATAAAAGGATTTTTTTTATTGTTAACGAGAAATAAAAGGACTGAAGCAAAAAATTGCAACACCAGCAGATTAAATCATGAAGGGGGAAAAGAGAAATCTTTTCCTGACCTACTAAGTATGCGAAGTCGATCACATCAAATGGGGCCATTCTCCTAGAGGATGAAAATACCAAGACATCCAATGTAAGGAAGTTACTTTCACTGAGATACTTCACTACCCCTTTAGTGGAGGATTATAAATTCCAAGACTAGTGGAAAGATAAAGAGGCTTCTTTCCTTTGGGTGACAGGAAAGAAAGAAGTCATATAATAACAACATATCCAATATAATCCCACAAGTGGGGTCCGGGGAAGGTAGGATGTACGCAGAACTCACTCCTACCTTTGTGGGGTGTAGGGTTTAGATATGTATGAAGACAAGATGAATTTTTGATAACTGTAAGCTTACGCCCAAAAGTCTGAGTTATTGTCAATAGAATAAGGATTTGAGGATAAGTTAAAGAAAGATATATATAATGTGAGTTTAGCCCACCTAAAAGAATGAAGTTGAGGTGAGACTAGACGGGACATTCGCATACATGCAAATACTTCAGATATCTATGCTTGGTCTTTCAGGAGAATGACATAATAGATTAAGATATAATACAAATGCTTGAGATAGGATGACTCAGATTAAGAAGTGTTACTACAGGATACTCATCAAAGTGAAATGCAAGTTCTATAGAAGAATTGGAAACCAAGAATTTTATATTTAAGTGAAAGTTGGACCTCTGAGTCCTAAGATATCCGAAAGATGAGTGTTTTAAGATATGAATTTCGAGATAGCTGGACTAGATATAATTACAAGTGATAGAAGGTGCAAGTAGCACGCATAAATGAGACAAACAGAGACAATCACTTGAAATGGTTTGGTAGCATTCTACGTAGAACTCTAAATGCACCAACACATAGACCTAAAATGATTGAAATGTTTTAAGATGATTGAAGGTGTTACAATATGGTTGAGTAGACCTAAAATTACATTAGAGGAAGTTATCACAAAATACTTGCAATCTCTTGAAACCATTGCACACTCAACAAAGCACAAAACACAATGAAAACAAAGTATCCATATAAATGCTACCACCTAATCCATATTAATGTTTACTTGTCGTTTGCCTCTTACATTAGGTCTTGTTTTGCCAGCAGTCCTTTTAGTTGAACTAAAGATTTGTACATCAGTTTAGATGTAAATGTGAGATTAATGGAATCCTTTATATTGAATCCCTAATTTGTCTTTTAAAAGTTGTTGAGTATTGAGATGGAAGTAGCCCTGAACAGGGTGGAATGGATACAGAATCACATTTAGTGACACCAATGAGTTCGAAATTCAAGCACACTTATTATAAGGGCTGTTTCTTCTCTTTTTCTTCTTTTGGTCAGGGGTGAGGACAAGGAAGGGGGAGAAAACATGGTGAACAACATTGAACAGCAGTTGCAGTGACAATTTTCTTCATAAATAAGAAATTTTACAACGTTGTTAGCATGAAGGTGAGAACTAATCATCACTCTTATATTTGCGCACATACTACAGTCTAATAGATCAGCACAAACTATCTTTACCTGTCAAGACGTAGCTTAAACCCTCCGGTGTGGATGTATCTGCAACTTCTGCAATCCGGTTGAGATCCTTTTGGAGTGATCTACCCAAGCCCAACAACCCAACCTTTAGAGAAAAAAAATAGACAAGAAAAGGCAGTGAAACAGTAGAAAAGAAATTGTAAGCACAATGCCAATGCAAGGCAAACAAAATTTCTGAAAATGGAAACAACAGAGCAAAATTACAAGAGATCAGCAACCTGAATCAATAATACTCAATCTTGTTATGAGAACCTATACCTAAGTTATCATAAGTAATGTCTGGGGAAACTAAACAGAGATACACTGAATCAGGTCAGATTGCAGATGCTCCCAATATCATTTCTTCACACCCAAGCCCTTAGACCATCTGGGAAAAAGTCAACCTTGTATGCAGTTTTTTTTTTCAGTCCACTACTAAAATTCAAGTGTACAACATCTAAATTTTGCTTTCCATAGTTTGTTCTTTTCCTCTACCATTAGAAGGGAAAGGAGAGGAGCCAATGGGAAGGTCTCAACGCATGGTAAAATATTCAAATTTGGTAAACGACAGCATCCTAGCAACAATGACAGATATATTTTCTTTACTTCATTGGCTATAGCATTATATCATTAGTAATGTCACCACCAATCTTCCCAATGCAGAATTCGTCTGCCCATCTCTAATTCCCGAATTTCTCCATAGAATTCTTGAGCAACTTCAGCTCAAAACAACTTCACCATCCCAATCCAACTTCTTTGGTGAACAAAGTCATTACACAGATAAGTAAACTGACCAATCGCCCAAATGCCAAGAACTAAAGCAAACAAATTTGACCATTAAACTACGCAAGAACTATTACTTAATAAGCTCACTGAAGCTATAACCAACCAAAGCAAAGCACATCTTGATGTAACCTATGTACAATAAAGTTTATCAACACTTCTACATTTAACTTGTGGCCTTTGATAATTACCAGAAATATTAATCAACGAAGACAATAGTGCCTTTATATATCAGTAGATTACCTGCAGCTTGAGCACACTAGTTTTGTTAGTAGCAGTGAGCACACTGCCCTCAGACCGATCAGACAGAAACCCAGAAACCAAAACAAAAGCAGCAAAACCCATCATCACCAGAAACGCGCTGGAGCCAAAACCAACAGCTGGGCCTACATAAACGCCACCCCCACCAAACCCAAAAGGGGAGGGCGCATAATACGGAACTGAATACGAAAAACGAGGCTCTGCTGTCCTCATAGAATACCCCCTCGACGAAGACGAGCTCCGCGACGACGAGAACGAATTGCCACCTATCCTCCCACCAGAAGCAGCCAATGCTGAATTCGGATCATACATCAACAACAACCCCACCAGTACAGCCGCTACAGCGGGCTTCTGCAAAGCTTTGAGGGCTTTCATGACACTTTTGACAACTATATCAAATGGGTTTTCCTTCTTCACTTCCAACCCGTTTCTATCATTAAAGCACCCACTTTTGAGGTTCTTGTTGAAGCATTTGACGGTCAGCTTGGAAGGTTTGGATAGTTTCGAGGGTGTAAGCTTATGATAATGGAGTAGACGGGTATATTGTGTTGGGTTTGGAGTATACAACAAAGGATTCCATTTGAGGTTTGATTCAAGAAAGAAGGAAGCAGCGGCCATGATTGACGATTTTTTTTTTTTTGGTTGAAATTGCAAAGGAAGGAATAACTAAGAGAGAATTTGTGTTGTCCAGAGTTTGAATTAGATATTTTGGGGGAGGTTTGAAAGAGAAGTGTGCAATGGGAACCAGGAGGAGGGAATCTGGGGTGACCCAAGTAAAAAAGAAAGAATGGTGAGATTTAGAGGAACGTGTTGGGGGTTGAGAATCGGCTCAACGAGAGAACCTCATCCCCTTACGCTGGTCGGTCGTTTTCAGATTCCAGTGTGGATCGGATTATAGGATTGTAAATTGCATTTTTTTTCTTTTTCTTTTTAACAATCTAATTTTTAGTATTACACATTTTTATCTTACCTGTATTTATTATGAGTACTAGAACATTTATTTTGAGTTTTCTTTTACCCACTGTTGTTTATAAGTAGAGCGTCAAAATGAATTTGATCTTTCAAGTTAGTTTAATACAGCCCATAATTAAAATAGGATTGGATTAAAAATTTTTAAGTTCAATCCGTAATTAAGATAGAATTGAATTAAAAAATTTTAAGCTCGTTCAAATAAGTTCAGCAAAAGTCAGTTCGCTGGCCTTTGAGGCTTGATCAGGTTGGGTTGAGGTCTCAGCCTGTAGGCCAAAGAACTATTTAATTTAAATTAAAATTTAAAAAAATATTATGAAAAAAGAAGTAAAAACTAAGAATAGTGATTATCAAATAAATTTTAATACGTTACACAATACTTTACTCATTTAGTGTTAAATTCCTAATATAAAATTTCTACTCACCAAGTATAAATATTCAGACACTTATTGCAACTCAAAATCGGGTTGCACGATCTTATCCAAGTTCAAGGTGGTAATATTTTGAACTGAATTTAAATATTATTATTTGATCTATAAATGCTTAACTAAATTAAGTTGCATATGAAAGTAGAAGAAAATGAACATGTTAACTAAAATAATTTTACAAGCAGATTCAACTATGTTTGACGATGTGTGGGTGTGGAATATGTTATAAATTATCATCTAATTATGTATTTTCATATCATCATATGTTAGAAATGTTAACAAATTATCATATCTATAAGTTTAAAATATATTGAAAAGAAATTTTCTTATTAAAAAAAATAGAAAAAAAAAACAAAGGGCTAGCCCATGACCCTTTTAGGGTTGGGTTGGACTGATTATTTTAAGACCCTTGAAAATGTAGGGCTGACTTATCATAACCCATCAAATTTCTTGACCTGCGTGGCTTAGACTGGATTAGGCTGGGCTGACCCATTTTGACAACTCTATTTCTAAGATTAATTTATCACCGGAAGTATTGCTACTAGGGGTGGGCATGGTACGGTATTTAAAACTTCAATACTGTAATTTCGATATTCGGTTTTAAAAAATACTATACCATTACCATAACAAATTAATCGGTATAGTTCGGTATTTTAGTATTTTGCAATTTAGTAAATTGGTAACCATAGTTTATTCGACTTCGACTTATATACTCATACAATAGCAAATTATGGCTTTGGTTTTTCAATAATGTCACAATTATATCATACTAACATCTTACATTGTAATATAAAAGAAAGAAAGTATAAACAATTTCCTTCTTGAATCTATTAAACAAAAAAAAATTATTTCAATTAAAATAAAATAGTCAAAATTTCTATGTCTAAATAACTAGTTTTATACTAATACTATTTTATATATTTTTTAATAGTATAATTATAAGATGTGTATAATTATATATGTACCTATATATTTTGATATGGTATTCGTATAAATATCAAATACTAAAGTATTTTTAAAATCACATCAAATATAATATCACATATCATAATATCAAAATCACGATATTAAAAATTTCAATTTTGATTTCGATATGATATTCGTCATACCATGCCCGCTCTTAATTGCTACTAATATCGATCAGCCAAATAAAGTATGTTTTTATGTATGATTTAATTGAGAATTGAAAATATAGTATTTAAAGTTAAACTTAGAAATAATATTTTAAAGTAAAATTTGTGTTTGAAACATGAAAACAGGATTGGAATTTTGATAAAAAAAAATTAAAAGCTCTTAAAATATATTTTCTCAATTCCAAATTAAATTGAATTTTACTAAATTAACTTCATCAGTTCACCAGATCTTGGAAAATGAAACTAAAATGTTTCTAATTTGGTATTTTAGAAAAAATAGACTACCTAGTAAATTGTGTCGCACACATATATTTTTAATAAATTCATATTATATTCATAAATCAAAAAGTAAAAATATATATTAAATCTATATTTCAAATTTAAAATTAAAATAATAAGTTAATTAACGATAATAATAATATATCTAATTTGATTTTGAAAGTAAAAAAATTGAGGAAGAGAGAATGTATTCAAATTTTACTCATGTTTACTTTTAAATTGATACAGCTGAATTTATACATGTGATTTAAGGACATATAAATTGTAATAACCAAATGACCAGATTGTAATTATAAAGTATATCTTGCATTAAAGCTTAAATTATGATCAAGGAATTGAATCGACAATAATGGAATAAAGTAATCAAATTAGCCTGAATATTGATGTAGCTGGTGAACAAGTGGACAACTTAGCAGAAAGAGGATTCTAAGCATCTTTGTATTACAACACTAGAGAGTTTGAAATTGTAAAACGTAAGTATATTGCTAATGAATAAGTAAAAACCAGATGGTTTAAAACGAGTAAATATAAGACTATTTATGATTAAACCCTAAGGAGCACTATTTGAGAATTTCGCCCCTATAAAGATTATTATTTGCACATTACTTCAATTACGTAACGACTGATGAAGATCTCAAACTCCTCTACAAAGATTGGACCTTTGAACTTATCTTGTCTGGTCACAACCTAGTGTTTGGTTCCATACTTTCGGAACTAGGCGAGCTTTGCTAATATGACTTTGATCCCCACTATCTTATCTTCGAATCTTTCATGGATAAAATTACCTTTATCAATTACGTTCTGGGAATAACATTCAATGTTATTCATGCTGAGTCACTTTTGATCTATTCTTCTTGCCACGCGTCGCTTCTTGATTCACTCAAATCTTAAGTTTGATTTTTACACCATACAACCTCTACCCATATGAAGTAGAGAAACTGTCTTTAACTGAGTCTCGACACGACAACAATAGATAAACTTGATAATAAATATTTATTTTAAAAATTTTTAAATAGTATTTTTAAATCTTATTTATGGCCAAACCAGACTAAAGTATGTGGAGTGTTAAAAACTTTTGGACAAGAAAATGAATATAATCGAATTAATGAATGATTTCGAAATAAAAATTAGATTGATGACCCGGAAAGAAGTCGACCCGGACCATGACGCCGAAGAACCAAGTTAGGGTATTTGTCATACTATATAAAATCTAGGGTTTTAGATCTTCTCCTCTCTCTCTCGCTGCAAATTTCGCTTCTGCCTCTCTCCTTTGCCCTAAGAGACAGCTAACCATGGCAGACAAGGCAGTCACTATTCGCACCCGCAAGTTCATGACCAACAGGCTTCTCGCCAGGAAGCAATTCGTAAGCCTTAACAATCTCTTTCTGCGTATCTAGTCATTTATCACTGCTTAGTCTGAAGAATTTAAGATCTGATGTTAGCTATCAACCCTACAAAAGAAATAAATTACATTTGTATTCTTTTGGAATTGACGAGTTAATCATCTTTAGAATAGTAGTATTCCCACGAAAAAATGAATAGACATATGCGGTATTAGAAAATGCAGAGTACTTCAAAATGTTGATTAATACATGGTAGAATGGAGAGGTCCAACTCTAGAGGAATAGATAGCGATGATTTGTAGCAGACCCAGCTAGTTTTGGATTGAGGCAATGCCATACTAGTTAGTATTGCTGCATTCTCTGTATTGTATGTTTTACTAACTATTTCCACTTTTGTAGGTTATTGATGTACTTCATCCTGGAAGAGCTAACGTCTCAAAGGTAAGCATTTGATTTCTTTGATTAATGTCTGGCTAAGAGGATTTGATTGTGTATTTTTAAAGTTCATGGTTGAGAGTTTTTTGGGGAATGTTGTTCCTTGTAAGAAAAAGGAATTTTTCGGGATGTTATTAATGTCTATTGCCAATGTGAAGGCTGAGCTGAAGGAGAAGTTGTCTAGGATGTATGATGTGAAGGACACAAATGCTATTTTTGTTTTCAAGTTTCGCACACATTTTGGAGGTGGGAAATCAACAGGATTTGGTTTGATTTATGATTCTGTTGAAAATGCCAAGAAGTATGAGCCTAAGTATAGGCTTATCAGGGTATGTTATTCTTTTAAATTCTTTTGCCTTTAGATTTTTTATGCTTGAGATGGTCTGCGCCTTTTGTTTTCACATCTGCTTTAATATCGTTGATGAACTCCTAACAGAAAGATATCTTTTGTGGCTCCTTGTATTTTTACCTATGATGGATACACCACTTTGACCAGTTTAATGCACATAATAGACTTATTACTTCATTTAACCTAAGGATCCATGCTGAGCTTGTCCATGTACTATGACAATCTTAACTTATATTAATATGTTGATAGATTTTTGCACTTCGCTTAAATTCTTTTAGAACTTGCCACACATTATCTTTTTCTTTGGGTACATTGAAGCTTTCAGGAAACTTCTGCCCCTCAAAGTAGAAAAAGAAATTGTTCTAAATCACACTTTTATTTTGCTGAGTTCAATTCTGAATAGTTGTAATTGCTATATTTGGTTCCAAGTTTAAGTAATAGAGTTGCTTCCATGATGTTGAAATCCTTCATACAGTGAAATACTAATCAGATAATCTTAAGGTGAGTCCATATGGACAAATGATTTGAAGAGAACTACATAGATGTTGTGACCAACTTGTGGATAACCATATAGGATGAAAACAGAAGTCTACTGTGTTTATCCAGTTCTATCGGGTTCTTGTAACTGTTGTGCATGGCCGTTTGTTCTACTAAAAGTGGAATGTGGTTTATATAGCCTGCTAACATCCGCAGAATATTATGCTCTTGCATGTTAGTGCAAGTCCTTGCTGATACACCTTTGCCTACTTTGTTTCTCATCATTAGTTCAATTCTTTTGTATTGTAGAATGGGCTTGACACTAAGGTTGAGAAGTCTAGGAAACAGATGAAGGAAAGAAAGAACAGGGCCAAGAAGGTCCGCGGTGTAAAGAAGGTGCGTCATCATTACAGTTTTATTTTTTTGTTCTCTTTTTCTGTATCATTGTGTGTTTTCACCATATTGGTTTGCTGTTATTTGTTTGATGCAGACCAAGGCTGGTGATGCTAAGAAGAAATGAGTCCTGTGCAAACAAAAATCTCATTTTGGGATTCTTTTAGTGGCCGTCTTATTTTTCTTTTGGCGTTGTGTGAGCCGTAATGTACTGTTGATTTTGTCTGACTTTGGGGCAACTGAGTTTTGTTTTTCCTTAGGAATGTCATATGGAGGGGCTTAGAGTACTCGAGAGTTCTCATTAGTTAGTGTTACCTGTTACTTGTTACTATTATTCTAGTAGAGTTCTTATCTGCAGTGTAAGTTTGTTTTAATTAACTTTTTAAATGGGGAAGTTATTTCGGTTCAATTGGTTTGTTCTATTTCCAAAGCTTTGGTTTTCTGGTGTGTAGTATAACAAATACTACCTTAAGAGCTCGTTTGGTCGGGAAACAAGTTATCTCAAAATTAATTATTTCGAAATTGTTTTTCCAGCCTCAATGTGAGATAGAAATTGTACTACAATTTCGGGATAACTAATCTTGAATAAGTTATTTCGAGATTATATTCCTGTCAAATGTGGAATAAATTCATTTTTAAACGGGATTAGTTATTCTTTATTTCTCCTATCAAACACATTCCAAAAGTTCTTTGTATCCTTCCAGGAGTACAAGAAATATTCTGATTTGAATCTAGTGTGATTGTTATAGTCTCTTTTGCTAAACTCATTGTTGCTTGAAAGTTTTTGCGAACCATTTGTGGAGAATTTGGGACTCTCTTAAGAATCACAAAACGATTTTTGGACTCTCTTTCTGTCCTGTGAGATGGTTAAAAATTGGGGGAAATTCGTATATGTACAAATAAATAATACTTCCTCCGTTTCATTTTAATTGCTAGGTATATTAAAAGTAATTGTTTTAAAATTTAAGAGATAATTGTTTCTTTTTCTTTTTCAATTCTACCCCTAATGCTTAAAGTTATTCTAAAATGTGAAAAGAATTATTGTTGTATGTTTCAAAAAATTAATAAAGTTATATTAGTCAAATTACCATCACTATTAAATTTTTCTTAATGAGTGTACAAATTTTATCCTAGCAATTAAAATGAAACTAGGAAGTATTTAATATTATAAAATATAGTAAGAGTTTTTAGTTTACAAACAGGATTTTTTTTTAAAAAAATAAAAAATTCATTCAAATTTGTGTTTAAGACTAAAAATTCAATTGTGTGTATGACATGAGTATGTCTCGTTTAAGGCTTAAAAATTTCTCTTAAAATTTCATATATGAAAATTGTAGAAATTGGTATGAAATATGTATATCTCGCTTAAGTCTTAAAAAATTCATTCAAAAATTTATGTACAAAAATTGCATGAAATCGATATGCAATGTGTATAACTGTATAAAACTTAAATAAAATTTAAGTTTTGGAAAATTTAAATACAAAATTCAACATACAATTATCATAAAATTTTACAATCAAACCTCGTTATAACAGTCGGTCGTTGTAACAACATTTCACTATTACCTTCAGAATAGATTTTTCATATTATATTTTACTTCTTTATAGCAATATTCTACCTATAACAGTAGTGATACTCTGTATAGTAGTATACTCTTTATAAAATTACCTTATATACAAATATTGTGCAACAATATTTTATAAAAAAATATTTTATGTAAGAAAATTAAATATTAAAATATTTTAATAATTATCATTAATGTCATGCACATAATAAATCTCAAATACAAATATCTAAATATATTAAAACAATTCCCAATAATTATGATTGTAACTTCACGAGGAAATGCTTATGATGTATGCTTTTCTTTTTTTTTTTTTTTGGCATTCATACTTTTTTTTTTGGTTGTTAAATTGGTTAACAAATACATTCCTTCTTTTTTGGTACACAAAAATATTAAGTTAGATTTTTGCATACTTTTATTTATAACAACTAGATGGGATCTAAACGTCAAATATCAATATACATATGTACTAATATCTTGCTATAGAAGCTATAAAATTCTTGAATAAATGCTACCATTGTAGCTAGGTTTGACCGTAGTACAATGAATCAAAAATAGCTTAAATTTTATTTATATAGTCTCAAATTTTAAATTTAAATCTCCTCGATATTTTAATTTTTTTGAAATATCACACACTCAAAACGAAGTTCATATGCGTCAAAACCAATTTCGAAAATATTGATTTCCATTGGTAGAAGCTAAGAAACGTGAAGCAAAGTCTTTCTAATCCTTAATTTTGTGACTCATTCATAGTGTTTGGCGTGATCAGCTTATAATAACACGAATGTTTGATAGTGACTTTTTCAAATTGGAACAAAAAAATAAAAGTAACTATTAATTACTTTAATTACTAGTAATTTGTCCAAAATAAACATTTCTAACATTGAAAGATAACCGATCGACCCGATGATGTGTTGTCATTAACAGAGATTGGCATCTATCTAATCCGAAGAATAATAACTTTTCTCTGATTTTAGTAATTATTAAAAGGATGAAGTAGCCAGCATTAATACAACTCTATCTATGCCTATTTTCTTAATTATTATTTTATGGTTAGTCTTATCCGTCTTTTCCCCCCTTCGTAGGTGTAAGTAAAGATATCAATTAATTAATTACAGTGTTGATATTAGTTTAATATAAATTTAGTTATTGAGTTTGATATAACTACGAAACACGGAGCGAAAATAAAAACACACAAGAGGACAAGGAGGAAGAAGAGCATGTTCCCCACGTAACTAACCATTGATAGGAAAAATGCCAGAAAATTTAGGTCACACCACCGCTTTTTAGTTGTATTTGTATAAAGGGCTTCCTATTTCGTCTTCTCTGAATTTCCACCCTTTTTTCCCCTTTCCTTTTTTCCTCAGCCAATCAATAGGTTTCCTTCTCCTTAAATGTCTCTTTCTCTTTTCCCCTTTTGCAGTCTATTAAATTATATTTATACGTGAAGTAAAAAAAGAATACGTGGTTCATTTTTGACTTGGTTACTTTCCACGTTTAATCCTATCTCTAATATAAATACATCTACTGTCCGTCAATATCTTATTTATTTATCTTTCTCTCCTTCTTCCCTTCCCCAACTAACCCATTTTTACCATTTTTTATCACTACCCATTTGCCCCAATTGCTTTTCTTTGCATCTGAAATTCGATTCACAATGGAAGAAGCAAATGGTATGTTGTGATATGTACATCTTTCTGGGAATTTTTGATTCATGTGGGGGGTCTCGTTTTATTTTCCCATTGTATCTCTTATTCAGTTTCTTGGCTCAATCTTGGATCTTCAATATATTTTTGTTAATGGGGTTTGGATCTTTATTTCATTGAGTTGGTATTTGGGCATGATCTGGTTTTGGGGTTTGTGGGTTGACTGAATAGAACTTCAGCTTTTGTAGTTGGGGCCAGTTGAATTGCGATTTGCCTTTTGATTGTGCCGGACAAAGTTACAGAATTCATACTGTTTGACTTCCCAACTTAAAATCCTAATTATGTTCATGGGGATCATGGTGTATTTGCTTTGAACTTGTTTTGCTACCATGTGTGTCGTTTCCTACTTTTAGTCTGCAATGACGTATTACTAGTGCTTTAATGAGTTGTCTTGCATGTGTATGAGCTCTACGGCAGCATGATTAGTCTTTTGTTTTTTCTAAAGGTGGAAAAGTGTTAGACCCCCATCTTGCTGCGGTCTTATTTTGGTATTTACCATATGGAATTTTCAGTTTCTTTTTCAAGTTATATTAGTTTTTGTAACTTCTTGTCCTCATTGAGCAGTTGTTGAAGCTAAGGACGGAACTATCTCAGTAGCCTCTGCATTTGCTGGCCACCAAGAAGGTAATCTGAAATTTTCCAAATCCTGTATAGTCCATCTCATTGTCTTACACATTCTACTAGCATGAAACTTATTTGTTAATATTCCTTCATTACACTCATTGAAAGACCTTAATTCTAATTATATGTTGTTTAGATATGTCTTCTTCATCCTCCTCTACCTTTCTGCATCTTAAATACTGTTTACATCAAGTAAAATGTCTCTGTTTTTTTTTTTTTTTTTTTTTTTTTTTTTTTTTTTTTTGCGGCACTCTCTTTGTGTAGTTTAATTATAATCAGATGGACATGCATGTTGCCAGATGGCCCTTTGAATTTACTTTGTTTGATTTCTTGTGTATATAATTTTTGTATCTGCAATATATATTCGAGTAAATGTTAAATTCGTTTTTAAAAAGAAAAAGAAAAAGAAAAATAATAAATGTTAAACTTCTCTTCGTCCTCCGTGATATCCACTAGCTGTACGGGACAGAGACCACAAATTCTTGACACAAGCGGTCGAAGAAGCTTACAAAGGTGTAGAATGTGGAGATGGCGGCCCATTTGGTGCAGTTGTTGTTTGCAATGATGAAGTAGTTGTTAGCTGCCACAACATGGTTTTGAAGCATACTGACCCTACAGCTCATGCAGAGGTTACGGCAGTAAGAGAGGTTAGTGTTCCTACTCCGTGATTTCTTCTGAATGTGAGATTCTTGCTAATCCGCTTTGGAATAACATGCTGGCTGCAGCATTTTGTTGGTGTTGACTACTGTCATCTTTCTGTTTGAGTTGTTTTTCCAATCCATTTTTTTCCAATCATCTTATGACTCTCTTTGCTGTTTCTGTAGTTCCAAGTCCTAGTCGAAATAGTTTATGAGGCAGTCTAGCTTTATACCACGATTGCCCATTTTCTGGAACACTATGGCCTTCTAATCCTTAGGCATATAGAATCAATTGGCTGCTCGTGCCAATATTGCGAATCTCTGTAATACCAAATATTCTGTAATACTGGTACAAGTATTGCTATGCTCTTTGTTTTAACCGTTGTTTATTTTGCTTGGACTTTCCAAAAATGTTGCCACATCCATGTTGGGTCCTCCAAAAATGCACCACTTTTGGAGGATCCCTTTTTAGCCCACTTCATTGATTACTGGGACACACCCTTGGTTCACTCTTATCCTCTTTTTATGCGCAACATTTTTTGATTCCTCACTTTGTATTGCTATAATATGACATTGTATCCAAGGTTTAGCTCCTTACAGTGAAGAATCTATCTAATAGATGTGTTTAGCTGGCAAGATCTTCTCTCATTGAGGAATTTCTATTCCTCATTCTATATTGCTACGATATGACGTGATACCAAGGTTTATCATCCTAAAGTGAAGAATATATTTAACAGACATGTGTTTAGCTGTGAATTCTTCTTCCCTTCCATTTAGGAATTCAAAATTTAGCTTGGGATGGTTATGCTTCTGTAGCTTACCATCCTTGCAGCTGCACTGCAACAAACTATTATATCTTCGTCCCAAATTTTGATAACCTAATTGATTGGAAGAGCATTCTTGATAGGGGTTTGTTGTCTATAGTTCACCTCATTGATAGGGGTTCGATTCCCCATCTTATAAGTTCCTTCTCATACATATAATTTTAAAAAAGAAAGATCTGGATAGTCTTGTTGTATTTAAATAGAAGTGGAGACCAATGGTGTAGGAAAAAGTCAAATCTCTTGAAAAAATTGGGTCTCATGGTATTCTTCTTATTGTGAAACACTGGAGGAGAAGTTGAGGTATGGAGAAAGCTCCACAGACCCTTTTAAGAAAGCACACACAATACTGGGATAAATCAAAACAGAATGCAGGAGAATGAGTTGTATGGAGGGATTATATTGTATATCTCATGCATCATTTCTATTATGCATGTCCACAATTTCATTTTCTCAAGTTTCTGCAGCTCTTTCCCCCTCCTTGAACTGAATGTTTGTTCAGAGAAACCACTCCTTAACCCATTGGTGGAAGAAGATAAAAGGCCCAAGGAACTTGTGTGCTATTTTGGTGCTGGAGATTACTGGATGACAGAATTGCAATTGAAAGAGCAATTTCCTCACCAATTACTGTTGTTAGACATTAGTATTGCAGGGTATGTCTGGCACAGCCTTCCCAAACATCCTCTTTAGATCACTGGACTCCTTTGCCCCCTCATGGTATGGCACTTAACGCATCCAGTCTGGGCTGTTGCAAGAGGGAGCAGCAATATTGTAGCATGAAGTCAGGAAAGTGATTGGCTACTTTGGATTGGCCAGCTCTCACAAAGATATAAAAGAAATTCAGTTAGTCAACTGCTACTTAATACCAAACAAAGCAGGGTTGACTATATCAATCCTCTAAAATCATTCGTCTCTATCCGAACCTAACACTGAATTCATTGCCTTGAGGATTCATCAGAAATTAACTATCTTTATGCTGTTTGCCGACCTACCAAACCCTTCTTTTTTTTTTTTGATGAAGTAAGAGAATCCGAACTCTTCTCCTTTATGCGGATATTCTTTGTCTTTTGGTTGGAGGTGGTGTAGGGGATTCGCGAGGATTCCCCATCTTACTACTTCCCATCCTTATATAGCATGTCAAGCATAGTAGGATGTGGAGGGGTTGGGTGAAATTGCCCCACCCACCCCCTTCTTTTATGGCATGAGCTATGTCTATATGTAGTGGCTTTACAACAGCTAAAGATTTTTTTTATAATGGAGGTGTATACGGTAACTTGCGTGCACCTCGACTAAGCAACTATTAAATTTCATGGCTACTCATTATTTCGCACCTATATTTCTTAGGTTGGATACGTCAGTTTTAAATAGCAGCTCGTGGGAAAAGTAGTTGGGGAAGAAAATGAATACAAGTCCAGTGATAGGGTTACTATAAAGCCCAAACTTCTTTGGTATCAGTGCTGGATATGAACACATAGTGGATCTGCGAGACGACTTTGGGTTGAGATATCCTCTTCATTACTCTTTCTCTTTCTTCAAGCATATTTGATACCTTTCAATGATACTCTGGGACCCAGGGATGTGAAATTTTTTGTCAGTTTGCCTGCCTAATTCTGAATGACTAGTGAACTTCCCTGCTGGTTTTTATTTGGAGCGTGAACAATGAAGCTGAGACGTCTATTTATGCTGGAATTTGCTACTTCTCATGAGCTTTGGTTTGTTGACTTGAGTTTGCTGTCCTTTTTGCGAAAATTAAATATCGACTGCTTGAGCCTTTTAAGTAGCAAACGCGTGATAAATCAACTGTTATCTCCACTCAGTGAGCAGTGGAATGATGTCAAGAAGTTTTCATCTTATACCTTTAGAGATGCATACAACAATAACAATATACCCAGTATCCTTTAGAGATGTATACAACAAAATCAATACACCCAGTATCCTTAAGAGATGCATACAACAATAACATTATACCCAGTATCCTTTAGAGATGCATAGACTGAAAAACAAGTGCAATCATTTGATGAATCAGATCTCTCTGATCAACTAAAGGCAAATCATTGAGATTAGAATAAAGTTAGTTGACTAATTATAAGATACCTGTTGAACTATGAAGTAGCTCTGTGTTGTCAGGGCCAATTATGAAAGCATTAGTAGACAAAGAAGGGATGGTTAAGCATCGTTTGTCATGTGATATATACACAAATCTCCTCGTCTATTTTATGGAGCTGCTAGTTTTGTGTTAAAGTATTTTTCTCAATCCCCTGTTGACAAGTTGTCTTGAAGTTATTTCTAACCCCGTGCTCTCTTGCTCATCGGTTTTAACACATCTTCAGGCATGTAAGAAGCTCAATAGAATTGAGCTCTCAGATTGTGAGATATATGCTTCTTGTGAGCCGTGTCCGATGTGCTTTGGTGCTATCCATCTATCACGCATCAAGGTGTATATTCATGCCTTAGACTCATTTATCATTGTGTTATTCTTTTAAAGTGAAAGAGTCTTCTTGTCGTTTCAACAATGCTGATGCTTCTACCTTTATGTTCTTTGCACAGAGGTTGGTCTATGGAGCCAAAGCTGAAGCTGCAATTGCTATTGGGTTCGATGATTTCATTGCAGATGCTCTCAGAGGTACTGGATTTTATCAGAAGGCTCAGCTAGAGATCCAGCAGGCTGATGGTAATGGAGCCCTTATAGCCGAGCAAGTATTTGAGAAGACCAAAGAAAAGTTTTCCATGTATTGAGAGAAAAAGCAAACAGCTATCTGATTTTATCACTGATCTTGAATCCATGATGTTGATAAACTAATTATGCTTCACTCTGAATAATATTTCCAAGACACATTTTCTCAAATTGTATGTATCTGTTGGATATCACTCTAATCTACAAGTTTCTTTCTTTTGGTTAATTGTTGGAACGAGTTGAGCTACTCTCGGATGGGTAGCCTAGGAAAGGGACTTAGATTGCCTGGTTCTTCGAGGGGTTTTCGTGTCAACGGGTATAACTAGATGGGTGTGATTATATATCAGAATTTGATGGGAATAGGTCTCGTTTTGATGGAATTTAACATGTGGGGTAAAGTCTCTTCTGGGCAGAGTGAAACCTATAATGAAGAATGTAACGTGACTACTAATTTCAAATATTGTTCCTCCAAACCACACAAGTATCAATTCACTGCATGTTGTGTGTACAAAAGGAGGAAGAGAAGAAAGAAAGAAAAATAGAGAGGCCTAAGTAGAAAAATGGTGCATGAAGTGCTTGTACAGTTGTACGTAGACACTTTGGTGTAATCTAATCAATCATATGATTTAACTAAAATATATTTTCATTTTATTAGATTACTTAACCATGGTAAGTTGATACATAGGTTTTTTTTGGTAAACTCCTGCTGCAAATTAAATTTTTTATCCATCTCATTTATCTTGTATTTAGCGGCTTTTAGAAAGCATCCATCTACTAGTGTTTTTACTCCTCAGAAAGATGGTACTTTTTTAGAAAGCATTCATTTCTCGTTCGCACTTAAACACAACGTCAGACTAGATTCTGCTGAATCTGGGAACCCATAATTGAATCAGCCACAGTTCTCTTTGTCAGCATTCAACACAAAAGTTCTTAAACTGAGACATAAAGTTGCTCCACTTTTACCAATCAAGAAAAGGAAAAGAATTCAGTCTACTTTTTTCCTTGAAAAATTAGAAACAGCAAAATGAACCTCGGTATCTGTAATGGCAAGGTGGATACAGACAATTGAAAATGCAGAGAAGCAGCATTTAGATCAAGAACTGACATTGACTCAACAAAACATTGTCCTTCCTATCATTTTCATTTCTATACACAAAACTAGACAAAAGCATCTATGCTGCAACAAAGTCTGCAAACAAGCAGCTGAAAACAGATTAGAACTCATTATTCAGCAACCAAAAGCTAAATAACTAAACCATCCCGCCATTGCCGTCAACAATCTGGTAAAATTATCAACTAGAATTATTTGTAAATTGTATACATTAAAGAAGCAACCTTTTTCCAATTGTTGTCATCAGCGGCTAACTTCCCATTGATCTCAGCTCCTCCAACTGTGCTTTTACCTGATCTTGAACCAGTTCTAACCTCTTCGAATACACTTCCAGCTCTAATATCTGCTGCTTCCTCCATTTCTCGTCCCCCATCATTTCCATGCTCATTGCACCTCCCCCGAACCCCAACGGTATTGGACTCATCCCAATTCCTCCAAACCCAAACCCGAACCCGAACCCTCTAGTACCAGGCCCATTCATATTCGCCACATTGTTCAACAGCTCCTTGAAAATTGGGGACACACAATTCCGCACTGTTTCCTCAATCAAACTAGGAACTGAAGCAGCCACCGTGGCTGTGGCTGCAGCTGCAACCCCAGCCACAGGGTTCGAGTTTGTGGTCGGTGTTGGCACGTTAGTGCTGCCCCCGGGTGGCTGATAAGACTGTTGCTCAACTTTAACCGGTTCTGTGGGTACTGGTGGAGACCTTTTCTGTGACCTCGGAGTTTTGATGTCAATTCCATTGGGATTAGAGTTAAGGTTAATCTTGGGGCTATGATAAATGATAATAGCATCAGAATTAGGGTTAGGGTTAGGGTTGGGGTTAGGGTGAGCATCTTCATCATCCAATCCACCATCTTCCAGGGGGGCGGAGAAACCAATAGAGCCTCCAGGGCTGCTGCGGACGTAGGAGCCTCCATTGCTCCAGATCTTGCGGGAGATCTCGAAAGTGGCCTGATCGTGAGCACTCTTGAAGACAAAGTCCTTTCCCGATCCCATCTTGCTCATCACGGTCCTGTACTTCTTCTTCAGGCGCCGGAGCTTCTCCACCAGCTGGTTCTTGTTGAAGTCAAGCTGGAATTTGCACTTGATCTGGTCATAAAACGCAGTCGTGTCGTAATGGTGCTGCTGAGATGAATTGTTCAATCCACGCTGCGTCGTGTACTCGAGAAACCCTCGTAACAGCTCAACCTCATCCTCATCAGTCCAAAGCCGTTGAAACAGCTTGCGAGACTCGTCCAAAGCCCCAGACGGCTTCTTCCCAGGCAGAATAATGGGAACGGCGAAATCATCGATACGGGGTCGTTTCCGATCGGGGTGAACCGATGGAGAAGGAGAGCCGCTGGTGGATACACCGGCGACGGCTATGGTGACCTCGCCGGCGACGGAGGGTGAGGGAGAGGAAGTGGAGTCGTCATCACCATCGACGTCGACGTCATAATCGAGGTTGTCGTCGTTGTAGGCATGTTGGTGTTGGTGTTGATGGTGGTGGTGGTGGTGATCTTGTACAGAAGCCATGGGAAGAAAGCTCATAGCTTTGATGGGAGGGAGGTGTGTGTGGGGCTTTAGGGTTCAGTGGGCTAAAGGTAAAAGTAGGAAAAGATGGTTAGGCGGAAAGTAAAGAGGCAGTTTGGTTAATAATGTTATGAGTTAGTTTCGTGCAAGACTAGGTTTTGGTTTGAATGGTTCGCTGGTCGCCGGTGGCATTAACTGGTTCCCTCATTAGCCGGTGCCCGGTAAGCTTACGTCTCACCTAACTTCACTTTTTACTCTATTTATTTATTATCCCCCTTCCAATTTATGCCATCACATTTCACCAATTTTAGAAATTAACTAAAAAGAAATTTGAAAATTATATATTTCTTTTAACTATAATAAAGTGAAAATTTTTAAGTAACATTGTTTTAAATATATAAATATCATTTCTTAGAATATATTTATAAAACAAATATGTACGTGAGATAGACCAAAAATTGTATGACAATCACTAACTCATAAGTAATATGGTAAAATGGTAAATAAGATGCTGGTGAATGTCAAACTGAAGTAACTGAACTACTCCTTCTCTTTGATCTTTTTATTAAAAATATTATTTGTTTCTAAATACAGTTTTTATTATTAAATAACTATATAAAGTATTATTGTTTAAATTCAAAATTTTCAAAACATAATAAATAAAATTAATTTAACAAAAGAAATCTTTAAATATATTTCTCATGAAATGTGTGGAATTAACATGAGTCTAAATAAAATGAAATATAAGGTGAAATACATTAGAAGAAAATCTTCATATTATTATCATCTCAAGTCAAATCGATAGCTACTGCATATTTTCTGGAACAAAAAAAATAAAATAAAATAGCTTACATTTATTATTCTTCATTTGCTTTTTGTATAAAAAATACCTTGATCATCTATTATCTAAACCACAAATATCGTTAAAATATTAGTCTCATTGGAATTGACGTGACTGTCCACCATGGCAAAAAGAGAGCAAAATTATCCTTCAAGGCTTCAACTATTGAAAATTGCTCAATTCTACATTTCTATGATAGTTGATTTCAACCTATTAATAAGTGATTTTTTACTAACAATTTTTTATCTAAATAAGATAGTTAATGGTGTATATATGAGTGTATAATTCTTTTGTTTTTACTTAGCATAAACAGTATTTATTATATTTTTATTTTTTGGGTGAGAGATGACAGGTCGGAAAAGAGATGTGGTCAAGGGCAAGAAGAAAATTGAAGATTTTTGTTAAGGGAATGCGAGACAATATTCTACTGAAAAAATAGAAAACTATATATTCAAAAATACAAAACGACAAATAAAATATAGTTAAACAAGTATTCTTTGTGTTATTAACTATCAATATCATAGTTGACAAGTATAACTCATGAGGTTATATGTTGATAAGTTTTTTGATTAAAATAATAATAAGTATGATGCATAAATTAAAGATTATTTTCTAAAAATAATCTAATTTCTATATTTGAGAAAGAACATAGATATAATTGAACAAAAAGAGGTTCAATTTTTTCTTTATTTTTCTTCATATTATTAATATCCTATGTAAAGGTCCATTGTTTAACAACTTACTTTATTTGCATGCTAAAATTTGTTCATAATATTTGGAATAAATTTAAACTCAAACGTAATTTATGATGGTTTAAAAGTATGTGTTAATTTTTAATACTTCTTTATTTTTCTAATATTTAAATCTTTTTAAACTCGTAAAGAATAATTGAACCTATAATTCTAAAAAGATGATTATAAAATTGGCGCCAAATGAAAATTATTTTTGATATCAAAAGTAAAAAGCGGGTAAAAATTAAATTAGGTTCAATAATTCGAAGGTAATTTAGATCTTTTTTTTTGCCATGTTCGATTGTCAAGTTAGTAATCTAAAGGACTCATGTGAACAATCTTTAGTTTGAAGAAATTTGTGGTTCAAAACTAGACGGAAGGTAAAATATGAGCTATTCTAAATAGTTTAAAGATATTTTTGATTTTTTTTTCGTTTTTGAAATGATATTATCTTTGATTCATTGATTAAAGATTAATTCTAATTTTGATTCTTATAATATTTGATTAAGTATATTTAATTTTTTACTTATTGAAATGTGTGCCTTTTTTATCACTTTATATAAAAAATACGTAATATTTAAGTTATATTTATAATTATATTATTTTTAAATATAAAGTAATAATATAAAGTTAACATCATACGTGTATAATTGAGTGGCTTAACAATTAATAATTCGTGCATTCATGAAAATTTACCAAAGATTAGATATGCTTAATTAAAAATTACAAAGTAAAACCGAAATTTATTCATATTCAATGATCAGGGGTCGTTTGGCAGGCCGTACTAATTAGAGCAGTTTTTGGATTGAAATTTAATCTAAGTGAATATATTATTTAGTTGCTTAATTCAATTTAATTATACCTACTACATGAATTATTTATACACCATAGGGTATATTATTTTATACTAGGGAAACAAAGGGATTACTAATCCTTATATTAACAATACAAGGATAAGACCCCTAAATGACTAGACTACCCTCAATTCCCTCTCCTAAATTTCTTTATATAAAAATTCAAGGGTATAAATATAAAAAAAAATTGTATAGTTTTAAACAAAATATAATACATGATATATCTAATTTTTAACATAAAAAACCAAATATTTAATAAAAATAATTCAATATTATAATTCTTATATGAGCAATTCCTACATTACATTTATTATTAATCTTTGCATTACCAAACGATCCGTAAAAGTACTAATTTCCCTTCTTTCTTTTTTTAATACCAAAAAAAGGAAAAAGAAAAGAAAAAAAATCACAAAAGAAAATAAGTAATAGAATCAGTTTATTTATATTTTATACCTTATCCAATTCTCCTGATTTGAAAGGGCATATCCTTTTTCATGGATCCCTGTTGGTTGGTTTCTCTATATCCACTTGTTCCCACAGCAAAACCCCCAAGAACTCAAACACCACTGATTCCATTTTCAGCAAAGGAGCAGTAGGAAGAACAAGAAAGAATCCTTTTTGAATGGCTTCAGCAACCACAAGAGCTTCCTTCACATTCAACCTCTCTTCTTCACCTTCACTCACCCAACCCTCCACTCCAAAACCCAAAACCCACCTTGCATTCCCGCCCTTTCACCTCAAATCCCACTCAGTTTCATCTTTTTACAGATACCCAAAAACCCAATTCAACCCACTACCTAAGTCCATTGATGTCTCCAAAGAAGACAAACCCATCTCAGAACAACCGACTTCCGAGACACCCACTTCAGAATCTCCGGAAACTGAGCAGGAGGAGGAGAAATTTGACAAGCGGAGGCTTGAGGAGAAGTTTGCTGTGTTGAATACTGGGATTTATGAGTGTAGGTCTTGTGGGTACAAGTATAATGAAGCTGTTGGGGACCCCTCTTATCCCATTCCTCCAGGGTTGCCGTTTGATAAGTTGCCCGAGGATTGGAGGTGCGCGACTTGCGGTGCTGCGAAGAGTTTCTTTGATAGCAAGAGTGTGGAGATTGCTGGGTTTGCTCAGAATCAGCAGTATGGGTTAGGTGGTAATACTCTTACCTCTGGCCAAAAGGCACTGCTTATATATGGCGGACTACTTTTGGGCTTTGTGTTCTTCTTGTCTGGTTATTTCATTCAATAAGAGAGATTACTTGAGAAAGTTTTGAAGTTAGTATATGTGTGTGTATGTGTACATGCATAATAATTGTACATTGTTTAGAATGGAATTTAACATTGAGCAGAAGTTTATACATAACAATCGTGTAGAGGTGTCAGTCAGTTGAGGCAAATTTATAATTGCGTATTCTCGCTTGGTATAATTTCTAAACAAGCTAAATGTTTGCTCAAAGATGTATCTTTATCACAATATGAATCGAGTTGAAGAAAAGTTTATTTCAGTTGATCATTAGTACTTACCGGAGTATGCCAACCTTCACCATGAGTGAATCGTATATCCCTTTTTCAAGTATGATTGTTTTTGCTTGTGTTGACCGAGGTAAGTGAAACAAAAATTAAGGCATTTAAGCAATGGTGTAACGTAATAGGTAAAATATGACTCCAACGTCCTAATCCTATGCACCATCCTGTTGAAACAACATCCGTGTTTTATTGTGAGCACTGAAGTTAAACTTTTTTCCCCTTTTGTTTGCTATTTTGCATTCGATTCATTTTATATGTCTGTATCGTCACATTGGATTTCATAGTGTTTTCTTTTGGCAATTTGCAATCTTTTTATTGCATTGGTCATTAGGTGACAGATTGTCCCTTGATAATTTATGGAAGTACACATTAACACAAAACATGGTCGAGAGAGTCCAATCTTCAACCATGGATAGATTAGTGGTTTACCAAGTAAACCTTTTCAATGGTTCCAAAATGTTGGCTGCTTTTTACATGAGAATATCCTAGCTCTTTCAGTATCTAGTAGTGATTTATTGGCGAACAACCATATGTTATGCATGACTATGCTCGTTATTTTGTATCCTTCTAAACCTTTTCGATGGATCCAAAATGTTGGTTGCTTTTTACATGAGAATATCCTAACTCCTTCAGTATCTAGTAGTGCTTTATTGGCGAACAACCATATATCGTGCATGACTATGCTCGTTATTTTTTATCCTTCTAAACCTTTTCAATGGATCCAAAATGTTGGTTGCTTTTTACATGAGAATATCCCAACTCTTTCAGTATCTAGTAGTGCTTTATTGACGAACAACCATATATCGTGCATGACTATGCTCACTATTTTGTGAGTATGATGTGGAGCACAATCAGCTCTTTGTCACTATGAGTTCCTCTGTCAAGTTAATAAAACTGAGTATATTTGACTTTGTCCATTGATTTCTCTAACAGGTTCCCTCATGCTGCTGTCATTACTCTTGTGTTTCTTTTGTTAAATGATAATCTAGCATTCCTCTCAGTCTCATATGTTATCTTTTTTTTTTTTGGTGAAAATCCTTCTAGGTTTTGAGTTTTGACTTCCCTAAGAGGCACCATGCCTCCTTAACGATGAGGTTTAATCGTCAAGAAGAACTAAAGCGAAAGCTGTTTTCTTGCATATGTTTGTTTGAATTGAAATGGAAAATTTAAATTAAGAAGGAGCTAGTTGGTTTGATTTTTGTTTCAAGGGAAAATAGCACTGTATAGACTGTTTTCTGGGTTTTATGATTTTTTGTCTGCATATTTGGCATAGAAACTTAAGTTTGCCACCTGTTAAAAGTTGACAACAAAAATACCTCCCAGTTTTCCTTTATTATCATATTTGCCATCTTTTTCCAGCCCAACAAACAGGTTTTCCGTTGGTTTTTACCTCTTCTGATTAGGCACAGGGATGGATAATTATCCAATACCAACTAAATGTTGGAGGATTAGCAGTGGGTAATTTGGCCCTTTAAATTCATCTTGATCCATCATAATCGTAATTATGTAACAGAAAACACAAATCTTCAAATAATGTAAAGGAAATTAAAATGCAATCATAAATAGTGCATATATACCATGTAGTGAAACATTTTCTCATTAAAATAATAATAATAATATAGTTTAGCTAAACATTGTTTTATTTGCAGCCAGCTCTATTGTCTAGATCCTTTGGAGATGGTTTTAGATTGTTAACAGCTAAATAAAAGCCACTCTTTTTCACAACCCACAGACAGAGACCATTTTCAAATTTAGCTGCAGCACATGGAAGATCTTTACTGAATACATCAAGAACTTGAATGTTTTGAACACCAATAGAAGTGAAGAACCGAGTAGTACTCCTATAATTTTCGTGAAAGGAGAGAGTAAATTCCTCAGTCACCTTTAGAGAATGAAGGCCAAATTCATTGTCAGCAGACTGAACACGATATTTCAATTTAGCAGAGTTGTTTGGGTAAATAGCAAAAGGAGTATGAAAAAGAGGAGCTTAGACTCATGAAGAGAAGTCATTCTTATAAGAGTATTATAACTTGAGGATATTTTTATTTATTGATCCTGGAAAAAGAGTATGGAAGACTTACATATACAAATTAATATTCCACCTAAACTTCTAATTAAGCTACCAATCTATACGTCTGCAACTAAGTTTTAGTTAGAATAGTGATCTCTAAGTGAATTTACTTACCTACACTGACTGTGTGAATAACTTTACAATATCAAGTATTTTGATTGGTTATAATAGGTTGTTTGTTTTGTTTCTAGGCTAGAAAATAAGGTAGTACTATAGATAATTACATGTTGCTGATGGTGTAAAAAGCTATATACTGTGGAAGTATAGAGGTTAAACTATATACTGCTTAATTTGGACTAGTTAAATGTTTTCCTATATAGTTAAAAACTTAACAAAGCATTAAAGTCGCAGGTAGTTTCATGTAGCATGGATACCAGAATAATGCGTTCCGTGGAAATGAACAGAATAAACTAAACAGATGAGTCCATTTTCTAGCAGGGATTGGGAAGGAAGTGCAACAGATACCATAAATTATCGTACATGGCATAATCCCATGAAAAACCTGTGACCTAAGTGTTTGCTCAAAGATATATCTTTTTCATAATATGAATCAAGCTCAAGTGTGGTTGATCTAATGTACAGATGGAAATATGCCAACCTTCACGGAAGACTCACGTATCCCTTTTTCAAGTATATGTGATTGTTCTTGCGCTTGTGTTGACTGAGATAACTGAAACAAAACTTTTAAGGCATATGAATGATGTCATTGCAGTAAGGGGTAATATATGACTCTAACGTCTTAATCCAATGCAGTATCTCTGTTTAAACAACATTAATTATTCAATGAGCGCTGAAATTAACTCCTTTTCTCCTTTTTGTTTGCTGTTTAGCATTTGATTCATTTATGTTTTTTATCGTCAGTTTGGATGTCACAGTGTTTTCTTTTGGCAATCTGTTATTATTACATTGGTTGTTAGATGACAGACTATCCCTTGATTATTTATGGTATTGCGCATAAACACAAAATATGAGCCCAAAAGGTATCTCTTGAGTGTTAAGGTATGTTACAAGAAATGAGGTATTTTATTCTATCTGTACAGTTAGGTCTTAAAATCTTTGCACTAACTTTTTTTACTAGCAGTTTCAGCTTCCTTTTTTTTCTTCTTTTGGTTGAGATGTGTGTTGAGAGCTCCACTCCTGTTTGTTTCAGTGCCTAAGGGCGACCACAAGAGAGACTATCTTCTACAATCTCTTCTCAAAAGATTTAGTGCTTAGAAAGACTTCCACACTATCATGAAGTGACATAGTTTTGACAGGGCAAATCTCAACCAGATCGTCTGGTGGTGATCTTTCCCTGTATGTCATATCAATGAAAATGAAAAAACTTTGTTTACGAGATCATGTCTCTAATGTGGTTCTTCCTTTATATGTAACTGCCCTTAAGCTATATTTGTTTCCCATTTTCTTTTGCTCTCTTTATCCCTTTGATGTTTGCACTGGCCTATTCAGATCAATTAGGTGCTAGATCTTGATGTGTCCTCCAGCATCACACTTAAGTTCCAGTCTTTCTAATGGTTGCCTATGGATGTTTTTGATTGGTGAAGAATAATGTGTATTAAAGGGAAAGCACCAAGGAGGTGCATGAGTTACATGTACAAAAAGGAAGAAGCACTGACAGTAGGGAGTGCCAATTAAGGATCTACAAACAAAATGAGAACCTGAGTTCTTGAGAGTCTAAACCTCAACCATGGATAGCTTGGTTTGTTCACCAAGTAAACATTTTTGATGGATACAAATGTCAATAGCTTTTTCACATGAGAGAGTATTCTCAACTCTTTCAGTATCTGGTCATGTTTATGCTCGTTGTTCTTTGTTCTTATTTGAGTATGATTGTGGCGCTTTTTTACTATGAGCTGCTTGATAAAGTTAATAAAAATGTGTATATTTGATTGTCCATTGATTTCTCTGGGGTCGATTGATAGAGTGTGTATAAGAATAGTGCTGAATAGGGTATACATAGTTATGCGGAGATTATTTCTTGTGCACTATTTGGTTTGGTGTATTAAAAGTAACATGCATTGCATAATTTAAAAAAAAAATTATTTGTTTACAAAAATATTCTTTACAGATACGATGGAAAGGACATGGAAAAGGTTTTGAGGGACAATGTGTTTTTAACCATGCTAATGCATGCATTGAAAATTCTTGCATTGCTAATAGTATGGTTTGCCATGTATTAGTTATACATAGCGGTAATACCAAATAGAATGCATTAGTTATACATAGGTAAGCTGACACGGGAATAACACATGCATGTAACTTAAAATTAAAATGCAAAAATGAATACTGCATATACACCATTGTAGTATTTATAACTAATTTTTTTCATTCAAATAGTAATTTAGTCAAAACATTAATTGTGTGATACCCAGCCATATTTTAGAGATGGATTCAGATTGTTAACAGCTAAATGGAAACCACTCTCTTTCACAACCCACCTAGACTGAGACCATAAAAAGCCTTGATGTTTTGAACCCCAATAAAAGGGAGAAAAGAACTCAGTGGTACCCCAATATAAGATCGTGATTGGATCCGCATATGTTTATCCTTTGAGAATAATAAAAAATGGATAGTGTTCAATTGGAATATGAAAACATGACTAAATTGGTCTTAGTTACTCTTCGGGGTATTCTCGAACGCGAAAAAGGATCCAATGAATTCGAAAGAATTGAACGAGGAGCCGTATGAGGTGAAAATCTCATGTACGGTTCTGTAGTGGCAGTAAAAATGACTTATCTGTCAATTTTTCCACTATCACCCCCAGAAAATCAAACTCTAACAAATTTTTCACTGCATGGCTCTAGGAAGTACATATACATCTTGATTAGCCAGAGATGCATATTCTGAAATGTTATATCAGCGGGAATTGAGATAAATAAATTAAGAAAATGTGGCGGTTACACATGTGTCTGCGACAATGGTTTATTCTAGTAGAAAGCCTTCAGAAAGTGAAAGCATTTTAGATAAATTTTCACATGTCTCAACTAGAGTAATGCTGCTTTAAAAGTGATCAAAGGGATGAATCAGGAAGAAATGGTCAATATTCGAATTTTGCTTTCTAATCCTACTGATTATATATTTATGAATTTCTACCCTTTTTTTGATTTTGTGAATTTATTTTCTTAAATGTTAGGGTAGATGATATACTTTTCATAATCTTCAAATGCTTGCTAATTTTAGGAATAACATTTTTTATGTGATCATTTGAATTAGTTATTCTTGTATAAAGATTATATGTGAAGTTTATTTCAAGTTATGAGATGATATGAAAAATTTTATCTATGAGGATTATATTACTTGAAAATAATTTTATCATTTTAAGATCATGACAATGAATGATATTTACCGTTTAATCTTGTTTAAAGATTAAATATTTTTAAAGAAGTATAATAATTTTGTGCATTTTGCCTAACTGTAATTTGAGTTTTCATATGTGATGGAAAAGACTCTTGAAATATTCAAATTAAATTATAAGAGTTTCTTGCTAATGATTAGAAGCCAATATTAGATTTAGTAGTATCTAATATGTATTTGAATAACATAAATTTGAGATAGTTAGTATGTCTTCAACTTACAATTCTTGATAGATATATGATAGTTTGTCAATATGTTGGTTATAAGAAATGATAAAAGATCGTAATAGAAACGAAGAGATTTTTATTTCTCATCTTGGACAAGTAGCTACTGTATTGAGTATTTAATAATGGGGGTCATGTATTGAGTTAATCTCATTACATTGAGAAACTACGAAATAAATTTAGTCTCTTATATAAAAAAGAGACCAATACTCTATGTGATCCTAGATCCAGTTAATTAATAATGATGAAATTAAAGAATTGTGACTTAACTTGTGTAAGCAAGTGATATTGGAAGAGCCAGTATTTGAGTTCTTAATTTTCTTTAGAAAACTAAATATTTGAGAAACTCTAAGTTTCATACCATTTTAAAAGAATATATTAGTGCAAGTTGGATATCGAGTATCTGAGAAAACAAATTTAGCAAATGATGGGCGTTTACCTTGGGGAAGAGGTGCAATTTCTTAAAACCAAGAAATAGACTTGTAGAAGCAAGTAAAGGAGTCGAGTGGTTAAGGGATTTTCTATCATTTTAGAAAATTCATTGACTTGCAAAATATGAGCTTAATTATGTGATAGTCAAGTCGCTCTAGCTCGAGCATATAAAAATTATATATGAGAAGTCAGAACACACAAGTTCTTGACATGATTATGTGAGAAAATTAAGATGGAATAATCTTATATCATATAGTGGAATAAAAAAAATTCACATAGTGGAATAAAAAAAATTGACTACTCTATTTAATAAATCTCTTAAAAAGAAGTTGATGAATACAACTTCAAGTTTAATTATATATGTTAAAACTCCTTAATTAGGTCCACTAATAATGGCAACCCTACCTGACACTGTGAAATGAGTAGTTATGGATCCAAAGGACAACAATAAATTATTGATACATAGATGTTTCAGTACTAAATTAAGAGATATGCAAGTATTGATTTGTCATGGATTAGAGGATCGAGTTCTAATACTTTTAGTGAAGTTCAATTCAAGAAACAAATATCTCAAATGTAATAAAGACACTCGAAGAATTTCACCTATATGAACATAGAAGTGGTTGCCGCTTCGATTGAGAGGAGGAGCTACGTACTCTCATAAATGTTCATGAATTTTGGATAGCACAAGGGCATAAAAGTGCTAAACATGTTGAGTGGAAAGCATGAATGAAATATTTATGTGTATAATATCACCGATGCTATCACAAGGAATAACATGTTCAAAGCTATTATGCTACATGGAATTTCGATTTCATCTTGTGATATTGTACTAAAGTATTATTCAAATCGAAAGATACATTACTTTATGCGTGAACATAACTTGATCTTTGTGTTCTTATTTATATTTAAACAAGTGGGGGATTGTTGGAATTTTATTTAAATAAAATTAAGTATTTTAAATGAATAAGTGTCTTTTAAATGAAAAGGTGTATCGTTTCATTCTTTGGTTATCACTGATTCTATTTAAAGTCAATTTCTATCGTAACTTTTAGAGAGTATTTTACTTTACAACATTCTCCAAAAAGATCAAGTTCAAGGTTCTTGCTTTCCACTAGAAGCTATTCACTATTTGCTTAGTGCATAAATTGTTGGGCTTGTGGAGGCCTGATTAATTAGGCCCGTTAGAAACCCTAATAACCCTAATCTATTTCTATAAATAGATAGCTTGCACTTGTAATCTATACACCACAAGAGAGAGAGTAATAAAATTTCTCCTAGTTGCAGTTGTGGACTAGGTCGTGAGACCGAACCACGTAAATTCTTGTGTGTCGTTTGTGTTCCGTTTTTCTCTATTTTCTCGCAGTTAATTTGTGTGTGTGTGTTTATTGTTGTTATTCCGTTGTCCCAACAATTGGTATCAAAGCCGTGCCGGCATTGTTTCATAGCGTCCTGCACTCACATGGAGGAAGGTGGTGTTGAGTTGAGGGAGCCTCACATCACGAAGTGTCGAGTTTGTAAAGGGGTGAGCATTGTCGGACGATCCTTGGGAAACCTTCCCCTCGGCCTCCGAGTGTGTTGTGGTGTTGTAGGCACCCGGTGCAGAGGGCACACCGAGCGGCAGGTGGCCGCAAGTCGGGCAACTCGGGCGAGTGGCCGAGAGTCTGGTGGGGGAGGATGTCACGCCCCTAGAAAGTGGGGTATCTTATGGCGGACAGTTGCTAGTGGATGGATCAGGATGCTGATAGAATGGCTTCAGAAAGGTTGTGGCGTAGGGACGTCTGCGTCCCCTTCCGATTTGACGGTGAAGAGGGGACTTGGCCAACCCTACACAAACCTGGTCGGGAACTGGAGCCGTTCTCCTGAAGAGCCCATGGCAGGGCGAAACCAGTATATTGTCCTGGTGAGAAGGGCTGGCCTCAGAGGCGAGGCGCCGCATGGGCCTCCGGAGCGTGCTGGAAGTCCGAGCCCGTGACAATTGGTATCAGAGCGAGGTTATATACACAAAGACGTGCAAGGAGGTGGGGCATTTCAGGAATCAATGCCCGAATAATAAACAAGTTAACATTGCAGGAGACTATGCTCATAATGATCTCTTGATATGTAGCGTGGAGAGCAGTGTGGATTCCTGGGTCATGGATTCTGGTGCTTCATTTCATGCTACCCACAGCAGTGAAGCATTACAGAATCTGAAAGAAGGGGATTTTGGAAAGGTAAGACTAGCAAACAATAAAGTTCTTGATGTAACGGGCATGGGTGACATGATTCTGAAAACTTCAGTCGGTTCGTGGACTTTAAAGGATGTCCGAGTGATTCCAAGCTTGAAGAAACGGTTGATTTCTGTTGGGCAGTTGGATGATGAGGGACACGATGTTAAGTTCGGAAACGGGCAGTGGAAGGTGATGAAGGGGACTTGGTCATAGCTCGAGGAAAGAAACGGAGTTCGCTGTATATGGTCTATTTACCATCTGAGGGAGTGACTGTCCCAGATCAGAAGAGAAACAAAATCCGGTTCACAGAGTCTTGTGGGCATAAGAAGGTTCGTTTTGCAGGAGATAAACCCAGAGCCACAGGTCAGATTCAGGTTGAACGTGCTTGGAAAGGTTCAGGTAAACCAGTCAGGGGTTCTCGTGGCAGTGGGAGCATCGGCAGTCAGCCAGTTAAAAGTTCAGCCAGAGTTACCAGACAGTGGGTTAAGAGAACCAGTGTTCCAGCTGTCAAAGTCTCTCCGGATGATTACCTGCTAACTATGGAGAGTGTTGTTTGTTCTCAGAGTATCCCAAGATTCGGCAGTTCATGCAAGTGGGAGTCGGTAGGGACAGAGGACGAGTCAGGGGCAGTTTTAGTCGTAACTGATGTTGGAGCTTGGGGAAGCTTCAACGGGCCTTCAGGTTAACTGATGAAAAGGCCGCTGCAACCAGGAAGATGAGGAGGAGATTACTAGACGTACAAGTGCTCACAGTGGATGGCAGTTGAAGATTATCATGCCTCCAAGTGGGAGATTGTTGGGCTTGTGGAGGCCTGATTAATTAGGCCCGTTAGAAACCCTAATAACCCTAATCTATTTCTATAAATAGATAGCTTGTACTTGTAATCTATACACCACAGGAGAGAGAGTAATAAAATTCCTCCTAGTTGCAGTTGTGGACTAGGTCGTGAGACCGAACCACGTAAATTCTTGTGTGTCGTTTGTGTTCCGTTTTTCTCTATTTTCTCGCAGTTAATTTGTGTGTGTGTGTTTATTGTTGTTATTCCGTTGTCCCAACATAAATTTATAGGCTTAGTCATCTCCACTAAAATTATTTACGTAAAATCTCATAGCAATCTCACAATGAGAGGAAGTAAATATCGTTTTTAGAAAAGTGTTTCGTACGTGTTTCAAGTATTCAATTATGTGTTCCAAGTTCATATTATCAAACCTTCATCTCGATGTCCTTCATATATTTTATATTTTGAAATATATTTGACAACATAATTTATATTAGTTATATGCCCTATGTTGTAAGATATATAATTAAAAATAAAATTATCTTTAATATATCAAGTCAAATAATAAATAAAAAATAATTTTAATATAATATTATATTTCTATTTGTTCTTATACACTCCGTCAAAATGACCCCTAAAGTCTCTGTATTTAGATCGTGAGCATCAAAGTTAATATGAGGCGGCTGAAAATGCAATAAAGTCTCAATTGGAATAAATATATGTCTGCCGCTTAAACATCGCATAATACATACGTAATTGCATGCGTTTGCTCCATATATATATATATATATTCCCCCCTCTCTCTCTGTATATATAATTGAAAAAGATTAAAAGAACTAACTTTTTATAATTTGAATCATTAGATCAACCATCCAAGAGATATAGTTTTCTCCCCCCATAGCCAGAAAGAACCAAATGGTTTCTTGAATAACAATAATAATAATAATGAAAAAAGTTGCAACACTTTAATTTTTAGTTATTATGTTTTAGGTGGCACGTTTAAGACTTTAAAGTTAAAGGACATTTGATATATTGTACATTTTTTAGTTTAAAATCATCTTTACTTTCTTAAATTTCATGTCAAATCAAAACGAAACAAACAAATTAAAACGGGAGAATAAATAGCGGTAGATCAACCGGGTATAGATCGACACATAGGCTACTGACAGAGTGGGGGCAGAATCACACAGCAAGACATCATACATAGAGCGCCCAAGTACTTTTTAGGCCAGCTCAGTTTTCTTATCCATTGAATAATAAATTTTATCCTTCAAACTTAAAATTTAACTGAGCGCAATTTACAATACAAATTCAAGTGCTTCCCTAGCAAAAATAGTACAGGTAAATTATCATCTCCATGGAAATTGGTGCAAATAATCTCAAACTTGTTCAGTATTCTTCAGAAAGATAAGATTATTGTGCAGATTGTTGTCGGTAAGACTTTAACTAAGTAAAGAAATAGAAGTATTAATTCAAAGATATGCTTTACGCGCTTCTAATCAATATTATAAAATTATTCACCTTAATTTTTTAATTTCTTTTTTATATTTTAAATCTCTTATTAAAAATTCTAACTGTGCCGAAGCTGTAAATGCATCTGTAACAGTGACTACAAAGTTTGTACTTTATTCCTGCCATCTTATTTTATGATATTTTTACTTAGAAACAGACAATCTAAACCGAAAATTAGTCAAGAAACTATAAAGTATAAACTGAGTCCTCTCCACTTTAATATGGACAACTTGCACATTATATCGTACAATGTGTTGGCCTATGTGTTGCAGATATTATAAATATCACCTATTTTTTGGTCTTTTTGATATGGGTTTCTGCGGAATCTCAAAATAAGGAAGCCAGCAACCGTCAAGGTACTTTTTCCTCTTTCCGTGAGGCACTGTTTTGATTGGTTTTTGTAAGTGGGTGTCTGAAAAATTAGTTCAATACTAGTAGATGTCTGTTTATTTGAAGCTCTCATATGGATGATTATGTATGTAGCCAATTACATTAAGTGAACAGTGTGCTGAGCTCGCATTTTCTCTTTTCCTCATCTAAAATTGCTTTTGCTTCGGGTCTTCCATTTTGTGGCAGTTTGTCAGCTCCTAGTGTAATTTATCTTAATTCTCTGCTGATTGTTAGCCTACTTTCACTTGATGTAAATTTTGGTGTCAGTTGTCTTCATAATATTCCGTTTGTTATTACCACTTTTGGGAAGTTCATGTTTTCATTTCAATGAATTAAACAAACTATTCCTCTGTTTTAATTGTCATCTGTGTTGATTTATGGCGTTTAGTTTCGAGTAAACATTTGCAATTTCTCCGTCTAGTTTTGGGATTTATTTCTGGTCAGTCCCTTCTGATGTTGTTCTTAAACTAATACTGGAGTTTGTTCTTATTTGAGGAAATGAGTTCTTTGAACAAATATTGGAGCTAGTTTTTCACTGCTTTTTGCTTGGGTTTGCCTGCTACATTTCATTTGTTTGCCTGTTATATCTTCCGCAATCCCCATTTTTTGAAACACCTTTTCCCTAGCTATCTCATATTTAGCTTGTAGACTTACTTTTATTTAAATGTAGGTTTTTAGCTTGGTATTTGCAGTGTATTGATTTTTGGCCTTTGTAGCATAGCACAAAATAGATATAACTGATTTAGTGTCCAAACATGCCGTTGATAGATTTCTTGAATTTCTAGTTACAGATAATCGTGTCCCATCTTTATTCCATAAAGCTTAGTAGTTCCTTATAGCAACTCTTCATTTTCCTCTATCTTAAGGGACTAATAAAATATCTCTGTTGGAAACTAATCCAGCTGGCCTTATTTAGCTGATTACGTCCTATTTCAGTTGATTTGTTTCTTCTTTTTCTCCTCTTTGAGATATCTGATCAGCTTCTTCATTTGTGTTGGTTAATATCATATTCTTCTTCTAACTTACTTCAACCTATTCCTTACTTAGTATAACTTGTAAAGTTGATGATTTTGTTGTGGTTTCACTTCCAAGAGAGTGTCAAAGTTCGAATAGGTCTTTTTCTTGTATGGTTTCTATATATAATACATTCCTTATCTGGCTCATCATACATTGTGGTTTCACTTCCACAAGAGTGTAGTATGATGCATATGTTATGTTCTTCATATTATTAACTATGTGTAGCTCTTTATCTTCTTGCAGTAAGTCAGTAAGGAAATATGAAAGAGAAGGATGCGATAGCGAAGGATGTCACAGAAGTAGCTCCCTTGCAGAGATCTTTCTTAGTACTCTTTACGTTTTCTTTTTTTAGCATCAAATCATCTCATTTTGTTGTCTTCACAATGTAGCTTATTGGAAACACCCCTATGGTATATCTCAACAAAATCATCGAAGGTTGTTCTGCTCAAATTGCAGCCAAATTGGAGTCGATGGAACCGTGCGCAAGTGTGAAAGACAGGTGTTTAACCTTCAATCCCCTGATCCAGTTTCTTCTTGGGACTTTTCTTTCTTCCTGTTTCTAGTGTGTACATCGTGCTTGTCTAAATTTGTGAAGTCTTGAATTTACAGAATTTTTCACCTCTGTTACTGATATGTAGGATGGCATACAGTTTGATCAAAGATGCAGAAGATAAGGGCCTAATTACTCCTGGAAAGGTTTGTGAAATTCATGTTGAGAATACTTATTAGGAGGAAAGAGTAACAGCTTGAAGAGATGTTATATGATTCCCAAGTACTTCTCCACAAATTTTGATGTGATGATAAAAATAGGGTTAACATAATTTTTCATGTATGCCCATTTCTCGTTATACCAGGTTATTTGAATTCTGTCCTAAGACAGATGGAAACTTTTACTTTTCATTCCGTGTTCTTAATGAGTATATGCGTGAAAGGCTGAACTGAAATTTTTTTCCTTGTTTCTTCAAATGTCGAAATAATGGCGGCTAAAGACTGTACTCCTTGAGGTAACCAGTGGTAATACCGGTATTGGTCTTGCATTTATTGCTGCATCTCGTGGCTACAAACTCGTGACAGTGATGCCAGCATCATATAGTCTTGAGAGAAGGATTGTTCTTAAAGCTTTGGGGGCTGAGTTATACATCACAAATCCAGCCAAAGGTTTAGATGGTGTGCTTCAGAAGGCCCAAGAGATACTAGATAGCACACCAAACTGCCATTTTTTTCGTCAGTTTGAGAATCCTGCCAATCCAAAGGTGTCTCCTTTACAAATGATTTGTTCATTTGCTATAAATATGTCATACTTATCAATTATCAATCTATAGATCCATTATGAAACAACTGGACCAGAAATATGGAAGTGCACAGGAGGAAAAGTTGATATTTTTATTGCGGGGATTGGGACTGGAGGCACAGTGACGGGAGCAGGAAAGTTCCTTAAAGAGAAGAATCCAGAAATAAAGGTTAGGTTGTTTGTGAGTGGAAATCTGGAAAAAGAAGTAGTATCAGGAGGGTTGACAAAGAAAAGAGGGAAGAAAAATAGTATTTTCTTTCTTCTTCTTCTGTTTTATTTTTAAAAATATTGGTTTCATTTTCTTTCCTTTCTTGGCCTTTTGGAAAACCAGGTGTATGGTATAGAACCAGCCGAAAATGCAATTCTTAATGGAGGACAACTAGGTCAGTCAAGTTTTTTTCCCCTGTCGAGTTGGCTCATCAAACTGATTGGAACTGTACTATTATATTCACGTTCATCTTTTTGTCAATATGAAACACTAGCACGTCTCACTTTCTCATTGATAAAGCAGTACCTTCTATCGTATTTGTATTGTTCTAATTGGGTAACATTTCTAAACTAACACATACCTCATTCAAATTATTTGAATATTAGCATTATCTCTTTTTTTTTTCTCTAAAAAATATTAGCACTACTCTCTTATATCTTGGTATCCACGTATCTCTGGCATGCATCGTGTCATTGCACTAATGGACTAATGGACTAATGGACTAAGAACTACATTCCTTTTGCAGAGGCAATGAGTTTTTCATCAAAAGTTTTCTGCTGCAAAAAAAAGTTCCCATCTTTCTGTATCTTCTCAGAATATCCAAATCAATATAGAAACTAATATGTCATTGCATCAGTTCTATACTCTTATTCAATTAAGAGTTTTGCCAGCTCATCTCTCATACACTGTGTTTTCACCTCTGGAATATTATTTATCATATACTGATATGTGTAATTAAATGTATTACTGTTAAAGGGCCGCATAAAATCCAAGGAATTGGTGCTGGTTTTATCCCACCTGTTCTCGATCTCAGCGTCATAGATGAAGTTCTTCAAGTAAGGCTATATTCCATATAAATAGCTATCAGATTTTACAAACATTTAAATTTCCGCTCAATGTGTATGAGATTTTGCAATTAAAACCTGAATATCTCACAAATTACTCTCGATCAGGTGATGAATCTGCTATGATCTGACTGACAATATTAATTTGGTTAATATTAAACTAATGCATTACGACTCACAGAAGCAGCGATATGAAGTATGAGAACATAGACTGGATCGCTAAGTTGGGTAGAGTTAGATATATCCTTTTGTTGACAGAATTGTCTGAATCTCCAGAACATTCTTGACTTTTCAATGTAAAAGTCTCCAGCTTACTCTATGTCTGAAACATATGGATCTGATTATGTTCATTAACAGATCAAAGTAAAATTCATTACAATGTCCTCCTTATGTTCTAATGCTGTTGATTTTTTGGTTCACTGGGGTTACTTGCTACATTTCCTGGTATGATGACAGCTTCTGCTTTTATTTATGTTCAGGTATCTAGTGATGAAGCTATTGAAATGACAAAGCTTCTTGCATTGAAAGAAGGTCTGCTGGTAAGTTCACCGGTCAATAAAGATCTATTCTGAGTCCGCAATTGTCTGTCCTCCACTTCATTTGTGATGTGCGTTCTGATATCATTAAAACTATGCTTCCTTTTTCTCCTGGAATATTTTCAGCTAGGAATATCATCAGGGGCTGCAGCTGCAGCTGCAGTAACAGTAGCAAAAAAGCCAGAAAATGCTGGGAAACTTATTGTGGTAAGTTAGTTCTATTCAGTAAGCTGAAGCAGTCTTTCTGTGCCTCTTTGGAGCTTTTCCTGTCTGATTAATTCATCTAATGGGGCGAATGTGTATTACTTAATTCTGTTTTCTCCCCCTTCTTCCTATACAATCGGTCATTCATGGACTGCTTTTATCTAAGCAAGAGTATTTGTACTTTGTACCCCCTCTGATTCATTTGGTTAATCTTGGAATTTTCTAGTAATTACTCTCTTACTGTTAATGGTAAAAGGGAGTAACTTTTTTGCTTGTGGAATTGAAGTTTGATCTATAGAGAACACAAGGAAAAATCTTTTTTGGGTGAACACAATGCGTGAAATTTGTTTTGTAGTGTATTGATCAACTCTGATTGGACTTTAAGACACCATTTAATAGAAGAAATAAGCAGCTGAAAATTTAATGATGATGAAGAAATGACAGAGAGTCAAAGTTGTATTCTTAGACACATCATTGCAGATATTTTTTCACTAGATAAAATGGGTAAGTAATACTCCCTCTGATTTAGTTTGTTGTGTCTTACTTTCCTTTTTGTTTCAAAAAGAATGCTTCTTTCCTAATTTGACAACACTTCAGTTCCCACATCCCACATGACATATTTATAAAACCACAAGATTAAAGGATATTTTGGTACATTATACATATCTTTAGTTTAAGACGCAAGATTCAAAAATCTTCTTTACTTTCTTAAATTCCGTGCCCAGTCAAACTAGGACATATAAATTTAAATGGAGGGAGTACTAGATTTTACTGTTACACAAATCATATATGATGGAATTTGTAGAATCCACATCCTAGTTTTCAGAACAGAGACTAACTGGTATACCACCATTATGTAAGTCAGTCATATGGTACCCCAATGTCCGTAATCTCTTCATCTTAGCTTAGTGAAACATGCACTTCAATGCTTTGAGGAACTAGCTTGATCTGACTTCAAATTTCTCCATATGCATTTAGCAGTAGAATCATGGGAACTTTGCATGTAGAGATCCCTTGGAGCTCACCGTTGTAACGTTAACCAAGATCATAGTGTGATGTCTTCTCCAAACGCTGACCCATATCACCTACTAGCTCCTGTTTCTGGTGAGAAAAAAGAGAACAGAACAATAATGCCTAGAGTCATCAACAGGTTAACCCTGAAATTAGTTGATCAACAAGTTACCCCGCGTAATTGACCCCTAAGCTCAAGGAATGGAAAAGTGGGTTGTCGTTGTGGTCCCATTTGGTTATTAATCTACACTCGGTGATGAAATGGAGACATAGAGAAGAAAGTATACCCTTTGTTTTCCCTCAATTATTACCTAACGGGAGAGAGTCAATGCAAAAAGTAATTCTTTACGTGAGGAAACGCCAAGCATATTGACCTCTGTTAACTATGTTTTATATAAACCAGAAGCTAGAGAGATCCTAAGGTATAGTGCTGCCGTATTTTACTGGGAACGATGGAACGAGAATGAACTCGCTGTACCATGAGCATGATAGAGTTGACAAATACCAAACACAGTTTGAGTTCATGCTTTCAACGAGACTTTCTTAGCTTGTCAAACTCACTCTTTCACCAGGAAAGTTATCTGATAAGAAGATCTTTGAATGATGTGCCTGGGCAAGTCAAATCAATGAAGTGAACAGCCAACCCCACAATGGTTCTTATTTTGTTAAATCGCATTTTATGCTTCCAGAATATCATATATAGTTTTCTTCAGGGGAAATCACTTGGTGTGGGACCCTGTGTGAGGTCAGGTGATGGTCAACAACTCAGACATTTCTTTGATTTCTCTTAAGGAATTTGCTCGGTATTCCACCAAAGTTGCACAGTTTTCTGATAAAATCACCATAGTACCAGTACCATAAGCACTGATCTTCTTAATGTTGTTATGTTAATATGCCAATCTGTTCTGTGTGATTTCATAGTAGAAGCTGAGGTACAGATAATAGCAGCTTATACTTTGTTTTCATGCCCATATTCTATGTCTCTTTATCTGTTGTTTAACTTCAGAATCCTTTGATGATATACAAGAATTTGGGATCTTGTTGACATATTCATTCATTTGCTCCCTTTTCACATGCAAATGCTAACAGCTTTATGGTTGAAATGTATCTTCTATTATCTTAGACATTTCTGTAACTATTTTGCAGAATTATGAACCTGATAGTTGCTATTTGCAGCTACCATGGCTCCTTAGGATATATCTCTGTGGTTGAAGCAAATGAACACTGGCCTAAAATTCTCTATTTTAATTCTCTGTGCAGGTCATCTTCCCTAGTTTTGGGGAGCGTTATCTTTCCACCGTGCTGTTTGATTCTATTAGAGAAGAGGTGGCGAACATGACTTTTGAGTAACTTTATGCTTCTTTGGACTGAGAGATAGAAAGTTATATGTTGTAACTTGAGCTAAAATAGTAAAAACAACTGAATTGTGAGCTCCTAAATTGGTGAATTATAGTTCACAAATACAAACATTCGTACCATTTGAATGATACAAAGAACAACTATTTGTTCTCCGCCTACAGATATTAATCTCTCTTGTGCCAAGTGGTCTGTTTTTGGTTTTCTCCTTTATAATTTACATGAGAGTTAGCTTTTAAGCTCTTTTTCTTCGTGACACAAATTAGCTTTTAACCTCCTCTTTTTTTTTTCTCTAGGTTTACTATATCCCCTCGAACTATTTTTTGCAGGTATCTAACTAATGTAGCTTCTCAAAATCCACCAACTTAATCTTACAAATTGTTAACAGAACAGAAATTTGCAATGCTGCTTATTTGAACAGTGTAATCACTGTCGACTAGTCCTAGAAGTCATTCTTGACAATTTTCCGAGCATTATTCACTACAAATAACTATTCCTATAAGCTAAGCCTCAATAGTTGGGGCTTGTAACAATCCCTCGCGCAAAAGCTACTATGAGGCAGGACAAAAAAAATGTGTTATATCTTCAAAAGAAAGAAAGAAAACAGGAACAGAAAGATTTAAAGACGCGGAACTGAGAGACAGGACAGGGTTGAGGGATTAGATATAACAGTAGTTTCCTCTCATCCTATTTTGGGGTTATTTTTTTTATGTGAAAATAGCTAGATATGGAAAGAGCGTGATTTCCGCCAAAAAAATCTGTGGGCTTAGTTTTCGGTACAAACTAGATCTTTAGCCAAATTTTAATTACTATGGCATTATGGCTACACTATTTTAGGGTTATTTGTGCTAGTACTACAAAGATTAATAGGCGCCTATTTATGTTTTTTTTTTCAAATATTTTTAAATTCATTTAAATCCAAGTAAATTTTGAGCTATGATTGTATTTTAGCTCATTTCAGTCTAATTCATTTCAATTTAAATAATGAATCGTTTATTTATTAACTCAGCCTTTTTTAATCAATTCAAATTTAATTCAACTCGCTCATTTGATATCGCTGTTTAAAATTTATCTATGTTAATTGTTTCTTATTCCGCTTATTCTTGCACAAGTGTTCCTAAAAGGATGAACAGATGTAGAAAATGTTAGGGCTCGTGTTCAGCACGGGCATACAATTTGGGTTGTACGAACATGGATAGCTATGAAATTATCAATTTAGATATATAGGGATAAATTCATCTTAAAATGTAACGTCATCAATTCGGTAAAATATGTGTTTAGCTCTAAGTGTTATATATAAAATAATATTTTATTTTATAGATAATAATGTTATAAAATTTAGCTCATACGTTAAGGGGCCGTTTGGTTACCGGATAAGGATAAAAATAATACATGAATAACTTGGTTATTCATGTATTAATTTTATACCATGTTTGGTTTCTAAATAGGATAAAAGTTATTAATGTATTAATTCTATACAATGTTTGGTTGGTAGGTTCCAAATGTTGTATAAAAGTTATTCATGTATTAATCTTATATCATGTTTGGTTATGTTTTAGTAATTCTATATAACTAATACTCACATAACTTATGAGGAAATCTATGTATAATATTTTATGCGGGGTAAAAGATGGAATAAGTTATGTGAGTATTAATTATACATAGATTAAAATAATAACATTACATATTTATCCCTAATTTACTTTTAAAATCTTTTTAAATTCGATACTTTTTTAAAAAAATTATCACTTTCTTTTATGTATCCAAAATTAGTTATCTTATTTTTTAATTTCGTGTAATTTTTTTTAATAATACTAATATTTTATTTGATGTATTATTTTTTTATTCGATATATATTTTTTATTATTAGGTGTACATTATCCTAAGTCCTAACTATACAATAACTGCTGAAGGATAAACATAAACGAAACAACATAAGTGCTGTACTAAACCAACTACTGGACTGGAAGTAGTGTCACCTATACTTGAATAACTAACAGTGCTTTTGTTTTTTTTTTCTAATATGTAATTATACAATAAAATTCATCATATTTATTTACTTATTTATTCGTAAATAATATATATTAATTTATAAAAAATTAAATATTCAATAATCAATAATTTATATATTATAATCTCTATATAATTAACCTCACATAAATAATACATATATGACTAATACTTGCATAACTAATACCTACATAACTAATACATGAATAACTAAAACCTGTACAACTAATCTCACATAAAATGATACATAGATTCCCTCATAACTAATTCATGTGTTACTAATACCTGCATAACTCTAACCCATAACCAAACGGCCCCTAACTTCTTATCTAATTTAGCTCAATATCTATATAAATTGAAATTTACTTTTCATCTCTTAGTCCAACAACCCAAAAATACCAATCTCTTCCTCTGCATTCTCACTTTTTTCCTTTCCTTTCTTTTTTATTGGTATTGTTGCAAGCAGAAACTCCAAAGGCGTCTATTGTTGAAGCTTTGAAAAATTGAATTTTCATAAATAAGCTCTATTTCAAGTGAGTACTGTTGTAAAACTGAGAAGCCTAAATTTGAAATTTAAGGTAATTTGCTGTAGTTTTTGAAGTGTTTTGGATGAATCTAGTGCTTGGAATCGAGGAAGAAGAAGATGTCTTTGTACATTAGTGTATAATATTGTATAACAGTGTATATGAGTGTATAAACACTTCTTTAAAAAAATCTGTATAATATTTCTATACTGGTTATATAATATTGTATCGAGTTTTAGACATTGTTATAACAAAAAATGATATTTTCGTATAATATTATATATCAGTATATAATATTATACACCGAATTTTTAATAATGGACTATACGACTGAAAATATTTCATGAAATTATTTAATTTCATTTTTTATATGAGATATTAATTTCATTATTTTGTTATAAATAACGGAATAAAATAATTTTGAAATTAGCTAATATCTCAAATTAAATATGAGATAAAATTATAATTTTATTTTTATGAATGAAATAATTCTTAATTTTTGAAGAAAACAAGTAAATTTATAAATGTACTCTTCTATAATTGGATTAAGACTTAGAACTCCGTAAATCGAGTTTATCCTTTTGTTGAAATCGCCTAAACCTGACAAAATCTGTACTCCGTCCATTTTTATTTATTTATTATATTAAAAATAAATATCTAATTTTAGAATTGAAAAACTATATATTCTTATCATTAACTATATCATTTTTCAATACATCTATTAAAATATTGAATTTAATATATTCAAAGTATGTTATAATAAACTTATCATTTTATTAATTATTTTTTTAAGCGATATGTCAAATCAAACATGGAAAAGTAAAAAATAAATGTAGGGAGTAGTTTGTTACCCGCTATTTTATTTTACTTTCTCTATTTATTTTTATTTGTTAAATTTCGTTTCTCGAAAATCAAACTGCATGAATTTTGACCAACATTTTAAAATGTATTTTGTCATTTTGTGTAAGTTTATAAGCTCCCAGTGTATTTCTATCAATGCTGATCAGTTGTGGAAAATATATCTGGGGTTCTTCCTTAGTTTCATGCTAGCGTAGTTACACTTCATGTAAATTTTACGTTAGTTTCCTTGATTTTGTAATTATCAGTTTCGAGAAATTCATGGTTTCCATTTCAAACTATGATATCTTATCGAGTCAACGGCGAAAAGCACATATAAAGTATTCAGTTTTTTTAAGTTTTCTATCCGAACTATAAAATTGTTTACTTTTCCTAGCTGAACTACTGAACTATCCCCAAATATTTATCAAAATACGCTTTTTTCTCTATCTTATTTGGGTGTTCGCAGAAGTTAATTTATTGCGTTTGATAGGAGATTTAAAAAAATAAATAAATAACTTTGACCTTTTATATATATAGTGTAATTTTTCAGAAGAACCCCTTAGCTCCATCGCTGGCATTTGGTTTTGGGTAAATATTTGCGGTTCCTTGTCTATTTTCCAAGTTACTCATCATCTGTGTCTAGTTTTTGGATGTATTTCTGGTCAATCACTTCTGATGCTGTTCTTAAACTCATGGCCTCTCCTATAAGTTGGTTCTCATTTGTGGAAATGACTTGTTTGAACAAATACTGGAGCTATAGCTTTTCATTTCTTTTTGATAGGGGTTGCTTGCTGCATTTCATTTGGTCTCCTTTTATACCTGTTGCAGTCCCCACTTTTAACTTGTCCACTTCCTTTATTTAAATGTAGGTTTTTCAAGTAGTGATTTTTGGTCTCTGTTGCATTGCACAAGATAGATTTAATTGAATCAAGTGTCCAAACTTGCTGTTGAGAGACTTCTTGCATTTCTAGTTCCTGATAATCGTGTTCCATGTTTATTCCATAAAGCTCAGTAGTTCCTTGCACCCACCCTTCATTTTCCACTAATAATATCTCTCTGTGAAACTTATCTAGCTGGATTTATTTTGCTGATAATGTCCTCTTTAAGCTGATTCATTTCTTCTTTTTCATTCTTGTTCTCCTCTTTAAGATACCTGGTCTGCTTCTTCATTTGTGTTGGTTAAAAATCATATACTTCTTCTAACTTCTTCATCCTATTCCTACTTAGTATAACTCGTAAGATCGAGCAAGGTTTTTCTTGTATGGTTGCTATATATAATGCATTCCTTATCTTTCTAATCCTACATTGTAGTTTCTCTTCCACGAGAGTGTAGTAGGTTACATAGGTTATCTTCTTCATATTATTAACTATGCTTAGTACTTTCGTTAGCTAGCTCTTGTTTCTTGTTGCAGTAAGTCAGCAAGACAATATGGAAGAGAAGAGTGAGATCGCGAAAGATGTCACGGAAGTCGTTTCCTTTCTGAGATCTTTCTTGGTTCTCTTTACATCTTCCTTTTTCAGCATGAAATCATCTTATTTTGTTGTCTCCGCAATGTAGCTTATTGGAAACACCCCTATGGTATATGTCAACAAAATAGTGGAAGGTTGTGCTGCCCAAATTGCAGCCAAATTGGAGACAATTGAACCATGCTCAAGTATCAAAGATAGGTGTTTATCTTTCACTCCCCTCATCCAGTTTCTTCTTGAGAAGTTCTCATTCTTCCTGTTTCTAGTGCACGCATCGCTCTTTGTCAATTTGCAAAATCTTGAATTTACAGAAATTTTCACCTCTTATTTCTAACTTCCAATTTTCACCTCTTATTTGAGTGCCTTCCTTTGTTCCCTTTTATACTCTTTTACTAATCCAACTACAATTACTAAGACTTTTATTATTCAATAAAAATTATACTACCTTAGGTTGTTAATTGACATAATTTCGTTCACGAAATCCTTTTCATATTTCATTACAAGATTATCTAAAACAAATTATGCACGAGAATTATAATTATAATAATCTGTAATTTTCTTTAAAAAAAATTATTTTATGAGATGAAAAGATTATTTTACCTGAATAGAGGAAACTTGTGAATGTATGAGTAGATGAAGAATGTCAGTTACAAATAACACGAATTTTAAATTACATAATATCAATATAAGACTCAATTCAAAGAGATAATATAATATCTATATAAGACTCAAACAATTTAAGTTCAATTATTTTGAATATAAATAATTTGAGGTGGCATAACAATTATTATTGTATTTTCTAAATCCACAATATAAAAAAAAAATCACAACATGAAAAAAATTAGACTAACACGAAAACATACAAGATTGGATATTGATCAAAGGTATTGATGTAAAAGAATTGATGAATTAAATTATACAATTATAAATTCTTTTATAGATATAGAAGAATTTATAAACTAAAAAGAATTTGAAACTATAAGAATATTAAAATATTATCATAGAAGGAAAAAACTTTTCGTCACTGTGAAAAAGGAAAAAAAAAATCAAAAAAAGGGAAAAAAATATGAACTAAATTCCGTACCATTAAAAAGTGAACAAAAGAATTTTCAAAGCAAAAGACAAAATATCGGATTTTTTATTTTTATTTTTTAAAAAAAATTCACACTATAAATAGAGTTATGTCATAAGTATAAAATTTAAGATTATAAAATAAAATAGAAAAAAAATCGTAGTTATCAAAAAAGGAAAAAAAATTGGTGGAAATTTTTTTAATATTTTTTAGATTTACACCACAAATGTAGTTTTTCCATAAATAGAAAACCTAATATGATAAAATAAGTGATGAACAATTAGAATTAATATTTTTAAATAATAATTGTGTAAAAATAGTAAATGATAATTTTGTCTATTACAATATCTTTTAATAAAGGGCAAAAAGTTCAATCAACATTTTTAAGGATCTTCACACTTTTAATATAATATAGATTAATGGGTTTAACTAATAATGCATTTCATTACAAAATATAAAAATATAAGTAAAAAATTATTAAAATATCAACAAATATAAATTTCGAATTTTAAATTTAAAACTTATAACCGACTGATAACGCACAATCACTATGACTACCAAGTATAAGTGTAAAACTTTTTTTTAAAATTGATATTAAAAATATTTTATTATAAAATATAATAAATATTATTGTCATTTTTATTAACAAAAAAAATAAAAATAACTTTAAATACATATTACTTTCCATGTTTTCCTATGTGAGAAAAAAATAGGTACTAGCATTATTGTTTACATCAATTTTATTTGCAAAATAACTATTCAATTTACATTGAACATAAATCATATAATTTGATTTAACTAAAAAAAATTTAAAAAATAATTCTTTTAGGGAACACAATCTTAAACTGTAATTCACAAGGGAAAAAACAAAAAGGAAAGAAAAAATTACCTCAAAAGTGATAAGAGTAGTAAATTGTAGTAAAAGAGATAAAAAGAAAAAAAAAAGTTAAAAAAGAAATCAAATAAAGAGGAGAGAGAAAAAGAAGGAAAAGGGAAAGAAAATCACTAAAAATGGTACTAAAATGTTAGTTATAAAACTTAATGCCACGACCAAGAGCTCAAAATAACCAATTTGTTTCCTTTCCAACCAAAGCATCCAACACTTATTTGTGCTTGTGGGTGATCGTTCTTTTATTTATTTATTTTATTAATTTTATATAAACATTTATTGATTTTCTGTCAGAAAAAATGGGTGCTCGAGCACCAACATGGACCTATGTGGGTTCGCCCCTGTCTCTAATCTAAATTTTTCTACTGCTTCTACATTTGGTATCAGAGCAGATTTTAACACAAATAAAAGAATTATTAAATTTAGAGGTAATAAGAAGATCCACTTCAAAACATAGATCAGTAGCTCTTATGGTAAATAATTATAATGAAACAACAAGGGGGGAAAGCTAAAATGATGATAAACTGTAAAAGACATAATGATAATACTAGAACACATGGGTATAAATTACCAGACAAAAATGAGTTAATAAATGGATACAAGAAAAATATTTTAGTAAATTTGACTGTAAATCGGGATATTGGTGGGTAAAAACGCATGATAAAAGCTTTTAGTTTAGCAAATTTACTTGCACCGGAAGATATTTCAAATGGATAGCTATGCCGGGTTAAAGTCTGCACCATCCATTTTTCAAAGAAAGATGGATAGCATCTTTAGAGATTATAAAAAGTTTGTCTTAGACGTATATGTAGATGACATTTTAGTATTTAGTAAACATATTAGTGAATATTTAGGTAATCTTCAAATGGTATTTAGATTATTTGTAAAAAATGGGATAATAATTAGTAAAAAGAAGATGAAATTGTATAAAACCCATATGATTTTTTTAGGAGTAATATTAGGAGATGGAAAAATCAAATTACAACCTCACATAGCAAAAAAGATTTTAGAAATACCGAATAAATTAGAATTACCAAAGAATTACAAAAAAAATTATGCTAGAAATTTTATTAAAGATTTAGGAAAAAATAGCGGGAGTATCATACTCTAAGACAAGAACTAAGGGCAAAAACATTTTGATATTGAAGATATTAGATTAGTATAAAAAATCAAAGAAAAAATTTAAAATGTACCTGATCTAACCATGCCTCTAGAAACAGACTATCTAATTATAGAAATAGATGAAAGTTTTGAAGGATGGAGAGCTGTACTAAAACCAGACGTAATAAATATGACAACAAAAATAGACCAAAAATTCATCCACATCAAAGTGAAAAATACAAATAATAAAACAAGTAGTAGGAGAAGATGGTTAAATTTTATGGATAAAACAACAACATATGAAAATATTATTTCGAATATATTAAAGAAAAAGATAATAATTTAGCAGATCAATTAAGTAGGTTAAATTACCAAGGAATATTTTGTTTGCTTTTGACGAATTGCTTACTACTAGGTTGGATTAGATGTCAACCTGGAGACACCTTTTGTTACTATTGAACAAATTTCTTCTTTACTTTTCTTATTAAATATGAATTAACTAACATAATATATTTATTTTTCAGCATGAGACCTAGAGTCCCCAAGCTTGCAAGCAAGGCAAAAGACAAACTTTCACCCTCAGACACGTATGATAGACAGTACTCGGTAATTATTATTTTAGACCACAGACATTAGCTACAGAGACTATGAAGAAAATATATTTTGAAAAATATAACTTAATATTTTATTAGCCTTTTAATTTATCATTTAGAATATTACCAAAATGCATAATAGATAGACCGCAAAGGTGTTTAATAGGCAATCTATAAATGACTTATAATAAAAAGGATAACAAGTATTTCATAGCGACTATAAACACATTGTGTCAATATTTTACAGACAAAAATAAAAAAAATAAATTTAAATATTATGTAGTAGTACATAAAAAAATAATTGTATTTTTTATTTATGGATTGAAGTCCTAAACTCAATAAATGGTATAGAAAGACCTTTTTCTAAAGGATTCAATGATTTTGCTGAAGCATTAGATTATGCTAGAGGTATATTAGGTGGAAACTACTATATTTCTCCATCCCTTAGATAAAATTCAGAAAAAAAAAACACTCTCCTTTACAATATGGAAGAGAAGAGTGAGATCGCGAAAGATGTCACGGAAGTCGTTTCCTTTCTGAGATCTTTCTTGGTTCTCTTTACATCTTCCTTTTTCAGCATGAAATCATCTTATTTTGTTGTCTCCGCAATGTAGCTTATTGGAAACACCCCTATGGTATATGTCAACAAAATAGTGGAAGGTTGTGCTGCCCAAATTGCAGCCAAATTGGAGACAATTGAACCATGCTCAAGTATCAAAGATAGGTGTTTATCTTTCACTCCCCTCATCCAGTTTCTTCTTGAGAAGTTCTCATTCTTCCTGTTTCTAGTGCACGCATCGCTCTTTGTCAATTTGCAAAATCTTGAATTTACAGAAATTTTCACCTCTTATTTCTAACTTCCAATTCTTAATATGTAGGTTTGCATGGAGTATGATCAAAGATGCAGAAGAGAGGGGCCTGATTACGCCTGGAAAGGTTGGTGAAGTTTGTGCCAGAATAAATATCAGGAGGAAAAAGGAACACATTGAAGAGATATTATGTGATTCCAAAACCTTTAATTTGTCACAAATTTTGATGCATGTTTAAAATGGGGTTAAAATGACTTCCCATGTATGTTCATTTCTCTTGATAATAATGTGAATTCTCTCTTGATAGAGGTGGAAATTTTACCTGTAGTTCCCTGTGGTCTATGATCATTTGTCTGAAAGGCTGAACTGAAATTATTTTCTTGGTTTTCAAATGTTGAAACAATGGTGGCTGAAGACGGTCCTCATTGAGGTATCCAGTGGAAATACCAGCATTGGTCTTGCGTATATTGCAGCAGCTCGTGGCCATAAACTCGTGATAGTGATGCCAGCATCATATAGTCTCGAGAGAAGGATTGTTATTAAAGCTTTGGGGGCTGAGTTATACATCACAGATCCTGCCAAAGGTTTAGATGGTCTGCTTCAGAAGGCCCAAGAGATAATAGACAGGACACCAAACTGTCATTTTCTACGTCAGGACCAGAACCCTGCCAATCCAAAGGTGCCTTTACAAATAACTCATTCATTTGTTATATAAACATCACGCTTATCAAGTATCCATGTGTAGATCCATTATGAAGCAACTGGCCCAGAAATATGGACTTGTACAAGAGGGAAAGTTGATATTTTTATTGCTGGGATTGGAAGTGGAGGCACGGTGACAGGAGCTGGAAGGTTTCTCAAGGAGAAGAATCCAGAAATAAAGGTTAGGTTATTTGTGAGTGGCAACATAGAAAAAGAAGTGGTATCAGGAATGTTGAAAAAAGAGGGAAGATAAGTGATATTGTTCTTCTTTCTTTTTGTCTTCATTTCTTATTCCTTTGTCCTGTGGGAAAATCAGGTATATGGTATAGAACCAGCCGAAAGTGCATTTCTAAATGGTGGACAACCAGGTCAGTCTTGTTTTTCCCCCATTAGAGCTGTCTCATCAAATTGATTGGAGCTGTGCTATTATTTTTGTTGGAGAAATTAAGCACAGACTCTGTTGGTTCTTTCTTAAAGATGCATCTAATTGTTAACACGAAACACTAGCACATCTCATTATCTCATGATAAAGCAGCACCTTCTATCATATTTGTATTGTTTTGCTTGAGTAGCATTTTCAAACACAAATACTACCTAATTCAAGTTATTTGGATATTAGCACTACCATCTTATGTTCTGGTATCCAGGTATCTCCGTCACACATTGCGTTGTGGCACTAAATGGACTATTATTCTGCTTAATGAAGCTATTTTGCTAAAGGCGAAGAACTGCATTCCTTTTGCAGAGAATGTGTTTTTCATCCAAACTTTTCTACTGCAAAAAGTTTCCATCTTTCTGTGTCTTCTCAGTATATCCAGCTTCATATAGATACTAACATGTCATTGCATTAGTTCTATATAAAGAGTTTTTCCAGCTCATCTCTCACACTGTGTTTTCATCACTACTTTCTGTGAATTATTTTTAATCATAGACTGATATGTGTAATTAAATGTTACTGTTAAAGGACCCGCATAAAATCCAAGGAATTGGTGCTAGTTTTATCCCACCTGTTCTTGATCTCAGCATCCTGGATGAAGTTCTTCAAGTAAGACTGTAAACCATATAAATAGCTGCCAGTAAACATTTAACTTTCCGCTCAGAGTGTATAAGTTTTTTCTGTCAAGCCTGCTTAATATAAAACTAATGCAGTAACAACTCATAGAAGCAGAGATACAAAGTATGGGAACATAGACCAGATCTCTATGTAGGGTAAAGTTAGATATATCCTTTTATTGACAGAATTGTTTCCAGAATATTCGTTAGTTTCAATGTGAAGATATTCCAGCTTACTCTGTCTCTGTAACATGTCCATCTGATTTAGTTCATCAACAGATCAAAGTAAATTCATTATTGTGTCCTCTCTTACGTTTCTAGTGCTGTAGATTTTTTTGTTTCCACTGGGGTTACAACAACAACATACCCAGTGTAGTTCCAAAAAAATGAGGTCTGGGTAGGCTGTTTCCTATAGACCCTCGGCTGTTTCCACTGGGGTTAATTGACATATTTCCTGGGATGACATGAGCGTCTGTTTTTATTTAATGTTCAGGTATCTAGTGATGAAGCTATTGAAATGGCAAAGCTTCTTGCATTAAAAGAAGGCCTGCTGGTAAGTTCACCAAACTATAAAGATCATTTCTGAATCCACAGATTGCTTGTGTCCACCGCTTCATTTGTGATGTGCATTCTGATATCATCACGACATACTTCCTTTTTCTTTTGGAATATTTTCAGGTAGGAATATCATCAGGGGCTGCAGCTGCTGCTGCAGTAAAAGTAGCGAAAAAACCAGAAAATGCTGGGAAACTTATTGTGGTAAGTTTGATCTATTCAGTAAGCTGATAGCACTCTTTCTGTATCTCTCTAAAACATTTGGGGTGCATGTGTAGTACTTGTTTCTGTTTTCTCCCACTTTTTTCTATAAGAGTCGTTCATTCATAGACTGTTATATTCTAAACAAGAGTATTTTTGTTCTTTGTACTCCCTCTGATTCATTCCATAGGCGATGTAGTACTTGGTATGAAGGTTAATGCTGGAGTTTTCTTGTAATTGCTTTGCTACTGTTGGTGAAAGAAAGGGAGTAACTTTTTACTTGTTGAATTGAAGTGCGATCTATAGAGAACACATGGAAAAATCTATTTTGGGTAAATTAGAATGTTGGATATCTGTTTGTAGTGTATTCTTCAACTCTGATTGAACATTAAGACACCACCTATAGAAGAAATAAACAGCTGAATATTTTTAACACAAAAAGATGATAAAGAAATGTATGCTTAGACACATCACTGCAGATATCTTTTCACTAGATAAGAATGGGTAAATAACAGTACTACTAATTTTTACTGCTATACAAATCTCTTTGCTTAAGCATTATTCAGGCTCATCTCATATATGATGGAGTTGTTGAATAGCGGCCAACTGGTATGACACAATTGTGTATGTCAGTCATATGGTGCTCCAATGTCCCTAGTCTCTTCATATTAGCTTAATCAAAAATGCACTCCCATGCTTCGAGTAACTAACTTGATTGACTTCAAATTCCTGCATATGAACTTTGTATATAGAGGACCCTTGAAGCTCACCCTTGTATCATTAACCAAACTCATAGTGTGATGTATTCTCTAAACACTAACCAATATCACCTACTAGGTCCTGTTTCTGGTGAGCAAAAGAAAACAGAAGAATAAAGCCTAGTGTTGATTGACAGGTAACCCCAAAATGATTTTGTCACCGGTTACACATACTTGACCCCTAAGCTCAGGGAATCTGAAAGTATTGCATCTTCTCTAAAACGAAGCAAGAGCAAAGTATCCAGTGGTGGGTTGTCTTCGGGGTCCCATTTGGTTTTTAATCTATGCTCACAGATGAGAAGGCGACAGAGAGAAAAAAGTATACCGTTTGTAACTTCCTCGGTAATTACCTAACGAGAGAGAGAGTCTATGGAAAAGTAGTCCTTTACACGAGGAAAAGCCAGATATACTGATACTGATAACGAGAGAGAGAGTATGCAAAAGTAGTCCTTTACGCGAGGAAACGCCAGATAGATACTGATCTCTGCTAACTACTTTTTATATAGACTGGAAGCTAAAGAGATACTAATGTATAGTGCTGCCGTGTTTTACTGGGAAGGATCGGAGCATGGGAACGAACTTGTCGTACAATGAGTATGATAGAGTTAAGGAACATCAAACATAGTGTGAGTTCATGCTTTCAGCGAGACTTTCTTAGTTTGTCAAACTTTCTCTCCTTCAAGAGGAAAGTTATCGAATAAGCAAGACCTTTAATTGATGTGCCTAAATAAGTCAAATCAATAAAGTTAACAGTCCAACCCGACAATGTGTTTTAATTTACTAAATCACATGTGGAACATCACATTTAAAGTTTTCTGGGGGGAAATCACTCAGGCGTGGAGTCTCTCGTCTGAGGTCAGGTGATAGTCAACAACTCAAATATTACTCTGAGATCCCACCAATCATTATCATGAGTTGGTCTGATAAGAACGTTATCACCATAGTATCAATGAGAGTCTCTATCAATGATCACTAATCTTTTTAATGTTGTATGTTAATATTTCAATATTTTCCTGTCTAATTTTCATAATAGAAGCTCAGGTACAAGACAATATCAGCTTTACACTTTGTTTTCATGACCATATTTGATGTCTCTTTATCCATCATTTAACGGGATCTTTGATGATATACAAGAACTTGAGATCTTGTTGACATATTCATTCATTTGCTCGCTTTTCACATGCAAATGATAGCAGCTTTACGGTCGAAATGTATCTTGTATGATCTAGACCTTCCTGTAACTACTTTGCAGTTACCATGGCTCCTTAATTAGGATTAAGCCAAAAGCCAAACTATCATTTGGATAGCTTTACGGTTGAAGCAAATGGAACACTGGCCTAAATTCTCTATTTTAATTTTCTCTGCAGATTATTTTCGCTAGTTTTGCGGAGCGTTATCTTTCCACTGTGCTGTTTGATTCTATTCGAGAGGAGGTGGCGAACATGACTTTTTGAGTAACTTTATGCTTCTTTGGACTGAGAGATAGAAAGTTATATGTTGTAACTTGAACTAAAATAGTAAAAACAACTGAATTGTTAGCTCCTTAATTGGTGCAAAAGCATTGCCTATTTTGAACAGTGTAATCACTGTCACTATTCATCCCTTTGTTCTACCGATAAAGAAGTCATCCTTGACGATTTGCCAACATCATACTTTATGGAGAAAGGTTTCCATCAGCAATAGGCAGGTATTAATAGTTTTCTTTTAGGATACCTTCAAGGCTTGTTGTCAAACCAGCTACTATTCGTATTATTCTCTCTCTATCTCGCTTGCACATATAATTGAGCTCTTAAGCAACTGGAGGTATGTAGAGATGAAACGAGAGACTACTGAGAACTTGCACCATTCTGCGAGACATTCTGAAGATATCCAGCAAATGCTTGATACTAGATTGAAGCAAATTCAAGTGATTACTCCTGTACAGTGTAAAAGCATACATTTTGAGATCTTAATGGAAAAACTTCTCTAACTTCCTGGATACGCAAAAGAGCAGTATTGAAAAAAATACATATTCTTGCAGAAAGCTGATAAGGGAAAAGAAACTCACTACACAGGTTCCAAATATTATTCACTACAAATAACTACTCTTATAAGCTAAGCCTCAATAGTTAGGCTTTATAACAATCCCTCGCGCGAAGGCTACTATGGGGCAGGACAAAAAAAAAAGAGTTATATCTTCAAAAGAGAGAAAGAAAACTGGAACACAAAGATTTAAAGACGCGGAACTGAGAGACAGGACAGGGTTGAAGGATTAGATACAACAGTAGTTTAGTCTCATCCTAGTTTTATTTCTGTTTCATGAGATTGTTGTTGTTTTAATCACTATTCTTTGTGCCACTAGTACTGTTACTTTGGTTGAGCATTGCAGCAGCAGCAATAGAAGCAGCGACAGCACCAGGACGGGTGCACAAGTTTGGATCATTCCTCAGTTCTGCACCGATCACTCCCTCTGCATCTTTGCGCGTCACTGGCTTATCTGATGCAACTTTGAACTCGCGTCCTACCAAACACCAATGTAGTGTGTTAGATATGTATACGTATGAGTTATAATTTGTGTACAGTGATAGTATAAATACTTACCGCGAAGATTCAGCCAGTTTAGTTTTTTCTTCATCATTGGTAAGTCGAGCATTGCGAGTAGCAGCTGACTGAGCAGCAGCAGCAACTCCACCGGGGATGATGTTAGTAGGTCCGGTGGCTCTCACTTCTGCTGCCTGCATTGCCGCTGCATCGCTGTAGTCAAACAGCCTGTTTCCGGCAGTGACAACAGGGGCTTCAAGGGCTTCATCAATGGTAATGTTTGCTCTTCCTGAGACTGATTCTGAGATTAGTGGAGCTTGCTTTCTGTCTTTTCCGAGATCACATTACACAAAAGTAAGAGAAATGTCCATATGCTTAAAACAGTTAAATACGGTCAAACCTCGTTGCGGTATAACATTTGTCTGAAAATTTCATGGCTGCTACAGTGAGATGTTATTATATATGTATACTAACATTTGACATCTAAATTTCATTTAGCTGTTATACATAAAAATTGAATAATTTAATAATTTTATATATCAAGAAGAAGGATTGTATTTTTTAATCAATTTAACCAAAAAAGATAGAAAGAGGGAATTTTTAAAAAACAAACATGAACAGTCTTTCATCCTGAAGTTATACTCACTACTGATCGGCACAATTCAAATATAATATTTTTTTTCTTTAGATATTCATACTTAAAAATTTAATTTTCTATGTGCACGATATCAGTGATGATTACTATAAATATTTTAATATTTTAGTTTATACATAATATATTTTTTACAAACTATTATTTGAATATGAGCATTATAGATGAATACTGAAAATAGGAACAGAATACTCTTTTGTAGTCCTCTCCACTTACCTATTCAGTCTTTCTATTAAGGGTAAATTCGAGGGTGGCACTCCCAACTTTTAGAGGTCGAACTCGAGATCTTTTTAATTAAAGGTGGAGAGATTTCAAGTTCTCAACCATTCAACCACAATCTCTATTTATACACGGCCCCAATGTTCAAATAGTAAAACTAAAATTTTATATATTTTCTCTGTTTTTAATTTATGTAATTCTATTTTCTTTTTTGTGTGTTCCAAAGAAAATAAATATGTTTTAAATTTGAAATAATTTAACTTAAACTTTCTATTTTACAAGTAATGAGAAGCTTTTATAATTGTACAAATTGTAACAAGTTCAAATACCATAAATATCAAATATCTTTACTTTTTTTTAAAAGAAAAAGGGATCCCGTTCTTTGCTGGAATTGATCTTTTGATTCATGGAATAAGGTGAGATATTCAAGATTAAGTTTGGAATAAAATCTTATTTGGTTGAACGGGATGAATTCATACTTTCAGGCTTCAACCAAATAAAATATAAATTTTATCCCAAACTTAATCATGAATATCTTACCTTATTTTATGCAACTTGATGTTATCTTATCCCACCTCCCAAATAGAATAAATTAATTCAAAAATTATAATTTCAAAATTTTCTTGAAGCGCAATTTGACTCTCTCCATATGCATGACTCGTGATTTAAAAATAAAAAAATCTAATCTAAAAATCGATTATTAGTTAATCTATTGTTTGCCAAGTGTATTATGAAATCAACGAAATTAACTTATAATTAAAGATAACAACTAAAATAGAAGAAACTGCATTATGATGTCCACAAATATATTTTATAATTGAAAAAAGATAATGTTGTTATCTCACTTTGAACTTTTCTTTTCCAAAAATGTATGCATATAAGGAAACGTCAAAATATTCCAAATTATGTTGAATAAGTTGGTATATATGTTAATTGCTATTGATTTGCTGTATGGTTTTGTTTGTAAAAACTAAATCTTTCTTTTTACAAAAAATTGGTTGCTCATACTATCCTTCGATTAAGTAGTGGAACTTTAAGAGAGTAATAAGTGTAGTTCACAAGATCAAATTAATAGAGTATAATTTAAATTTAGGAAAAATTATATAAATACAAATTTTTAAAAAGATATTTTAAAAAGTTGTAATTACTTTTAAAAAATTACATAAATGTAACTTATTCTATCTTTTAAGTTTTTAATTATATCATATACAACTTTTGATATTTCTAAAATATTTTTATGAAATGCATTAAAATGAACAATATAACCATAATTAAGTATAGAGTTCCACTAAAATAGAAATCTTAATTAATAATTGACACTAATTCGAAAAACTTGTCTTCACATAATTATTCTTCAATTTTTTCTCCTTTTTTTATGAAATAAAAAAATTAACTCTCGCTCTCTCTCTCTCTCTCTCTCTATATATATATATATAATATATAAATAATATATGAATAATATATTTTTATTCTTCAATATATTTAATATATGAGGACATATTGTATGCTCAAATATGAATAATAAATTATTAATAGATTGCAAGTTAATCTGATAACAAATTAAGTTAAAGAACATTTTTTTAAAAAATGTAAAATAGTTTAAGATAATAAAAGTAAATTTTTAGGTGGTTGTAGCGATGAAAATAAATTTTACTCAGTATTTTTCTCTTTTATTTATATCTTGTCATGTTTTTAGCCTTTACTTTTTATTTAAATTTCTATATTTTCTCCCTTTAAAAAGTAAAATAAACATCATGAACAGTAATGTACAGCAATGAATACTAGTGAACAAGACTAAATAGTAATTTTTTATTTTTTTTATTTTTTTAAAAAGAATTACTATCATGTTCATCTCTCTCTCTAAACTTGTGTTGTTAATAACTTCTTTTTGAACCTCATCCTGGATATGACTGATAAATTATCTTTTAAAGAGTCTGAATTATTTCAAAGTCTTGTTATCTTAGGAATTTACAGGTTAATTCATCTTTATTATTAAGAGGTTAAGTGTTTAACCATATACCAAGTGTAGTAGTTTTTTCATAAAAACTTTAAAAGGTGTAGCAGCAAATATGAAGACTTACATGACTTATTAATTATATACTAAAATACAACACCGTGCTTTAAATATAAAAGCATCCACTGCTTTAAAATCCTGAATCTGTCACTGATTAAAGAATAAATGTTAAAAAAAAAAAAGCAAAAATAATTTGATGGTATTGTTTTCTTTTAACTTACCAGATTAAGTTAAAGAATTATTATTGTTGTTGTTGTTATTGTTGTAAGAGACCTCGTAGACGTAACAATGCAAGCCAAGGACCCACAGACAAGAAGAATGTACAAGATAAGGTATTAAATATTAGGAGTAAGAATAAAATTTTAAAAATCTTGTTTATAACTTTATTCTTTTTTAATCAATTTAGAAATATTAAATATTAGGAGTTCTTATTTTTTATAAATAATTAAAGAATTAATATATATATATATAACTTTAATTAATTTCAAAACTCCTAAACATTAGAATAATAATTTAAGAAAAATAATAAATGACAATTTTGTCTACAATGATGTCTTTTAATGAAAAGCAAAAAAGTTCAATCAATATTCTAAGGGCCTTCACACTTGAAAATCTTAGAACTCACAAAGATGCCAAGTATATCTACAAAGAATATTCGTTAAGTAAATAAGAGTAAAATATTATGCATTTATTGAATATTAGATTAGTTGATGAAATCTAAATAAATTATCAAAGATTGTTTCATTCGGAAGAGATTATATTGCATCTTCAAATAAACAAAACTGTTTGTAAAAATAACAGTAGTAAAATTGTTATTGCATTCCTGAACTATAATATTGTCATTGAATCCAGTCTCAATCTCCTTATTTATATACAAAATTAGGATTAACACTATTGATGCGTCCATTTATGATGTAACAGATCTTGTCTTATTGTATATATTTTTTTTCTACTTTTCAATATAATTGTTAAAAAGTATAACATAAACTTTTGTGTCTTGCAAAAAAATTAAACTTTATATAAATAATAATAATAATAATAATAATAATAATAACAATAATAATAATAATAATAATAATAATAATAATAATAATAATAATAATAATAATAATAATAATAATAATAATAATAATAATAATAATAATAATAATAATAATAATAATAATAATAATAATAATAATAATAATAATAATAATAATAATAATAATAATAATAATAATAATAATAATAATAATAATAATAATAATAATAATAATAATAATAATAATAATAATAATAATAATAATAATAATAATAATAATAATAATAATAATAATAATAATAATAATAATAATAATAATAATAATAATAATAATAATAATAATAATAATAATAATAATAATAATAATAATAATAATAATAATAATAATAATAATAATAATAATAATAATAATAATAATAATAATAATAATAATAATAATAATAATAATAATAATAATAATAATAATAATAATAATAATAATAATAATAATAATAATAATAATAATAATAATAATAATAATAATAATAATAATAATAATAATAATAATAATAATAATAATAATAATAATAATAATAATAATAATAATAATAATAATAATAATAATAATAATAATAATAATAATAATAATAATAATAATAATAATAATAATAATAATAATAATAATAATAATAATAATAATAATAATAATAATAATAATAATAATAATAATAATAATAATAATAATAATAATAATAATAATAATAATAATAATAATAATAATAATAATAATAATAATAATAATAATAATAATAATAATAATAATAATAATAATAATAATAATAATAATAATAATAATAATAATAATAATAATAATAATAATAATAATAATAATAATAATAATAATAATAATAATAATAATAATAATAATAATAATAATAATAATAATAATAATAATAATAATAATAATAATAATAATAATAATAATAATAATAATAATAATAATAATAATAATAATAATAATAATAATAATAATAATAATAATAATAATAATAATAATAATAATAATAATAATAATAATAATAATAATAATAATAATAATAATAATAATAATAATAATAATAATAATAATAATAATAATAATAATAATAATAATAATAATAATAATAATAATAATAATAATAATAATAATAATAATAATAATAATAATAATAATAATAATAATAATAATAATAATAATAATAATAATAATAATAATAATAATAATAATAATAATAATAATAATAATAATAATAATAATAATAATAATAATAATAATAATAATAATAATAATAATAATAATAATAATAATAATAATAATAATAATAATAATAATAATAATAATAATAATAATAATAATAATAATAATAATAATAATAATAATAATAATAATAATAATAATAATAATAATAATAATAATAATAATAATAATAATAATAATAATAATAATAATAATAATAATAATAATAATAATAATAATAATAATAATAATAATAATAATAATAATAATAATAATAATAATAATAATAATAATAATAATAATAATAATAATAATAATAATAATAATAATAATAATAATAATAATAATAATAATAATAATAATAATAATAATAATAATAATAATAATAATAATAATAATAATAATAATAATAATAATAATAATAATAATAATAATAATAATAATAATAATAATAATAATAATAATAATAATAATAATAATAATAATAATAATAATAATAATAATAATAATAATAATAATAATAATAATAATAATAATAATAATAATAATAATAATAATAATAATAATAATAATAATAATAATAATAATAATAATAATAATAATAATAATAATAATAATAATAATAATAATAATAATAATAATAATAATAATAATAATAATAATAATAATAATAATAATAATAATAATAATAATAATAATAATAATAATAATAATAATAATAATAATAATAATAATAATAATAATAATAATAATAATAATAATAATAATAATAATAATAATAATAATAATAATAATAATAATAATAATAATAATAATAATAATAATAATAATAATAATAATAATAATAATAATAATAATAATAATAATAATAATAATAATAATAATAATAATAATAATAATAATAATAATAATAATAATAATAATAATAATAATAATAATAATAATAATAATAATAATAATAATAATAATAATAATAATAATAATAATAATAATAATAATAATAATAATAATAATAATAATAATAATAATAATAATAATAATAATAATAATAATAATAATAATAATAATAATAATAATAATAATAATAATAATAATAATAATAATAATAATAATAATAATAATAATAATAATAATAATAATAATAATAATAATAATAATAATAATAATAATAATAATAATAATAATAATAATAATAATAATAATAATAATAATAATAATAATAATAATAATAATAATAATAATAATAATAATAATAATAATAATAATAATAATAATAATAATAATAATAATAATAATAATAATAATAATAATAATAATAATAATAATAATAATAATAATAATAATAATAATAATAATAATAATAATAATAATAATAATAATAATAATAATAATAATAATAATAATAATAATAATAATAATAATAATAATAATAATAATAATAATAATAATAATAATAATAATAATAATAATAATAATAATAATAATAATAATAATAATAATAATAATAATAATAATAATAATAATAATAATAATAATAATAATAATAATAATAATAATAATAATAATAATAATAATAATAATAATAATAATAATAATAATAATAATAATAATAATAATAATAATAATAATAATAATAATAATAATAATAATAATAATAATAATAATAATAATAATAATAATAATAATAATAATAATAATAATAATAATAATAATAATAATAATAATAATAATAATAATAATAATAATAATAATAATAATAATAATAATAATAATAATAATAATAATAATAATAATAATAATAATAATAATAATAATAATAATAATAATAATAATAATAATAATAATAATAATAATAATAATAATAATAATAATAATAATAATAATAATAATAATAATAATAATAATAATAATAATAATAATAATAATAATAATAATAATAATAATAATAATAATAATAATAATAATAATAATAATAATAATAATAATAATAATAATAATAATAATAATAATAATAATAATAATAATAATAATAATAATAATAATAATAATAATAATAATAATAATAATAATAATAATAATAATAATAATAATAATAATAATAATAATAATAATAATAATAATAATAATAATAATAATAATAATAATAATAATAATAATAATAATAATAATAATAATAATAATAATAATAATAATAATAATAATAATAATAATAATAATAATAATAATAATAATAATAATAATAATAATAATAATAAGAAGAAGAAGAAGAAGAAGAAGAAGAAGAAGAAGAAGAAGAAGAAGAAGAAGAAGAAGAAGAAGAAGAAGAAGAAGAAGAAGAAGAAGAAGAAGAAGAAGAAGAACAACAACAACAACAACAGCAACAATAGCAACAACAAAAAAAACAACAACAACAGATAAGAACTCAAATGGAGATTCCGTAACTATTCTAAAAATGGAAAGTTCGACACAATTGGGATTTTTTTGGGGAAATTGGAAGCAGTTACTAATTCATGATCTGGCATGTACAGAATGAAAACTTCATTCTCGATTTTACGAGAATTTTTATGAAAGCCTTTCATTTGCTTCTCTTCGATGGAAGTTTGATTTTCCCAGAATGTAACATATATATATATAAATATAAAATATAAATATAGAATATAATACAAAAAAGAATTATTATCTCTTCCTCAACTAATGTTATAATCATTTGAGTGCCTTCCTTTGTTCCCTTTTATACTCTTTTACTAATCCAACTACAATTACTAAGACTTTTATTATTCAATAAAAATTATACTACCTTAGGTTGTTAATTGACATAATTTCGTTCACGAAATCCTTTTCATATTTCATTACAAGATTATCTAAAACAAATTATGCACGAGAATTATAATTATAATAATCTGTAATTTTCTTTAAAAAAAATTATTTTATGAGATGAAAAGATTATTTTACCTGAATAGAGGAAACTTGTGAATGTATGAGTAGATGAAGAATGTCAGTTACAAATAACACGAATTTTAAATTACATAATATCAATATAAGACTCAATTCAAAGAGATAATATAATATCTATATAAGACTCAAACAATTTAAGTTCAATTATTTTGAATATAAATAATTTGAGGTGGCATAACAATTATTATTGTATTTTCTAAATCCACAATATAAAAAAAAAATCACAACATGAAAAAAATTAGACTAACACGAAAACATACAAGATTGGATATTGATCAAAGGTATTGATGTAAAAGAATTGATGAATTAAATTATACAATTATAAATTCTTTTATAGATATAGAAGAATTTATAAACTAAAAAGAATTTGAAACTATAAGAATATTAAAATATTATCATAGAAGGAAAAAACTTTTCGTCACTGTGAAAAAGGAAAAAAAAAATCAAAAAAAGGGGAAAAAATATGAACTAAATTCCGTACCATTAAAAAGTGAACAAAAGAATTTTCAAAGCAAAAGACAAAATATCGGATTTTTTATTTTTATTTTTTAAAAAAAATTCACACTATAAATAGAGTTATGTCATAAGTATAAAATTTAAGATTATAAAATAAAATAGAAAAAAAATCGTAGTTATCAAAAAAGGAAAAAAAATTGGTGGAAATTTTTTTAATATTTTTTAGATTTACACCACAAATGTAGTTTTTCCATAAATAGAAAACCTAATATGATAAAATAAGTGATGAACAATTAGAATTAATATTTTTAAATAATAATTGTGTAAAAATAGTAAATAATAATTTTGTCTATTACAATATCTTTTAATAAAGGGCAAAAAGTTCAATCAACATTTTTAAGGATCTTCACACTTTTAATATAATATAGATTAATGGGTTTAACTAATAATGCATTTCATTACAAAATATAAAAATATAAGTAAAAAATTATTAAAATATCAACAAATATAAATTTCGAATTTTAAATTTAAAACTTATAACCGACTGATAACGCACAATCACTATGACTACCAAGTATAAGTGTAAAACTTTTTTTAAAAATTGATATTAAAAATATTTTAATATAAAATATAATAAATATTATTGTCATTTTTATTAACAAACAAAATAAAAATAACTTTAAATACATATTACTTTCCATGTTTTCCTATGTGAGAAAAAAATAGGTACTAGCATTATTGTTTACATCAATTTTATTTGCAAAATAACTATTCAATTTACATTGAACATAAATTATATAATTTGATTTAACTAAAAAAAATTTACAAAATAATTCTTTTAGGGAACACAATCTTAAACTGTAATTCACAAGGGAAAAAACAAAAAGGAAAGAAAAAATTACCTCAAAAGTGATAAGAGCAGTAAATTGTAGTAAAAGAGATAAAAAGAAAAAAAAAGAAAGTTAAAAAAGAAATCAAATAAAGAGGAGAGAGAAAAAGAAGGAAAAGGGAAAGAAAATCACTAAAAATGGTACTAAAATGTTAGTTATAAAACTTAATGCCACGACCAAGAGCTCAAAATAACCAATTTGTTTCCTTTCCAACCAAAGCATCCAACACTTATTTGTGCTTGTGGGTGATCGTTCTTTTATTTATTTATTTTATTAATTTTATATAAACATTTATTGATTTTCTGTCAGAAAAAATGGGTGCTCGAGCACCAACATGGACCTATGTGGGTTCGCCCCTGTCTCTAATCTAAATTTTTCTACTGCTTCTACATTTGGTATCAGAGCAGATTTTAACACAAATAAAAGAATTATTAAATTTAGAGGTAATAAGAAGATCCACTTCAAAACATAGATCAGTAGCTCTTATGGTAAATAATTATAATGAAACAATAAGGGGGGAAAGCTAAAATGATGATAAACTGTAAAAGACATAATGATAATACTAGAACACATGGGTATAAATTACCAGACAAAAATGAGTTAATAAATGGATACAAGAAAAATATTTTAGTAAATTTGACTGTAAATCGGGATATTGGTGGGTAAAAACGCATGATAAAAGCTTTTAGTTTAGCAAATTTACTTGCACCGGAAGATATTTCAAATGGATAGCTATGCCGGGTTAAAGTCTGCACCATCCATTTTTCAAAGAAAGATGGATAGCATCTTTAGAGATTATAAAAAGTTTGTCTTAGACGTATATGTAGATGACATTTTAGTATTTAGTAAACATATTAGCGAATATTTAGGTAATCTTCAAATGGTATTTAGATTATTTGTAAAAAATGGGATAATAATTAGTAAAAAGAAGATGAAATTGTATAAAACCCATATGATTTTTTTAGGAGTAATATTAGGAGATGGAAAAATCAAATTACAACCTCACATAGCAAAAAAGATTTTAGAAATACCGAATAAATTAGAATTACCAAAGAATTACAAAAAAAATTATGCTAGAAATTTTATTAAAGATTTAGGAAAAAATAGCGGGAGTATCATACTCTAAGACAAGAACTAAGGGCAAAAACATTTTGATATTGAAGATATTAGATTAGTATAAAAAATCAAAGAAAAAATTTAAAATGTACCTGATCTAACCATGCCTCTAGAAACAGACTATCTAATTATAGAAATAGATGAAAGTTTTGAAGGATGGAGAGCTGTACTAAAACCAGACGTAATAAATATGACAACAAAAATAGACCAAAAATTCATCCACATCAAAGTGAAAAATACAAATAATAAAACAAGTAGTAGGAGAAGATGGTTAAATTTTATGGATAAAACAACAACATATGAAAATATTATTTCGAATATATTAAAGAAAAAGATAATAATTTAGCAGATCAATTAAGTAGGTTAAATTACCAAGGAATATTTTGTTTGCTTTTGACGAATTGCTTACTACTAGGTTGGATTAGATGTCAACCTGGAGACACCTTTTGTTACTATTGAACAAATTTCTTCTTTACTTTTCTTATTAAATATGAATTAACTAACATAATATATTTATTTTTCAGCATGAGACCTAGAGTCCCCAAGCTTGCAAGCAAGGCAAAAGACAAACTTTCACCCTCAGACACGTATGATAGACAGTACTCGGTAATTATTATTTTAGACCACAGACATTAGCTACAGAGACTATGAAGAAAATATATTTTGAAAAATATAACTTAATATTTTATTAGCCTTTTAATTTATCATTTAGAATATTACCAAAATGCATAATAGATAGACCGCAAAGGTGTTTAATAGGCAATCTATGAATGACTTATAATAAAAAGGATAACAAGTATTTCATAGCGACTATAAACACATTGTGTCAATATTTTACAGACAAAAATAAAAAAAAATAAATATAAATTTAAATATTATGTAGTAGTACATAAAAAAATAATTGTATTTTTCATTTATGGATTGAAGTCCTAAACTCAATAAATGGTATAGAAAGACCTTTTTCTAAAGGATTCAATGATTTTGCTGAAGCATTAGATTATGCTAGAGGTATATTAGGTCGAAACTACTATATTTCTCCATCCCTTAGATAAAATTCAGAAAAAAAAAACACTCTCCTTTACAATATTAAAAAAGATACAGACAAAATTATTTTATGTGACCATTCAAAAGATTAAATCACAAGAATGAAACTTTAATACAAGAAAATGCCAGACTTATGGAGAAGGCAAAGATACTAGAACAGAGATTGCAAGCAGTAAAATTTGAGTTATACCAAACTCAAACCCCAATGGATTGCTACACATAAAAAAACTGAAGATTTACAACCGAGTTCTCCATCTCAAAAGAAAATGGACGAGAAGGGTGTGCATTCTCTAATGAATGCAACAAGATCCACTATGTCAGATATGGAATAACTAGTCTGGTTTAAATGGTAGCCTGTAAAGACTCATTAAATCTGTTGTAGGTTGACACTTTATCAAAAAGTATAGATACAGATTTAAAAAAAAGAAAGAATATTACTAGATTACTTTTATCCAAATATGTAATTGCTTATTTATTAAATCAACTTCAGCACTTAAAAATGTTTATAACCTACTTTAAATCAGTTAAGTCAAACGGGCTAATAGTAATGAAAATAATCAAAACACATAGTAAAACAAAAATTAAAAAAAAAACTATCAATACAAAGATATATACATTGAATTAATGTAGATTTTAAGAAAAATTGTTAAGTTTGATGATAGAAAATTATTAAATCAATATATAATATTGTGTAAGTTCTTACTTTTTAAATTGCTAATAATTTATCCTTCAATTAAACTGTTTAGCCCATTCATATTTCAATTGAAGATTCTTTTTATATTTTTTAAATCAAATTAAATCATTAATGCATAACAATATTTGTACTTTTTTGTATTTCATATGTAACACGCTTGTGGGATATTTAGTATTTTATCACACTGTATATTGAGATTTAAAAATATTATTTTTTAACTATTTATCTTTATTATTAGGGAGTTAGAAAAAGAAAAAAATATGAAATTTGATATTTTTTAAAGAAAATAAATAGATAAGGAAGTAAGAAGAGGAAAATAGAAAAATGAAAAATATTGAAGAGAAAAACATAAGATAAAATAAGATAAAAACTGCATACAAAATTCATATAATTAGATTTATATTAAATATATAAAAATATAATTGAGTTTTAAAATTTTTTAAAAATATGCGAGGAAAGAAATCAAGTCTTATTGAATTTTTTTTCGTTATCTAGCTTTTTTTCAGAAAAATAAAATTATTATTTTATTTACAATATTTTATACAAAAATCAAGTATTTTAGAAGATTGAAAATACTTAAGTGGCCTAAACTCATAGAGAAATACATATATGATATTAAAAGTTAATAATATAATTGATTAACATGTTCACTAGTATAGTTATAAGTTGAGAATATAGCTACTAATTATTATTATTTAAAATTATAACTATATATATAATAAATATTAGCATATATTTATTATATTACGTAACTTTAAATATGACACTATAGTATATGTGGAGCCATCTAAATTATAGGGTTAGGCAATAGTTGAGTTGTAGTATTTATGGGGGACGTACTAAAATACAGGGTTAGGCAACAGTCACAGTTGCCTAAGTGAGATTTTTCGGATTATTGAAGAAATTTTAAAAAAATATTATTTTAGTAATACTATCACAAATAACCCTAAAATAGTGTAGCCACAGTAATTAAAATTCGGCCGAAAATTAAGCCCACACTTTTTTTTTTTTTTTTTTTTTGCCGGAAATCACGTTCATTTCATATCTAGCTGATTTTCACATTAAAATAAAAAGTTATTTCATGAGTTGAAAATTTAAATCAAAACTTTTTCTTTTGGATTGCATTTTAGCTTTTAAATTTCGTATAATTCATGGAACACTAATTCTGATTTAAATATATTATTTTAAAATGTTTATGTCCATTAGCATGGATACACATTGTTTGTCTGTCACATCTATTCATGTATGAATATTAATACCACCCATTTTTCGGTATGAGTTTTTCCGGAGGAAGCTAAGCAAACATCAAAGCACCCCACAAATTAAAGGTACTATTTTCTCTCCCCCCATGACCACAAGTAACCAAATTTTGGGTTCTTGAATTATGTCTAAATTTCTGATTAACTTGTCTGTTTGATTGGTTTTTGTAAGTGGGTATCTGAAAAATTAGTTCCTTTCAAATTTAAATAGAAGCAAATTACTATTTACGTAGATGTCTGTTTATTTGAAGCTCTGGATCTCACATGGAAGATTATGTAGTCAATTAGCAAACACTGTGCTAGCTGAAAAAAATTGCTTTGGGTTCTTTCATTTTGTGTAAGTTATCAGCTCCCCGTGTAACTCTATGCTGATCAGTTGTGGAAATTATATCTGGGGTTCTTCCTCAGTTTCATGCTAGCCTAGCTGCTCTTGATATAAATTTATGTTAGTTTCCTTGATTTTGTAATTACCAGTTTTGAGAATTCATGGTTTTCATTTCAGTGAACAGAACAAACTATGATATCTTATCGAGGGAAGGTTGAAAAACACATCTAAAGTATTCAGTTATCAGGTGCTTATTTTTTTCTACCTAAAGTATCACCAAATGTTTATCAAATTACACCTCAACTATCTGTTTCACACTTCTCTTACATGAATGATGAACTATGGTGATATTTTAGGCAGAAAAAGTGAGCAACTGATAGCTCAGCTAGGAAAATAAACACTTGATAGTTCCGGTAGGAAACTCACAAAATCTGAATATTTTAGTTATATTTTCACCCTTCATTCTATCTCATTTGGGTGTCTGCAGAAGTTAATTTATTGCGATTGGCAGGAGATTTAAAAAATAAAAAAGTAAGAATTCATTGGGATTCCTACATATACATTAAAAAAACACACAAAAGAAAGTAACTTTACAGTTTAATTTTCCATGGAGAACCCCTAGCTCCACCACTGGTGTTTGGTTTCGGGTAAATATTTGTGGTTCCTTGTCTTTTTTCCAAGTTACGCATCATCTGTGTTTAGTTTTGAGATGTATTTCTGGTCAATCACTTCTGATGTTGTTCTTAAACTAATGGCGTCTCCTATAAGTTGGTTCTGATTTGTGGAAATGAGTTCTTTGAACAAATACTGGAGCTATAGTTTTTCATTGCTTTTTGATTGGGGTTAGCTGCTGCATTTCATTTAGTCTCCTTTTATACCTGTCGCAATCCCCATTTTTAACTTGTCCACTCCCTTTATTTAAATGTAGGTTTTTCAACGTAGTGATTTTCGCTCTCTGGTGCATTACACAATATAGATTTCATTGAATCAAATGTCAAAACTTTCTGTTGAGAGGCTTTTGCATTTCTAGTACCTGATAATCGTGTCCTGTGTTTATTCCAAAAAGCGCAGTAGTTCCTTACTCCCGTCCTTCATTTTCCATAATAATATCTCTCTGGGAAACATATCTAGCTGGATTTGTTTTGCTGATAACGTCCTCTTTCAGCTGATTCATTTCTTCTTTTTTCATTCTTGTTCTCCTCTTTAAGGTACCTGGTCAGCACATCATTTGTGTTGGTTAAAATTTCATTTTCATCTTCTGACTTCTTCATTCTATTCCTACTTTAGTATAACTCGTAAAGTTGATGACTTTGTTGTGGTTTCGCTTCCAAAAGAGTGTCGAAGATTGAGCAAGTTTTTCCTTGCATGGTTGCAATATATAATGCACTCCTTATCTGTCTCATCATACATTGTGGTTTCACTTCCATGAGAGTGTAGTAGGTTACATAGGTTATCTTCTTCATATTATTAACTATGTGTAGCTCTTTCGTTATTTCTTGTTGCAGCAAGTCAGCAAGACAATATGGAAGAAAAGAGGGAGATCATGAAAGATGTCACGGAAGTAGTTTCCTTTCTGTGATCTTTCTTGGTACTCTTTACATCGTCCTTTTTCAGCATTAAATCATCTTATTATGTTGTCTTCAAAATATAGCTTATTGGAAACACCCCTATGGTCTATCTCAACAAATTTGTGGAAGGTTGTGCTGCCCAAATTGCAGCCAAATTGGAGACAATGGAACCGTACTCCAGTATCAAAGATAGGTGTTTATCTTTCATTCCCCTCATCCAGTTTCTTCTTGAGAAATTCTCTTTCTTCCTGTTTCTAGTGGGGGCATCACTCTTCGCTCATTTACAAAATCTTGAATACATAATTTTTCACCTCTTGTTTCTAACTTCCAATTCTTAATTATATGTAGGGTTGCATGGAGTATGATCCAAGATGCAGAAGAGAGGGGCCTGATTACACCTGGAAAGGTTGGTGAAGTTTGTGCGAGAATAAATATCAGGAGGAGAAAGGAACACATTGAAGAGATATTATGTGATTCCAAAACCTTTAATTTGTTAAAATGACTTTCCCTGTATGTTTATTTCTCTTGATAGTAATGTGAAGTCTCTCTTGATAGAGGTGGAAAATTTTACCTGTAGCACCCTGTGGCCTTTGATCATTTGTATGAAAGTCTGAACTGAAATTATTTTTCTTGGTTTTCACATGTTGAAATAATGGGTGGCTGAAGACGATCCTCGTTGAGGTATCCAGTGGAAATACCGGCATTGGTCTGGCGTATATTGCAGCAGCTCGTGGCTATAAACTCGTGATAGTGATGTCAGCATCATATAGTCTTGAGAGAAGGATTATTATTAAAGCTTTGGGGGCTGAGTTATACATCACAGATCCTGCCAAAGGTTTCAATGGTATGCTTCAGAAGGCCCAAGAGATAATAGACAGGACACCAAACTGTCATTTTCTACGTCAGGACCAGAACCCTGCCAATCCAAAGGTGTCTTTACAAATAACTCATTCATTTGTTATATAAACATCACGCTTATCAAGTATCCATGTGTAGATCCATTATGAAGCAACTGGCCCAGAAATATGGACTTGTACAAGAGGGAAAGTTGATATTTTTATTGCTGGGATTGGAAGTGGAGGCACGGTGACAGGAGCTGGAAGGTTTCTCAAGGAGAAGAATCCAGAAATAAAGGTTAGGTTATTTGTGAGTGGCAACATAGAAAAAGAAGTAGTATCAGGAATGTTGACAAAAGAGGGAAGATAATTGATATTGTTCTTCTTTCTTTTTGTCTTGATTTCTTATTCCTTTGTCTTGTGGGAAAATCAGGTATATGGTATAGAACCAGCCGAAAGTGCATTTCTAAATGGTGGACAACCAGGTCAGTCTAGTTTTTCCCCCATTCGAGCTGTCTCATCAAATTGATTGGAGCTGTGCTATTATTTTTGTTGGAGAAATTAAGCAGACTCTGTTGGTTCTTTCTTAAAGATGCATCTAATTGTTAACACGAAGCACTAGGACATCTCACTATCTCATGATAAAGCAGCACCTTCTATCATATCTGTATTCTTTTGCTTGGGTAGAATTTTCAAACACAAATACTACCTCATTCAAGTTATTTGGATATTCGCACTACCATCTTATGTTCTGGTATCCAGGTTTCTCTGCCACACATTGCGTTTGTGGCACTAAATGGACTATTATTCTGCTTAATAAAGCTATTTTTGCTAAAGGCGAAGATCTACATTTCTTTTGCAGAGAAAATGTGTTTTTATCCAATCTTTTCTACTGCAAGAAGTTTCCGTCTTTCTGTGTCTTCTCAGAATATCCAGCTCCATATAGAAACTAACATGTCATTGCATTAGTTCTATATAAAGAGTTTTTCCAGCAAATCTCTCACACTGTGTTTTCATCACTACTTTCTGTGAATTATTTTTTTATCATAGACTGATATGTGTAATTCAATGTTACTGTTAAAGGGCCGCATAAAATCCAAGGAATTGGTCCTGATTTTATCCCACCTGTTCTCGATCTCAGCGTCGTGGATGAAGTTCTTCAAGTAAGGCTGTAAGCCATATAAATAGTTGTCAGAAATCATTTAAATTTCTGCTCATCGTGTATAAGTTTTATCTATCAAGCCTGCTTATCTTACAAATAATTCTCCAATCAGATGATGAATCTTCTATGATCTGATTGACAATATCAATTTGGTCAATATAAAACTAATGCATTTACAACTCATAGAAGCAGAGAAACAAAGTATGCGAACATAGACCAGATCTCTATGAAGAATAAAGTTAGATGTATCCTTTTATTGACAGAATTCTTTCCAGAATATTCGTTAGTTTAAATATAAAGATATTCCAGCTTACTCTGTCTCTGTAACATGTCCATCTGATTTAGTTCATTAACAGATCAAAGTAAATCCATTAACAGATCAAAGATATTCGCTGTTGATTTTTTAGTTTCCACTGGGGTTACTTGATATATTTCCAGGTATGATGTCAGCTTCAGTTTTCATTTATGTTCAGGTATCTAGTGATGAAGCTATTGAAATGGCAAAGCTTCTTGCATTGAAAGAAGGCCTGCTGGTAAGTTCACCAGTCTATAAAGATCACTTCTGAATCCACAGATTGCCTGTGTCCGCCGCTTCATTTGTGATGTGCATTCTGATATCATCACGACATACTTCCTTTTTCTTTTGGAATATTTCCAGGTAGGAATATCATCAGGGGCTGCAGCAGCTGCTGCAGTAAAAGTAGCAAAAAAACCAGAAAATGCTGGGAAACTTATTGTGGTAAGTTTGATCTATTCAGTAAGCTGATAACACTCTTTCTGTCCTTAAAACTCTTGTCATGCATGTGTAGTACCTGTTTCTGTTATCTTTTCTTTTCTATTTTCTCCCTCTTTTTCCTATAGAGTCATTCATTCATAGACTGTTATACTCTAAGCAAAGATGAGATAGAAATGTATGCTTAGACACCTCATACAAATATCTTTTCACTAGATGAGAGTGGGTAAATTATAGTACTAATTTTAACTGCTATACAAATCTCTTTGCTTAAGCATTATTCAGGCTCTTCTCATATATGATGGAGTTGTAGAATTCACGCCCTAGTTCTCAGAACAGCGGCCAACTGGTATGCCCCCATTGTGTATGTCAGTCATATGGTGCTCCAATGTCCCTAGTCTCTTCATATTAGCTTAGTCAAAAATGCACTCCCATGCTTTGAGGAACTAACTCGATGGACGTCAAATTCCTGCATATGAACTTTGCATATAGGGATCCCTTGGAGCTCACCGTTGTATCATTAACCAAACTCATAGTGTGATGTATTCTCTAAACGCTAACCAATATCACCTACTAGGTCCTGTTTCTGGTGAGAAATAGAAAACGGAAGAATAAAGCCTAGAGTTGATTGACAGGTAACCCGGAAATGAGTTGTCCCCGGGTTACCCCGTACTTGACCTCTAAGCTCAGGGAATCTGTATTTATTGTATCTTCTCTAAAATGAAGCAAGAGCAAAGTATCTAGTGGTGGGTTGTCTTCAGGGTCCCATTTGGTCTTTAATCTAAGCTCACTGATGAGAAGGCGATGTAGAGAAGAAAGTACACCCTTTGTTACCCCTCGGTAATCATCTAAAGAGAGAGAGTCGATGCAAAAGTAGTCCTTTACGCGAGGAAACGCCAAATATACTGATACTAATCTCTGCTAACTACTTTTTATATAGACTGGAAGCTAGAGAGATACTAATGTATAGTGCTGCCGTGTTTTAATGGGAAGGATTGAACCATGGGAACAAACCCGTTGTACAATGAGTATGATAGAGTTAACGAACATCAAACATAGTCCGAGTTCATGCTTTCAACGAGACTTTCTTAGTTTGTCAAACTCTCTTCTTCACTAGGAAAGTTATTGGATAAGCAAGATGTTTGATTGATGTGCCTGGAAAAGTCAAGTCAATAAATTGAACAGCCCAACTCGACAATGTGTTCTAATTTACTAAATCACATGTTTATGTTTTTGGAACATCACATGTAGAGTTTTCTAGGGACTCAGGCGCGGAGTCTCTCGTGTGAGGTCAGGTGATGGTCAACAACTCAAATATTACTCTGATATTCCACCAATCATTACCGTGAGTTGCACACACTTGTCTGATAAGAACATTATCACCATAGTATCAATGAGAGTCGCTATCAATGATCACTGATCTTTATAATGTTGTTATGTTAATATTTCAATCTGTTCCTGTCTGATTTTTGTAGTAGAAGCTCAGGTACAGACAATATCAGCTTTACACTTTGTTTGCATGTCCATACTTGATGTATACATGAACTTGAGATCTTGTTGACATATTCATTCATTTGCTCGGTTTTCATGAAAACCATATTTGATGTCTCTTTATCCATCATTTAATTTCGGTATCTTTGATGATATACAAGAACTTGAGATCTTGTTGACATATTCATTCATTTGCTCGCTTTTCACATGCAAATGATAACAGCTTTATGGTTGAAATGTATCTTATATGATCTAGACGTTTCTGTAACTACTTTGCAGAATAATGAGCTATTTTGCAGTTTCCATGGCTCCTTAATTAGGATTAAGCCAAAAGCCAAACTATCATTTGGGTAGCTTATGGTTGAAGCAAATGGAACACTGGCCTAAAATTCTCTATTTTAATTTTCTCTGCAGATTATTTTTGCTAGTTTTGGGGAGCGTTATCTTTCCACCGTGCAGTTTGATTCTATTCGAGAAGAGGCGGCGAACATGACTTTTGAGTAACTTTATGCTTCTTTGGACTGAAAGATAGCAGTTATATGTAGTAACTTGAGCTAAAATTCTAAAACCAACTGAATTCTAAGCTCCTAAATTGGTGCAAGCATCGCCTATTTGAACATGTAATAACTGTCACTATTTAGCCCTTTGTTCTACCAATAAAGAAGTCATCCTTGACGATTTGCCAACGACATACTTTATGGAGAAAGGTTTCCATCAGCAATAGGCAGGTAGTAATAGTTTTCTTTTAGGATACCTTCAAGGCTTGTCGTCAAACCAGCTACTATTCGTATTATTCTCTCTCTATCTCGCTTGCACATATAATTGAGCTCTTAAGCAACTGGAGGTATGTAGAGATGAAACGAGAGACTACTGAGAACTTGCACCATTCTGCGAGACATTCTGAAGATATCTAGCAAATGCTTGATACTAGATTGAAGCAAATTCAAGTGATTACTCCTGTACAGTGTAAAAGCATACATTTTGAGATCTTAATGGAAAAACTTCTCTAACTTCCTGGATACGCAAAAGAGCAGTAATGAAAAAAATACATATTCTTGAAATACTCTTGAACCCTTGCACAAAGCTGGTAAGGGAAAAGAAACTCACTACGCAGGTTCCGAGTATTATTTAATAACTACTCCTATAAGCTAAGCCTCAATAGTTAGGGCTTGTAACAATCCCTCGCGCAAAGGCTACTATGGGGCAGGACATAAAAAATGTGTTATATCTTCAAAAGAGAGAAAGAAAACAGGAACAGAATGATTTAAAGACGCGGAACTGAGAGACAGGACAGGGTTGAAGGATTAGATATAACAGTAGTTTACTCTCATCCTAGTTTTGTTTTTGTTTCATGAGATTGTTGTTGTTTTTATCACTATTTTTTTGTGCCACTAGTACTGTTACTTTGGTTGAGCCTTGCAGCAGCAGCAATAGAAGCAGCGACACCACCGGGACGGGTGCACAAGTTTGGATCATTCCTCAGTTCTGCACCTATCACTCCCTCTGCATCTTTGCGCGTCACTGGCTTATCTGATGGTAACTTTGAACTCGCGTCCTGCCAAACACCAATGTAGCTAGCGTCTTAGATATGTATATGTATGAGTTATAATTTGTGTACATTGATAGTATAAAGAATACATACAGCGAGGATTTCAGCCAGTTTAGTTTTTTCTTCATCATTGGTAAGTCGAGCATTGCGAGTAGCAGCTGACTGAGCAGCAGCAGCAACTCCACCAGGGATGATGTTAGTACGTCCGGTGGCTCTCACTTCTGCTGCCTGTATTGCCGCTGCATCGCTGTAATCAACCGGCCTGTTTCCGGCAGTGACAACAGTGGCTTCAAGGGCTTCACCAATGGTAATGTTTGCTCTTCCTGAGATTGATTCTGAGCTGGCTGAAGCTTGCTTTCTGTCTTTTCCAAGTACCTTCAAGTAATAGAGCCGTCACATTACACAAAAGCAAGAGAAATGTTGATTAATCGACGATCTTATGTCGAGTTTATAACTACTGCACATAATACAATGACATCAGAATTTTCTGTTGGAAGTTGTTAGCTAAAGAAAGAGCATTCTTTTTTGCTATGCAAATAAATCTTCAAAATATAAATGGATCCACCTCGGAAATTTGACTGGATAGAATTAGAAGATGCCTAAGCTTCTTTACATTTGAATACTCTTTACTCCTTTCTATTTCCGCCTCAGTTTCAAACAAATTAGAATTGAATTTTATTTTCCTGACTATAATATTCTCAATTATTTTATGGAGAAGGTTAGGGGTTGACAGATATGAAAACGATACTTTCGAATCGGAGAAATGCATATGTAAAAGTCTGTGAAAATTGCAAAAAATAGTAAATATAAACTCGTAATTTAAAAAGTACAATAGATATAATACTAAAAATCATAAATAATTGAACCATTAGCGGGTCGCTTGGTATGAGTAATAAGGAATAAGGAATAATAATCCTGGGACAAAATGCAAGATTATTTTATCCGTCTCTATGTTAATTAGTCTTAGGATTAGGATTATTTATTCCACTATTTATACCATAATGATGGGATAAGTAATCCAGTATATGTGGTGGGATACTTAATCCCAAGGATTATCTCAATTCATGGGATAACTTTCCCCATACCAAACAACCATTAAAGTTTAGATCTTGGATCCACCTCAGGGTGTGAAGAAGGTTAATCCGAACGCTTTAGCCGAATATTATATTGTATATATAAAATCAAAATTAATAATTTTAGATATTAAATTTTCTTTGACTTTTTTTGTGTGTTTACTTCATTGTTATTTGGGAGTTTATTTGCATTTCCAAATCTGCGAGTTCTAATCTTGGGACCAGAAAAGGGAAAAACAAAAACAGAAGCGACCAAAATAAATATATATATTCAAATTATTAAAATGGCAACTTGATTTGAGCTTTTAGGTATATTACACAGGCAGATTTGGACACTCAAAGATGATATATCCATATGATACCTAAGGAAGAATTATTGCCAAATCATGGTTCCTAAGCTTCATTAAATCGTTCGAGTTTCCTTTCTTTCTTTTTTTTTTTGAAAAAAAATAAACTTTTAATAGTATCTCATTTGAGAAAAGAAAAAAAAAATTGTCTCTACCCTAAATTTCAAAAGCCCCTTGCTTAGTTGCGTTTATATAACTTATTTGATTTTAAAAAAATCACCTAAAAGAGCAGGAAAAACAATTGCTCTCAATCAACATATGACTAGCACATGACAAAAGTTCAATTGGTTGTAGCATTTTATTATAAGGTAAGTTTTTTTCTCTAAGCTACCATTCATACTTAATAAATATAATTTTCTGACGAAAATGATTCGGTAATCAGTTGAATCACCTTATACTTATGCAGTCTCACCCTTGACTTTTTATGAATTTATTCTTAGTTTTCATACATTTTTTACTTGAGAAAATTGTTGTTATTATTATTATTATTATATATAAGAGACAGATATCTTTATTATTATATATAAAGAAATATGAAAATAACAAATAAGAGATTTTTATAGGGTTATTTTTTTCTATTCAAATTGATATTCAATCATAAAGGATTATATTTGCCTATTTTTTCTAAGGCATAGATGTGTATGCGCGCGATTGCGTATGTGTTTTCTTAGGAAGGAAAATTGTATCCTTGATCAAATATCCCTTCACCATTTTCAAAATAAATAAATGAAACTAACTATAGGAGAAAAACTAAATGTAATTACCCAAAAAAATAAAAAAAAAGACTGAAACTAACTAATTTAGAACCTGTCCGCCAATAGAGTCAGCAACAGCTCTCTTCCTAGAAAGTGAAGATTCTTGAACATTACTTACATCCTCATGTTTAATGGACTCATGTTCATGTTCTTCCTCAGTTTCTTCCCTCTTTGGTTGTTCCTGGCTCATTTTTTTTCTTTTTTAAATATCTCAAAATTCAAGATCTCAAGTATAATATATATTTTGGAAGGAAACCTCTTGTGAAAGCTAAACACGTGTTGGGAATGGATTTGGTTATGAGTTAGCTACTATTTTGGTGGAGATAATTGGAATTAGGCCCTAAACTATTGGAAACACCTTGTGACTTTTTCTATTGCATCATGAGATGAGTTTGTTTTACTTGGATCAATAATTTGATGGGGAAATTATAAGTTCAATCAAAAGGGACCATCATGTTTTTGGACAAAGATATATATCTCGAAATGAAAGCTAAGTATTTGATATAATCCTGGGGCTTACGGAAATAATCTCTTGTGATTAATTATACTTACAAAGAAATGGTAATTTTATAAATTTGATATTAAGTTGTAGTTACATAAATTTAAATTTTATAGAAAAGTGAAATTATAGGAAGTATTATTTAGAAAAGAACAATTATGTCAATATGTATTATGGGAGAACTAGCATTTTTAACACTTTACTTCTAATAAGTATATTCATATAAAGTCTAAGCGGACATAAATTGGTAATTGAGAAACGTGGTAGAGATGAAGGTGTAGAGTTGTCTAAATAAAGTATTTTTCAAAAATTTATATATTTTAGAACAAAGAAAATTTTTGTTTAGCAACCTAATAAATATATTACTTCCTCTAACCCAATTTATATGACACACTTTTTTTAATTACTCTAAAAGAGAATAACACGTTTTATATATAATAAATATGCAATGACACCGTCATCATTTTAATTAATTCTACTTATTTAATAAAAAATCTATAAAAATATAAAGATTTATTTATTTTTAAAGAATATTTTAGAATTCTTTATTTTTTAAAACTTTATTTCTTAAACTAGTATGCACTCAACCTATATGGCATGAATTAGGACGGAAGCTGTGGTACTCTGGTAATTTGCCCTCAATTACTGTGTTACAATGGCGGGAACTTTTGGCGCTATTCCACTTTTTCTGGCAACACCTTATATAAACCTCCACATCAATCTTCTTCCACAATATTGAAACCATTCTCCATCCCCATATTTAGCCGCTGTTGCGATTTGTCCTCTCGAGTTGTTCCACTGATCCCAAAAATGGCTGCAAATGGCATCGCTTCCTCTGCTCCCTTCTTCCGCGTCAAAAAGCTTTCAGATAAGGCTATTTTGCCCTCCAGAGGCTCCGCTCTCTCTGCTGGCTACGATCTCTCCAGGTTTCCCCCCTTTTTTTAGGATACCGATTTCACAAGATTTGATGTTTTCCCTAAATTTTGTGTGTTGGAATAAATCAATTTTGGGGATCTGTAAATTTTTTTCCTGCTTATGGTGCAGTGCAACGGAGACGAAAGTGCCTCCCAGGGGAAAGGCTCTAGTACCCACAGATCTTAGTATTGCCGTTCCTGAAGGAACATATGCCCGCATAGGTATATTCTTGCTCTTTTTTTTTTGTTCACTTCCATCATCCCAAACACACTTGAATAGTAGATGATTGGTACTAATTGCAAAAGAAGAGTTCATAATTTTGCAATTTTAAAAAATTTATATTAGGGGCACTGGCGCACTATAATGTTGTATTTAACATAATCCTTGGTCTAATAGTAATAACTATTGCATTATGTGTGAGTTAGACGGATGACACAATTTCAAACAAGTAGGTTTTGGTTTAGCCTGGCAAATAGTGTTTTATAAAATTCATAATCTATAAACTCATAATCCCAATTCTTCATCTCTCTGGAGAACTATAGAAAGGCCCCTTCATCGATTGACTTTCAAAGTAATTTAGTTTGCTATTCCATAAGGGGTTGTTTAGTAGGTTGAATCAACATAAATAGTTCTTTGGTGTAATGCTTTCTTATTTTTTGTTTGTTTATTAATTCTGGGATAAGTAATAATAGTATTAGTATTTAGTAGTGGGATATGTAAATAATAGTAGTTATCCCTCATAAAACAATAAAAGGGACAAAGTACTTCTCAATTTTTTTCTTCTACTAAAGAAGGTTGAGTGTATTTTTGTAAACAAACAACTAATATTAGTACATCGTAACTTGTCCTTGAACCAAACAATCAATAAGAGTAGTGTTCTTGATTTTGTTCTAGGTTGGATATTTGACATTTTCTAGAAGAGGTTAGGGGCTAATTAGTTCGTGATATGTTATATTTTGTAGCTCCAAGATCAGGATTGACCTGGAAGCATTCTATAGACGTTGGGGCAGGTGTGATTGATGCTGACTACAGGGGACCAGTTGGAGTTATACTTTTCAACCATTCTGATGTTGATTTTGAAGTGAAAATTGGTGACAGAGTAGCTCAATTGATCATTGAGAAAATCATCGTGCCAGAGGTCGAGGAGGTTGATGATCTAGACTCCACAGTCAGGGGCTCCGGAGGCTTTGGATCAACTGGTGTTTGAAATCCTTGGCCTTGAATTGAAATCATATTGGTCATTATATTTACCAGGATGTTTTTCTGATGTGTAAATTTTGCTGCAGCTTGACTCAATGCTTTATGCTTTGTCAGTGTTGATCTCTGTGGTTTGATTTCTAAGTGATACTAGATGTGAGTTTGGGTTCTTTTGTCCAAATGGAAGTTAAGCTTTGTCAGGTAAATTGTTTGAGAATGCTAGAAAACCTTGTAAACTCAACGTGAAATGTTTCAATTTTATGCATCTCCGCACCATTTTACTTGTCACATTTTTTGATGTAAATTATATGTTTTTGACTTTCATATTCTTATTATCTTTACTAGTTTAAAATGTTAATTTCTCTTCGATAAATAAGAAGAGTTAATCTAAACAATGATAATAATAAAGTATGTGTATGTATTTTTCACTTAAGTTTCTATGCTAATTAATCAATATTTATTACTTTCAAAATAATTACTTCATTTTAAAATAAGTAATAATTTTAGCTTGGACACACTCCTCAACAAAATTACTAGTTTGCAGAAAATATTTTTATTAATTTATTTTTATTAAATATTTTTAAAAACATATAATTCTTTAATAATTTTTAAGCTATGTAAATTTTTTTATTTAAATACGGATAAAATTAAAAGAACATTATTAATCTTGTGTAGGCGCCAATATCGACATAAAGCGCTAGCCCCCCATTCCATGATCAAAAAGAGTAAGTGAGACTTTGAAGAGACATTCACATTTTGATTCATGAGCAACTTCACGAGAACATTGTAAAAAGGGATGTGACGGTTCTCCATGCATTTCTCAAAAATGATGAAAATATACTTCAGTATTGCAAAGGCGATAATGACTTACAATTTGAAGATCTCCATGGAGAAACGGAAACCCTTTGTAGATAGGCCTTCTTAGTTAGGTGAAATACCATTTATTTTAAAATAACATGAAAAGTCAAAAACACAAGTTATTTTGAAATATGAAGAATGTACTTAATTACATCTTAATTTTTTAAAATGATAACTATTTCAGAGTTGAAATTATCTATTTTTGATATTAACGACAAGTAAAATGATTCAGAGGGAGTAGTAAATTTGTCAAGTAGCTTTCTTCTAAAACTGTCAATATGGGTCAGCCCAACCCATTCTGGCTAGTCCACATGGACTTTGAAATTTGATGGATCAGGCGGATCCATCATTTTGATCGGCCTTAAAACAAGTCTAACCCATCACTGTGTGGATTGTAAGCCGCGCTGGGCCAATTTATTTTTTTTTAAAAAAATAATATAAATTCTAATTTAAAAATGTTAAATATAAATATTTATGAGATAATATTACATGATGTTACTACTTACTAACCAAGTCTCATCCACCAACAAGATAATCCTAATAATAGTTATTAAGTTTGACATCAAGTAAGATTTGATTGTATGACTTCAATATAAAATCGTTGTCATTCTATGTAAATATTTTGTGTAAAACCATATAAGAAAACGATCTTGTTGGACATAAAGTTTCCGTAAAACTAAATAACTTTTGACATGATATCAATTGAACCAAAGAGAGATATTACCAAGCAAACAAAACAGTTAGTGAGTAACAATACAAGTAATAAAAATATTAACGTAGTTCTATTACAATAGATCACAATAAAACACAAAAACGTGTGACAATATTTTATTCACTAGAATGATGATTTAAGTAGATTTTGAGTTTGAAGTTCTCTGATTATTTTTAGTTCCCTGTTTTATTTTTTAGTTAATTATTTATTTAGTTCATAGTTCGACTCGGCTTACTTCGCTTAAGCCACACGCTCAGCGAGCTTACTCGAACCAGACTAATCATAAGTTAATAGATGGGGTTGTGATTTTGGAGTCCATTTAAGAATGAATAGATTGGGTCGACTCATTGGGCTTAGCCCATAACGAGTTTATTCTTTTTCATGAAATACAACGTCGAATGAATAGTTAGGGTCTGTTTGAAAAGCCACCTGGAAATTGGATTTGAGTGTAAATGAGTGTTATTACACAATTTGGCCTGTTTATTTAGCCAGATAATTACATGGGTAGCAGGTAATTAGGTGTAATTGGGAGAGAGTAATTACACTCTCCATTTCTACCCGTCGGGGATGGGGGGAGGGGTTGAGAATTGCAGGTAATTACATGGTATAATTACAATATCACTTTTTAATTTCTTTATTTTTATTTTTAGGTTTATTTATTTTATTTTTTTAATTTATTTTTATTATTTGAAATTCTTTTTTGTTTTTATTATTTTAATTTTTAAATTTATTTTATTTTACATTATTTATCTTTCATTTTCTTTCTTCTCATTTCCTAACCTTTACTTCTTGTAATTCATGTAATTGCTCGTATTTTTTACTTTTTTTCTTTCTTCAATTAACATAAATCCATTACTATTTTAGTTTTTGAATTAACATAGAGTTTCATTGTTGAATGCTGTTATAAACTTATGTTTTTTTTTTTGAATTATATTTACTTAAGTTATGTTGGAACTTATTAAAGTTATACTGAAATTTGCAATAATAGTATTATGTTGACTTTAAAAAAAAATTACTTATGTTATATTTTTTGCTTCTAATTTATTTATTTTAGCAGTATTGACTTGTTATTTCACATTTCATGACATTCATTTTTCAGTTAAGATTAATAGCTTATATTTTGTCAAATATTTGAATAATTCTATGAAATTGGATTTATAACACTAATATATTTTGTCAATGCATTCCATAACGTTCTTAAAAAGTGTGACTTTTAGTTTTTACAACTAATCTAATAAAAATATTATTAATTTGAAAATATATATCAATTATTTTATAATATTAGTTAAAAATATATGTTTATTTGTTAATATATTTTTCAAGGACAATATGTATCTTAATATTTAATTTAATATCATTTATAAAAAATATATATAACTTATTAATTTTTGATAACTAACTTTTATTTTTAATATAACTATGCAATTACACTTGTGCAACCAAATAGCTAGCACGCTTGTAATTACATTATGACAAATAAACATGTCATTATAATTACTATACTATGTAATTACTAAATTGTGTAATTACTATTCTAATAATTATACCAATATTAATTATCAGGTGACTTTCTAAACAGATCCTAAATCACTCCATCATTATGTAGGACCTATTTATAATTGGAAAAAGTATATAAAGTATCCCCATAAAAGTAAACTAATTATCTTGATTTGTCCCTTTTCATACTAATTTCATAAATATCCATTTAGGGCAAAGTGTTTACCCGAAATACACTCTTACTTTGCACGCCGGAGCAGTGCTCCCTTTTCTCTTTTTTGTCCTTTTATTTGTTGTTTTTGTCCTTTCATTTATTACTTTGTACTTTTCTCATTTATTATTTTTATTCTTTTATCTCCTTTTATCTTTTATTAGAAATATTATTTGGCAACATTTTCATTATTTGTTTCCTTGTATTTTATGTTTTTTGTTTCTTCTCTTGATTGTTTTTACTTTTTTTGTTAGCTTATCTTTTTTAAATTTTTTGTCCATTTCTACATTTTTATCTTTTTTCTTTTAAAAAAATACAAAAATAAAAAAATGAACTAACTATTCTATATTGATAAAAATTAAAAAAAATAAATAACTAGACTATTATAAAAAGTAATTAAAAAAATGCTAAAGTCCACTACTTTATTTATTAATATATAAAGTGATGAAAAAAAATATTTTTATAATTATTTTACTTTTGCAAATAAAAAATAAAACTTATGTCTAAAATATGACTCTATTTTTTTGTAATTATTTTGAAAATTAACTTGCTGAAATTGATATAAAATTAAAATAAAAATATCAAAATTAAAGGTAAATTCTATGATACCCTGGGTATATGATATATATCATGCGGATATCATAAAGGACTCAGAAGTGCCTCAACGATGAATCAAATACCTAAATGATACCATGTCAGTATATAAATACACTATGATGGTAGCACAAAGGATTGTGAAGTGTCTCATTGGAGGACGAAAGAATGCCTCAATGATAGCACGTTAGTATATAGATATATTATAGTGGTATCACTGAGGATTGAAACAGACTTCAATGATACCACAACATTGCATAGGTATAATGTGATGGTTATTATGGAGGGATGAAGAGTGTTTCATTGAAGAACTAAACAGACCTCAATAATACCGCGACAATATATAGATGTACTGTGATGGTATCATGGAGGACTGAGGAGTCTCACTGAAGGACTGAAGCAACCCTCAATGATACCATACTAGTGTATAAATATGTTATGATGATATCATAAAGGACTGAAGAGTGTTTCACTGAAGGATTGAAATAAACATCAATGATGCCATGACAATATATAGATATATTGTGATGATATCATTGAAGATTGAGAAGTTTCTCACTGAAAGATCGAAGCAGACCTTAATGATATCATGTTAATATAGATATACTACGATGGTATCATGGAGAATAGAGGAGTGTCTCGGTGAAGGAGAAAATAAGATCTCAATGATACCATGACAATATTATAGATGTATTGTGATGATATCATTGAGACTGAAGCATACTTGAATGATACCATAATATTATATATGTGTATTGTGATGATATCATTGAGGACCGAGGAGTGTCTCGCTGAAGGATTGAAATAGACTTAAATGATACCATGACAATATATAGATATACTGTGATGGTATCTCTGATGATTAAAGCAGACTTAAAGATACCATGACAGTATATAGACATCCTATGATTGTATCACTAAAGGACTAAGGATTTTCTCCCTAAAAGACTGAAGCTGACCTTAATGATTCTATGCTTGTATATAGATGTACTATGACGGTATCACGAGGACTAAAAAGTGTCTTATTGAAGGGCTGAAATAGTCCTCCACGATACCATGCCACTATATAGATATATTGTGATCGTTTCATGAAGTACTAAAGAGTGCTTCATTAAGACTAAAGTAGTTTTCCATAATACCATGCCAGTATATAGATATATTGTGATGGTATCATGGAGGACTAAAGAGTGTTCGCTAGAGAACTAGAGGATACCTCAATGAAATCAAAACAATTTAAAAAGAAGAATAAAAAAAAGAATAAATTAATAAATGAAATTGAATTATGAAAAAAAAAATATAGAATAAAAAAGAAATAAATAAGGTAAGAAAGAAAAGAAAGCTAGAAAAAAAAAGAAGAAGAAGGAAGGAACCAAATGTGAGAGCGAAATTAGATTATGGTGAAATAAAAGAAATAATATAATTTGAGAAAAAATTAACTAAATAAGAGAAAAAAGATAAAGAATAAAGAAAAAATGAGGAAAAAAAGAGTACATAAAATAAAAAATTGAACAATAAAAGAAAAGGTCAAATTTGAGCATAAAAATAGATTATGATTGAAAAAACAAGAATAATGATTTGAAAAAAATATATTTTTTAAAAATATAGATATTTTTATTAATTTTAGTTTTAATAAATCTTTTAGTATTTTTTATAAATTACTTTTTGTTGTAATCAAATTATTTAATTTTTCTATATTTTTATTAGTTTAAATATAGTTAACTACTGTATTTATTTTTTATTAAAAAAGTAAAATAAAAAACAAATTAAAAATAGTAATAAAAATTTAAATTAATTTTATAAAAAATAAATTAAAAAAAAAATAAAATAACATAAAATAAAATAAAGTAATACCATGATAATGGTAACCCAGAGACAAAAAAGAAAATGATACAACATTGACATCAACATAATGTCTCCTAAAAAAATAAAATAAAATAAAATATTATTATATAAATATTTTATTTTTTATAAATAACTGCGTAAGTTTCCCTTATAGAAAACTACCCAAGTTTCCTTTATAATTTAGAGAATTGAAAGTATGACTACACAGTGGTATGTGCACATAACAACCTAGAGTCTCCCTCTTTTTTTCTTTTTCTTTTTTTTCCCGCTCTCTCCATAGCTGCATGATTTTTTCCATATAAATCTTAAATATGACTTTCAATATTTAAGAAAATGTGTTTAAAAAGCAAAAAGAATTATTTAAATATGATATTTTTGAATTAAAATATTAATAATAAAAATATTTTTAAATTAAAGTATTAATAATAGAGATATTTTTAAATTAAATTATTAATAAAAATATTATTATTTAATTTTTCATGATTTAAAAATATTTTTAACTTTTCGTCGTTAAAAATTGATATAGTGAACCTCACCTAGATTGATGTGTAATTATTGCTGTAATCTCCGAGCAAAATCTACCGTTCATGCTCGTCTTTTCTGTTGTGTATAAATTTGACTTTAGGAAATTAATTTTTTTTGCGCCGATTGTTACTATTGTGGGTGATTTTAATTTTTATTTTTTAATATTTTAAATAATAATAATGAATAAAAATATTTTAAATAATTTTTTAAAAAATTATAAAATAAATAAAATTTATTAGGTAAAAAGAATTAGCAAGACATAAATTAATTTTAATAGACAAAAGTTCATGCTAATGAATTTCTACCGCAAGACACAATTTCAATAGACAGAAGTCAATTGCATGAACTTCTATGCCTAACACAAATTTCCCTGCTGAACTTTTACTATAAAACTCAAGTTCAGTAGACAAAAATTTATGCTATTGAACTTCTATCTATGTGCTCAAGGCATAAATTTATTTCAATTCATGTTATTAAACTTGTGCTTAAGGGAAGAGTTTCATGCGATTGAATTTCTGACCAAAGACAGAGGTTCATGCAATTGAAATTTTTTTCATTAGGCAAAAGTTCACGCAATTAAATTTCTTACCCAAAGCAGAAGTTCATACAATTGAATTTCTGCCCTAAAGTAAAAGTTCACGCTACTGAATTTATGCTCCTTAGATACAAATTCATGCTACTTAATTTATGCCTTAAGACATAAATCAGCAAAAATTTATGCCTATTTTTTGTAGCTGTTGAAGATATTTTTAACTATTTTATTATTTAAAATGTTAAGAAATAAAAAATAAAAAATAGAAATTAAATACGATCTCAAAATAAAACATTAGAGCGAATGAATGGAATTAGGAAATAGCAGTGGTACCGCGGAAGAATGTTCCATTTCCTTTACTTTTGGGGCACAAAAGAAATTTCAGTAAAAAGAGCGCGTTGATGTCGTTTGCCGTAAATTCACTCAACTCCATGCCCTTTTTGCAGTAGAGTCGCCCCATATCCACCCCCTCAAGTTTTCCCTCCTCTCCTTCTCTCTCTATGGCAGGTGACTTCTAGAGAGAGAGTGTGTGAAGACTAACAGCAGTTGATATGTATATTCACATACGTACAAATTTAGAAAGAGAGAGAAAAGGGAAAGTACCGTATGATATAGAGCGAGAAACTGAACCATGAAACACATTTTCAAGAAGCTTCACCATCCCAATCGATCGAACGACGCTCAATCTACTTCATCGGCGGTATCGTCATCTTCGCCGGCGGCGGGGGTATCATCCTCGTCTTCACCGTCATGTGCTACCGATCAACGGAATTCCAGTTCTGTTGCTCAATCACCGTCGAGTCCTTCCACGATTTCGAGTGCGTCAACGGCGGCTGCTGCTGCTGCTCCAGCGTGTGCTGGTGGAGGAGGGAATATCCCGACGATCAATCGGCAACAGGATTATTATGCTTCGGAGGAAGAGTACCAGGTGCAGCTTGCCCTAGCTTTGAGTGTGTCATCTTCGCAGGCTCAGGATTCTTTCCCGTCCGATGTTAATTCAAGCAACGGTCAGATACTAGGCGGAGGGCGAAGTGCTGTTGACTTGGCACGTGATAGGGAGGATGCCGCTGCGGACTTGCTATCCAGGCAGTATTGGGTAAACTTTGAATTCTCATTGTTGTTGAATTTGCTTCCATTAGTTTCGCATTGCTAATTAAGCTGATGGTCTTATTAAACTTGCTATTCGTGATCAGTTGAAGTTCGAGTGAGAATATCTCCTTATCTGCCGTTTTATGCCCTTTTCTAGTGTCATTTTAGTGCAGCACTTTGAATTGTAGACTTTGCAAACAATGTAACTTGTAGAAAGATTAAATTCGGTAACTGATGTGAAGAAGGGTTAGCCTTTTTCTTAATAAAGTTAATAATATATTGTTGGAGCCGAGAAATCCCTGTATACAAGGTTTATAAACTGAGAAAAAGTACATGATTTGGATGGATGGTCATGGAAGACCAAGATACTGATAGTAGTTTAGATTGGGTGTTTCAAGCAAAATTGTTTAACTTGGGTGCTGATTTGTCCAAAGCTCAAGAGACAAAGGCTGCAGCACCTTATTGTTCATAATATAAATTACACTTATTTGTCATATTTCTATATTCTTCAAATAGAAGCCTGACAAAGGAAGTGTTTGGTGAGGATATTTAGGGATTACATGTTTTGTGTTTATTTATTTTGACAGGGATGCGGAGATCTTGCAAAGTAGCAAGCACATTTTTTTCTGTCAGTTTCTAATGTTTCTTAGCTGATTTGAGTTTATTCCATATAATGGATATTTAAGGTTCATAAAACTATGACTACCTAACATCCTGACATGCTATTTTTTATTTGAAAGGCACATTTTTTTTGGGTTCAAGAGAATTTGTCTTTGTTATCTGTCGTTTGCTTAACCTTGAACATTTGAATAGGTTCCTGTCCTCACAATACTTTATTGAGTGTGTTTTTCTTTTTTGGGCCTCCCCTCTAAAAGCTTAATAATTTGCATACTTAGCTAGTTCTTGGAATATGTTTTCTGTTGCAGATGATTTTCAGTTTGGTTCTCATAATTTGGCTTCTAATCTTTTGTCTCACTTACGTTGCCCTCTTACCAGGATTATGGTGTGCTGGACTACGGGGAGAAAGTTGTTGATGGTTTCTATGATGTATATACTCTCTTTACAGATCCAGCAAGTCGAGGGAAAATGCCATCTCTTATTGAACTTGAAACAAATCCTGGGAGTTCTGACTTTGAAGGTGTGATAATTAATAGGAGAATTGACCCCTCCTTGGAAGAGTTGATGCAGATTGCACACTGTATTACATTGGACTGCCCTGCCAGTGAGATTAGTCTGTTAGTACTGAGGCTTTCTGAACTTGTAACTGGGCATTTAGGTGGGCCAGTAAAGGATGCAAATATCATATTGGCCAAATGGGTAGAAATTAGCACCGAGTTGAGGACATCACTTCACACCAGTGTGCTACCAATTGGATCCCTAAAAATTGGGCTTTCACGTCACCGTGCACTGCTTTTTAAGGTGATTATCATAATTAAATGTTATGCCTGTTTCTTTCTTCGGGACAGGGATTTGAATAACTTGCAGACTTACAGTCAATGATAACAATCATTGGACAGATGCAATGTTAACTGGCTTTCCGTTGATTATATATACTTAATTGATGCTTGAACAGTGCTTGCATACACTTGGAAATAGGAGTCGAGGATCTTTTCGCATAAAATATTATAATTTCTTCAACAGTGTAGGGCATCTGAATCATGACAATAGTTCATTTATTTAACTGTTACACATGATGGGCTCCTAACAAGGAAAAAATTAAATGTAAGAAGCTATACATAAAATTTAAAATGATTCTTCTGCCAAAATCTGTTTGATTTATCATACGTAATATAGATAATAAGGCTATGCTCTTTTTATGTGAAGTCTTGGGATATTTCATCTATTGCTTTAAAGTTTTGGATTAGATGCTTATACTCTTTCAGAGCCTTTAATACATTAAGCAGAAAACTTAGTAGGTGCTGCCTCTCATTTTCAAGAATCTTTAAATGTTGTAACTCTATCTAGAGGTGGGCCTTATCTTCCGATGGGCCAATTTAATTTGTGTCATTGATCTACAAAGCTTTTGTTACCTTGCACCATTACTATTCAAACAAAGCATGCACATAGTCTGCTGCGCTTGTGACCTCAATGTGGCTTTTGACTTCTTATACTTTGTAAAGGTACTCTTTGGGAGGGGTGAGAGTAATTCTTTTTATTTAATCAGATATAAGTCTGATTTAATGGGAACTTTTCTATTGAAGTTTGCTAACGTTAAGCTCGTGTGGCCATTTTGAACGATTAGTCTCTTATCTATTAAGATTTGTATCATCCTCATTGTTGTTGTTTTTACTTGAGGCAGGTACTAGCGGACCATGTTGGAATACCCTGTAGACTTGTTAAAGGGAGTCACTACACTGGTGTCGAAGACGATGCTGTCAACATTGTAAAGTTACCAAATGATAGGTGAATTGTGAAGTTCAATAGCTTTTTCTTAAATCTGACTAGGAGGGAACAATTATATCCTAATTTGACATGTTGCCGATGGTATTGTGCATGTTTGACCTTGTTTGGTTCTGTTTACAATTCTTCTTGCTGTCGAAGTTGTTTTTGCTAGAGTGCTCCACATAAATTGTGGAAATGAGAGTTGTCCCTCATGAGCTAACTTCTATGATAGAGTTAAACCAATGTCTATTTTCTTTCACATTCGTGAAATTTAAAGAGCTGTGATGATTGTATTAAAAGTACTTATGGATCCTTTTTATGTTTTACATAAACTGTTTCTCAACATTTGTATATTATCTTGTCCGTTGGTATTTGACAAACTATTGTTCGGAACTTTTATTTCTATGCCTTAGATTTTAGTTTCTTAAAGCATTTTTGTCTTAATATTTGTAAAGTTGAATGGTGTTGAACTCCTCTTTCCTAGTATTTTTGTGGAGTTTCTAGCACTACTTTAAGTCAAATTTTGTTTTTCATCTTGTGCTATTTACATAGTATGGGGTGGACCTCACAATGTATTAGAGAGGTCATGTCAAATGTTGCCGTTTTATATCAGGGTAGAATGTTATCTTTTTGAAAATTTGCTTACCTTATTTAAAGTTCTCAATACTGACTTTACATCTGAAAATATTGACTAGTTTCCTTCATATTTGCTGAAGTCTTTTTGTAGCTAGAGAGAAGGAAGGGAATACTGGGTAGTGCTTCTTGCAGTCTGAATTATTAACTTTTATTTTTTTTAAACTTTTCAAATACTCCTTGTAACAAATGAATGGCAACATTTGATTTTTACATTATATATTATAAGAAGAGGTTAGGCTGTGTGTTTGTTAACCATGGCACGACATGATATTTTTTAGTTGGAAGTATACAATAGAGAAGAATCATATTTTATGCGAGTGAGAAAGTTTCCACATAAAGTTGTATCATTTCTAATATTACTCCTCTGTCCCACTATTTGTTTCCTTTTTATGTCATCCCAAAATGCTAACCTTTATCCCTGAGGTTTAGATTTAATGCATTTTCTGTAATCTATAAATTTTATCAAGGACAATTTGTACTCTTCCCAATGCAACTTATCCTCTAAACACAAAGTCTAACATGTGGATTTGTATGTCTCACCCAGTGCACAACCCACACTTCTGACATTTGTGTCAAACTAAGACAGTTAAATGGGATGGAGGGAGTTAAAAGTCTCTTTTTGGCATTTCTTTAATTCTAACTTTCCACGTAACATGCTTAAGACCACAAGATTAAAGAGCATTTTGGTACATTATGCATATCTTTGATTTAACACCACAAGGTTCAAAAGTCTTCTTTACTCTTAAACTCCGTGCCAAGTAAAAACCATACAAACAAATTGAAACGGAGAGAGTAACATATAACATGATATGTTTTTACAATCAAAATGAAGTGAACATGATATATTATTGTAGGACAACAAAATAAACATAGAGGCGACACTAAACAATTAATATTTCACTTCATTTTTTTTTCAATTTCTTTGTCCATATACTTATTATTCATGCTTATATTATTAATCTTGGACTAAATATATATATATATTTATATTTTTTCCTTCATTTGCACCTATTTTCATTAAAGCCCACACTTTATTTGCGCTTTGCGCTTAAAACCCCAACGAACCTTAGAGTTTTTTTGTGCTTTTCGTTTTTGATAGCACTAGTCTTCATGTAGTTGAGTTTACTCTTCATGAATATCATTAGATCCATCTTGGATTGTGTCCAAAGTCATTTGCTTGAAGTGTTCTGAGCTATAGTCATCTATCAATCCCATGAGACACATGATCTTTCTTCATTTGCTACTCTGAATGGTATCTCTTACTACCCTAAGCATTTGTTGCTGCAAATGCATTATTGCACAGACGTGCATGAACTGCGACATGTGTGATTAATTGATTTTTGTTGCATACCTCTCTACATTTCAGCTTCTAAATCAATTCTTTGCCTTCAGAGAGTTTTTGGTTGATCTCATGGGAGCACCAGGCACACTCATACCAGCTGATGTTCTGAGTGCAAAGGATGCTTCTTTTAAATCATACGGTCCGAAATTGAACAAGATTCCAAGCTTGCCGTCCAATAGTGATTTTGGAGTTTCTTACCCAAGACAGAGCTTGTTAGCTGGTCAAAATTCTGGGTTAGGAGATGATTTCTCTAGTAGATCTAAGTCCGAGAAGATAGAATCAGTTCATTTAATCTCAGATGCAGGTGGTAGCTCCACTGCTGGTTCTTCAGGAATCAACAAAAGACCATCTTCTAATCAGGTTGATTGGACTTCACCATTAGCAATTGGAACTTCTTTGTACAAAGGGGGCCGTGGACCCAATGCGGCTGGTGATGGCTTGAGGTTGAATGTAAATGTAGTTCCTTACGATCAGAATAACCCTGAGGACCCAAAAAATCTTTTTGCTGATCTTAATCCATTTCAAATAAAAGGCTCTGGCAACACCATGTTGCAGAAAAACCCTGCTAGAAACAAAGTCAGCGAATTGCAACAGCCAAAAAATACTTTGGTCCCTGGACGGCCTCCTGCCCCTATGATGTGGAAAAATCGGTATGCACACAATGAGGTCCCCTGGAAAAGCGAATCTGATTCTGAGGGGCTTTTTCCAAAGAAGAATGGTGGATCTAGTGGGTATAATACATCATCTATTGCATCTACCAGCTCAAATATACCGCAGAAATCTTCCACTGATATCTCTAGGTTACATGAAAATTCACAGACTGCCTACAGAGGAAATGATGGGGTTGCTTCCACCAGGGATAACAGTTCCAAATTACCAGCTGAGCTTGAATTTAGAAGGTTGTCTGTTCAGAACAGTCAAAACAATAATAGAGAAACAAGTCCATGGGAGGGGCACAGTTTGCAGAGTGGTGAATTAAATAGGACACAAGCATATGGACAGGTTATTCTGGAAAGTGACCACATAAGAAATTTGCAAGCTCAGCCAATAGGAACAAATATGAAGTTGAAGGAGCCAGAAAATCCAACTTCTTCAGGGGATGTAGGTCCAAGTCAGGTTGATCCTGTATTTGATGATGTTGGTGATTGCGAAATTCCATGGGAAGATCTTGTCATTGGTGAGAGGATTGGTCTTGGTAAGCTTTTGTTTGTCCTGCTTGAAATATCTTGCGATGACAATGTTGGATATTGTTCAAATGCATTCAAACATCATATTCATTTATATTTATACAACAGCTGCGTCTCAGCCCGAAGTTCCATTGATTTATACTTCCTTGTGTGTGGGGGGCCTGTAAAATATTTGTTTACCTCCAATCCTTTCCATCCATTGGATGGGGGAATGAATAATAAATGTGAAATTTTCTGAAAATTTCTACCTAGTGCTTGTTACCTGTAATTACTTGATAAGAGATGTGATTGTGTATATATCTTTTACACTGTCAGTATATAGATCTTAAACTCTTTGCTTATACATCTAGATTTTCTATTGGGATATCTCTGGAAGCAATCACAATTCTGATATTCTAGTCTTATTTATTAATTTTTGAATATGCTGCAAGATATCCACAAAAATGGATGGTAATAGTTGGAATGTTTGTAGGTAATATTGTGGTTTTTTACTCTTAGAATGTTTTCTTCACTCTGAAGTTCTGGTTCCATTTTCAGGTTCCTACGGAGAGGTTTACCATGCAGATTGGAATGGCACTGTAAGTGAATTTACTTCAAATATTCATAGGAGTGTTTTGTTTCATCTTACTTTCATTAATTGTTACTAGCCATGTAAATAGTATCAAACAAGTGGCTTCAAGTTCTGGGTTGTCAGTATGTTCTCTGCTTTATATCCTCTACTTTGTGTAGCATTAAATATTTTCTTATCATTAAGTGAAAGCTTTGGTACTGATGTAATTGTTTGAGAGTATTGAATATTGAACGCTTTTGCTTGTGGATCTGTCTAAAATAGGAGGTTGCTGTAAAGAAGTTCCTTGATCAGGATTTCTCAGGTGCAGCTCTGGCCGAGTTTAAGAGAGAGGTTTGGATTCTCTGCTGTTATGCTTTTATACTCTTTGATGCCTGCATTGAAGTTAAAAAATCGGAGAGTATTAGAAACATGTTTTGGCTTCCAATACTCTTCTAATTTTTTAAGAGAGGTTATGCCAACATAGTCCCAAGAACATGGTCGTGTCATTTTCTAGTTCTGTCTAATCACTTCTAAAACTGTACTCTGTCATTCACTTTTAAGATTGATCTACTAACCTGTGACAACAGGGAAGATTAAGTAGCTCTGTGATTTTTGCATTTATGGGTGTTTGCTGGCATAACCTTATTTTGTAACATCGTCGTGTTCTTTGTAGCTGTAAGAATACCTTTTCTCCGTTTCAAGATCTTGGATTGTTCGCCCACAAGTTATACACGCTGACATAGATCTATCTGAAGATAGAGTTTAAGTTGTTAATTTGACTTATTTGTTGTATTAGTGCCAACATGGATCTGTAACAGTCGTAATCAATTCTCCCAATCATTTGCCTTTTATCCTGTCGTTAACTCCCGAAGTCTTGCAAGGCTTTCAAATGGTCCGACTGTCAGAAGTTTCCATAATCTCGTTCGAATGGGTCAGGCTTTATTGACTCTGAGATTGAATCTGGCCAGGGAGTGCTCTCATGAAATCTAAAATGCTGTTATGCCAAAAATAGTAGAAATACGAAGAGAACATTAGAATAGTGGTTGAAAACTTTGTTTGGTAGAGAAGACATCAAATCAAAGTTTAAAGTTTGAGTAGCAAAAAGAATTTGGATTCTTGAAAGTTACGAGAAGTGTGTAGAATAATATCATTAGTGAATGGTGTCATAGTTTTTGTATAGTACCAACTTGAAAAGAGTGTCATAAGAATTGGAATAAAGTACTCCTGGATATTTTGTTCCATTCTATTTATAGAAAGATTGACATACCATGCTATTTGGATGTGAAGATTTGCGTCACTGAGCATCTTTGTTGTCTTTAATGTCTAGAAATGACACATGTATAAGTATTTCCATTATGAGCATGACTTGTGTATCTTCCTTTCTTGTTTCAGCTTTAGTTTGTCAGTTCATTTTTGTAGGATACTTGTTTGACCAGAATCGTAGGTCTGATTTTCTAGGTTAGCTGCTAATCAATTTTGTATTTATCTTTTTGTGTAGTGCTGTTAAATTGTATTTTTGAAGAGATATTCCTCTCAGGCTTAATGTTTGTCCTATTTCTCTGTTTGCTGCTTAACTTCCTTCTTGTTGAAATGCATCATTAATTGACATAATTGGCTCTTAATGGCAGGTGCGTATCATGCGTAGATTAAGACATCCAAATGTTGTTCGTTTTATGGGTGCTATAACTCGACCTCCCCACCTTTCTATCATCACTGAGTTCCTGCCACGGTATGTTTGTATTTTATTTTGCCTGCCTTTTCCTTCCATATTTGTCATCATTAGTAAGAATTTGGTTATTGTCACAGTCAAATTATTGTATGCAATACTACATATTGGTTCAGCAATCTGTGTAGGACTTAGTGTCCACCAGAACAAAGAGAGCATTATTCTTTTATCATTGTACATAAATCCTTGCATTAGTTTCCCTTTATGCAGCAAAGTAGTAGTTCTAAATTCAGGCCTAATAAGTGTTTGTGAAAAGAGAAAAAAAGCAAATACAGTTAATGAGTTGAGATTTTAACGATTCAGGCCTTATAAACAATGGCATCTCTCATATCCACTGAGCTATAACATGAATATTCATTTAAGTGTTTTTATTAGTCTTTTGTGGATGATGAATCAATGAAAAGAAGGTTTACCATTTGCATTGATTTTTATTTATTATAAACCTTTGGTTATCTCACCTTATAATTGTTTCCATGTGATATAGTTTTTGAGAGCTCTCCAAGAGTTGTGTCTTCTAATATGACGTGAATACTACAAAGATGAATGCTATATTCTTTCATGATTGTGCTTGATTTGTGGTACTATAAAGTGCCAAGTGTTAATCTCTCTTTCAACCATTGATTAGTTATTAAATAGTATCTAATTATCGCAAGCAGTAAGTGATTTTGATCTTTTTCCTTTGTGAAAGATGAATACTTATCTAAAATAACATGCTTTTCAGGGGTAGCTTATATCGGATAATTCATCGTCCTCATTCTCAAATTGATGAACAGAGGAGAATCAAAATGGCCCTTGATGTGGTATGATCCAGCAGCATCCTTACATGATCAATATGGAATGGTGCTTCGGACCAAATTGATCAGCATTTCTTTTGCTTATGTTGATCTTAGAGGTTCTCTTGTGCAGGCAAAGGGCATGGATTGCTTACATACAAGCAATCCTACAATTGTTCACCGTGATCTGAAGTCACCTAATCTTTTGGTTGATAAGAACTGGAATGTCAAGGTAAATTGCTCTCAAATGCTTTTATCTTCTTCTTGTTACCTTGCATGGACTCATGTTATTTTCGAGCGAGCAAAATTTATTATCTTTGCCCTCAGTGTTTTGGTTCAGTAGTAATCGGGCGATGTGTCGATTAACGCACGTCACAAGTCTGAACCCTGCCGTGGACAAAATAGTTGGTTATTTAAGTGGAGAAAAGTGGAGGATGGACTTAATTTTCCACCGAGTTTCGATCTGCTCACTAACTGGCCCTCGAGGATTTGTCAGTTATAATAAAGTTGATCTTATTTTTGGTTTGTTTAGTTGGTTGTAAACCCTTAATGCTTCAGCGAAATGCTCACCAACTGCATTAATTGAGCAAACCATTATAGCCTTTTCTTCAATTCTAAAATGTAGAACAGCAAAACTATTAGTAACTCTTGAATCTTGGAATGCAGGTATGTGATTTTGGCTTGTCTCGCTTGAAGCACAACACATTTTTGTCATCCAAATCAACAGCTGGAACGGTGAGAACAATATATATGGTTTCTATTGTTTAGATGTGTTACCCTTTTGGTGAAGTTTGGATACTAATTGTTTTCTTTCTTCACTTCCTTTCTTATTGTCTAACCTAGTTTTTTCATTCCATAGCCTGAATGGATGGCGCCAGAAGTTCTCCGCAATGAACCTTCAAATGAGAAGTGAGTTAACAATTATTTTACTAATTCCACGTTTTCCTTCATAGTCTGTGTCGAGATATTCTTGTAGTTCTAATTTTTCCTTTACAAATTTGACCTTTTTGTTTTTATGTCAACCTCCAGGTTAGGCATGCATGGAATTGTTCATCATGTTTATATTACTTGTAACCTTTGTTAAGAAAATAGATTTGGGGTCTAACACAAACCCCAAAAGCTAGCTCATTAGTGAAGATTACCCGAGACATATAATGAGACAACCACCCATTCCCTCGACCACCGTGGGAAATCTAACACTTCCTCTCATGCCCAGGGCAGACATCTTGAGCATGGACAACATAACATAGGATCTCAAGGAAATAGATCCTAGGGGACTCAAGCCCCAAAAGCTAGTTTATGGATGAGGATTGCACAAGATACAAGAAGACAATCCCATTAACTCAATCAATGTGGGATGATCTCACAACCTTGCCTTGGATAAGACCCAAAAAGGGGTTTTGGTTTGCGGGGGGGGGGTCGAAGAGTTTCAGTGAATGCCATTTCTACTTGGTTAAAGTTGAGTCTTAAGATAGTATTAATGCCCATGGAGCTGGATTGCTGCACCACCTCTGCAAGTATGAGAAGGAATTTGTTTCATCCACTGCCTGGGATCCAAATGCCAGCTTTAAAATTTTCTTAATATTTTCCAAAATGGAAATCGTCATCCATGATAGAATTCTTTGTTTACGTAGTTCCAAACATATAAAAATGGCAAATATAACCTTGAGGAATTGTAGTGGGGTAATCTGTTTGCTGAAATCTTTTAACGCTCTATATCTTAATTTTGAACTTAACATGGTTGCCTGAATGAACATTTTCCTATGTGGAATTCTTGGTCACGTAGGATGAAAATGAGCTCATAGATGGCAAAGCTTGCAACCTGCATTTATTTTGCAGCAGATTTTGTACTTGCTGAATTCTCCATGCTGTGTGTTCCATGGCTAAAAAATTTGGTCACTTGACAGGTGTGACGTCTACAGTTTTGGTGTCATTCTGTGGGAACTTGCTACCTTAAGATTACCTTGGAGTGGAATGAATCCTATGCAAGTGGTGGGAGCTGTTGGCTTCCAGAATAAACGTCTTGAGATTCCAAAGGAACTTGATCCTATAGTAGCAAGAATAATATGGGAATGTTGGCAAACGTAAGTGTGACATGCACCTTTAATATTCTTTAAGATTTTATATATTTTTTCTCAAGGTGCAGAATGCCGATTACCTCATACACGTATTTTCTCAGTGATCCGAGCTTGCGTCCATCATTTGCTCAGCTAACAGTGGCTTTGACACCATTGCAACGACTTGTCATTCCTTCGTATTTGGATCAGCCGAGCTCCCATTTGCCACAGGAAATCTCAGTAAATTCTACCCCGTAAATTTTCTGCCAATCATTTTATATCTGGGGAAAAGAAGGTTTGGTTTTTGGTTTTGCTCCTATGCAAAGACAAAAGGATCGGGGACCATCTCTTGGCAAAGGGGTTAGATGGTGTTTGTTGCTCAGAGATGCTTTAGGACAAAAAAAGCAAAAGCAAACTTGGTAATGCTCTTTAAATATGTTGTTACTTGTAACACTTCTTGTATATTGGTTGTGTATAAGTTGATCCCAAAGGGAGCGGTTGTCTTTGTAAGATGTATATTCTTAATGACCATGACCCCTTCTAAAATAACGGCGTGGCGCCCATAAATCACTTATCACATGATCCCTGTATAGTCTATACAACAGTGGTTAAGTTGCCACTTATAACGAATATATGATTGCCTTCAAACTATAACATGTCTCATGTATTATTCCTATTCCACCTCGCTTTTGCAAGTCTGCACTGTTTCTTTACCGGTATCCTCATATCAATTGGTCAAGAGTTTGAATTTTGAGCGTTTCCTCCAATAACAAATATATATATAGGTGCCCTGCTTGGGTTATCAAACTACTTATTTAATAACACAATAATAAGATGTGTAATAATTTGGTGATTTATCCGATCTTGCCTAGTATATATAAATTTAACAATGTGGAATTTATCTTTATATCAAAAGCAGACTCAAAAAGACTCATCTTTCCTCAAGTAAGGAGGTAACAATCAACTAAGTTGATTGATATAGAGAAAGATATAGTAGGGACATCTTTCCTCGAAGTATTCGGAAATGACTTTTCTTGGCACGTTATCGTAACTTTCTCTACGTTAAAATGTCAATATCTAAACCAACGATAATGTCTTATTGAATTGCTACGTTCGTCATACTACTTTAACCCCCTCTAAGGCACTTTCAAACTAGTATAAGGGTATCATCTGGCCCAAGTTTTCTTTTTTTTAAAATCATTTTAGTACCTTAGTTCTCATAGCATTTTCTATTCCATTTACACCTTATTCTATCCTATGGCATGTCATTTGTCAAACATCGATTCAACCAAACAAATATAGTAGCTATTCTGAACTGTATTACTTGATCCACATTTAACTCAGTTGATACTGTGTAAAACACAAAACCAGTAAAGAGCAAGTCACCTTCTACCCAATACATAAAGATTACTATCTAGTAAAGAGCAAAAACAAAAACGAGAGTAAAAAGGTAGTTATAGTGCAGCTAGCCACTTTCCAGCTATGTAAATTGAAAAAGTCACCTTCCTAGAATTTCAACTTTTAACAAGTAAAACCACATAACAATATCCTGAAACTTCAGTTGTAGAAGTTGAAACTCTATAATTAATAGCTAATTTTCAATTACACGGGTTAAAAATGTGGCTTTTTCAGGGCCTGAAGGAGTGGTATCATTATACTCGGTGGATAAGAGACTGTACATCACCAGATCCACTATTTTCCCCTTGTGGTATCCATATTTCCTCAATATACCTTCCTTAAGGAACCCAGCCTTCTCCAATACCCTCTGGGATGCCTTGTTCTCAACATCAGCTAATGCCTGAAGCCTTATTACTTCAGGAAAGTCTCTGTACACTTGAGGGATTGCCATTTTGACAGCCTTAGTAGCAATCCCCTGTCCCCAATATTCAACTGCAATAGCATATCCGACATCAGCTCGACTTCTATCGTCACCTGATTCAGGAAATTCAAATTAGTCGAGCCAGTAAATTGATCTCGGATACTGAATGCATAAGGAGAATTGAAAAAGGAAAAAAAAAAAAAAGCTCACCTGATCCGGGGAATACTGATACAAACCCGATCGAGCGGTCATGGATGCATATCGATCGACGCCAAGGGTGAGGTATGCACACTTCCTTGATGAAGGTCAATGCTTCTTCTTTCGAGGTCAAAGTATTCCATCGGATGGTCCGAGTTACTCGATCATCCCCTGCCCATAACATCATATCATCAACGTCCGTTAACTTAAACGGACGCAGACTAATTCTTGAGGACTCCATCTCTATTTCCGGTATAACAGATTTTTCAGTAACAATAATTGGAGATTTGATGGATTGTTGGTTGCTCATCTAAGCATTTATATACTATTATTATAGTAATAACATAAATGGAGTAGTCAAAGACTAGGATTTTAAAATGTGACAATGACAATGCGGCACCATTTGTTTTCAAAGATTTTTATTTTATTAATATAATTTTAATAAGTTATATTTACAAAGGGCTTTATCTTTTTTATTAGTGAGTGTCGAGTGTGATTTGTCAAAGAAAAAGAAAAGGGGTAACTTGGTGTACTAAGCTCCCGTTATGCGTGAGGTCCCGAGAAGGGCCGCGCTAGGGTCTATTGTAAAAGTAAAAGAAATAAAATTGAAAGAAATCAAATTGTGCAAGCATAGTACTCTCAATTTATCGGTACATATATTATCATATAGACAACTTCATCCACATTTATACTACAATCAGGCAAAACAAATGAAATTCAGCAGTGATAAAATTGTAATCAGGCCAAGCAGTGAAATGGGAGCAGTGATAAAATTCAATGAATTATGTTGATATCTTGTGTTCAAAATACTAAATCAGAAAATCGAAATAAATTTGAAAACATAAAAAGCAAAAACTTTAATTAAAATATCCAAGGCCATAGAATTTAGTGTGTGTCCTTAAAGGAATTTAATCCTTTCACTTACTTATTCATAAGATAAAACAGATATACATGTTGATGGAGTAGCGATACCTCAAATACCAACAACTTTATGGAACGAAACAAATCAGACAAAGAGCTGACTACCTTCTAATTAAAATTCATGAAGTTGGAGGAATGATTTCTGTGGATAGTAAACTGTACATTACCAAATCAACCACATTAACATTTTTCTTGATGTTGCCATGCTTTGTATAGAAACCCAGTCTTCTCCAAGACCCTATGAGAAGCCTTGTTTTCCAAAACAGCAAAAGCTTGAAGCTTTACTATTACTGGAAAGTCATTGAACACTTGAGGGATTGCCATTTTGAGTGCCTTTGTAGCTATCCCCTGCCCCCAATACTCAAATGCAATGGCCTAACCAGTATCTGCAGCTCGATTTCTGTCATTATAACCCGATCCTGGATAGATTACCCATAAGGATCCGATGGATCGATCATCGATGCATATGGATACATGCCAAGGACGAGGCATACACACTTCCTTGATGAAGCTCAATGCCTGTCTCCCATCGGATGGTCCGAGTTACTCGATCATCGCCTGCCCACAACAACACATCATCAACATCCGTTAACTCCATTCATATTGATGTTCAAGTGTAAAGTGTACGTTCCATTTATAATCATATAGGATGGGGTTTATCTAAAACAAGTCTACTTTGGAGTGTATATATATACAAAAGGTCTTCTTGAAAAGTTGTTACAAATATATACATCCAAACGAGTACAGGACAAAATGCTTGAAAATCAGTAGAGTTTTAAAGTTTATGAATTTCTCAAATTTAATATATAATAGTAATAATCGAGTTTGTAGTCAAATGTTTAGATATAATGGTCCCACAGACTTTTCTATTTATTTCTATTTGTCATTTCGACTTTTCATCTTATCCATATTCCAGGTGGTTCTAAACTCCATCTTCATCCATCCCCGCACCCCACACTGCATTAACATTAACTTTGTTTCTTTAACTTCATATTTTTTTCTCTCACACTCACTCTTGTAAAACTTCAAAAGAATTGATTGAGATTTCAGCCACTAAATTCATTTATTTTTTAAATTTAAATTTTAAAAAAAAAATTAAAAAAAGGTTTTATTTTCGCTTCTACGGTGCAAAAAGTTTCACGCTTCTCGATCGCATACTAAAAAACAAATAATGAGCATTCAAAAGACTCACAACAAGTCAACAACTCTATTCTATATTTTAAAGCATGTCGAAATTGGATTTATTTTTCACTTCTTTTTAATTATTATAAATTACATATAAATCATTAAGATTTTAGTTTTATAAGTCACCAATCCTTTTTATGCTTCAGCCCCTCAAAACATTTTAGCTCTTTTTTTTTTTATTTTTCATATCAGTTCTAACAAGGAAAAAGCTACGCTATGTACGTGTTAACGAGGAATCTAGATTTTCTCAATTAATATGACATGTGTTAGGTGAAATAAATAGATTTAATTGGATAGCTGGGAGATTTACATATATAATTAATGAACAATATACGTAAATAACTTACGAGAAAACACTTGAGAGTTCTATATTTTTATTATTTGAAATTCTTTTAAATAATGTTTGAATGTTAGAATTTGATTTGATTGTTCTGCTGTTAATTATTTTATACTTATGCTTTTGAATAGCGGAACAAAATTTTGTTTTGCTGGATAATTTATTAAAAAGAATTAGTGTATATCAAGGCAATGTTAAAGTTAGTATGTTCATCAATTATAATGTGTATCAAGCAAAAAAAATTAAACTTCCCTAATCGATTATATGACATAAACTAATCATAATATTTATAAGATCATCGACATTCGTTCACATCAATTTATTTTAAATGATAAAGATGTATAAATTTTACAGCGTACAATAAATAAATAAAAGTACAACAGAATTGTTCTTGACGAGAAACAAAACCAAAAAAATAATAATAAAAATTATGAAGGTATAGAATCAGTGGAAAGAAAACTATATTGTACAACATCCTTAATTTGACCTTTAAAATAAAAATATTTTCTGAACATACCCTCTTTTATAAACCCAGCCTTCTCCAACACTCTATGTGATGCTTTGTTCTCAGCATCAGCAAGTGCCTGCAGCCTTACTATTTCAGGAAACTCCTCCAATATTAGAGGAATCGCCATCTTCACAGCCTTCGCTGTAATCCCCTGTCCCCAATACTCGACTGCTAAAGCGTATCCTATCTCTGCTCGACACCTGTCATCGCCAGATCCCGGCCGGGCTACCGTGATCCCCATCGAACGGTCGTCGATGCATATGGATCGACGCCAAGGGATGGAGGATTTGTTGATGAAGTTCAACGCCTCTTCTTTGGAAGTTAACGTGCTGAAGTGGATGGAGCGGGTTACGCGATCATCGGACGCCCATGAGAGTAGATCATCAACGTCCGTTGATCTGTATGGACGGAGGGTGATTCTCGATGAATCCATAACTAGCTAGACAAGGAGGATAATATCCGGAAAATGAACAAATATATGGTGTGTTTGGTTTGGTCCAATCAAAATATACTACTCCTTCCTTCTATTTTTATTTATTTTGACTTATGTTTTTATGAATAATAAATAGAATAATAATTTTATTATATTATTATTTGAGTATAATAAATGATTGCTTCAAAAAAGGTATTGAAAAATAATAAATTATTTTAATTTTTTAAATTAAATAAATAAAAATGAATGGAGAAGGTAATTACAACAATAAGTCATTTTCTATTTTGGTTGTTAATATCAATTATAAAAAATAAAAATAAACAATTTAGATCTCCGTTGACTGCAAAACAAATAAGAACTGCGGATGAATCTTGTGACACGGAGGTTACATTGTTGGCCACACGAGGTATGCCCTTAACACAATCGGATCATATATTCATTTCCCAGCAAAAGTCCTTTACAATATTGCAGTAGTTTATAAGAAGTCAAGAACGAACAAACAGTAGAATGAGTGTATCATTATACTCTGGGATGTGCAGGCTAACTTAACAAATTAGGTTGAACCTGCCTCTAAATACAAGTAATTATTGTGGTTTGGTTCGGAATTAAATTATCAAACATAAATAATAAAATAAAATAATATCAAATGATTTAAAATAAATATAAATTTATGTAACTACTCTGAGACTGGATTGACATGCCAAGCGGAACTTTTGTACTGTAACGAAAGTAGTCCTAGTAGAATTATTTCTTCAAAATCTAAACCCAAAACCACCACTTCAAACACTTTATGTCGGGTCGTTAAACCCTCGAGCTTGAGACGAACTCGTCCATTCCCCTGTGGGATCTAATTGTTTCGCATTAACACAACTGGTACAGAAAATGAGACGAAGCTTGAGCAAGTTCTCTCACTGCTCTATCGGCCAGCCCCCCACCGCCTCACCCGCTTCCATTTCCTCCGCATTTTCCACGTTCTCCGGCGGCGGCGGTGGCAGAGGTAGAGGCCGAGGTTCCGATTTCCCAAATTTCGGATTCAGTCCGGGCAAATCCGAACCCGATAACTCCAAACCCGAATCATCCCCTCCTACCCCTTCTGGAATTGGACATGGACGAGGCCGAGGTATACCATTCCCTTCTTCCCCAATTCTACCTTCATTTTCCTCCTTCGTCGATAACCCTAATTCTCCTGCTAGCCGTGGCCGAGGGGGGATCGGCCCATTTTCTCCACCATCTCAGCCGCAACAACAGCAGCAGCAGCCTCTGAGGAAGCCGATTTTCTTCGCAAAGGAAGAAGAGACTGCTGATTCTAATTCTAGTTCTTCTGATGCTCCTAAACCGAGAGAAGATTCCAATCTCCCTTCTAGTATACTGTCAGTTTTGTCGGGTGCGGGGCGAGGGAAGCCCCTGCAAGCAGCCTCTCCAGTCTCTGAGAAGCCTAAGGAAGAGAATCGCCACCTCAGAGTCCGGCAGCAAAAACCTGCTGATTCAGGGGAGAGGGCGAGCAGTTCACCTCCCCAGAGGTTGAGTAGAGAGGATGCAGTAAAGAAGGCCGTAGGGATATTGTCGAGAAGTGACGAGGGTGATGTTGGTGGTGGGAGGGGAATGGGAGGAGGTTATAGAGGGAGGGGTGGTCGTGGTGCGGTGAGAGGCAGAGGGGGAAGAGGAAGAGGAAGAGGAAGAGGTTTTCGTCGTGATGAGGAGAGTAAGGATGGTAGTTTGGAGAGTGGGTTTTATCTTGGTGATAATGCTGATGGGGAGAAATTGGCTCAGAAGCTTGGTCCTGAAACCATGAACACATTGGCTGAAGGCTTTGAAGAAATGAGCGCCAGAGTGTTGCCGTCGCCCATGGATGACGCCTACATAGAGGCCCTTCACACTAACATGATGGTAACTTTTAGCTTGTTGAAAGATTCATTTTATTCAAGCACTTTCAGTTGCTTTATATAGTGCTCTGATGTTACTTTATCCACAGATAGAGTGTGAACCCGAGTACATGATGGGAGACTTTGAAAGCAATCCTGATATTGATGAGACACCTCCAATTCCCCTTCGGAATGCTCTTGAAAAAATGAAGCCATTCCTCATGGCATATGAAGGGATTAAGGATCAAGAAGAGTGGGAGGTAAAACGGGATCCAACTTGCTTCTGCTTTTGCATATTGCTTTCTGTTATATAAACCATTTGCTATATTTGTGCTGCCTCAACTGTGTTAAGGAATATTCATACTGTCAATGAGATTTGTTATGGGATCTTAACTATTTTCTGATCCTAAATCAATTTATCATGGTACTTGGTGCTTCCTCCGTGGTCAATTCTTTATTCTATAACGTCATGTCAGAACTTGGAAGGATTGCTGAATCCTGCTAAACCTGGCCTGACATAATATTAGATTCCTAAACCATATCGTCTTTTTCTCTATTTGTGATTTGATCTATCTCTTGCACTATGTGCTTGTAAGATCTTCGTATTCTATTGGCTCTTTGTGCTTTATAATTAATTAGATACATCATTGCTTTTATGCTTCATGTATGCCACAGATGTTTGAGCAATGTTGTACGGTACATCATTGTCTCTAGTTGCGCTAATTTCATAAACCTATGGCCTAGAGGACTTAAGCGATTTCTAGTTGACAATTCATTGCTTATGACCCATGAATCTTAGTTGTCTCATTGGTTTTTCGAGTGCTTTTATCTCAATTCTAGTTTTAAAGCTTCATCGGCACTGTATGCTTAAAGTATTTGTCCTATATGCAAAAGGAAGTCCAGTTGATCCCCTTTGGTTAGTGAAGAATTGGCATAATTGCGAGGTTCTCCAAATAAATATGTTTATGGAGAAATATTGTTATACTTTTTTTTTTTTTAAAAGTGTTATGCCTTGGTCCCTCTACAGCAAAATAGTGAATTTCATGAAGATGGGAGAGAGAGTGTGACTGGTGCACCTGATGTATGAACTACACTAGTATTCTTGTGGTCAGTGGTTATACGAATGTTAGTCTGACAACCTCACGAGTTCTTTTGGTCACTGGTTGTAGCGAATACCAAACTACCAATGGAATCTATAGTAGTATACAGATTTATGCATAGACACCTTAACAAACAAAAATCCATAGACTAAAGAAGGATTTAAGTACATGTAGTTACAGTGATTGTGCTAGGGACTCTGTATTCCTGAACCTTTGGGGATTGTTCTGTATAGTGGCAGGTTCAAAAGTCTTGAGCTTATAGATGAAGTTTTATTATGGAAGTTCTTATGCAGGGTTTCCTATAAAAAAAGGATCAACTAAAATGTCAATTTAGACTTCTTTCCTAAGTGGAGATTCAGACTTCATGGGCCTAAGCAATCCCCTAATAGGGACAGTTTTTCACTGTTGGAAACTTCAATTCATACACAGAAGCAAACCTTCTGCTTTGAAATAAAGAAAGAGAACAGTGCCTTTAGTGCTAGTGCTCATCCCTTGGTTCTCCCGTGAGAGAGCTTCAAGTTATGCCCCTACCCTTACTCACTTGAACATCTTTGAAATAAACCCAGTTTTGTGAAAGCGGAAAGCACAATCAGGCAATAAGGTCCATGAGGCTTGGAGTGAAAAGCGAGAAATGAATGCAAGTTTTTTTTTTTTTAAAGGTGAAGCGCATAATAATATAATATAAAGATTTGTTTTTAAAAACCTAATAGATAAAAATTTAGTCTTATAATAATCAAATTGCTATGAAAACAGCTAATTTTAGCATCCGATATACAGTGATATGAGTCAAACCCCCTGAAGTTGAGAATCAGAGAACCGGCCGTTTCTCGCATGAATCACTTTAAGCGTTATTGCTTAAAGCACACATTTATGTGAAGCGCATGTCTTCACCTAAATGATATTCGTTGCTTCGCATCCCTTAAACAATAAAACAATGGCTGTTAACAACATTAACTAACATTTTCCCCTTAATAATACGGTGAGCTCCAGATGAATCACCCAATTCTTTTTTCCTTGCAGTCCATCTGGACACCGTCCCACTTTGAAAAGAGATTTTTGACTTAATGGTCGTATTGCTTCCTGTGAAATAAATGAAGCAGTTGAGTTCTTGGTAGCTTTTTCGTTGTTGATCATCTTCCTGACTTCATATCCATTTTTTTCTCGCAGGAAGTCATCAAAGAAACTATGGAGACCGTCCCACTTATGAAAGAGATTGTTGATTACTATAGTGGGCCAGATAGAGTAACGGCAAAGCAACAACAACAAGAGCTGGAAAGAGTAGCAAAAACTCTTCCAGAAAGTGCACCTAATTCAGTAAAGCGGTTCACAGAGCGTGCTGTTCTGTCTCTACAGGTCAAGTATTATCAAACAGTTATTTGCTTTTAATTATATTTTAAGTCTAATAAGATTTAAACAGTATGAAACCTCCTTTCTTGAATGTTGAGACATCGCAAACTGGTCTAAGAATGAAAGACTTCTCTGTGAGCATTAAAGAAATGAAAAACTAACTTATAAGACAAGGAAATCAATTATCGTCTTATTTAGAAACCAGTCTCTATTTACGTGTATTGCAGGGATATCCAATCATAGTTAGCACAAAATGTGTATCCAAATCAATACTCCCTCCATCCCAATTTAAGTGTCTTAGTTTGATTGGGTACAGAGTTTAAGAAATAAAAGTGATACTTGGATCTTGTGGGAGTCCTTTAGATCTTTTGCTCTTAAACCTGCCATGCAGAATGTTGGAATTGGAAAACTTACTAAATATAGAAAGAGGCACTCTTTTTGGGACAGGCCAAAAATGAAAGTAAGACACTTAAAATTGGGATGGAGGGAGTAATATTTTAAGCATTCATCTTATAAAAAGTAATATAAAGAGTCGGAAAAACGACAAAGTGTGTTTGGCAAATGTTTCTTGTTTCTAATGCAAACATTTGAAATTGGACCAAGAACTTGAAAACCATGAAAAGAGTTATGCTTTTATTATGTCACCATACAAGGAAATATTGATATTTTATTAAGTAAAAAGTTATTACACTCCCAATGTCACCATGAGAAAAAACACTGAATTTTTTTAAATTAATTAAAAAGGTCAAACAATGAACAAAAAGAAATTATAGAGTTCTGAAAATTATCTAAACTTATCAATATTTTTTAAAATTATAATTGCAATTTTATATAATATGGAATGCACTTACGAAGGTCAAAAAAGTCTATCAAACATTTTGTGTTTGAGTTTCGTAAGTTTATAATAGTATAGATAGGTTATATTCCTACAAATGACTATTATCACCTTATTTTTTATTTACGAAAGAATAAGAGACTAGTTCCAACAACTCACGATTTTTAATATACTTGATAATGTTTTCTGGACACTTTGCTCCTGTGGGAGGAAGTATATCATAGGATATTGAGGGACTACCGACCTTTTTGTGGTGTTCAATTTGAATATTATCAGTCATTATCATCTTTCTTTTCCCCACTCGTGGGATTACACTTTGGTTTTGTTGTATTATTATCTTTCTTTTTTCGTTCTTATATCAAAACTCTTTGGCTCCTTTGAAAATCCTAAATTTTATTTCTATTAGATTAGATGTTTGATTTTTCTTAAAAGTAAATCATGTATCTAATAGATAAGGATATTTTGCAACCGTTTCATCTTTTACCTGGACACTTATTCTTATGTTTCAACTGTGTCGGAATATCTGACAGTTATCTATCTTACAGAGCAACCCAGGGTGGGGATTTGACAAGAAATGCCAGTTCATGGACAAGGTTGTATTGGAGGTCTCTCAGCATTACAAATAGATCACTTCATTCCCTCAAAAGATGTCTTCAATATTGAAGTTGAGATAGATGTGCTTAAACAGCGGCACTATGAGCAGGACAATGACTAGGAAGTATTTCAGTCAAGTTTGTTTACTAGAAATGCTCTGCATTTGGTTTCTGATATGGAGATTCTGATTTCTTGATTTGACATATAACAATAGTTTTGTTTTAAGGTTGTCCCTTGGCATTGAGACATCTCAGTTTTCAATAATTTGAGGATGATTTCTGGCACCTTTCTTAGTGCTTAGGTGTTTGGATTTGCTTAGTACTTGATGTAATGAAATAGATAACTTGTCATCACACAGAGCTGTCTTACCCTCGAGATACGAGGAACACACTTCTGGAAATAATTTCAATCCTCCCTTTTGGAGGGGCCTAATTTCTTGCAACTGTTCCTTTTTTGTTGCATGATTATTGCATTCTATTGATTATATGGCTAAAGCAATGAAGTCCATTCTCAGTTTTGTCGAGTTCTCTCACATCTGCAGTTTTCGGAGAATAACGGATCATTTTAGAATGACTTCATTAGTAGCTTATGAAGCATGTTCAGCCCAACATAATTTACAAGAGGGACCTATTAATTTGTAATAGATGTATATTTTGCGAGGGATATGAGAGTACAGGTTACCTTTTCATTCAATACAAGTTTATGAGCCAGTTATGGAGCTTGATGATGAGATTAGTTGAGTTGCAAATACCACATAATCAGCAAAGATCATTTGCAATGTTGATACAGAAAGGGACATCTGCTAATCACTTGACGCTGGGAAATGGACAATAATCCTAAATTGCATTAAACAAAATCTAGAAGCAAGAATAACAAATAGCCACTTGTTTCATAAGTGGTGACTGAAATAATGCACAACATAGCAGATAATGAAAAGGCCTGCTACAACTAGAAGTTCGAAGATACAACAAAAGTTACAAACTCAGGTATGATACAATCAACCTTGTTTCATATACCAGGCTTTCTGCAAGAAATTGCTTCTTCATCCCATGTTCAGCCTCTGTAGCTAATGCTCGATTCTTCAAGTATAGGAGTTAGCTTTATGTAAATGACGATCCACCTCCATATGGGAAATTGCAATATCTCTTACACACAAATGCTACAAGATCTATTTCGCGCCAGCCTTCCAGCAAAGAATTGCAACAAAAGAATGTATGGGAAGAACGTGCTTCCAATTGCAGCTCCTAGATAGATTTAGACAGGAGAATACTAGGTCTTCAAACAAGTTGCTAAACGACTTCAAGCTTTGAATCTCCTAAATCCAAACCAAATTTCGTAGTGGTTGAATAGCAAACTATCATGAGTAAACTTGCCGATGTACTCTAGCCCTAAATTATTCAGCCTCTTTGTGCATTCTTCTCCTCTCAATCGTGAACAGAACTTGATATTATGTGACACAAAGATTCGACCTTCTAAAGGCCTCAATTTACCAGCTAACCTCTCCAAACCAACCCAAACAAGTTTATCAGGCATATGAAGAAAAACAGCACTTGCATATATCAGATCATACATGGTTCCAGATCCAAATTTACTGAAATCCATGTCTTCACCCCTAACGATTAGGGGACGCTTGTGTAATAACCCTTGAGACGGGAGCTCATATCGGAAAGCAGCCATTAATGAAAGTTCATCTCTCTCAAGACAGTGGAAGTGTTCTGGGTTCAAGTACCGGATGAAATGTAATCCAACACGAAGAGTCCCACATCCAATCTCAAGAACTTGGGAATTTGGGGTTAGATGGGCTGACTCTGCAAGGAATTCAAAAACATCCCTCCCTCCTGCCCAAGGTTCTCCATAATTGCTATGGTGCTCTTCTACGAGGAGTTCACCAGGACAAGGAAGGGCAGTGTGATTATTTGTTTGTTCTCCTTCATAATGTGATATGCCCTTGAACCTGAAAAAAGACAGAAGTTATAATATACAAGCCAAGATACTACTGAGTAGCTATACAAACCACTTCAGATGCATACAAGAGGAAAGCACCTAGTAACAATTTCCATTTCCTAGACATGCTCTGAACCAAATATGTCATTATTTTTATAAAACTGCAACAACTACTACGTCTCTTTCCCAAGCTAGTTGGGGTCTATGCATTATCTTCCCATAACAAAAAAGAAAAAACGAGGGTGATGAAATCATGAGAGAAGAAATTCAAACTATAATAATTATTTATTTCTTGTTAGAACCTACTTTCACGTTTATTACTGAGAGTACTAAAAGCACATTTTCTTTCTTTTCAAGAAACAGAATATATAGGGGAGGGTGGTGAAACCATACAAGAGAAAATTTCCATAATAAGTGTACTTGTTTCTTATTGTTTATTACCAACACTTATCAAAGCACAATGTCTTCTTAATCATATTCTTCTTGCTTTGATAAAATAAGGTAATTTTATTTATGATCAGTACCAATATATTCTCAATCATCTACTTATCCTTCTATTAATTAACAACCAGACCCATGGGAAAGAATAAAATGGAACCTTTGACACATTGCCTTCTTGCCCTCTATTCCCCTACAGAAGCAATTTAATTATCGATTTATCATAGAAGCAATTTCTTTATCTTTATTTGTTTCCAGATTAAAGACTGTCATCATTAGTACTCATCATGGATTATACATTAATTCTCATCTAGATTATATATCTTATTAAACTAAATATATAGCAGGAATACTCCTCATGCAAATGCATAAAAATCCATAACCTCATAAACAAAAAACTAAAACAACACGAACTGAAGTACTTCATCTCACTATCTTTCTACCTTAACCAATGTCACTTAGTACTCCAAGAGAAGAAACAGCTTCCAATCCAACCAAACAATTGCCAAGAATTTCTACAAATTACTGAATTTACAAGCAATCACAATAAAGGCAGAATTTTTTGACTGCTAAATCAAAACTTCACCAGGTTAATTCAAGAAGTTCACTCGACTTTTAGTATAATTGCAGAAAAATCATCAAATTATTTTTTTAACCACAAATCACTCATTTCTCACATTATTTCATACAATGTCATTCTTGCCATTTTCAGGCCAAATTCACCCAAAAACACTACCGCTTCATTAAACAATATTATTTAAATGTTACCAACTGAAGCTTATTTTAACATTGTAGATATGAGGCATGTGTTTTAGATGTTTAGGTTCTTGACCCTTGTAAATAAAGTTCCTGAAAACACAGTTATTCTCCAAAAAAAATCCTGAAGACACAACATGCTAGTATCTGTTTGATGCAGTGCAGTTCAGTTTTAATGGAGTTGTTAGGAAGATTTATCTTTTCAGTTGGTCCAGCCTCCAGATGTTTCTGATCAAAGATTTGTATTTGCAGCACAGTACTTGAAAACCAACTAAAAGATAATGCTTGAAAGTATGCCGCGGAGATGAAGTTTACATGGTTTCTTTCTTTCTAGTTCATATATTGTTTTTATCTTAATTGATCAAAGAAGATAAACAGCATTTAATTCTGAGCCATAATAAGTAAGCTTACTGCAATTGTACATCCTCAAGTATACATGTACGATAAAAATATGTATTTTTTTAAAATGAAATAGTTGTGATTTCCGGTGAAGTTGGCCGGAAAATGGAAAAAACGGTATTGAATAAAATAAAGTGAGAGTTTAGTGATTTTGTGGTTAGCAAATAAGTTTTGACAACTTTATGCAATTACACTACAAGTTGAGTGCTGTGAAACACCATAACTTCACCATGCGCACAACATCACATATTAATCCAAGCATGTAAAGTGTTAAACATAGATTAGATTGAGAAAGTTTCATACTGAAGAAGATCCTGGAGCTGTTGTTGGCGAGTACGGGGGTTGATCCCTTTGCGGAGCACATTGTCCGCCATATGGAGTCCATTACCCTCGATCTGTTTCTTCACCCACTCTATATCCTCTGATGACGTCGAGATCCGTTCTCCGGTACCGGATCTGGAGCCACCACCGCCACCGACTACGGTGGTTGTTGGAGTGACAGGGCAATTACACGGTGGTGGTGAGGAAAAAAGGAAGAAGAGGAATACGGCAGAAAATGCGGCGCCGGAAAAAACCAGCACCGGCAGAGATATTACCACTCCCTTCGATGAAGATAGCATAGCCATGAGAGTGGTGAGATTATCTCCGCGTTTCTGTATTTGTAGATTTTGGAGAAATTCAATAATGGCAGAGAACTATGAGCTCCTGCATCTATTGTACCATGTGTTTAACAGATTGTACACTTCACTTTCTTTTTTTCTTTTCGGATTGTAATTTTTACTTGACAGGATAATATGGGTGTGAACTTTTCACTCTATTTTTTATCGTTCATATTTAATTTAATATAATTTTTAAAAATTATTTTTGCTGTTTTAATTTACGACACTATTTAAGTTGATATAAAAAAAGATAAAAAATATTTTGGTAAATATTGTGAGTTATTATTTGTTTTTTTTAATTTTTATTTTAACTTTAAAATAAGAAATATATTAGTAAATGTTTATCCTACTTCAATAAATAAAAATATTTTTTTTTATTTTTATTAAAAAATTATTATTTAAATAAAAATTAATGATTGGATTTCTATGATTTCTATATAATAATGATGAGGTTTCTACCATTTTTATATAATATAACCTATATTATTAGTTTAAAAAATACACATGATTAATTAAAAAGAAAAAGATTATATCTCATTTTTTTATTGGTTAAAGAAATTTTAAAAGAAAAGAAATAAGAAAAAGATTTTGTAAAAATAATATTTTATTTAAAATATATATCTAAAAGAATAATAATATATTTATTAGAAAAAATGACCTAAAAGTAACAGTAGGAGCATTTTTTGTATCAAACTATTAACAGTAAGGGCATTTAAGGACCAAATATTGATGGCAGGTATATTTTAAATCAAACTATTAACGGAGATCATATGTGTTCAATTTAGCATAGTTTAAAGACATCATTTTAATTATTTTTTTATTTTAATATAATGAATAAGTAAAAATAAAAGTGGGAGTATCAATTTGCTCAAAATCAGTCAACCTTCACTAGTGTTCACAGTAATCTAATTTACAACTAAGAAAAAGATCAAAACTATCTTTAAATTATATTAAATCAAACAAAAATGTCATCTGTTTGTAATTTGGTCAAAAAATATTTTTATCGTTAATTATTTAGTTCAAATATACTCCTGATGCTAATAATTTGATCTAAAAATGTCTTATACTTTTTGATCAAAATATCTTTTTCCTAATAAACATAATATTTTTGAAAAATCTTAATAAAATAATATTTTAAAATTTTTATTTTTATTTTTTTCTTTTAAAATTCCTTTAATAAAAAAGAAAAGAAAAGAAAAAGTGGAGAGTAATCCTTTATCTTGTTAATATCATTTTATTAATTAAAATAAAATAATATTATGTATATTTTAAATTAATAATATAAGTCATATATATAAGATGATAATAATTTAATAATTAATTATTATTTAATTAACGATAAACTTCTTTTAGTAACCTCTTTATTAATTTTTATTTAAATAATGATAAAGAAAATTTCTAATAAAAAATATTTTTGTTTCTTAATCTTTTTAAAAATTGAAATAGAATAAGCATTTGTTAATATATTTCTTAGTTTTAAGGTTAAAATGGAAAAAAATAGTCAACAATAACTCCATGGACAATACTTTAAAGCTATTTTGTGATTTGAAGTAGTATAATAAATTTTCATATTTTATGACATTTTGATTGTTATATCTTAACTTTAAAATCAAAAATTATATTAGCAATGCTTATCATTTTTCAACTCATAAAAGATTATTAAATAAAAATATTTCTTATTTTATTAAAAACTTTTTTTTTATCATATCTAAATAAAAATTAATCGTAAATTACAGTGATTTTATGTATATAAAATTATGATGGGTACAATATTTTTATTAGAAAAAAGATGTGTTTTAAAAAAAAATAATAATATATTTATTAGGAAAAAGATATTTTTATCAAAAAGTAATAATAAAATATTTTTTGGGCAAATTACTAACATATGACATTTTTATTTAACTTCACGTAATTTAAGAAAATCTTGAACCTTCTTTCCAAATCAAATTATTTTGTTGGGCGAAACTAATTTCACAAGATAAAATTTTTCTAAAGAATATTTGCTTTAGGGAATAAGTTTTAGAGTATCTGATTTACAACCTGTTTGGCCAATCTTCTGGGAGGCTAGAAGTGCTTATTTTAAGAAAATAAAGTGTTTGGCCATTTTTTGGGGAGAAAATAAGTATTTTTAGGAAGTAGCAAAGGTTGTTTTTCAGAAGCTAAAAAAAAAAATTATCCCAAAAAGCACTTTTGTGAAAATTACACTTACAATCATTTTTCAAAAATTTGGCCGAACACTAATTGCTGCTCAAAAGTGCTTTTTAAATTTATTGGTCAAACACAAACTGTTTCTCACCAAAAGTACTTTTTCGATAAAACTTTTGAATAAAATACTTCTCAAAATAAGTTGATTTAATAAGTTTGGTCAAACAGGCTATTAGAAGGTAAGACTTTTAAAGAGCTTTTGCCCAGGAACATAACTTCTATCATTAAACTTATGTCATATGACATTATAACTTGTGTCATTGAACTTATATCTTGAACATAACATGTGTTATGAACTTATAATATTTTGGAGCATAACTTGTGCTACTAACTTATACTACTTAACTTATGCCTTAGAGTATAGCTTGTATCTTGAGCTTAATTTTCTTCTTTAGGCATAACTTTTGTCACTGAACTTATACCTTGGAACATAACTTTCGTCATTAAACTTATACCTTGGGACATAACTTGTGTTGAATTTATGTCTTGGAGCATAACTTTAAATGAACTTATGTTTTCTTTTACCTTACGATTTTTTTTATTTTTATGTTGTCCGAGTCAATGTTGTATACCAATGTTCACATACCCAGCATATAACACTTATTATAGTAATTTTATATAATAACGTATATAAAAATTGAATCTCATCTTCAACTTTGTTTGTCAACTGGTATGATTCTCTAGACCAATATTTATCACGCCCAATCAATTGAACATTCTACATTCAAGTTACCACAAAATTTAATATTACTGAATCGTTTTAGAATAAAATTTTCTAAATTTGAATTAAACTTCATGCTCCTAAACTCCTTCAATAAAGTCTGAATCTCATCACAATTAAATTTAAACTCCGATAAATTTCAAACTTCAAAACTCCTTCAATGACGACACGAGGCAAAGAGGGGTTTAACTTAAAAAGGGAAATTGAAATAATAGAAGGAAGAAAAAAGTACAAAATTCGCGGAAGGAAAGAAAGAAGAAGTGCTACGAAAAGAAAAAAGTAAATAGAAATAGAGTTTTAATATTGAATTAAAGAAATGAAAATTTCAATTCAAGTTATATATAAAATGAGTCAAACTGAATAAAAAAGTCATATTTCACAGCATTTATCTCATTTTGTAGGAAAAGTAATTATTTCTATTAAAATATAGCATAGATCGAACCTACTTCAATGCTACAAAGGTCTCAAACGATTGGTCACCTCCAATTAGTCTCTTAATTTCCAACTTTATTTTAGTCTCTCGTTATCTCATTAGCTTTTCCTCATTCTGGCAAACCGATATAATTTCGAAATTAAATTAATAAAAAATTGATATTTATCATCACCAAAACATGCCAAAATACAATTCTAATATCTAAGTAAATTAAATAAAACTTTAGGATCACCAATTTTATTGAAACTTAGCTACATAAACCATGCTTGAAAGGATTCAGAATCTTCTACGGAAGCAAGCTTTTCTCTGGTTCCTTCCAATTGCTCCTTCAACATCAATAATTGATTCAAACTTTGACATCGTTCAACATCTATACCCTCCACCCAATCGCGGAGTCCATTCCTCGATCCGCCAGAAACAACAACAACATCATCAGAATCAGAATGATGGGAATTCAGTCCCGACGTTGATGGTTCCGTACAACTACTACTAGAAAAATGTCTCTTGATAGCAGAATTAACGTCGCCGCAAGTATAAGGCTTTCCGGTGGGTGAAAAAACAACCAAGGCCACTCGAGAACCCGTCATGGATTCGAGTTCCTGAGCCTTTTTGAATAGTCCTTTGCGCCTTTTCGAAAACGTCACCATTCTAGACGTTTCCTTTGTTATTTTCTGGATCTGTATCTTCTTCTTTCCAGTGCCCATTCTCCTTGTATTTTTTTTATTTTTTTTTTAAAGAGTAAGTTGATTTGGAATTCTTTTGATGTTTGGTTGTAAATGTGTATATTTTATATAGAGAGTGATTGGAGATCAGATACGGTTTTAGGTAAGGATTCCTAAAGCAATATAAATTGGTAGTTTACTATTGAAAATGTTCTCTTTACCATAATTGGTTTCCTAATTTTTCTGTGTACATAGAAAGTATATAACTTCTCCACCGCCTTAATACTCGAATGGGCCTGACTCTCTAAACAATGAGACGTTTCTTTTTAGAAAATAAAAAATAATATATATTAAGAATTCAATACCACAAAACCAAGTAGTAGTATGCGAGAATGAAAATACAACACCTAAATTATTACTCACTTTGCTTCAATTTATTTATTTTATTTCTTTTAAAATTTATTTTGAAAAATGCCTCTTTTTTATGATAATTTTTTAGTTTATTTTATTTTTTTTAATTTATTTAAAAAAATATCTCTTTTTATTTTTAATAATTTTTTAATTTTAATTTTTTACATGACATGTTGATGATCACAAAATTAAAAAATATTTTAATATATTTTATATAATTTTAATATTAAACTACAAAATTATAAGATTTTCTTTGTTTATTAAAATTTTATATCAAGTTAAATTAAATAAATAATTAAAATGAATATATATCAAGTCTTTTATTAAATTTGGCTTTAAATCAATAAAAATCACTAATTTTATTGAGACGTGTTTGATATCTTATTTGTTCCATAAATATCTTTTCCATAACAGTTTACGCCTTAAACAAGGAAACACTTTTTCTTCATTTGTCCTTTTTCTTTTCTTTTTTTTTTCCATATAAACTAAGATTTCCTAACAATTAATTTCCTAAAATAATTTGGTTTCTAGAAAGCATTTAGTTTGATTAAGGAAAAGTAAATATGTTGTTTGGTCCAAATTGGATTGCGTTTTCTTTTGGCTTAAACAAACCGGCAATTATTATCTACAGCAAAAATTTATTTGCACTCAATTTTTAAATTAGTATTATTTGATCCATATATTATTTACCTTTAAAAACAATTGAAAAATAATTAAATTTATAGATGTGGCTCAAAAATACATGAAAATAATTATATTTATAAACGTGGCTCAATGATACATAAATTAAAACGATTAATAATAAGTGATTAATACATTGGTAATGTGCAACTAAGATACCTTTAACTTAATTCAATTTATGTAAACAAGACTAACAACAAATAAATAACTTAATGAAATCAAATAATTTAGCAAAAGAACGTGACAATCTAAGGTCCGGCGCCAAAAGTTGATAGATTCAATAGACAAGCTCGTGTCATTAATATTAATCTAAGTAATGAACAACTTGACTTGAGAGCTTAAGAATCAAGAACAACAATGTATTGTTAGTGAATGAATGAATTTCAAATATTTTGAATAACTTAAAAGATTATTTATAACCAAATCGCAGAGAACACTTCCGTAAAGACTCCCACGAACTCACATCTGTGGCTGCTGCACAATGAGTGGATAGGTGAACCACGTGAGAGATGTAAACCGCACTAAGCAAACCTCATGCGAAGAGCGCTGGATTAGAGCCCGGGTCTCCCACGTGGGAAACCCGCCTCCCAAGTCCCAACCACTCAACCATGGCCTTGCAGGCAACTTGATGCTTATCCATATGGTAAAATTTAAACTAATACTAAAAACATATAGAGGAGAAACAGCAGCAAACTTCTAATAGTCAGTTTCTGTTAATACATTCTGAACTGCAGTAACAATGGTTTATGGTTACAACATGAACTGAAACTTTTCTTTTCTTGCACTTTCTTCACACAGTCTCAAAAAGATGACATTTGTTGATGTAAACACACAAGCCCAAAGAAACAATTCTTTCTGCGAAAGTACAAAACTAGTCCTACCCCAAGAAATATCACACCTATAACACATAAGCCCCAAAAGAATTTCTCTCGCAGTCTTGAAGCAATTCCAGACCAGAAAGCAATATAAAAACAACGGCAACAGCAGCAGCAACCCCAAATGAAAGTCAAGCACCAAAAAGCAAAAAAGAAAAACTAAAGCACCTGCGATCAACTCTTGTAATAGTTAGAGCAGATCAGACATCCTTCTTCTGTGGTGAGCTAGTGGTTTTCTAGGCTTTGGATCCGAGGGCGCGATAGTCTTGTTTTGTGGTAAGACAGTTGGATTAATATCTGAATCATCACCATACTTAATATCCCCTGCTATGGTAATTGTCTCACTATAACGTGATCTTTTATTTGAAGTCCGTAGCTGAGCTTTGAAACGACGATCAAAGCTGTTTGATTGTGAACCAGAAATTTGCATAGAGCTCCTAGCCCATGATCTCATACTTTTTGGTCTGCTATGGATTTCCCTTTCTGCTGTAGTCTCCCTTATTCGACTGGCAACAGTGGAACTCATGAATCGAGGCACCGAGCTAGTGACATTTGTTTTTAGTCCTTTCTCAGAATTTCTTGGAGTTACTGTAATTTTAGCGACGTTTTCCTTTGGGGTTATAGGAAAGGTTTCTTCATCTTCAAGTGGCTGATATTTCTTCACGAAAAGCTTTTTGTTCTCACTCAATAAAAAATCAGCCTTCTGTATTTGAGTCCTAAGTTCTGTACATCCTTCTTCAGCTTCCTTCATTTGCTCCTCAAGCTCCGCAATCCTGTTTTCTCTTTGCTTCTTTGATTCCTAAAAGGGTGCAAAACAATAAGGATAAGTCACAAGGTCATCAGAAACGATAGAAAATAACAGAAAAAAGTGGGGATTACTTCTGAGAGTTCTCTGTTGCATTCCGCTGCTCTTGCTCTCTTTGCAAAGGTACAGGAGCATGTTGTCTCTCCTACATCCTCTTCGTATGGGCTAACATGGACTACCATCAAAACTTTTGATCTATCACCTAAAGCAGTAAGTTGAAAGAAAGAAAAGGATGAACAACTTAACACATTTAGATGTCCAAGTATGAAGGCGAACAGAGAGTTTTTTACATCAACTGCCAAGAAGTCAAACTTCCAACATTCCTTAAAATTCCTAACCACCAAGTGGATGCAACAAAATATTGCACTACTACTACCGCAAATTATCACCAAAATGTGAAAGATGTAATTCTGGGATGTAATTCTGGCATGAATACTAGGAATGACTCTTCAGGGATGAGAGAATTTACCTAAAGAATCCTTGAGAACTTGTGTCAATTTGCTATTTCTGCAATCAAAAGGTGTAACTTCTTTAGTTAACGGGAATCACACTTCCAAATATTTAGTCTCATAGCTCCTCAAGCTTTTTCTGTGGGGGCAGTATAATAGTAGAACATAATAAAACTCAACCAAGAAGAACATTAAGAAAGTACTACCTGCAGAGAAAAAAAAACAGATATCTCAGAAACTCGTATATATTCACCTACCTATAAGGAACATGGCCTCTCTTTCTTCTAAGAGCTGCAATAACATCACCAAGTGCAGAAAGAGAGAGATTTATCGCCCTCCCCTCGTCAAGGGTTTGTCCAGTAGCGCCCGTCTTAAGTAGGCGCTCACTACCTCCAAGGTCAACCATCCACAGTTTGCTAGCTTCGGCTTTACCTCCCAAAGCATCCCCATAGCGATATATAGTGATCCTCGTCAAGCTGAATACAAAGAACTAAACAGATAACGTAACTGTTGAACCAAAGTAATCCAATTGAAGATGGGAAAGACTTTCACACAAACTGGACACCCACCAATGCGATCTGCTGGATGTTTCATTTACATTCGTCCACGATGTGGATCTAACTCGCCTCCCCTTATGATACCACCATTTTGCTTTCGTAAAATTAGAGATTTCTACCTCAGTTAGACCATCGATTTCAACTGATCCTTTTGAATCTGTTTGAATATTTAGATTGCTGTAATAGAGTTAGCCAAACTATACCAGGAAATTTGTAGTGGGTCATCAAATTACATCCTCCTTTATAAGGCAGGACAAGATATTGGTAATTACCATCTCGATGCGGTGTATTTCCGACTGGAAGGTCTTGGAGCAAGCAAATCCCTTATACTGCCCAAATATACTTCGAGCATGCTAATAGAAAATGTAAATGAAATCGAGCTATCTGAAGAGGAAAGGTGAAAAAGCTCCTGAAGAACACGAGGAATGATCCCTGGAGACTCGGTGTTTCCCTCCTAAAGAACTCAAGAAAAACACCTAGTTCATTTCTATAAGCATTCTTCAAGACGACCTAACGAATACAAAATAAGATAACTAACCATAGTATATGTCTTGCCAGTTCCAGTTTGTCCATAAGCTAATATACATACATTATGCCCATCAAGTGCAGATCTGATAATTGGCTCAACCTCAGCAAAAACATCTTCTACAGAATATTCAAGCATAACAAATGCATTTACTAAATTTCTTTGGAAATAAGATAGTCAACTTTTAGCACATAAATATTTTACCAACCTTGGATAGATTCCTGGGGGAAAACCTTGTCAAATTCAAATTCTTTCCTGCTTGCACCAGATCTTACCACAATCTTCTCCGATTCAACTGAAATCGGTTGGTGAGTTCTCTGTTTATCTGTTGGTAAAAATGGTCTAACTCGGGAAAACACCCGAATGCAACCTATATTTGGAAATATTAATGTCTCATTCAGAATACATAAATGGAGGAGGGAAAAAATGTCTCCATTTAGAAGATCTCAAATAAACTAACTATCGAAACAAGAAATCACCTTTAATGTCTAGTATCTTATTCAATGCTTCTCTTCTTTTTTCATCCAAAGATCTCTCTTTATGCGTCAGACTCACAATTTCACCTGGAAACCATAAGAGGAAAAGAGAGAAAAACAAAAGAAAGTTCAGATCATGAAAATTTTAAAACGCAGTCAAATAAAAAAGCAAATTCCAAGGAAAAAAAAAAAGCACCTTCTAAATTCAAAATCCTCTGCTCAAGCTGAAACTTTTCATCTGCTTGAACCACATTGACATCTGTGAAAGTTGAAGTCTCTAGGGAAGACTCATCATCATTGGAATCTGGATTTGATCCTATTGGAGAAGAATTCTTCTCCAATGTTTTTCCATTTCCCAAAGGCAATGAGATATTTTCATCTTCAGTAGAAATAAACATTGCTCAAGCCCCAAAAGAAGACATAAAATAATGGCCTTTTTCCTCCAAAAAAACCACAAACTTGAGACAAAAATCCAATCTTTCTCAAGAAAAAGGCCAAAACTTTGAGGTTAAAAGAACCCCAGATTACCAAAATCAAACCTTTCTCAAGAAAAAGGCCAAATCTTTGAGGTTAAAAGAACCCCAGATAATCAAAATCCAATCTTTCTCAAGAAAAAGGCCAAATCTTTGGGGTCAAAAGAACCCCAGATAATCAAATATCCTTCAGCACAATTTCGATTCTTGCTCAAATGACACTACAGCAGAAACTGAGCTGACCCACAAGAAGATGCTGCTAGATCGACCAACCAAAGAACCCCTTTAGCAATAAAATATAAACGACGGTTCAGATCCTATTTATAGTAAAATATATAAAGAAGTAAGATTGAAGCTACATCAGTTATATAAAATAAATAAAAGAAGGAATCCAAAGAATAAATACAGGAAGAAAACAAGAAAATGGGGCTAGTTTTTTCCAGACATCCTAGAAGTTGGAACCATGAAAAGAAACAAGTCCAAGAATTAGTATAAAAATCCTAATCTGTCTCCCTCTCTCTCTCTATATATATATATCCTTAAAAGCTTGACATAATTATGTGATTTCTCAGGGCAGCAAAACATCATGAAGAGAAGAAAAAAAGAGTAAATCTTTTTAGATACCTTATTTAAAAGAACATTTTTCCTTGATCTATGGGGTTATCAATTTTCTTTCTTTCTTTTTTTTCCTTAACTTATTTTTTCTCTATTTTCAATTTTTCAATGATTGATTACTCCATTGAGAACCCTGATAAAGGTGATGAAAAAGTTTTTCAGACAGTTGGGCAGTTAATTTGACAATACCTTACTTCCTATATACACTAAAATGAAGCATTTGAAAAGGGAAGAAAAATAAAAAGAAGATTAAAATGAGAAGTGAGAGAACCTGAAGGAAAAAAAAAAGTGGTTTTAGAGAAGAGGAACGTGAGGAGCGGAGGGAACATTCAAAAGTAGGCATTGAGAAAAAGTTCTACTGATTGAAATTTATTCCTTTTTTTTCCATTTATCTTTTTATATATTTAAGTATGTCGTGAGACATTATCCTAACTTGGAATTATTGAACTTTGACAAAATCAAAGTGGTGGTGAAGACGTGAAGTGTTCTCCACATACAAAAATTGGAACCCCACTTTCCCAAAATTAGGAAAACAAAAATAGCTTAATTCAAACATTTTAGCCTAATGTAAGAAAGATTAGAAACCCCTTTTCCATAATTTTCTCCTCAAAGAGAAAGACCAAAGTTTAATGGAAATCTAACTATTGGGATACCCAAATGGAGAAAATGACAGATATTTATTAAGTTTAAGGGTAAGTGTAAAATAATCCCTTAATTATACATTGAATTCATTTGATTCTTTAAGTTTGTTAAAAAGTTAACATTTTTTATGTTGTGCCAAATATTTATTGAATTTGTGTGTTAGACTTGAGAAGAATTATGATATTTTTTAGCGGAAACACATATTTAGTGGTATACTTTTAAAAAAAAATTTTAGTGTCTAATATAGTATTTTATATTGCATATTCAAAATTTGATGGAATTTTTTCTGAAAGAACACCTATTTATCTATAATTTTTTGGTCCATGCCAAGAATTGTATCACTTGGACTTCCTCTCTCACGTAACAACCAAAAGAGAAATTTAAATGACAAGTTGTCGCTGAAAAAGTTAACTAAGATAATTCTTTCTCAATACTAATAAATATTTTAGAGATTGAGCTAGTAGATATGAGATGAATTTATCGTGCAATCTAGCTAGTGTGGATAAGAAAAAGCCTTTCAATGTAGTGTTTGATTAATATTTTTTCTTTTTATCAGATTTAATATCCATAGTTCGATAAATATTTATCACAAATTATAAATATTAATGTTTTAACAAATTTAAAAAATTAGAATGATACAACACATATTTTAAAAAGTTATTTTCGAATCTATTCTATATCCTCAAACATAAGGAATTATTATGTATGACTTGAGAAATAATTATTATACATACATATATGAACACATGACTAGGAGTATTTATAAGTTTGTTTTGCAAGCTTACGTGTATATACAAATATATGAGCTTTTAAGATCAAAACTCTATGACATAATTAATTCACAGTAATACATATATATTGAGAAGTAAATGGTTACAAGATAATTTCATTAAAAGAAATTATCATTAAAAGAAAAATTAGGAGGGTAGGAGGCTAGCCCCTTCCCCTAGCCATCTACTAACTTTGTACTGCAAGGGGTTGTTTCGTATTAGGTATAAGGAATAATAATCTCAAAATAAAATGTAGAATTATTTTATCCTATATTTGATAAGAAATATTAGTTAATTTCAAAATTATTTATCTCATTATTTATATGATAAAGATCGGATAAGTTATATCATATATAAGGTGGGATAACTAATTTTATGGGATATCCAAAACTATGAGATAATTTTCTTTATCCCATCCCATACCAAACGACCCCTAATTCTTCGAGCTCCATACCTTTTTTTCTAATAGAAATCTCTTATTTATGAGAAAAATTGTTCAAAGTTCTAAGTATGTAGCATGTAGGTTACCATAATTAACAATTTAACATTGAGTAATCGAAGGAAGAATCAAATTAAAGCAAAAGTGGTAGTTATGCATTTTTGAAATTGGGTGGAAGTTATTTTCTTCAATCAATTTTGTTTGGTTGAATACATCGATAACCTTTTAAATTATCAGTAAATTTTATTGAAGACACTCAAATTATGACTTGTTTCAATTAAGTATTTGAACATATGATAAAGTATTTCTAAATGCCTAAGGAATACTTTATGAAATGTTTAAGTCCTCAATCAGAACAAGTCGTAATTTGAATGTCTAAATAAAATTTACCAACAAATTTAAGAGGTTGTTGAAGATATTTTTTACCTCGGACATCAAATGATTCCAAACACGATCAAGTGTTTAGACGAATATTCTTGAAATTGAGGTACTGTAAATAGATTTTCGTGCAAAATATAATGTCTAACCCTAAAAAATAAATTGAGTCAGAAGGGGAGTGAATATCTATTCTCAAAGTTGTTGGGAAATTTAACTTTTAAAGCATATATATTTTTTAAATACGGCTTTTCCCTTTTCATAATTATAGTAATTATAAATTTAATTTTTTAATCACATTTTTTTAAGGTAAAAATTATTTACAACTCCTAACTCTCATTTAAAAATCCAGCCCTCCCCCCTTCAATTTTGAAGGGTGTAAATTGATGTTTACCCTTTATATTAGGTATATAGGAATTGACAATATTTTGATTCAAATTGTTCTTGGTTAATAATTAATGTAATGGAACTATACTCAAATGGTTATTATTCCCATAATGAGCAGTTTTAAAGTTTTAATAGATCAGAATATTTCTATAGCTTTATTATAATTAAACAACAAAAGTATAACTGATATTAACCTCCTAGTCTTATTATTTGAATTTAATATTCAAGAGCCACTTAAACTAGATAACTCGATAGTTAAAAATATATATATATATTTAAAAATCATGAACAGGACACTCGTTGTGATGCCCCCTGTGAGATTGAAAGAATAATGTTATATGCTCCAATAGTCTATAAATAATAAGTGGTCAAATGACTCAAAATCAAGGGTGTGTTTGGCATGGAGGAATATTATTAATTTTTTTTGAATAAATAATTTTCTCAAAGAAAATAAATTTATTAAAAATAATAAAATAATTTTATAGTAAAAATAAGTAAAACAAATTTTATAAATGACATCCACACTAATCTTCTAGTATCCGCTCTCCATCACTCCCCGAACCCCATAACCCCTATCTCCATAGTCCACCACCATCACATGTAAAAACGAGCTAAATTTTTTATTAAGGATCAAAATATAAAAAATTAAATATAATTATGTAGGGAAAAATCAATATTTACTATATATATAAAAATAATTTTAATCATATATATTCAGTATAATTTTCCGTTGAAAAAAGATTTAGAATTGCACTCATGTGGCTCCACCCGTGCTCATACCTCTAGCTCCCGATGTCAACCCCAATAATATTTATTTAAGTTATATATAATTTTTATAAAAAATAATATTTACTCATTTATCAACATTAAAAAATAAATAATGAACCATTTATATTTCATAAGAACATTTTCCATAAAAACATAATCTTCCCCATCAAACACACCCTAAAAAAAAAAACATGAATAAGAGTTGTATTGGATATAGAGAAAGGAAAAAGAAATAGGAAGCTCCAAAGGAAACTCGATCAGTTCATCCCAAAGCATTGAAAGCACTAAGCAAACACCTCTCTCTCTCTCGCGAACTCAACAGAGACTACTATCACGCCGATAGTTATAATCTCGTTTCACTCTGAAGAATCTCAACAGCGAACAGAAGAAGAGTACTCCAAATTGAAATCCAATAAATCAATTGCAGCGAAAAACGAGAAAAAAAAGGGTTGGTTTTTCCTCACGGAAACCTTCAGTTTTTGTGCAGATTTTAATGAAGTAGGTTGATATTCTATCTCTGTAATCTTCGCGTATTTGTTTTCTAACCAAATCGGAATAGTGCCCACAACTTTTTCTTTTTGGGTATCTGAATTTAGATATTTATATTTATGATTTTTTATGTCTTTGACTTGTCTATAAATGGAAAATTTCCTGTTATTTGATCCGATTCTGTTCTATTTCAAATTGAGTAAACCATTGCTTTCCCGATTGATCGTGTAATTTCTTGAATTGGGTTTTATTGTAATGAGTTGTTGAGCTAGTTCATGGTGAGTTTTTTTGTGTGTTTATGGAAACTGATATAACATTTTTTTCCCTGGAGTTGAAAGAAGTCGGAGAAAAGTGGAGGTTGAGCTTAAATGCTAAGGCTATAACCTGTTCAGAATAGAGTTGTTGTGAGTTGTGGGTTAGTTCTTGATGAAAATTTTGGATATTTGTACTGTCTGAATTAAAGATTTCCTTTTTAGGTTTGAGAGTGATTGGAGATTTCTCCCCCTCAAACAGAATATTGATATATCCACATTTTTCTTGGTTAGGGATTTCTGCAATGCACCGTGTAGCAAGTGCAGGTAACACGTCCAATTCAGTTCGGCCTAGGAAGGAGAAGAGGTTGACTTATGTTTTGAATGATGCCGATGACACTAAGGTGACTGATTGTTGGAAAGCTGTCCTCTTTTATGTTTAAACTAGGGTGACTAACTTTAAAGCTGTCCTTTTTTGTTTACAAACTAGGATGACTAACTTTAACGCTGTCATTGGCTGCTCACCTTAGTGTCTTCCGCCCCCTGTCCCCTTACTTTTGTTCTTCTCTTTATATGTGCTTTATGTTTTATTTGTCTGTTCTCAATAACCGGAAAGCTGAACCTAGCGGAGGGGAAAAAAGTGATTGCGCTTTTTTTTTTTTTTTTTTTTGGGTTCAAGCAGCACCACGTGATATTGTTACATTCAGTGCTTTTCTCTTTGAAGTCTGAGCGTTGTTTCCAATAGACTTTTCTTAACACATCTCTAAATTATTTCCTCAACTTTGTGGATCTTTTATTGCTCTGAATATGATGATCTATGACAGTAGCAAAGATAATAATCTTGTTGAGATATCATGTGCCCAAAATACCACCTCAAAAGAACTTAATGTTGGCTTCACAGTAATCATGGAAAGAAAATACAACACTAACAAGCCTTTTAGGGAAGAAGAGAATAGAATAAGCTTAAGGATGCAGTGTATAAGATTAATTTATTTTAATAGAAAGAAGCGGAAACTTGTGAAGCCGGGTCACTTTTAGCTTAAGTTAAAGAAGTCCTAATACATAGTGTTTCAAGACCTTGTTAGTGGTCTTGAGTTTATGCTGCTCTTTGCTTGCGTTCCAAGTTTAAACTTGACTTATATGGCCGACTTTGTTATTGGACTTCACATGATGTGTATTTTGCTTCTAATGGTACATTTGGACAAGGTTATAAGTACAAAGTAAGTTGAAGTCCTCAGAAGAACGGGAAAGTTGTGTTCTGGACTGACAATTCTCTCCTTTTGTAATATGTGCATCCACTGGATGCGTCTAATGATAACTCAGTTACTTCATCAAAAAATGAGCAGGGTAGTTGTCGCTTCAGTTTTCCCTGAAATTAAAGTCTGTCACTATTTATGCGCCCTCTGTTTTACTCTTCCAGTAACTGAAATTTCTTTTGACCCTTTAAGATTTTTTGATTAGTATGCTCCTTAAGAACAACTGGTGTGAGGCTTGAATTTCACCCTTTGCTTTCTCTTCCTACACTATCTTCCTTACCCTACTGGTTAGAGTTTATGCACTCATAAAATAAATAGTAGACCTGATTGCTCATCCTTTCACTGCATGTTTGTAAAGGTCTAAGTTATGTGCACTCCTAGCGTTTGTACTCCTCCGGTTATTACAGCACTTTAACAAGTAACTTTGAAAAAGAAAATACAGATTATAAAGTTGGGGTCATTACAAGGATGATAGGAAGCGATTTAAATTTCTGCCTAGAAGATCTATGAAGAGGATATAGTTTTAGTTAAGAAGATTGATAGAAATTTCTAAGAAAACCTAGATAAATATCCATATAATATTCATTTGCTTATGACAAAACATATGATAGAGTGCCAAGAAAAGTCTTTAAGTGGATGCTTAAAAAGTAATGAATTCATATAAATATGTTGATGTTATAAATGATATGTATGAAGGAACAACTGCAAGTGTGAGAACAGTGAGAGGATACAAAAAAGAATTTACTCATCTAGTTTTGAGTTACCAATAATATGCATAGGATGAGGTCTTATGGTGCATCCAATGATGTTGTGTTAATTTATGAAATTAGTGAGGGAATCAACCAAAACATACAACTATAAAGAAGTCCTTCATAAAAAAAAGATACAACTATGAAGAAGCACCCCCAAGAGCAAGGGTTTTACAATAATTAGAAGTAAGACTAGAATATGCATTGCACGTGCAACCCTCACGACAAAATGGTGGTGAAATGTGAGAAGACGGGATTGTAGTGCCTAACGACAAATAAATTTAAATATCTAGGTTTACTCTTGAAGGTGTAGTACATATCTAATATAGGTTGGTTGAAATAGAGGAGTTTCATGGGCATGTTATGTTTAAAAAAGTTACCTAACAAAGTGAAAGCCGAGTTATGTAGAATGGTTGCAAGAGTAGCAATATTATATGAGATTTAATGTCGTAGAGATGTGATTGTTGAGAACTTGAGATAGATGTGCGATCATACAAGGTTGGACAAGATTTGAGACCACATGTGACAGAGGTTACAATTAGCACATATAGAGGATGAAATGAGATAATGTTGCCTGAGATGGTTTGTCAATGTCCGGCGTAGGCCACCTGATTGATGGTTATTTTAAGGGCTGATTTACATGATGATATATGTTGAAACAAAAGCTTCCCTTTATCTGTGCAGGGAGCATGAATTATGACATTTGCTTATATTACAATAGAAAAAACAATTGCCTATATTACTAGCAGCTTCTTTTTTCACCAGAATAGGATAGGTAAACCACAAGCCTTTGCATGACGCATTGCATTGCTGTCAAGAAACATGTGGTTTCTCATATTCCATATTACCCAAAAAATGCAAAGAGATAGAACCTGCCAGAGTCTTCTTCTGCACTTCTGGACTTTGCTCCTTTCCAACTCCCAAAATTTGTTTGATATCTTTCGGCAGCACCCAGCCAGGATAAAATCTGAAATACATCATATCTGTCAAGCAGTTGAGCAATGCAAGAACAAGTAATGGACTGTATCACTACAATTAGAAAAAGAAGCGATGGACTTATCAAACATAGCTTCACATAGTACCTGTTGCATAATGAAAATCCCCTCTTTATTAAGTTATCATGAGTGAGTAGTGCTCATTAACTGCCACACCTACACTAGAAAAGCTACCCTAGAGGCACACTGGTTCTTCAAACCATCTTCCATGGCCAGTCCATCATTGGCGTTGAAACTAAGAGCCTGTTTGGATAGCTTTTCACTTATAGCTTATAAGTCAAAAGCCATAAGTTAGAATTTCTAACTTACGACTTTTGACTTATTTTTGTTCTTTTACCTTAAAAATAAGTGCTTAAAAGCACTTTTAAAATTTATCCAAACACTATAAAATTGCTTAAAAACTATTTTGTTTTAAAAGCACCTAAAAATAAGCCAATCCAAACAGGCTCTAAGGTTCTTTAAGCTGTCTTGAAGGTTAACATACCAGTGAAAGTAATTCTACTGTCTCTTATTCACCCCAGGAGTCTTTGGCATTACCAACCTAGTTATGCTTCTCACTTTGCTAAATACATAAATAGATTTTCTAACTCCCTAGAAAAGTTCCAGATTTAGCTTGAGCAGCTGTTGCTTCTGGTTTTACTGCAATATTGAAAATCTTGAGGTATTTCTCACATGAAGGAGCATGTCCAATCTAAGAATCCATCTACAATTTCATTTTTGTGCCTCATCTAAATTAAATTGTGTGAAGGATTTAAATTCTGGCCAGAAACTACTAATATATTTGCACACTCCACAAGCATTGAGGGTTTTCTGACCCTTTCGTACTTCAACAATCATATATCCATACTTACGATTTATTACTTTCTCCATAAAGCTTTTGTCTTATTATTCTCCAAGAACACTAGTAGAGGAGGCTTATGTTGTGTAAGCCTCATTTGTTTTCATTAAATTTAAGACGTTTGAATCCCGAATGCAGATCTGAATATTAAGATGTGAATTAAAGTTTAGATGTTTGAATCTGAATATACATCTCAATATTAAGATGTTCTATTAAGAGACCTAGAATACTAAGCAATTTAAGATTGTTTGTTTTCTCAACATCTACAACAACATACCCCACGTGATTCCACAAGTGGGGTCTGGGAAGGGTGAGATGTACACATAACTTACCCCAACCTTTCTGGCGTAGAGAAGCTGTTCCCAATAGATCCTCGACTCAAGAAACATTTTTCACAACTAGTTTGATAAATACACGAGTAGAAAGTTATGGTGAAAATATCGAAGCAAGAAAAGTATGACAACAAAAATAGTAAAGATACCAAAGTAAAAAAAACAACAGTAATGATAAAATTGAAGAGTATGATAATGATAAAATTATAATACTGGAACCATGCTCTACTAGAGCCATGCTAAACAAGACCCATGCTCTCCCATAAAAAAGAGAGGAATTGCACTACTACTTACTAACCATATACCTCAATGCTCGACCTCCATGCTCTCCTATTTAGTCATGTCCTTGGTGAGTTGAAGATATGTCATATCCTGTCTAATTACCTCTTCCCAGTTTTTCCTTGGTCTACCTCTACTTAGCCTATCATCGCCAACCTCTTGCACTTCCTCACCGGGGCATCTATGTTCCTCCTCTTTACATGCCCGAACCATCTCAACCTCACTTCCTGCATCTTGTCTCCCAAAGAGGCCACTCCCACTTTGCCCCGTATATCCTTGTTCCTAATCTTGTTTCTCCTAGTGTGCTCACACATTCATCTAAGCATCCTCATTTTCGCTATTCATCTTCTTGACATGTGAGTTCTTGACTTGCCAACACTCTGCTCCATATAAAATGTCTTTATTTAAGATTGATAAATATAAATTCAAATAAAATACTAAATTTATCTAATACTATATAAATAAATATTTCTAAAAAATTGTATGATAACTGGAGGTGAGGATGGATAGCGATGGTGGTTGTGAGTGCCAATTGGGGATTGTGTTGGGTGATGGTGATAGTTTTGAGTAGTAGCTAGTGTTAATGGTGCCTTATCGTTGCGATTAACCATGGTTGTTAATCTTGGTAGTTGGTGGTGGCAACTAATAATTCTGGTGAACGATAGTGATAGCTAAAGGTGGTGGTGCATAATTACGGTGGTTGGAGATATCTAGTGGTGGCTGGATATGATGATTGTTGTTAGTGATTGGTGGTTGTATATAATGGTGGTTGGTGGTGATGATTGTTAACGGTGGCTAATGGTGGTGACAACTGACTGTGATGATTGGTGGCGTCTGTGGTTGTGGCTGATGAGGGTGATTGTAGGTGGTGGGTAGTAATTGGTAACGGGCGGCGGCTGCGGTTAGCGGTGAAAATGGATGGAGTAGTGATGAATTACATGTCATCTTTGTAGAAACTTTGAATGGGCATCTTAACGATATTAAAACTTCGTTATAGATCTTAATTCGTAATCATTCAGATCTATCTAAACTTAATTATTCAGCTCTATTTATATCCATTAAGTGATTGTAAATTTAAAAAACAAACTCACTTAATGATTAAGATCTGACTGTTTGAGATTCATACATTAAAAAAAGACAATGACTGAAATCTAAGTGATTATGATTAAGACCTTTGTTAAGTGCAAACAAATGAGACCTTAGTCTTCTTAATCCCAAACCACTTTATTCCTTGGGGTTATCACTTTTCCTCATTTATGAGGTGGTATTTCTTTTATGGATAATTGCCCTCCCAAAGAAAGGTTTCCCTCAACTTATACAATTGTTTTTCTGTTTTGTTTAGCAAGAAGAATAGTGACATTGTGTAGGTGGGAAAGCTGTTGAAAGTATGCATATTTTCTCTGTTAATTTACATCTTTCAACCAAAAACTCAAAGATCAAAGACACTAGAATTTCAGAGGAAAGATTACAGTTGATTTGCTCCTAAAATATCTGTGGTTGCTTTCCAACCAAACTGTTCAGAGTATGCACATTGGCTCTGTTCTTCACAAAGCTTTGAGCTATTTATCTGTCTTTCCCATCTGACTAAATTCTTCTTCAGTGTCTATGGCATCACCCAATGTACTCCAAACAGGTTGAGATATAAGTACTACATCTGTCATGTTTTGTCATAGTGCAGCGGAGATGATTAGGGGATTCAGGTGCCTATTCTCACATATAGCATCTGTCGCGTAACATAAGCAAGTTTCTCTTATATGGAGGTGATCTTGAGTCAACAAGGCTCTTTAGTTGTTATCCATCCAAAACAAGCTACTTTAGTCTGTGTTTTTTATTTCCAAATCATCTTGGTCACTGTCCTCTTCTATTCCCTGTAGCCATAAGTACGTTGTAGCATGAATTCTCTGTTAACACCTCATCCTTTCCAGCCTTCTAGTGCAGGACATCCTTTCTCTTACAATTTTGTTGTGGCTTTTTTCTCTATATCAGACACATGTAAAATGAATATGTGATTCCCACGGTGTCTTATTGTTAGTTTTGATTAATATTTTAAGTCTTTAACATTATAAGTTGTAAACCATTATTGGAGAGGTACACTTGAGGAGTAGCTATTCTTCCCTTATCTCTTTTTGGTGCACCAATGAGATTCCTATACATATAGAAGAGTTGGTATCTTCGTAGAAAATAATATCTTCTTGTAAGTTTTTCACTTTTTGTTATACTTCTTGTATATGAGTATTTTTGCCATCCATAAAATAAAATTTTGTTACTTCATCAAAAAAAAGTTACTCCCTCTATCCCAATTTTGTGAATGCGTTTGACTGGGCATGGAACTTATGTCACAAAGAAACATTTTTGAAATTTGTGGTCTAAAATAAGCCACAAAAAATTTGTAGCTATAAATCATCTCATTAAGGGTAAATTAAGGGTAAATGAAAAGTTTAAAGTTAAATTATTACTAAATATAGCAAGAAGTTATTCTTTTTGAAACTGATTAAAAAGTAAAGAGTGTCATATAAGTTGGAATTGAGGGATTATAACGTATTTTTATTTTAAACCCTTCTGTTGATAATTTTTTGGAGGTAGCCAGCATATCCCTGAATGCTGAGGAATACAAATTACCAGTTTTCAAAAAATAGTGATTTTTTTTTTTTTGGAAAATTGGTTATAAAAAAATAGTACTCCAAGTTTTCAATCAAGGTTTCTAAAATACATTGTCTCTTGATATGAGGAAGCCTGTGTAGTGTATAACATTTTAAGTTAGGTAGCAAATTGCAAGTTCATTCCCGTTTACCATTCAAAGCAATGTAGCATCAGCTTACCTTTTGTTCTGTATTAGGCTCAAAAGTTTCTATGCACAACTCCAGCTTAATTCCTGTGATTTGAGTCATTAATATTTTTCCCTTTTTATTTCTACATCTTTGTAAGGTTATTATTGTAATGTATATCTCCTGATTCCATCTTCTCTCTTCATCTTTTCTTGTTTGTTATACAATGTTATTGATGGGTGAAGGATTCTTCTCACCTCCTGGTCTGGCAACCAAGAAAGAAATGAACTTCTTGATGTAAATTCATCTTAATTTAGTTCAAGTTATATCCCAAGGTGGTTATCTTGAACATTTTTCACCTTTCTTTTACTCTCTCACTAGTACACCATAATAATATATATTACTCCCTCCGTTTCAAAATAAGTGGTGTTTTTAGCTTGAGCACACCCCTTAAGAAACTACTCACTTCTAGAAAGTAAAATGCATTTTTACCAACTTACCCTTAATAAATACCTTAAAAAAGATGCAGCTGTTTAGTAGTTTATAAATTTCTCTTCGTTTAAATAAGGGTAAAATTGTAAGAACATCATTAATGCCTTCTTGATAATGTGAAACACCACTTATTTTGAAACAAAATAAAAAGACTAAAACACCACTTATTTTGAAACGGAGGGAGTAGCAAAGTGCATCAGCTTTTTGCATGCACCTTTTATTTTTTGCAGTTAAACAAATTCTGTTCAGTTACTCTGTTTTTCATCTCTGCTAAATGATCTCTAACCCTTGGTTCATTACATTTTTCTCTTTACAGCATTGTGCAGGTGTAAATTCTTTGGCCGTTTTGAAGTCATCAGCAACTGATGGATGTGAATACTTATTTACTGGGAGTAGAGATGGCACATTAAAGAGATGGGCATTGGCTGAAGATGGTGCCACATGCTCTGCCACATTTGAGTCACATGTCGATTGGGTACTGCTCCTGTCTGCCTTTCTAATTGTATTTCCGTTGGCTCCTGCTGAAGCTTAATTTCATCTACTTCCTAATATATTACTCAAGAAAGGATATTTGTATTCGCCAGATTTATTCTTCTTAGGTAAGGATCACCAAGTATTAGTTCCTAGTGTCTGCAGTTGCTCCATTTGGGCATGGAATTCTGTGGTTTAGATGAGCAAACCTTCCAACCTGGTGCACATACCAGAATGTGTTGTTGACTTGTCCTTTAAATGCTTAAATTAATTCCAACATGGTGCTCATACCAGCATGTGGTGTTGGCTTGTCCTTTTAATGCTTAAACGAATACTTTGTGATGCCACTACACCCTTTATATCACGTTTATTGTGAATATCACTAGCACTGAGTTGTTTTTGGGGCTCAATAATTCTGCAGGTAAATGATGCAGTTCTTACAGGTAGTAATACATTAGTGTCATGCTCCTCAGACACCACTGTCAAGGTTTTACTTCTCTTCTGAATCTTTTATTGTATAAAGTGCAACTTTTACAGTTTCCATGTAAAAGTAATTTGGAAATTTCTTTTATTCTGAAAAAATCATGTGAATCATCAGGTGTGGAATGGCTTATCTGAGGGATCTTGTATTAAGACACTCCGGCAGCACTCTGATTACGTCACCAGCCTTGCTTCAGCAGAAAAAAATGTACCACATTTCTGCAAAATCTTTTTGTAATTTTAGATCGTCTGCTGAATCAAAGTTATGGCTGAAACTGTGGTTGAATCTTTTGGGTTTAATGTGAGTTTAATTGCCTGTAATTTCTGATATTGTTGTTATCATAATAATAGAGCAATGTTATTGCATCTGCTGGTCTTGGTGGTGAGGTTTTCATATGGGATCTTGAAGCTGCAATTACTCCGACATCTAAGTCTGGTGATGCCACCGAAGAAGACTGTTCAAATGGTGTCAATGGTTCAGGAAGTTCATTGCCCATGACAAGCATCCGTCCTATCAGTTCGAGCAATAACATTTCCTTGCAGACCCAGTCTCAAGCATATATTCCTGTGACTGCAAAAGGCCATAAGGAGTCAGTATATGCATTGGCAATGAACGAGAGTGGATCCCTTCTTGTTTCTGGTGGTACTGAGAAGGTATATTTCTGTTTGTTAGGTTTGTTTTGAATATTTTAATGCGCAGTCGCCTGCTAGCAAAGAAGCTGTGTATGAAAATTTTTTGATTTTCTTCTAGGTTGTGCGTGTTTGGGACCCAAGAACTGGTTGCAAGACCATGAAGCTAAAAGGTCATACAGATAATATTAGGGCTCTCCTGCTAGACTCCACTGGCAGGTATGTTGAATAAATGATGATGTTATGAAGGCGTCTTGACTGGGTTATTAGCTCAAGTTGTTTCTTCTTTGTTCATCTAAAATACCATTGCTTCCAGCCAATCTGAAGTTAATACATTTTGGTTAAGCATTGTGAAGATAGTTTATAATAAACGTTTTGAAAAGGTGGAGCACGTTTTACCTATCATGGGTAGGATGTAAGCCCCCCAAAGTTTTAATATTTATAATATGTTAAAAATAAAAATAACATTTAATTATAGATAGAATATGGTAAAGTTTGTACTTCAAAAGAAAAAAAAGCGCAACAGCTGTTTTAATTGTCTAGGCATAATAATATATGCACATGATACTCACAAATCCTTGCTCATAGAACAAGATGCTATATAAGTTATAATCAAATACTTAAATAAAATTTAAAATAATTTTTTCTAATGCATATAGGATGGACAATCTAATGCAAGACGTACAAGGTGCTTTTAGGGCATACTTGGCAAATACACTGAGGCGTAAAGCGCTAAGGGGCAAACACCCCAAGGATACTGTGCGAGACCCACTGTTGCTTTTGAATACATTATTATTCTTTTAAGTCAAGAAATTGTATTTTGTCCCATCACTTCAATGCCCCCACTTGGTCTCAAGCGCACACTATTGATTATAATAGATAGTTAACCTAGTATGAGTTGCAGTATGTTAGTTGAAAGCCTGAGAATATAAAACTAGTTACATTATTGGTCGATGTTCTATGCAACTGTGGAGAAATACATTTGTATCCATATCTAGATGTTATGCTTTTTGCTTGAGTTCCTATACTGATTGGGTGATCTTTAATGACTTCAGTGTATGGTTAGTGCAACCTTTTGAATTCTTTGAATAATGGTCTTATCCTCTACTTTTTTGACTCTTTGGATAATGGTCTAATCCTCCTTTTTTGTAGGTTCTGCATATCTGGATCTTCTGATTCCATGATTAGGTAAGTATTGATAATTCCATTACTTTGTATCTATACATTGGCCTCCTTGGTGTGGAGGTGGTTTGGGGTTGAATCCTTAGATTCTATCAAGTTTATATTAGTTTAGCAAACAGCTTGGTTCTTCCATTTACATTGTTTTGTGATAAGCGGTTATATATTTTTTCCAAATCACATCTTGTGGTCACGCTTGTTTTGTTTTTTTTTTCATCTGATTAGAAACTTCACCTTACCTCCAACATTTCAGACTATGGGATCTAGGTCAGCAGCGATGTGTGCATTCTTATGCTGTGCATACAGATTCTGTGTGGTCACTTGCTAGCACTCCTACATTTAGTCATGTTTATAGTGGTGGAAGAGACCTCTCTGTAAGTGAGCTTAATACAACTTATTCAATATGGTTCTCTCTTAAACCCCCCTCCTCTTCCCTTCCTTTTTCCCGGATTTCTATTCTTTCATAACTATTGTTTCCTTGCTAAACTTTGTTTGCACTTGCAGTTGTACTTGACAGATTTGGCAACAAGGGAGAGTGTATTGCTCTGCACAAAGGAACACCCCATTTTGCAGTTAGCATTGCATGATGACAGCATTTGGGTGGCCACAACTGATTCATCTGTACATAGGTGGTCTGCAGAAGTGCGGAATCCCCAGAAAGTTTTCCAAAGAGGGGGCTCATTCTTGGCTGGAAACTTGTCCTTTTCCAGGGCAAGGGTTTCTCTAGAAGGATCTACACCTGTGAGTTTCAACTCCTTTATATCCTATCGCTAAGATTCTTGGAACATATTTCTGATTGATGGATAGGTTTCCAAAATAGCTGCTATTTCTGGATTCCTCTTGAGAAAGGATGCATTTTTAAGATGAGCTGCTTATGAGAATTGGAAACTGGTTATGTTTAACTAATGGGCACATGAAGGATATGTCTGGATTTTGAGTTTTTATCAGTTTTTCTTGTTTCATGCGGAGTTTAGAATGTTTCCAGAAGAAATATTTTCTCTTTTATATTCCTTTTACTCTACTTTCTCCGGGTCTTAACTTAACCAACAGAGTTTGTAGAAAGTCTTATCAAATTCAAACGCCTATTGACATGCTAACATAAGGTGCCATATGGAAGGCTCAGTTCAGGAACTTATTGAAGAGGAGTGGATTAGGACTGGGTTTTTTTTGAGCTCTCCATGGATCATCGGTTTTCTTTGTCAAAATCTTTTTATCCCTTATGTGGCCATATGATTGTACTCGATTCTTGTTTTCTTTGAATTGATTCTTGTGCGGACATCAGTTTGAAAGGACCAATCTAATCTAATTATAGTGAAGGGACAATACGGTGAATGCAGATATAATTTGTTCTACCTCCCTTGATTACATCAAATCTTGATTTAGCCCGGACTGGATCAAATCTACACCAAATTTAAAAAAAATTGGACTGAAGTTTCTCCAAGACATTTGAGAATTAATATGAAAATACTACCCAAAGGCCTTATCTAAAACCAGCAATTTTGCGATTGGCAAGGATCCCCAGTGAGACGCTCAAACTCAATCCCGAGAAGTCACTATACATGAATAAAAGAAAAGATCACAAGAAAAATAGAGGGGATGAAATGTTGACTTCAGTAATTAATTTGTGCTGTTTCCAAGGAACAGTGTTCCATTCTCAATAATTATACATGCCTTTGTTAATTTAAATATTTATTTCTTTTTTACTGGAAACAATATCTTACTTTACTTTTTAAGATATATAACAATTGCAACACAACTGAATGAGGAGATGACTAATCTAGTGACATGTTGGTATGCTGGATATTCACCACTTCATTCATAGCATTTTGTTAGTAAGGTAGTTGAATTTCTTTATTGGAGATGGGGTGCATAAATGAGAGTACAAGAAGTTTTGTTTGTAGATTTGTGGGTGTAGTTTCCATGTTAAATTAGCAGCGCTGACTTGCTGAGATCATGTGAGTTGAAGGTGGGGAGGAGCCAAGCTTTCGCATCAGCAACTGTCAAAGGCGTAAATAGCAGAAAAGGGCCAAAGTTTTTGGGGCTTAAGTGTAAAGCATATATCACTGTGCACCAAAATTGGGTGCGCGTGTTCTGTTGATGTATAATGCATGAGCAAATCACTATGTACAGATACCACAATCATATGAGTAAAAGAACTGAAATACTTGCAATTTAAATGAATTATATGAAATAAGAATAATGTTAGTCATATAACTATTAAAAGGAACAATGTTAATCTCATGTAAATACTATCTTTTTTGATTTACATGCAAAGATGCAAGTTTAAGTTTCTAATTCTGATCTACCTGCTAGTTCTCTTATACTAAATTTTGAACTCGATATCCCTAATCATTACAACATTCACCCACAACTTCTGCGTAGCAATTTAGTGTTGAGAATTAGGAAGGTCTCCTTTGCAGAAAATTGTTGATATATTGCAAGAGCCTATTGTAAATGGGAAATATTTTGAATTCCTATGATTGTGTAACTAGGAATTGCATTCTTTTCTTTTCATTTTTAGGATTGCTTGTAAACACTATTTAAACACCAACATGCTTGATGGAGTATTCAAGTAATTCATCCCTAATTCTCCCCTCTCTCTCTCTCTCCTCTTTTTTTAAATGAAATGGCAAGTATTATTGATGTAAAAAACTAGCACTAAGAAAATGCTGGGATTACATCCAGAAAGGGAGGGAAAAGAAAAAAAACAAAAAAGAGAACACCGATCGGAACCCCGGAAAAACTAAGCTACACAAAAGATTCGATGAACTGCAATAGGGGTTTGGCATCATCTATCGACTTTGCTTTATACCTAAAAGAAATCTAGAGTATACATTCAGATTTGATCTTCCATACAGAGCTGATGTTTCGTTCAAAACATCTTTTATACCTTCCCTTCCAAATGCATGCAGGTACGAGTCCCAAGCCTTCTTCAGTTTCTTAGATAAGCCCTTTTTGTGCCAGCATAGTAACATATCAGCAGGTGAATTAGGCATGACCCATTTCAGGTTCAAAAGATTGGAGAACATATGCCAAATCTCTGAAGTGAAAGGACAATGCAAAAAAGATGTTTGTTTGATAAGATTCTCCTCCATGTAGAAAGCATTTGCTGACTAGATGGGGTTCCCCTCCTTGCCAAGTTGCCTTGAGTTAGACAAGCTTCTTTGATAACTAGCCATGCAAAGCACATTACTTCCACTGGTGCCTTAGAGTTCCAAACCTTCTCCCATGACCTATAAGTTTCTTGGTTGGCATCTTTTACTAACGTGCAGTAACATGATACGAATCTATCTGCCCCTTCCAAATTAAATTCTCTTCTCTTTCTTATGTTACATATTTAAATCTTGAAAAACTCACAGTTGGCCAATAATGTAGGTGCCTGTTTATAAAGAACCATCTCTTAGCATTAGTGGAACTCCAGGAATAGTGCAGCATGAGATTTTGAACAACAGAAGACATGTCCTGACTAAGGTAAGTTTGTTTTGCCTTTATACCCGTGTGACTTATAATTATTGTTTATAGTGAGATTAAACTGTCTTTTAAAAAATATGATTCTGTAACCTGATAATGGATTATGTTTTTAAAGGATACTGCTGGTAAAGTGAAGTTGTGGGAGATCACTAGAGGCACTGTGATTCACAACTATGGAGAGGTTAGAATGTAACGTTTCATGTGGTGTGCTAAGTTACACTGGCGTGTTTTGAGCGGACATTTTTATTTAATTTTCTTTGGATTATGACAATTGCCACCTTCTGCCTCTTTAACATTTTTTCTTGTTGTGTCCTCTTAACTTCTTTTCACCGTATTTTTTTCCAAATGTAGGTTTCATTTGAGAAGAAGAAAGAAGAACTTTTTGAGATGGTAAATATCTTTGTAGAATTATCCAACTTTCACATATAATTTTTATTCTGATATGATTTGCCTCTTCAGGTGAGCATCCCTGCATGGTTCACTGTGGACACTAGGCTTGGAAGCTTAGCTGTACATCTGGATACGCCACAATGCTTTTCTGCTGAGATGTACTCTGCTGATCTCAACATTCCAGGAAAGCCTGAAGATGACAAGGTATTTACAAGGGTTATTTTCTCTTCAATTTTCCACCTGGTTCCTAGATCCACTTTCATTTAGTGCCATTACTCACTCCCTATTCTTGAATTATATAGTCTCTTGACTTCTGTTTCTCTTAGGTTATTTTCAAGATTGAATGCCAAAGAAGATAGTGTTACAGGAACTAGCATGTTAGCTTCCATTGGATGTCAATACTAGCTTACAGGTCATAGAATGGCTTACTAAAACGTTTTTATCTGGGCTAAGAACTACTTACCAGATGAAGATGAAGATATTACTAGCTTCATGGGAAATTTATGCACGTATACAACTTAGATCTCATCTGCTCTGTTTCTTCTAGAGAGGAGTCATAAATGACTTTGCTGATCTTGTTATTTTTGTTGACTACCTGTTCAGAGAATTGGCACCCACCTTTCTAATCTTAGTTTACAAGTTTCCCTGTCTCTAAGAAATCTTTTGCTGATCTTGTTATTTTTGTTGACCACCTGTTCAGAGAATTGGCACCCACCTTTCTAATCTTAGTTTACAAGTTTCGTTGTCTCTAAGAAATCTTATTCCAGGGCTAAGTTTGCAAATTGCTGTGATTCCTAACCACTCAACAAATCATCCCTTATCCTCCCTCCCCATATAAAAGGAAATAGAAAAAATGGGCTAATCTGTCTAAATACCATTCCACATATTCAGTAAAATGGAATGATAATATAACTGATCACGTTTGATATAAGGTGCAAGTGGCAGAGGTTCAAACCCTGCCGCAGACAAAAGTCTGGTGTTTAAGTGGAGATGGGTAGAGGGGATGGCTCATTAATCACCGAGTTTCTAAATGTGCGCCACTGGCTCTCGGGAATTTCTCGGTTATAAAGAAAAGGTGCAAATAGCATATATAAATGATAAAATAAGAGAAGGCTGTGTAACATGGTTTAGTCAAGTTAATGATTGATTATATTAAAAAAGTACGAGGTAGACCTAGAAACACATGGAAGAAAGTCATCTCAGAAGATCTTATCTTGTAATCAATGTGGATTTAACAACAATGACGACATACCCAGTGTAGTCTCACAAAGTGGGGTCTGGAGAGGGGTAGAGAGGTAGAGAGGTTTTCGATAGACCCTCGGCTCAAGGAAAAAACAGTCCAAAGCACTCCAAAAAGAAGTAATATAAGTGAAAGCATAACAAAGCATTCTGAGCAGTAACTACTACAAAATAAATGATAATCGAAGTTCACCAAACAACATATAGTAACATAAATTGAAGGAAAAGAAATTACAGGAGGAATACCACGACTACTAGTATAACGGATAGCGAGAAAACACACTACTACCTACTAACCTTCTATCCTAATCCGTGTCCTCCACAACCAACTATCTAAGGTCTTGTCCTTGGTAAGCTGAAACTGCGCCATGTCCTGTCAACATGGACTTAATGAAGGACAAAATACAACTGAAGCAAAGTATTTATACAAGCGAAACAACTACTTGTGACTTGCAGTTAAGGTTTAGTTATTGTTAGTACACTGACACTAGTTCCAGTGTTTGCAAGGAGTCCTTTTAGTTCTGTTAGCAAGTTGCATGTTACTGAAGGGACAAATATGAGAATTAGGGAATCTATAGTTTTAGGGAACTCCTAATTTGTCTTGAAGACAAATCATTTAGTATTTGAAGGAAATGGGCCCAAATGGAGCAGTATGGGTGTAGAGGATTGATAAAGCCAACCTAAATAGTTTTGGATCAAGGCATAATACATATTGTTGTTGGGATGGTTATGCAGAATGTATCACAGATATGACTTTCAGTTGTGATATTTTAACTAGTTCTGGGAGTTGTATTATAGCAGATGGTGTGCTTTCTAGTAATATTAACTGTAGGTTGAAGACACCCAATTCGTTTATATGGTTATTTTTTTAAGTAACTTCCTGATTTATCATTCACATGATAAAACTTTGTATATTTCTGTAAGAGATGAACTGAGTTTTGTGATTGGCTTTGTCAATACTTAGGTTAATTTGGCACGAGAAACTCTTAAAGGGCTGTTGGCTCATTGGTTAACCAAAAGAAAGCAGAGATTTGGATCACAAGCTTTAGCCAATGGGGAAGCCCAAACTGGAAAGGATGTACCTACAAGGAATCTGGCTGCCTCAAGAATTGAAGTGGACGGTAATGCTGACAATGATGCTGCAGTATATCCTCCCTTTGAATTTTCAGCAGCATCCCCTCCATCAATTATTACTGAGGGTTCTCAAAGTGGTCCATGGAGGAAAAAGATTACCGACTTAGATGGAAAGGAAGATGAAAAGGACATGCCCTGGTGGGTAGTGGATTGTGTGATGAACAATCGGTTGCCTCCCAGGGAAAATACCAAGTAATATTCCAATGTAACTTTATTCTACTTAGTTCACAGTGCTTACTTGCATGTTGAAATTATAGCACACTTGTTTAGAATTAAAAGGAAGTCTTTTTGGAGGCACTTGGATTTCTATTAACTCTCTGAGTTGCAGCAATGCTTGAAAATCACGTTTTAATCTTCCTTCTTTATGTGCAAAGTCACTTTTTCATGACCATTTTCTCCCCCCTTCTTAATGGGTTTGCAGATGTAGCTTCTACTTGCATCCATGTGAGGGTTCTACTGTCCAGATTCTTACCCAGGGAAAGCTGAGTGCGCCTCGCATATTAAGAATTCACAAAGTAAGCATCTTTTCCTTGAATCTTGTTGCGGAGTCAGTATTGTGGTGATTAAGCATCTTTTCCTTGAATCTTGTTGCGGAGTCAGTATTGTGGTGATCTACAGTGACCCTTGTTGGCTTACTAAGTCATTTGCTGTGTTTTTTCTTTGAGGAAGGTAACATTGTATAAACAGTAAAGCTCAGAAATAAAAAGGTACTGAGCTGTGAACTTTACAAAGAGAAGTATAGATGTTCCTGTTCTTACAGGAAAATTACATATTGCCAATTAATTCTACCAAATCCCCAACTTCCTCCCACAAATTCTGTTTACATCAAAAAAAGAACAGGCTAAGACAGCTCATCCTGATTTTCTGAATGGAGTTGCTAGTGCCTTAAAAAATTCTTGAGTTTCTTTCCTTCCAAGTTGTCCACCATATAACAGCTGGAATGATCATCCGTTAGTCTTCTTCACTGCTTCTCTTCCCCACACTCTTCCAACAGTTTAGGAATTCTAAGTCACTGTGCTACGCATACTACCAAGACACTTGAACGATTCTCTTTTCTTGACCCCTTATATGTTGTGTCCATGCATTTACATAGTAAAGAATCTCAAAGATATACTGGAGGAATATGCCAATGGACTAACTGAAGCATTTATATGGTTGGTAAAACCTGTGTTCTTGAGAGAAAGGCGGTGAGGAATATCCGCCTTGAAGCGTTGTCAATAATAATGTAAGCCATACACCGCACAACCATTTTGTTGTGTGATTATACAACTTGTTGATCCAATGAAACAATATGATCTGCTTGTTATTCTGCGAATCTGGAATATAGTCTTCATGCAATGTTATAGGTCTATTCTAAACCTTGGTGGAATGGAAATCTAAGAAATAGCCTAAATACTTTAGACCATCCATGGTAAACCACATGATCACTCACTTATTACTTGACATGTGATGGAGCTTCAGGCGGTGGATAACTCATCTCCTTGTAAAAAGTCCTCCAAACTGTTCATCAAGAAATTGTTTCTGTTGGAGATGGTGTGTTTGATATGACTTTATATCCCTCAACTACAGCCCTAATGTTTGTGGCTGAGTAATCGCAGTGATCAGGCTACAAGCTTTAATCTTAATACAAACAACAATTACATAATCTCTCCAAAAGCAATCGTTAGCCGTTGTGGTGCCTATAGACATATTTCTAGTGTTTTTCGATGAAGTATATGTGGAACATGAAGGTAGCAGCCTGTGCTGGTTCTCAATTAGTAGACGTGCAAGTTCTCATGGTCCACATATACTTCATCGAGAAACACTCATCGTATTTCTTTTCTCTGTCTGAATTATTGATTTAATTGGTGTGCCAGTTATCCAACGAATCTTTGCTCTTTTACCTGGCAGTTGCTCCTTGCTAAAGTAGTATATTTTCTAGCGAGTCTTTTAAGTTTTCTGGCCATGCATGTAAGATTAATACAAACAACAATTACATAATCTCTCCAAAAGCAATCATTTGCCCTTGTGGTGCCTATAGACATATTTCTAGTGTTTTTCGATGAAGTATATGTGGAACATGAAGGTAGCAGCCTGTGCTGGTTCTCAATTAGTAGACGTGCAAGTTCTCATGGTCCACATATACTTCATCGAGAAACACTCATCGTATTTCTTTTCTCTGTCTGAATTATTGATTTAATTGGTGTGCCAGTTATCCAACGAATCTTTGCTCTTTTACCTGGCAGTTGCTCCTTGCTAAAGTAGTATATTTTCTAGTGAGTCTTTTAAGTTTTCTGGCCATGCATGTATAGGCTCTTAACATGTGATGTCGACCGTCGTCTTGTTTATTTCTGAAAACTTTTAGTTTTAGTGCATTCTATGACCATCACGGAGTCAATATAAAAGCTTTGCCCTTAACTCTTATGTTTGGTTGGAGTCAGAAGAGGAAAAATGAGAGAGGGGAAGCAAAAGAGGAATGTTGTTTGTTATTTCCCTTGTTCAGTAAAGTAAGAGAAGGATAAATAACCAAGGAGGAGTAAGGTATCCCGCCACTTTTAGTTTTCTGTCCCTTCAAATTAAATGGTGAAGGATAAATTCTCTACATTCTGCATCATTTCAAATTGTTTTGAACTGCAGAAATAAATTATAACGTATAAGTGCTCTAACTAAAGGACTAATAGGTTTCTCCTCCTTTTAGAACCCCCCCCCCCCCCTCCCCCCTCCTTCTTCCCCTCTTCATGTTACCAACATTGTGCTAGTAGTAAAAAACAAAAAAGAAGTCTAGAGCTAGTACTGCATTTCCGTACGTCTGAGCATATACGCGAGTTGCAATTTCTCTAGGCTTTATAAATAGGAGGCTTTAGAATATAGTTTCTGTTTTGGGGAAAGGTAACCCATTACATGTTCTTTTCGAAGTTTTGGAATGTTCTCCTGGATTCTTTATCAATTTCTAAGCTATTAAGAGATACTTGTTCATGTCATATCAGCTTTTCTGCCAATATCAAATCTTTTCAGCATCTTTTCATTGTAAGGCTATCGAAGTAGTTTCTTTCTTAATATTCATTTTCCTTATTTTCGCTGGAGCTAACATTATCTGACATGAAGAGGAACTCTCCTATGGACAAAATACATTGATGCATAATAACCTGATAAGTGGAGAAAATGGGTCTTCTATTACAGAGATCCAGCCATTTGTCTGGGATCTCCATTTTCGTCTACTATATTCATTTTAAATTGCTCAAGGTTCATTGATCTGTTGCGGTAGGGATGAAGAAAAAAATAGACTAGAGGGTGAAAGGACATCATACTTATTTTTCATATCATGTTACAACTGCTACTTTATGGAGGCGTGTTCCTTTCTTGGCAGATTAGGTCCTTAATTTCACAGTGAAGCGAGTTATAAAGACCCATGTCATTGATTAAAGAAACAGAAGATCCTTCTTGCAGTAAAAGGAGGTTAGACAAGGTGAAAACTGGCAGAGAGGGTGGAGCCAAAAAGAGAAACCATTGCAGCAGCATTAGCTGCTATACTGAAAAATGAAAAAACCCAAAACTCTCAAGTATGAGTTCTTGTATTATTGGGCGAGTAGGCTTACCTAATTTTGGAATTATTCTATTTGATGGCCCCATACCGTTTATGTAAACGGTATGCTGCTAATTAGTTGATCGGAAGATCCATTTAAATTGTACTGGACTAAAGCACTATAAATAAGGAATTCGTACTAATTATAGGTGATAATAGGCCATACACAGCGAAATATGGATTAGTCGGACTAGTTGATTCCGGATACCAAATGGTTGGACCAAAAAAAGGAGTGCATTCAAACTACTGATGAATGATAACCAAGTTTAGGTGATTGACTTCATCTTTTGCACGTTCATGAATTTACTTTATTCTATATTTGAGCCATGTATGTAGCTTATGATAGATTTCAAGAATTTTGTTTAGTCTTTCCTGATGAATTTTGTTTAGCTTATGATTGCCGAGGGCCTATCGGAAGCAACCTCTCTACCTCTAAGGTAGTGGTAAGGTCTTCGTACATTCTACCCTTCCCAGACCCCACCAAGTGAGATTATACTGGGTGGTGGTGGTTGTTGTTGTTTGCTGATGAACCAAAAAAACATAAAAAAATGCTTGTCGACCAAGCAAGACAGAGGGGGAGAGGGGAAGTGCGACTTTTTATTCCTGGTAGCATTGGATCGACAAGTGGAATCTTGGGCTTAAAATCCAAGTAGTTGAGTTGGTCAGCTCTTGAATAAAAGAGTTCCTCATTCTCAATGGAAATCTTAAGGATGGATTGTTGCATAATCAGCTTTATGTTAGTGTCAGTGATCATGGAGAATTGGTGCTCTTACATGCACATTTATTGCCCAAAACCCTCCATTTTGTAGAGGATGATAATACAAAGTTGCACTGATTTGTTTTTCAGGTCATCAACTATGTGATAGAAAAGATGGTTCTTGAGAAGCCACTGGATAGCATAAACTCAGATGGAGCTGCTGGAATGCCTGGTGGACAGGTGACACACCCAGCTATTGGAGGAGACGGCTTATTTCGGAGTGGGCTGAAGCCTTGGCAAAAGCTTAAGCCATCCATAGAGATCTTGTGCAGTAACCAGGCAAGTTCAGATTTCTCTTTTTGTATTTTGTGGGATGCATAGCTGGTTAAGCATTATTTCAAGCACTGTTTGATTTTTCATTTCATTTTCTCGTGATGTATGGATGTCAAATTTAGCATTAGAACTGTAAGCAATCTGTGTGTGTGAGGATGTGGCTAGATAATCGGTCGATTTGTAATATATAGGTTCTCTCTCTGGTTCCTGGTTAATGAACTGCTTTTTGTACTTTTACCAGGTTTTATCCCCTGATATGAGCTTAGCGACTGTCCGTGCGTATATATGGAAGAAACCTGAAGATCTTGTCCTCAACTACCGAGTGCTGACGAGCAGATGATAGGATTATATTTGTCAGGTATATTCATTATTCTTTTCTGTACTTATTTTGTGTTCTGCATTTGGCTTTCAGTTTTCTAAACTGTCCACCCCCCCACCCCCCTTATTCTTTTACAGTTCAATTTTTTCTATTTTTCTTTGGGGTGGAGATTTCCAGCGGGTTGGTTGTGAGTTGGAGTTAGGAGTGACAGTTTGTTGTAAGCAGGCACGTTTGGGGTGATGCAGATCAAATATCATGCTATGTGGTGACCAATTTCAGTCTTTAGCTTTATTTGGTTTAATATGATTTGAGAGTTCTAATTGTTATTCCTGGTTACATGTCCAAACACCTGATAGTTTCACCTCCAGCTCTGTGTTTGTGACAAAACTCAGGAGCACTGTTCTATATATCTTAGAGATGCAATCATCTTTCCTACTCTGCTTCAATTGATGTCTAGTTTGCTAACTCAGACTTGTCTGCTTTTGCTTTGATGGCTTGCTGCATTGACTAAAATACTAAGAATTTTCCGTCTTTTTGTTGCAAATGGATATTGCTATATGCTTCCTGCTGCCCTTCAAATTCAAAAGAATCAAAACCCCTGCCCTGGACTTTCAAAGAATCTGCTGACTGACTCTTTCTCTCCTTCCTTCTTCTGATTATTGGCTATTTGAATACTTTATCAGGTGCGATTGCCTCAACTTACATTAGAGAACCTTTGCTCTTTCCTGTCCCTGCACATGTAGTGTTCTTGCCGAAACCTAGAACCTAGTAAACTGGAAAACCCTTTAGATTTTGTTTGTTCCTTGTTTTCGCATATTGGTGTTGGTTGTAAAATTAGGAAAAGTTGGATTCTTCTGCAGTCAATTAACCAAGCAAATTGCTGTATGTAATGTAGTTTTAAGGTATAGGTGCCATGATATTATTCTTTTATCTTTTAGACGATGTATGAGTAAATGTTTTCTGAAGACAAAAATAGAGAAACCAATTACCACATGGTCATTTTTGTTTGTATATAGAGGAAGGCATGGTTGAGCAATTCTTCTGTCCACCCCGCTTGCCCCCTGTTTCTTGTAGGTCCAGAGTAGCTTGAGGTGATTGACTGCTGTTCATCAAAAATAATTGAAAGGTTTAGCATTCAACTAGCTGCTTGCTCTGCTGTTATGAGTAATTGCTTCCTTGTAGATCTGGAATCAAAGTGGATGGATTAATTAGGAAAATTTACATATTTGGACCACTTTGCTTTTTGCACATCGGAAGGTGGTAATTATTGAGTTTTGGTTTTGATGCTTTTAGAAGAAATAGAAAGAAAGCTTGCTTCTACTAAAGGAAGGATTTTTGGTTTTGAGGGGATATGAGACTGAATTTTTCAAGAGAAAGAGCTCGTGATGATGTCGGGAGTCTGTAGATTTATATATGACTCTATATGCAAAGGCTGGAGTTTGGATGTCTCGATATAGTCTTCCAAGAATCACACTGTTGGCCTGTTGGGCAAGTGAATAATATCTCCAGAAGAAAAAAATTACCTTTTCTGGTCAAACTAATTTATATGTTTACTTCTTTACTGGTATCATTCACTCTGTAAATCTTCTTTGTTATTAGCATTCTCAGTTTTAGTGATAGGCCAATTATAAAGCCGAGCAAATTGTTCTAGTTCTTACTGACTTTGCTATGGTGTCTCTCGAACGGTAAAGTTTTCATGCTTCTGTATTTGAAACTGTTTCGTTTGAAGGAAATGATCTGGAGATAATGATGAAAATGACAGTGCAGTCTTAAAAAAGTAATGGTGTTTAGTGTAAGGATGCATCCAACACAAACTTTTGAGTAGTGTTAATAAATTCTCTTCTTTTTTTTTTCGTTGATGATTTAACAATTGCTCCAGTAGATTTCTTGTATATTTACTGCATGAATTGATAATGATATGCAATGTTTAGTTTTCAGAGACTTTCAAGAAATTACTTGGATTAATATCCTTTGATACTGATGCGATATGTAATCTAAAAAAACAGATGACATATTTGGGTCATATTGTTTGCCCCTTTAACTTTGCGGTCTTTGGTTTTTGCGCTTTGGCACTTTAACTGATAAAGAAGTGGTAAAAAATGTCCTTAACAGACAAAAAATTCACAAGATAAAGAATAAAAGTCACATAGCATAAGATTTTGCTCAATTTACATCTGGCATAAACTAACACAAGTTATGCCTTAAGGCAATTAAGTAGTATGAGCTTGTGCCAAAAGGTAGTAGTTCAGTAGCATAAACTTGTCTTGAAGTAGAAATTCAGTAGTATGAACTTCTGCCTACTGGGATAAATTTATGTCTTACGAATTGAGTAGTATGAACTTCTGTCTACTAGGATAAACTTATCCCTTCGAATTTTTTTTGCTTAGTAAATTTTATTTATCTTGCAATTTTTTACAAATATATTAGTTTTGTCCCATTTTTGTTGCTCAAAATATTGAAGTGTAAAAAATAAAAGATCGTTAATTTAAAGAACAAAATTAAAAATCACTTATCAGACAAATCATTGAAAATGCTAAAAAGGCTCGGCCTAGTGATCAGGTTGAGCTACATGGGCCTTACTCATGAATGCCCAATCTTATGCCAAAAAACCTGAGCCCATGCAATATATAACAAGAAAAGGGAAGCAACAAAAAGCTGCAAGGTTTTAAGGGTTTATGAAAACGCAAGCAAAAATGTGAGCGCTGGATGAGCAAGAAACAACACAAGTGTCCGAAAAGCTACACAAATTCGTCGGAAACAATCTGAAGAGCATAGTCGAAAACCCATCTCCCGAAGGTCCCGGTCGAAAAATTGAGTTTACTACGTATCGGAATCACTCGTCAAGCGAGCAACAAAACAAAGGTAAATAAGAAATAACTTAATTAATATCAGCATTATTCTTATATATTTTGTCGAATGACCACTTATAATGCATTAGTTATATATATCTTAATATCAAATAAAGTGTATGCATAGATTGTAAAAGTGTACATAAAATTAATACTTGTATTATTTTTCTAATGCACTCTCCCAAACAATCATTCTGTTGAACTTTTGTGTTTGGGTAATTAGGTTTTTTTGGGTTTTCTAAATTTGTGTAATTTAGTAAAAAAAAGAATCACCATAGTAATAATGTTGGTTCATTTTTTAGGTAATCTGGTTTAGAAATGTATGTTATATGTGAGGAGATTGTCTATACTATGTGGAAAGGTTATATTAATGTGTATTATAATATTATGAATTTTTATTTATTTAGTAAGATTGTATAAGAATTGAGAAAATTTTAATAATTTTCACAATTAATGATAATTTAAAAAAATATATAATTTCAAATTTTTAAATTTTATATACAAATAAAATTTTAATTTTATTTCATATAATTTATGTCATGAATTCATCTAGCATAACCAAACCAGACCCTTAATCCAGTGTTAACTCTACATTCGACACACAGTTGCTCCTTTACAACTTTAGAGGCAAGTGTATAGCCAGATAGAAATTTGATTTTTTTTTTAATTTTTAATTTTTTCTAATAATATATCTAACATTCTCATGTTAGATTATGATACAACCTAAGGTCCAGGAGAACCTCACCACAAAATTCCAAAGAGTAAAATTAGGGGGAAAATAAAATAAGGGGGCGGCGATTATATCAAATTGATTTTTATATAAAATAATAATTTTCTTCATTATACAATAAAGAATTTAATAATATCATTCATTAAAAATTAAATTTTAAAAAAAAATATTATATTTGACTTCGCGTCATCTTATACCTACTTAATACAATTATGTGCCTTTCATCAAAGTTTTTTTAATTATTATTATTGTACAATGATGCAATTTACCCAATTAATCGTATCCTATCCTTGACTTTGTAAAACGTAACACTAATGTAATCATTATTTTTTAATTAATTATTGATCAATAATGACAACAAATCTAGACAAGCTTGATCATTGTTGGCCTACTATGGATATGAAATTATCCTCCTTTTCTCTTGTTTTAAATTAATTATTAGTATTGGAATAACATGAGTTCTAATATTCTATGATCAATAAATCTTTCAGTATCGAATTTAGAGGTATTATATTACAAAAGTCAACACAGACAAAAATGAGTTGGGAAATAAATAAATTATTGTAGTGCCACATATTTTTATCGTTTGTTCTAATTAAATATATGAAACCTGCAAGTTGTAAGTAGTCAAAAATAAAATGGAGGAATATTTTTCTATGACTATTTATATTTTTAATTTAAATAATAAAAAAAGACTCAGCTGAAAATTCTTACATTTTATTTATCAATTGAATTATTTTTTTGCAGATAATAATTTTTATGTTATTTCCCAAAAGCAAAAAATGGAGTAATGCACTTCAATCTTACTTCATTTTGGCTTCAAATTTGGAGGGTGAACAGTGTTACTTCAAATTCAGGTTTTTATTTTAATATCATATTATTATTTTTAATATATAATACTTTTAGTTTAAAATATTGTAAATTATAAGATCATTAAATAAATTTCTAATATTCATAATTATTTTTTAATGTAATATCTTTATTATATTAATTTTAAATTTTAAATTAATATATAATTTTTATAAATTAAGTTTCGTATATAATATTTTTATTTAAAATAAAAGTTAATTTTATTATAAATGAAATAAAAATAATAATATAATATTGAAGAAACGGTAAAATAAAGAGGAATATTCTGAAGCAAAATTTGAAGTTAAAGGGTTGGAGATGGTTGAAAAAGGTACTTTTTGCAAATTGACTTTTTAGTTAGGTGCTGTTTTTAATATATGAACTTAATTAAGAAATTATAAATACCTAGCTAAGTTAAAAATTTAAATATTTTATATGGTGTGAAAAAGTTATTATATAGATGAAGGATTACATCGCATAAGATAAAAAGACAGAACGTCGATTATTCAAAATTGAAGAGGTGAAGGGAGGAAGGGTTGATTTTTAAAATAAAATTAGAGTTATTCCTTTTAAATTAAATAGACTGATATAAAAATAATGTATTAATTCTTTTAAAATAGAGAAAATATAAGATCTGGTTAGCTAAATTTTTAAAATTTAATTATTTTAAACTTATTATTTTGTCAAAGGTGCTTTATTAAAAAGTAGTTTTGAAAAGCAATAATTTAGCTTTGATTTTTCGGGAAAGACATTAATAAAATTTTCAGCTTTTGCTACTACTGTTCAAAAGTATAAAAAATTTAGCTAAACAAATCTAAAGTAAGTTATTTCTTTTTAAAAAATTATAATAAATATTTTTAATTTTTAAAAATTTGATCAAATAAAAAATCGAGACATAAACTTTAAATTCTAAATTTACGTCCACGGATGTTCCCCAGTCTTTGGGCAAAAACGTTGAAAATGTGAAAACTCTACTGGTTTTCAAGCAGTTTGGTCCTCTGGTCATCTGGATTTAAAAGTTTCTTTTTTCAATTTTGGAAACTTGGCAAGAAAAGCCAAGTTTCATATTATTATTTTGCATGTTTTTTACTACTTGTTCTCTTCTTTGAGCCTATAAATAGGCTATTCCCTCACAGTATAGAGATTATGAAGAACATAAAATTAAAAAAAATTAAAAAATTCTTGCTTCTCTCTCTCACACGTCCTCTCTCTTCTTTTGCCATCTTTTCTTTATTTAGTTATTTTCTATTGTCTCATGTTTTTATTATTAAAACTCACTGGTATAATTATATTTATTGATTCTTGTATTCTTTAATTTATTTAGAGAAGATTTATTTAATTTTCGAAAAATATTTTATATTGTTAGAATAGTTTTTTATTACGATGCCCAGCACGATTCAAGTATAATATAGAAATATATATATATATATATATTACTTATAATATATCATATATTTTCTTGCAGTAATACTTATTTAATTTTCAGTATTATTATTTTGCTAACAAATATTTGTATCAGTTATAATATTTTGTATTGTTCCCAAACAATCTAAGAAACTACAATAAGTATTTCTTGTGAAACTATTGATAATACTGATATTAGTATTGCTATGACTGATCTTGTTCCAGTTGTTCTGCCAGATGGTTATGATGTTACAAAATATAGGTACGAAAAAAAACATGGTTACAGGCCCAATGCTAATAATAAAATCTTCATAAAAGATGCACCTCAATACAAGTGTATATTCGGAAGAAATGACAATCCCGCTAAATCAAAATTAAATTTGACTGAAGCGGGTGATATAATTATTGTGGTCATTTCAGAAATAAATATTGAGATCAATGTGAGGAACTGGGTGATAGACTCTGGTGCTACTAGGCACATATGTGTAAACAAAAATGATTTTGTGTCATACACCCAAGTAAAGAAAGGAGAAGAAATTATTTATCTTGATGACTCAAGGACCACTAAAGTTCTTGGAATAGGAAAAGTTCTTCTCAAACTCACATCTAGTAAAATTCTAGCATTGAGTGATGTATTGCATGTTTCTAATATCCGAATCAATTTGATTTCTGTGAGATTATTAGGAAAAGTTGGGGTGAAGGTATCTTTTGAAGATGATGAGGTCTTATTGACCAAAAATTTTGGTGGGCAAAGGATCTTGTAACCATGGCCTATTTGTGCTTAACATTTATGATAAAAATGCATCTATTTTTGCTTATATGATTGAGTCTATTTCTTTATAGCATGCTAGATTAGGACATGTTAATATCTCTTATATAAAGAATATGCAGTCTCTTGGTTTGATATCTAGTTTAGATTCAAATAATTTTGATAAATGTGAAATATGTGTTGAAGCTAAAATTACTAAAAAGTCATGTTTTTCAGTTAATCAAGAAACTGAATTATTATCTTTAATTCACTCTAATTTAGGTGATTTAAAACAAACCATGACTAGAGGTGGTAAAAGATATTATGTGACTTTTATTGATGATTTTTCTAGATTTACTAAGTTGTATTTACTTAGAAATAAAGATGATGCTTTTGTTTCTTATAAATCTGAGGTTGGGAATCACTTAGTGAAAAAATTAAGAGAATTAGATCTAATAGAGGTGGATAATATTTATCTCTAAATGCTTTTTGTGAAAAAGAGGGAATTATTCATAAAGTAACTCCACCATATTCACCTGAGTCTAATGGTGTAGCTGAAATAAAAAATAGAACATTGAAGGAAATGATGAACTCTTTGTTAGTTGCTCTAATGCACCTGATAATTTGCGGGATGAAACAATCTTATCTGCATGTCACTTGCAAAATAGAATTCCTCATAAAAGAACTGGCAAAACTCCTTATGAATTGTGGAAAGGTTATAAGCCTAATTTGAAATATTTAAAAGTATGGGGCACCTTGCTAAAGTGCTTTTGCCTGAACCTAAAAAGAGAAACATAGGTTCTAAAACAGTTGATTGCGTGCCTATTGGTTATGTTGAACATAATGTTGCATATAGATTTCTTGTTTTAAGGAGTGATGTGCTTGATTGTAATACTATTATTGAGACTAAGAATGCAAAATTTTTTGAACATATTTTTTCACTGTGTGATAAAATTTCTCATAGACCTATTGAAAGAAATGATGAGAGTACCTCTAAAATTGAGGAACTGAGGAGGAGTAAAAGGCTTAGAAAAGAATATTTTTCTTATGGAAATGACTTTCAAACTTTTCTTGCTGACAATGAACCATCAAATTATTTTGAAGTTATATCTTCTTCTGATGCTAAATTTTGAAAGAAGGCGATAAAAATCGAAAATTGATTCTATCATGAAAAATAATACATTGGTTTTAACTGATTTACCAATCGATTCTTTGGGATCCTTCCTTTCTTCAAACGGAACGAAAAAAGATAGAATCAGGCCAATTCCCGAAATGCCTTTCTGGATATTCCTCGATGTCCCGGCTATTCACGGAACGTGAGAAGAAGATGATTAATCATCTGTTTCCGGAAGAAATCGAAGAATTTCTTGGGAATCGCTATTGGTTGTAAATGAATTTTCAAAAGGAAGCTTAATTCTGATAGCTCGATAAATAAATATAAAGCTCGGTTAGTAGCAAAAGGATTTTCTCAAAAATAAAATATTTATTATTTTGATACATTTGCACTAGTAGCTAGAATTTCTCCTATTTGAATTTTAATTGTCTTACCATCAATTCATAAACTTTTTATCCATCAAATGGATGTAAAAACAACTTTTTTAAATGGTGATTTAGAAGAAGAGATTTATATGGTTCAATCCGAGGGATGTATTATTCTTGGACAAGAAAATAAAATTTGTAAATTAATTAAATCTCTTTATGGCCTTAAACAAGCTTCTAAATAGTGGCATGAGAAATTTGATCAAGTCTGGTTGAAAAACAATTTCTTTTTTGTTGAAGTGGATAAATGTGTTTATACTAAAGTGGTACACAATGATTATGATATAATATGCTTATATGTTGATGACATGCTTATATTAGGTACAAGTTTAAAATTGTGCAAAGTATCAAATTATTTTTGTCTACTAATTTTGATATGAAAGATCTGGGTGAAGTAAATACGATATTGGTAGTTAAAGTTATAAGGAGTGAGGATGGTATAATGTTGTCACAAGAACATTATGTGGAGAGACTTCTTAAGAAGTTTAAATATTTTGAGGTAAAACCTGTAAGCACTCCTTATGATGCTAACTCTCAATTGAAAAAGAATAATAGTAATCCAGTTGTTCAATCTAAATTTGCACAAATTATTGGGAGTCTGATGCATTTAATGAATTTACAAGGCCTGATATAACCTATGTTGTGTGTAGACTGAGTAGATATACTCATAATCTCAATAAAGAGCATTGCTTTGCATTAAATAGACTAATAAAATATTTGAGAGGAACCATGAATTGTGGTATCCTGTATAGTGGATTTCCTTCTACTTTAGAAGGGTATTGTGATGCAACCTGGATCTCTTATTCAGATGAGACAAAATCAATTAGTGGCTATGTGTTCACCTTAGGTGGTGGAGCAATATCGTGGAAATCAGCTAAGCAAACGATCATTTCTAGATCGACTATGGAGTCAGAGTTTGTTGCTCTGGAGCTAGTTGGTTCTGAGGCTGAGTGGCTAAGATATTTCTTAACGAATATCCCTTTAATAAATGATGAGTTGCCTCTTGTGTCTAGGCATTGTGATTGTCAAGCAGCAATTGTCATTGCAAAGAATAATTCTTACAATTATAAGAGTAGACATATGAAATTGCGACATGATGTCATAAAACAGTTGTTGGGAGATGAAATAATTTCCATTGATTATGTGAAGTCAGAAATGAATTTGGCCGATCCTCTGACTAAACCTGTGGGAGAAAATTAATTCTTCAAACTTCAAAAGAGATGGGGTTAAGGTCGATATGATTGTCAATAAAGATGGTAACCCAACTTATGTGATTGGAGATCCCATGAAATAGGTTCATATGGGTAATAACAAGTTAATATTGACTCTATGCACTAAAAGAGAGTGTTTGAACTGCTACTAATTGGGAGGATGAGTTATTAACTCTTAATGACTTTATAGTCCTTAAGGATGGTGTATTAAAAATAATGTACACTTGATAAATTCACCTATATGAGAAGTGGAGTGAGGCCGCTCCTATGAGATTTTGGCCTAATCTCTAGAGCTCTCATGAATAACCAGGCACGCGCATGGCCTATTGGCGCAAAATCGCGTTGAACAGCAAAATACGGAGGTCAAAATGTGATTGATAAAGTCTCTGATTTACAATGAGAATTATTGATTCATAAAATTTTATATTTCACCAATAATTTTGTAAGTTAAATTTTATCGGTCTAAGTTTGATTCATAGTTCTAAAGACACCAAACCTACTGTATTTTAATCATGCAAATCTAGCAAGCTTTTTTTGTTATTCCTATTTCTAAAAAATTTTTAAAATAGTGGGAGATTATAAAAATATTTTAATTTTTTTATTTTATTTTGGACACTCATATTATTGTTTTGCATATTTTTTGCTGAATTGTTCTCTTCTTTGAGCCTATAAATAGGCTATTCCCTCACAGCACAGAGATTATGAAGAACATAAAAAAATAATTCTTGCTTTTCTCTCTCATACGTCCTCTCTCTTCTTCTTTTGCCATCTTTTCTTTATTTAGTTTATTTTCTATTGTCTCATATTTTCATTATGAGAATCTGCTGGTATAATTATATTTTGTTGACTCATGGATCTCTTTAATTTATTTAGAGAAGACTTATTTAAATATGGACAAACATTTCACACTCTTAAAATAATTTCTTAGAATAGTATTTAGTACGACTAAATTTAGAGAAGACTTACTTAAATATGGATAAATATTTCACCCTCTTAAAATAATTTTCTAGAACATTGTAGCAAGACTCAAATATAATATATATATTATTATATATTTTCTCACAGTAATACTAATTTAATTTTCAGTATTATTATTTTGCCGATACATATTTGCATCAATATGTATTGTTGCCCAACAGACCCCGTTCATCAACTCCAAGAATTATTTTATTAATAAAAAGACATAAACCCCATTCGTCTCACTTGAACTTCATCCATGGAGTCCTCAAGAATTAGTTTGCGTGCATTCAGAGAGACGGATGTTGATGATGTGTTGTTGTGGGCAGGCGATGATCGAGTAACTCGGACCATCCGTTGGGAGACATTGAATTCGAAAGAAGAGGCATTGAGCTTCATCAAGGAAGTGTGTATGCCTCGCCCTTGGCATGTATCCATATGCATCGACGATCGATCCATCGGATTCCTATGGGTAGTCTATCCAGGATCGGGTGATGACAGGAATCGAGCAGATATAGGTTACGCAATCGCATTTGAGTATTGGGGGCAGGGGATTGCTACGAAGGCACTCAAAATGGCAATCCCTCAAGTCTTCAGTGACTTCCCTGGAATAGAAAAGCTTCAAGCTTTTGCTGTTTTGCAGAACAAGGCTTCCCAAAGGGTTTTGGAGAAGGCTGGATTTCACTACCAAGGTTCACTAACATATCACGGCAGTGTCAAGAAAAATGTAACTGTGGTTGATTTGGTAATTTACAGTTTACTATCCACAGAAATCATTCCTCCAACTTCATGAATCTCAAAAGAATGTAACTCTGTCATGTGCAAGTTAAGCTATTTTCTGTCACTGCTTTCGAGTCTTTTCGTTCATGTAATACTCTTGTGTTAAAGGTACTTGCTACTTCCATGTAAGAACGCTAATATTTGGTTAGAATACCTGGCTCTGCAACTACTTTCAAAGTTTCAATCTGAACTATTGATTCTAGTGGAATTCACTGTGATCTGTAATTGGCTGATGATTATAAGGTTCTAGGAATAGGAAATTTTTGTGACTTGCTCAAAATTCAAATCAAGTGACAATGTGCTCCTTGAGAATAATTCATTGAAAAGAGTTCAAGATTTCCCCTGCCCCCATTTCATTGCTTGGCCTGATTGCAATTTTATCACTGGTGAATTTCATTTGTTTTGCCTGATCGAAGTATTAACGCGTGGATGAAGATGAAATGATTGGAGAGTGGATTAATAATAAAACCTCTAGATCTATTCTCTTTGAGTTCTCCACTTGCTAGCTGTAATTTCCTTTCATTTATTTACAATCTTTGCTGCTGGTGCCCTATCGGAAACAACCAAGGATCTGTCGTTGACAGCCTCTCTATCTCTGAGGTAAAGGTAAGTTCTGTATACACTCTATGCTCGGTTTTTTGTTGTTGCTGCTGCTGCTGCTCTATCCTTAATGGTAGATTTTAGCTTCTACACTCTTTCTTTTGGTTCTTTTAGTTTATGCGATGAGCGAGTATGCTACAGACAGAGATAACTCACTCACCTCTTTCCTACGCACCAACTTATTTGTTTGCGATGGCTAAAATCCTATTAGAGGGAAAGATAGTAGTCGTCCCTAATACAAAAAAAATTAAATTGTGACGTGCAACAGATGGAGAGACACAGGTTCTAAACTGTTGCTGTTCATGTCAATGATATGCTTCAAGATGACAAGCGTTTGTGGGAGTCTAATTTCACATAATTGATGAATTTAAAGTAGAGAACCATAACCACAATGAAGATATTTAGTATAGTAAGAAAAATTAATGAAAAAGGAGGATGTTGTTAGTTGATCATTGAGGAGTTTGTTGTTTATTTGAGGTACATTTATAGTCACCGGCCAACTTATCTCGATCGCCAATTTGGCCAGAAGAAGTGACTCGAGCCTTAAAATCAATTTGATAGTTCCAAAATTCGGGAACTATCATATCAACGGTAGGCTTCGTTAAGGTGGAGCGTTGGGTTTTTGCCTTTCTTCGGCCCACCCCCGGAGAGGAGAGACGAACCGGATTTATTAACATTATCAAAAGAAGACATGGTTAATGAAGATGAAGATTTTGAAGAAAAGAAGGAGATAGAAAGTGTGAATGTATTTTGTTAGGTTTCTTCTTTCAATGTATTTTGATTTTTGGTTTTTGAAGGAATTTTGAAAGATTGATTAGAGTAAAAAGGAGAAGGGAAAGGTGAAGATGGATGAATATTTATAGTGGAAAAAAGTAATAAAACCTTAATTAACGAATAAACAACACGTGGCAGGTCACATTTAATGCGATGGGAAAGACGTCTTTTCGTTTATTAAAAAATATTTCATATATTTTTTCTCATCTAAAGAAATTTTTTATTTACTGAGAAGACTATTTGTATGGGGTAAAAGTTGATTAAAATACGTGGCAAGAGATAAATGGTGTCATGTGTTATCGAGGTATTGGGTGAGGACTTGTCGGGCCAGCTAAAGTAAGTATAAATGAGATTTCAGTGGATAGGTTCAGAATCACTCTCCGGAGCCAGAACAAGCTGAGCAAGAACCAATGAAGGAAAATTGTCAATAAAGACAACGGTTTCGGATTCAGTATAAAAAGCTTAGGCTCGAAGACACGATGAAAGTGGCAATAATATGTAGGCAGGTCGTACAAAGAATCTATCAACAACAACAAATTAATAGTTGACATTTGTAACAGCCTAGTACAAGCATAATATTTTCTACTGGTCTATATTTTATAGAATTCGGATGGAGCCATTTCATTAGTCGTCATACTATTGTAAATACCTATAAATAGGTGTACTATTCATTTGTAACGAATAATTGAAAAACTACACAGATTAAATATAAGATGTTTTTACTTGTTTGCTCTCTAAAAAAACTTTTATTATTCTCTCTTTATCCATCGGGAGATTACTAAGAACAAACGATCCGAATAATCTAAATGCGGGACGTGATTATTTCATCAAGGCTTAATATTGCAAATCTTGCCTCTAAAATATCATTTATTTTCTGCCTATCATCTGCATTATTTTTATAATGTTATTATTATCTCATATAATAATATCTAATCTGCGAGTTAATTCATATTATGTGTCTTTGAATTCATTACTGATCCAATTATACCAATTTCATTGATTTAACAGTCATCATGAGCTTTTGATCAACCACCACTTTTTGTTTTTGTTTTGGACCTGCTTCGACAAAGGTCAGCAAGGTCGTTTATCGCGCCATTTCATAACTAAGATCCCATATTCACTGGATCAACAACTCCCAACACTATTTTAGTGAAGGAACAAAATGTAGTCACTATTCCTCTCGGGGCGGATCCACACTATCGGGTGTAGATTTTCGAAAACCTAGTAATTTTTATTAGATATCTCATTTATATTATGAAACTCGTTGAATATATAAAACATTTGAGTTGAACCTAGTACCAAGACACACTATTGGTTTCGTGGTAAAAAAGGAAGCAACGAAATCTAAATTCTCTTTGGTCACTTTTTATTATGCTTTATAGGTGGATTTGTGTCACATGAATTAAAACCGAAAAGATAAATGGTGTTTATTTTATTTCTCTTTTTCTTTTTAATATTCCCAAGAGTCAAATTAAAAAGAGTTTCTCTTGCAAATAGCTTTTGTCTTCTATTTTGTCGTTGCTTTCTGGGCACTACCACGTCCTTCATTTCTCTAACTTGTTTTAAACCATTGTCATGATACATATGTATACTGTGATTTGTTACTTTTAAATATATTAAATACTAAAACTTATTTCTTTATTTGGTTAACATTATATATATGTTTAAAATTATTAAAATTTTATAAACTTCAAATCTTAAATCTGCTTTTGATTCATTTTTTACTTTCAGCTACGACTTTTAGTAACAGGAACTCTCATAACACATTTATCCCTGTATTCTTTAAAACTTTAATCGAGCAATATAATAGTATCTTTCATGTCCAAATGTAACTTGATTGGACCTTACAAGACCAAATACCACATTATTTGACAATGATACATCATAGCCTAAGGATGAGTTTCTTCAGAAAGTAAAAATGAAGAAATAAGTACAAGGAAAGTGAGTATAAATCAACATCACTGACCAAATTAGATATCACTTTATATGAGTTTCTTTATTGTATTCTTCTTCTAAGTATATCTGATTGTTTGTGTTCTTCTTATATAAAGTTTAGGTGGGGATTAAAGCAACTTTATATAAATCAAACATCAGTGACTGGACATTACTTTATACGGAGATATTCTTGATTTTGGAGAGAAATAATTTTCTAGTCTTTGATAAATTATTTTTTAATTTTATGATTTTTTTAATAAGAAATTCTTGTTTTTTATAGGTAAGAAATCTAAAAATATTATTTTCTTGATAAAAAAAATCTGATTTTCTTCAAATCTAAACAGGATCCATGTACTAATAAATATTTGATAGGGATAGAAAGTCATAGTAATAGCTTTATTCAAATTTAAGTTTAATGGGAAAAGGGTGAAAAACTCTTCTCAACTATCCAACATAGAATAAGGTTGTCCTTTATTTGAATTTGTTATCAAATATGCTCTTATCATTAGCTGTCCAATTCAAATTTGCCTCTCAATTATTGAATTTAAAACAAATTTAATTTGCACTCCATTTGAATATAGTAAACTAAATTTGCAAAGAAGAAAGATTTGTTGCCAATTTTTTTTTTTTTTTACAAATAATCAGTAATTTTCTGTCACAATTTATGTGATATAGTTTAGCTATAAAATTAAAAAAATAATAGTCTAAAACAAGTCATAAATATTTAAGTGACTATAAATCATCCCATTAAAGCTGAAATAAATATTTTAAAGTTAAATTATTATTACATATAAAAATATATCTTTTTTTTTACTCATTAAAAAAAATTATATCATATAAATTGAGATAAAAAAATAATATTTTATGATCAACAATTTTTTCATTATCTAAATGGAGTACAATATTACAAAGTAACACAGACAAAATAATAAGATGGGAAACACATAAATTATTATAGCACAATATAACTTTTTTGTTTGTTCTAATGAATTCTAATCATCGTTCATTTGTTATCTTCTTTACAAGTTGTAGGTAGTCAAAAATAAAATGGAGGAATATTTTTCTATGGACTAGTTACATTTTCAATAAATTAAGAAAATGACTCGCGGAGAATTCTTATATTTGATTTATCAACTGATTATTTTTTTTCAGATAATAATTTTACGTTATTAAACACCTAAATAATTCTTATATGTAACTCATTAAATTAAAAAGAAGAAGTTCACGGATTTTGAAAATAAGGTAAGGTTAATTTCAAATAACAAATTAAATATACAGAATGTGTAGTTTTATTTGACAATGCCATTGTACATATATAAAGTTAAAATTTCTTATTTTCCCATTATGAAATCCATAAGGAGAAAGAAGGTCTGAAATAATTATCAAAAAAATGTGGTGCAGTAGATGAAATTTTTCATTATTTTCTTAATCAGAGGTCTCAAATTCGAGTTTTGAGTATGAAATTTTTTTTGGTAGGGAGCGGTTCTTTCTAATAAGTCCCTACGCAGCACGAATCTAAATTAATCGAGCTTCAATATAATATCGAACATCGAATAAAAAAAAAGATATTATATTCAAGAGAGTGATACAAATGCTAGATATAAATAAGTCTATATGGGTATTATTTCGTAAAAGTTAACAATTTGACAAGAAATGCTAAAATCATATAGTATAACATTTCCGGGAAATGGTTATATTGCAAGTTGCTTCTAACATTGAAATAATTCAATGCAATATATATTTTAATTAATTAAAAAAGAAAATATGCTTGATAAAAATTATAATTATTAAAATTAAAATGTACCACTGACTAAACATCAAAATGCAATTACAACAAAAAAGAAAGTGACGAACTTGAATTAGTTAAAATTTGTTATGGGAAAATAATTAGTTAAATTTCTTTCCAAGGGGAAAAAGAAAGAGACGGAGAAATGTTGAGAGAAAAAGAAAAAAGAAAGGAAACTTTTTATAGGTCAAACATATACATAATCTTTTAAATTTTTATATTTTATTTTGGTACTTTATCTCAGTTTTATTTCATTTTGACTCTCTAATTTTATTTTTCGTATTTTATTTAAATATAAAATATTAATTTTTATATTTTCATTATTCAATGTTAAACTTTAAAAATCAATATTCAACTGTTACTTTTTGTAAAAATAAAAATAAAAATCAACAAACATACGTTGATTTTCTTTCAAAAATAATAATCTTACTTTTATAGTTTCTGCACAGTTCTGTAAAAAAAATAACCAACAAAAGTACGTCAATTTTCTTAAAGCCCATCAGTTTTTTTTTTAAAAAAAATCATTAACAATCCGACATAATCCGTTGAATCTTAGCGTTTTTTAGTAGCGTTGGAGTTTTTTTTACCTGTATTAAAGATAGAATTTCATTTTTACCCATATTGAAGCAAGTTAAAGATTAGAAAATGAGATATTTGACTTAAACCTAGAAGACCTGAATGATATATATGAGGTCTTATTTAATTACATATTTCATAATTTTTTAAAAATATCTACCAATATATGCTGAATAATTAATATTAAACAATAATTTTTATATTTAAATAGAACACAAAAAATAAAGTTTGAAGGATTAAAATGAAACTAAGACTAAGGCCCCGTTTGTTTGCACTTAATGGAGGTCTAAATCTGAATGGTTCAAACCTTCGGTCATTAAGTGTGTTTGTTTTTATTAAAATTTAAGCACTTATTTGGTCTGAATAGGTCTTAACTATTAAGATCTAGAACAAAGTCTTAATATCATTAAGATGTATGTCACCATCACTCTGTCCACAACCACTAGCTACCAGCATTAATCACCTCTATCATCACAACTAACACTAACATTACCATTACCAACCACCACCACCAACAACAACAACCACCTCTGCCACTATTGTCAAATAGCACTACGGTCACCAACCATCCTTGACATCACAACAACCACCCCTGCTACTAACCACTATTGTTAGTTTCCATTATTATAATTATATGCACTACCGCCGCCACCTCTGCCACTACTATAACACACTACCACCACTGTGACTACTCCCTACTATCAACCATCTTCACCATCAAAATAGTACCACTACCAACTACTATCAACACGTCGTAAACCATTATACATTCTTCAGCCACCATCATCAACACCGTAAACTATGTGCATCAATCAACTTCACCATTATAGCCACCACCACCAACCGTCACTATCACGCCAGTCACTACAACACCTACCACTCTCACCATCATAACTTGCACCACTACCAATACTTAACTATTACCACCCTAATTACTAGCCACTAGTACTAATCATTATCATGACCACCACCACAAATTATCTCTACCATAACTAGCAAATATAAATATTTTATTTTTTATTAGATAATAAATTTATTTTATTGAATTAATATTTTTATTTGAATTATATATTTAATATATTTTATAAATAAATAAAATATGCACATTCACATATTGAAAAATAAATAGTTTTAGTAATTCAGTATTCAGATTATAATATTTTAATTATAAAATATGTATTTAAATTTAAGATATTTTAATGTTAATGAAAATAAATAAGGCCTAAGATTGAGTATTAAAATGAAAAGTGAAAGATAGGTTTAAAGGGTCGTGTATTTATTTGGCCCTTTTTATAGAATCTGCTCCACCAACAGTCACCATCAAACAATGCAAGCTGATTCTACATTATGTGAAAAGGTTCGACTACTTTTTACCTTCTACTTTTTCTCATTAATGGAGGAGTGTATATATCCCCATAAAAAGACATATATGGGTTCATCTGATTTGGTAAGCAAAAAATCCAATCCCTCCTGCATTTACAATCTTTCTTTTTTTATTTATTTATTTTAATGTTTTTGAACAGCTCATATGTTTCATTATCTCGATAAATTTCCAATATTTTTGTAAATTATTGTAAATTGGATGTTAAGTTTCAATAGTTCCAGTAACCCCACATGTATGTATTGCAATTTTGTCAGACCCCACATGATGCCTTATTTTATATCTCTGCACCTTGCACTCTCACATCTCACTGAGAGATTAGCTATGAACCGCTAGTGGTGAATTCACTGTGGTTTAGATTGGCTCAATGGGAACACTTTTTGCTTATTATTTGTGTGAACCTCTTCGTGGCCACGCATCTGACAAAAGTTTGTGGCTTTAAGCTTCTTTAGTTGGGTGTTTGTTTCAGATTTAATGTGATTAAAGGAGTCTTATCATTTCAAGATTCTTTGTTTTTTGCAAAGTAGGAATTCATTTCTGGTTTGTTTTACTTTCACTAGCTATTCTTCTTGTCTTGTCCTTTGATGGTAGTGGTGGAAAAAGCCTGTTAAAAATACGAGATATTTAGCTATTAGCTTTATAGTGCTGTTTCCATAAACATATAGAGAGAAAGAGAGAGAAGGCATAGAGCCTAGTCAGTACTTTTTTCAAAAGTTTGAACTTTGCAGTTTGTGGCCTTTGATTGCACACCATGGCTTCTTTTCTGCAAAATTTCTGGGCAGCCCCTCGTTTTGCTCTTAGCCCAGACTGTAAGCCCCAGTGTACAGTTCGGATCACGTGCTTAGCTAGCAGGGACTCCACATTTTTGCCTTCAGATTATGTTATAGTCAATGGTGTGTCCTCTATTGAGGAAAAGCAGAAAAGTAGCCCCAAAATTGATGTGACAAATGGTCATGTGGCTTCAACTATTAAGGAGAAAAGCAAGGTGGATACTCAGGACAAGTTGGAACCCCTTTGGGATGATGGATATGGAACTCAAACTGTTAAGGATTATCTTAAAATAGGATCGGAGATTATTAAGCCTGATGGAGGTCCTCCGCGGTGGTTTACTCCCATATCAGCTGGCCCTCCTTTAGAAGACTCTCCTCTCCTCCTTTTTCTGCCTGGTAATCTTCAAATCAAAAGAAAAATAGCGCTGGAAGAGAGCTTTTATATTAGTTTAGTGGTAGCGGTAGGGGAATTAATATCAGTATGGTAGTCCTAAAATTTGAGGAAAGCCTTTGAATCTATCCGATGTAGCAGTACATTTCAGCAAGTCATGCATGCTGTTCCTAGGATGCAGTTTGTATGGCTAAATTTGTGGAGGGTTTTTCTTTGCATTATGACTAACTAGAAAGCAATTCCAATGTATAGGAATGGATGGCACTGGCATGGGTCTTGTTTTGCATGAGAAGGCTCTTGGGAAGTAAGTTCCACACACTCTTCTATAACATGTGATAATACTTGTCTGGTTCTTGTATTATTCCTATTGATGCTGAGGCAGCAATCGGCCAGCTTCATGATTCCACAAGTTTGAGATACTGTAACTTAAGCTGGCCTCTTAAAATTGTGCGCAAGTAATAAGTATGAGACCAATGCCAATACCTTTCTTGTCCTTTTAGCTAAGATCGAGTGTAGTGCAAGATCAATCTCAATTGCTTTAGGCCTAGCTTATTTGTTCTCCACTTACTTTTCTGCATCTTAAAGTTTGCAAATTCTTACGAATGTTAAAGCAGATATGAGTGATTATAACTTAAATTTAGTGGTCTCTATCTTACACTGCAATCTTCACATATTTAAAACTCTCAGCTGAGTCTTATACAGTGTCTGTGGCTTGTTCTTCAATACCATTCCGGGCCTTTGAGGTAGTGGCTCCAAATAATTGAATAATCCTGAAGCTTGATATCCAAGAGCAATGATTTTTTAGTCAAAAACTATTGTTGATGCCTGTGCTTTATAAAAAGGTTGTGGCTTTTATAATGCATCAAAACCTTTATTTATTTGCTTTATAAATTTCTCAATAATAACAGTTGATGACTATGTACTGTAGCAAGTCAAATTGTACAGTTGATGACTATTTATTGTATGGAGAAGGGCCAAAACTGCCCCCGCCGTTTTCTTTTTGGCCAAAAAGTGTCTTAAGAACAAACAAACGACTATACACTCGCTAATGACATGTCATAATAGCTAATTAACAGATTACATGTGGCATTTTGGGTCCAAAATCTGGATTAAAAAATTTATGAGGAATTTTTTTTTATTTTTAAGGAAAAAAAAAGAAATAAAATCTAATTTCTAAATCCTAACCCTGCACACGCAACCCTTCCTCCTCCTTTCTTCAACTCCGCCGTTTGGCGTTGTACCCACAGCCATCCACCTAGAGCAAACTTTTTTCTTTTTTAATTTTTAAATTTTTTTAAAAAAAATATCTGCTTCATTTTTTTAAAATTTTAAATCTGATCTTTTTGGTTCTGAATAAAATTTATTTTGGTAGAAGTGAGGGAGAGAGAGAGAGAAAGTGGCGGCAGTGATGGGTCTCCATTTTTTCTGGCTGATCAAGGTGGTAATGGTGCTTTTCAGATCTGGAAAAGATAAAGAAAATGGTGATTGAAGATATGTTTAATTCACAATTTATTTTTATGTAAAAGATTAAGAGAAAACAAAAGACTCAAGAAAAAAAAGAACAAAAGATCAAAGAGAAGTCAGAATCAGAGAAGATGATTGCTGCTAGGGTCTTCTAATTTTTTTCTTTTTTATTTATTTAATTAGAGTCAACTTTAGGTGTTCCAAGCTAAAAAATAGCTTTTTCACATGCCTATGTGGTGCGTAAATCACGCAGGTTGCCAAGTTAGCAAAAAGTATCAAAATTACACAGCGCACACCTTCTTGAGGTGGTTAAAATGGACAAGATCTAGTTGAGCTGTCTAAGTGAAAGTTGGTGCCAACATAAGGGGGTAAGCGATGGGTTCCGCCATTTTTGATAAAGGAGATGTAGAAATTGATGAACATAGCTCAGAGGGAAAATTCTCTATTTTCTGAAACATTAGTTGGAATAGCAAAGGATATTGCAAGAACAACAAAGTACATGTATCTGCATGGAGATGACCATGTAATTCAAAATATCAATGTTAAAAATAGCCACTCCAAAACACTTTTTGAGCCTAACAATATTCCTAATATTGCATTGGTTCTCTAGTAATTTTACCCCCTAAAAATTCACCACATTACTTTGGTTTTACGTGTATCCTGACTCCACAAACTAGTTTTCGTCTCATTAAATTTTATGAAAGTGTATCTTACGGTTGGATTTTCAATTCTTTTATGGTTTGGTTGAGTTGAAATTTAATTAGGAATTCTCACCATCAGATTTTTTTAATCTGAACAATGAAGATTAACGTGTTTGGAGGTCTCTAATTGCGGCTATTGAGCCACAAAAAGTAGCGTGTGTATGAATACCAGCTGCGTCAAATTTTGAACGTACAATTAATGGATTTCAGCAATAAAATATGTTTAGGCATGTTAAAATCTCCAAGAAATCAACAACATCGGGTTAGTCTGGGAATGTGGGAGAAAAGGTTTATGTGGTTGAGTTATAAAATTAAAAGTAGAGTATGCAAAATGTCAATGTTGTTTTCTTGTTTTTGTAGTTGCAGATTATAGTTGTAATGTTCTTACATTATATTCTCACAATTTGCATCTGTTAGTAAAAGTGCTTATTTATGTTTTTAATATTACTTATTTTAGTGAGTTGAGGGTAATTTAATTTGATATGGGTTGACCAGGGGCATTTTAAACCAAATCCAATAGATCAAGGGCAGTTTTGGCCCTTTCCCGTCTTATTTTAAATCGTCCATTAGTTTTTAAGGCACCTTTGGGCCAAAAAGATAACAACAGGGGCATTTTTGGCACAATAGGTAGACAGAGTGCACTTTTGCACCAAATCCAATAGATCAGGGCAGTTTTGGCCCTTCTCTTTTTACGGTATTAAATCAAATTGCCTTTGCCATGCTGCTGTACCATGTACGGAAATATGAAGTGGGAACGCTTTGATATTTTATGTTTGGGTCTTCAATGTCTGTTCTTATCCAAGCATGGAATGTAACTATATCTTCTGCTAATATCATTATTATTGTTACTATTATTTAGATATATTTTAACTTATTTTGTCGCTTTTACTTTAGTTTTGTATGATGATGACATGAGTTGAACTTAAATGGAGAATGAGGATTCATATAACAATCCCAACTTGTTTGGAATTGAGGCGTAGTTGCTGCTGTTGTTGTTTGTTGTGCTTACCCTGGACCTCTTACTATGACTATAAATGCTTGTGGTAACAAAAGTCAGTTAACCTTTTATATGTTATGATGCTTAATTTCATATAATAGGGGTCATTACTCTGTGGTTAAACAGTTCAGTGGCCCTTTCTTAAGCACTTCAGTACAAATTCTTGACTGAAGAATTGCTTATTGCAGAGTTTTTCAGGTTTGGTGCTTGCATATTCCTGTGTATGATCGAACACCGTTTGACGGTATAATATTTCTTCTCTTTATTAGTGCTTTATGTATATATTCGTTGGTTCAATGGAGAAGCCATTTATGATGATATTTATATTTGCAATAATTGTTAATTTAGAAACTTTACCGTATCATCACAGAGCTAAAGAGGTCACGGTTAAAGAGATTCATAGGTTTTTGGATTTGCTAGGTTTATAGATAGAATTATAGTGACTACTTGAAGAAGACATATTGAGGCTGATGAAAAGAAATCAATATAGAGGGCAGTATTTGACATTCTATATGTCTCTCCAATTATCTCACATATGTCTCTCTTTTCAATGATCAAATTAAGAAGCAAACTATTTGACTACACACTTAGGGAATAAAGATTGCAGAGGGAAGAAATTGGAGTTTTTTTTCTTGTCTTCTACTTCTTTCTTCTTTCAATCTGTTGTCTTTGGGAACTTCTTAGTGGGGGGTAGGGGGCATGGAAAGGACTTGGTACAAGCTGGAGGGTTCTTTATAGTTGTCTTTGTATGGTTAACTGCCAGCCAAAGCTTTAAAAATATGAAGAAAGGGTAAAGGTCTACCTTTTACTTTTTTGGATAGTGGGGTTGAGGAAAGTAGAATGATTTTTTTTGTGGGTTCAGGGACTTTGGAGTTTGGGTTTTACTGTTTCGTAGTTTGGATTTCAGCTATGACCTCAGAATACTTACTTTGACATATGTGGATTTTATCTGAATGCATTTCAGTTATGGATCATCTGCATGTGAGATTTATCACAGCTGGAAAAGTATGAAGTTTATGGTTACTGTATATTTGCTTAAATTTATAGAACTGGTGAAATTTGTCGAGAGAACCGTGAGGATGAAGCATGATTCATCTCCAAACAAGCCAATTTATTTAGTTGGAGATTCATTTGGAGGGTGCTTGGCTCTTGCTGTTGCTGCTCGTAACCCTAAGATTGATCTTGTTCTGATATTAGCTAATCCAGGTAAGCTATCAGAAAGAGAGCCTTTTCTTATTGTAACCCTTTTTGGCATGCCACTGTATTAATGATCCATTATCTAATTTTTAGTTTCTACATTTTTCAGCAACTTCATTTGGCAGGACACAACTCCAACCTCTGCTTCCTCTTCTAGAGTCTTTGCCTGATGAATTTCATGTTACGGTCCCCTATCTTTTGAGCTTTGTTATGGGTATAATTCATCTCTTCCCAAAATATAACCTTCTCTAACTACCAAGTTCAATCTTGGTGGATTGGTGCATTTGTTCAGATACTTCTTTGATTTCTGACCTTAACAAGATCCCTGTTTTGCGTTTTTTAATTATAGCCCTCACGTATTACTTGATGGTTATAATTTTCCTCTTTAGCTGAATAATATTTCAGGAGATTTCTTCTATTAGAAATCTCTTGATTACTCCTCAGAGTAGTTTGAGCACTTTATGAGAAATGGTGAATTTGGAGCCATAACTCAATCCAAAATTGAATTGCTTATTCTCAACAAAATAATGTCATTTCTGCATCAGGTGATCCAATGAAGATGGCGATGGTTAACATTGATTCCACGCTTCCTCCTGGACAAATTGTTCAACGTCTCTCTGACAACCTCACTGGTTTGCTGGCCCACCTCTCTGTAAGTTCTGCTTGTATATGGGAGTTTGTTCCCAACAACAACATACCTAATGTAATCCCAATGTCAACAAAATAGTTACCTTGTCAAAAAAGATCTGCTTGCATTACTTTGATTCTTCCTGGATATAGGCTTCTCTAGTGCTACCGAAGGACTTCTGTATACACTGTGGTTTTAGCATCATCATATAGTAAGTGCTAGTTTCAGTTTTCCTTCACTCATTCTCTAGGATAATAACTTTGAGATTAAACCAAACGATAGATCAAACCAAGCTTGGCTGTCAAATAAAAACAAAATTCCTTGTATGAGTGATGGAACTTTTCATGCTTGACTGCAACTCACACTCGAAGGTTCTCAACGTACATCTCCAAGTCGGTAAATGACACATAACATGGAAGCAAATATTTCAGCTAAGTATCCAAAGAAAAGTTGCTTATAACTTATATGTACTCAGTAGATATCTCTTAGCTCATTGTGGGATTTCGGGTCTTTGTATTTTGTGGATTCTTCCACTTCCTTCTCTAACTATGAAGTTGAAAATTCTTTATCTATTTGACTTTTAAAAATAATAGTTTAAAGAGAACCAAGTACAGTACAAGCAATCTCACACTGTACTAATTTAAACATCAGATCACAAATTTCTGTATATTAAACTAACATTCCAGAAATTACGCTAATTGATTAGAAACAGTGGAGAGAAACAGTCAAGATAATCATGCGACTCAACTTTGAGATCTCATGGGTAAAGGCAAAATGTAAATGAAAAAAGGAGAGAAGTTAGAGGGGGCAATAAGGGGTTTTGAAGCCTTCAAAATTTATTCGAAGAAATATAGGAGCCAAGGCAGGTGGAAAGGACAGGAAAAGAATGGAAGATAAAGATGTAGAAGAAGTGTACAGTTGACACTGATGCCGTTTTCTGTTTAAGGCCAATTTTCCTATGGCGTATGAGTACCCTTATTGTTAAATGTAAGTGATTAGTTGAAGATCATACAATCAGGTATCCGTTAGAGTTTGTATTATTTAATGTAGGAAAAGGAAGATCTGAAGCCAAAACTATCTCCGCCTTTTTTCCTCTTTTTTCTTTTGTAAACTTCAAAAGTGTATGAGTAGGTTGTTTATTGTTTTGTGTTGCATAATATAAACATATTCAAAGGTTAGTGTTTTCAAAAGCCAAAAGTTCAAAAAGAGGAAAAAGAAGAAGAAAGCGAAAATCCCATGGGGCTTTAAGCCAAAAGTGAGAAGTGAACCGCACGATTCTTAAAAGTAAGGCACACAATTCATCAAAAATGCAAATAAACTACTGACTAAAATTACTAGTTTCAGCATTTAATACAGAACTATGACAATGTTAAATCAACAAATCAGATTAAAAATCACTGAAAGTAGTTTGAACAAGGCCACAGGAAGATAACTCTAATTGAATAAAGGTTGATTTTTAATTTTCAGTTGATCAGTTTTAAAAAGAATTAATTTTCAGATTTCTTTTTATGTTTAATTACTCTAGAAATTATACTAAGAGAGTAGAAAAGAGAAGCCCAAAATTAGAAGTAGCAGAACACGACATGCATGCTAGAAGAAAAAGAAATGCCATTCTTTAGAGAAGCAAAAGAAGAAGATAGATAAATAGAAGCAGTCAAATAAGAGGCATAACAAAATCGAAAAAAATTGAATAAAAAGACAATAATTACGATAAGTAAAATGTTGAAACACACAGGGAGAGGAGTACTGATAATGAATTAAAGCAATACTTTTTCCTCCCATTTTTTGCTTTTCTCTTTCGTCGTTTGTTTTAATATCAGATTCAAGGAACCGTTGTTTGATCACTTTGCACCTCATTTTTTCATATGCATGATTTGAAGCAATAACCACTCTCTTTGCAGCGCCCCATCACCTTAGTCAATGCAGTGATGGCTTTTAGTGATACTGTTTAAAGATTTATTGGAGATATATTAGCCACTATTGTTAATATTGCTCTCCTACTATCTTATTCTTCTATTTTATTATTACATGTTGTTTCCTTTGCTTCGATTATCGTATTATTTATTGTTGTTACTATTCTTTTCTCCATTATTTTCGACATGGCTTCTTCACTACTGTATTTCCTTTTCATACTGATTTTGGTATGCTTTACTTGAGCCGAGAGTTCATCGAAAACAATCTTTCTACCTTCAAAAGGTAGAGGTATGGCTGCGTCCTCCCCAGATCTTACCTGTGAGTTTACACTGGGAATATATGTTATTGTTGACGATAACCACAAAATTCTTCTCAGGCATGGAGGAGTATGGAAATTACGTTTCACTTGATCAACCAGAACTAGTTAGCTTCATTTATTTATAAGCTGGGTTCTAAACTGCACCTGTGGAAACAAGTCTTGAATGGGCTACTGAATCTTTGGTGTGATTGGATCTTGCTTATGCTGCGATAGTCAAATGATTTGAAATTTCATGTCTCTTTGTTCCAATAGGAAATTGTATAAGGATTCATGTTACAGTAATCATATCCCCTCTGTTTCTTCAGGGTTTAGCTGATATTATACCGAAGGAAACTCTTCTCTGGAAGTTGAAGCTTCTTAGATCTGCTTCATCTTATTCAAATTCCCGTCTCCATGCTGTTAATGCTGAAGTACTTGTGATTGCTAGGTCTGATCTTTGTCTTCTTTATATTATTGTGAGTGAATTTCTAGTGCAAGATGTAGGTTAAAACTTTTTGCTCAAGTCTGAAGATTTGTACGCTAGGCTTTGTAATTATGCCTCAGAGGTCCCTTCTAGACCTATAAACTGAAGATTGTTTATGTTTATTCACCTTCTCTTCTTTGGTTCTCTTTTTTTATTTTTAATCATTGATCATCTCATAAGTGCGAAGCATATGAAGTAGTATTTCAACCAATTATCAATACAGGTTCCATGATGTGTTTAGCCTTTCTTAGTTGATGTTCTGAAAGATAAGAAGGATCTCATGAAACCTAAATAGATATATACTCACGAGCATAATTCTGCCTTGTGAGTTGGGAGGGAAAATTGAGAAGGCCAATTATGAATGATGCTAAAATCTTCTGTATGATATTCTCTCTGTATTCCATGTGTGCATGAGCTTGAATTTTTTCTGCTTATTGGATAAACATTTTTGAAGAAGTGATGGAATTGAATTACAATGTATAGTGGCAAAGACAATATGCTTCCAAGTGGGAATGAAGCTCAGAGGCTTGCAAATTCATTAAGAAACTGCAAAGTACGATACTTCAATGACAATGGGCATACTATTTTATTGGTAGGTGAAGAGTTCTTCTCCTTTTGGGTTCTCATAGTGCTACTTCATATTTCTAAAATAACTATCTGTTTTCTTCGATTAGTTATTGTCCTTAGTATATGTGTAGTAAATTTAGTTGGATGGTTGCTTTAGAGAGCTTAATATTATTTTTTTAAAACTTCAATTTGATAATTTGATCTAATTCTCAATTGTTTCTCTTGTTTCTTGTCGCGAACTGGACCTAGGCCTGGGCAAACAGGCACCCGGTGCCTTAGCTTGGCCAAGCGAATCCTTCTATATGAACATGAAGATACAACATTTCTATGACACCATATATAGAAGTGGAATATTAGGCACAATTCACATAAGAGCAACTCTTGATCGAGTATCAGAAACATAGAAGTAAAAGTAATTTAAAGCCTTCTTTTCATGAAATGACATGAGAAATCCTTTGAACAAATACAAAAATGTAAATCCAAATTTTAGACGACCTGAGTTGATTTCAAAACATATGTATATCTTAGATATTCTAGTCTGTGAAGCCCCTAATATATGACGTCAGAACAAAAATATGGGGACAAGGCCACAGCTTACCCAAAAAAGATATAATTACAACAAATATGTAGCTTCAGGTATGGATCCCTTTTGCCAATGCCTTCTCAATTTCTAAGAGAGCTCCCAAAACATAAAAATATAAAGCTTGGACCCTTTTGGCCCCTTTTATCAAATCATCATTCTTGGCTAATTGGTCCCTTTCATAATTAACCATAATCCTTGGCTCGTTGGCCCTTTTCATGATCTTTGGCTCATTTCCTAAAACATCAAGTCAAAACATGTGGCTTAGTTGCCTAGATATTTAGAAACAGCATTTGTAGCTCATAGGCCAATAATATATCGTTAGCATGATGTGTAAATCTCAATTGTAAGTGAAGTCATGAAAGCACTTAGAAAGATGTAAGTTTTAGATATGTAAATATATGGTAAAACATCATGGAAATTATATGACATTTGTAGCTCTTAGACATTTCAATTGTATGTATAGATATAAGACATGGAGGATACACTACTGCGGGAGTAAGTATCATGAGGATCTTGGCTTTGGGAGTTCATATCAATGGAAGATGTCTAGGATTTCCCTATCTCGAAGTACACATATAATTGAGGGCTACATTCGTGAAGTGTCCATGGCTTATGAGTACATTATTCATGAGGGTAGTCATCATTATCCCACGGGAACATATGTATGGAGGAGCCACCATAAGTTGGTGTAACTATCTCGCCAAGTATGTGAACATTTATCCTTGGAAGACATGTTGAGGGAGAATGGAGTCATGAAACGACACACATCTTGTGAAGACACAAGTATGGTGGGTACATATGCATTAGATGCCCCTTGTCTAGGAGTTTTGAAGACTTGAAGTTCTTTTGATGTACAAGACATAAACATCGGAAAACATATAGCAAGGCTCATTCAAGTCTAAGAAAGGGAACATATCAATATTTAACCGTATAGGAAGCCTTGGTGAAGTTTAGCATACTTGTCATAGGGAGCATATGAGTTCTAACATAGAAAGGTAACATGGGGATTCCGGGATATTAGAGCACATGAGGTAAAGATAATCTAGCATTTCGTATTGAGGAACACCTATTCATTCAAATAGAACACATCGAATAGGAGAAGTGTATCATTGAAGAAAACATGTACAAATTCCAAGATTGAGAGATTTAGTCTTTCATACCTCGATTCCCTATCTTAAGCATATTACAACGACCAACTACTCCATTACGACCTTCATTTACAAGAACCACGATAATAGGAAGCTAGAATTAGTGAAGGGATTCGTGACTACGCGACTTGGACAATTTATCAAACACTAGGTGAGCTAGAACTCAAATACCCTTCCACGTCCTCCTACTTGCCAACAACAAGATAAAAATTCTCCTACGAGGTCACCCATACTCCGGGCAACACACAACAAGATCACTACCAAAACAAACTCCATCTTGTCATAAAATTACCAATAATTTGGGCTCATGATTTCCAATCACCATCCCATGAGTTCCATTTCTAAAACATCCTTATTACATCAAGAACAATCCATGCAAGAGATTAGAAGAAGAGTCTAACTTGAAAGATGTAGAAAACCCAAAAATCATCACTTCAGCCCTAGGTGAAGAAGCCAGTTTTGAATCTCTAGAATCCGAAGAACTGATGTTAGAATCGCGTATTAGGTGAAGAAATGGCTAAGAATTCATGGGAATAACTTACCTTGATGGTTGTAGGTCTTGGAAGAGAGAAGAAGAGTGAAAATAGCTTTGTGTTGCCCAAAAATGAAGGGAAATGAAGTGAAGATCGAGTTTTAAAACATCTTGATGGGCCGAGTTGCGGAGCTAAATGCTGGCCCAGGGACTTGCGATCCATCTGCAACGCATTCAAAAAGGAAAAGATTGTCAATTTCAGCCAGATGCGGTCGCATATGTCTGCTGCATATGGGCACAGTCGCATGTTTACCCAGCAGACTGCTCTGCAGCCTTCTGGTAAAATAATCTTAGCTTTTTTCTCTGAACTTGGATTGACGAACCGTTTGATTTGCTGGAAATTAGACTCAAAGAGCTTTAATTTGATTGGTAGAACACACTCTAATTACTCGTAGATTGGGAGATCCACTCGCTTAAAGTTGGACGTTGCACTAGAACTCAACATACCCTTCGTACCTTTCACCGTTTATGCCTTGCCTTCCACCTACGGTCAAGATACAGCCCGTACATGTCATATATGGTCCTTACATGACTCTATGCTTGCCAAACAGTAGCTTCCAATTCCATAACCATCCACCGCTCAAGATACGGCCCGTTCATCCAATCTACGGTCATACTTCACACCAACCTTGGCATAACACCTTCAAAATCGATCTTTTCAATCTTTAATAAAACCTAAACTTAAATAAAACTTCATCACGCATAAATAGGTACTCCAAACACTTGGAATCACCAAAATTTTCCGGGTCAGGTCAAATCACATACATTCAACGGATCAAACCTTAGCATGAAAGTATGGAGCGTTGCATTTCTCTTGTAGGCAGTAATCCTAGAAATAGATATTGAGACAACGTTGAATTCTTACTTTAACATTTTATTTTTTGATAACTGAGAAACCTCAGGGCCAATGGCTCATTGTTTGAAACTCGGTGGATACTAGATAGTGGACCCTCCCTTTACCCTTCTCCACTTAAATGGCAGGCTTTTGATTGCTGCAAGGTTCGAACTCATGGCATGCGCCTAACCCACACATCACATCTTTCCGCTCTTACCACTAGACTACCCTGGGTGCTTGAATTCTCACTGTAAATTAATGTGCTAAATAGGTTGTTTGCTCAATTATTTAAAACGTTATATGGGCTATTCCACCTTCAAATATATGACAGAGCTTGCTATTTGCACTTAGTTTTCAAAGTGAGAACCATTGGGTAATGTAAAAGATTTCCATAAGCACAAGTCTGTCTGGACATTTTAGATCTATTTTCTGCCAAGTGGTGTTCACTGCTTAGGTGTAATGGTATTTGAGCTAGCTTAAAAGTTTATCAAGTTCAACTTGAAGTCTGCACTTAAAAGTACCTTTAGAAAAATAAAATATTCCATTTTACACAACTATTAATGATCATATAGAGGGCCTTCTTCTGTTTCTTTCTTTGTGATTCTTTTGTTGTAGTTTAACTTATATAACTTGACCTACTTTTTCTATACACTCTAAAATATAAAGTTACAATGGCATCTGATATTCATGCCTGGTGAGGGTTAAGATAAGTTGGCACCTTTTCCTTCTCCGTTTCAATTAATGTACATCCTCAATGCATGAGTGAGTGAATGGAATATCCTAACTTTTGCTAGATGTAGATGAAATCTATTTTTTCACCTCTTCTCTGTTTAATCTTTTTAAAGTGGTCTGAAAGTAATGGAAAATCTAATCAAAAGGCAGAACATTTGAGCTTTTTTTGGATTCTTGGGTTTTGTGGTGAGTCTGGTGACTGGTAGTTTTATTTCTGTGATATGACCTTTGATTGCCTTTTTAACTGTGCAGGAAGATGGTATTAATCTGCTATCCATCATCAAAGGTATTAGCAAATATCGTCGTTCAAAAAGGCATGATTATGTCATGGATTTTCTGCCTCCTAGTATGTCAGAGTTCAAGAATGCAGTCAAGGACAATAGGTAATTTGAACATAAGGTGAATCAGGCAAACACTTGGTTGCAGTAGGCCATCGAGCATAAGCTTATTCTTTACCTTTTTCTGTTTTCCCCTCAATCTCTTTGTGTATGTGTATGTCCATGTGAGGCAGATATGCATGTCCAACTTGCTTCGATGCTGCAATAAACATCTATTCACTTGAACACATTTTAATACCTATCCACTATCTCACCTCTGTTCAGTTGACTGTCAGTTGATTCATGTAGCAGTTCCTCTTCAACACTTGCTGCAGAATCAATAGCCATAAATGACTGACATAGCCATTAGAAGTATATCAATGATCTTTGGTAGTCCTTCCGTTTGAACCTTCAGTAATTTTTACATCTTTCTCCTTTTCTCCATCTGATTTGACCTGCTATTTGCCATTTTCTTCTGTTTCTCTTCTTGTGAGCAAGCTTGTTGTTTCCTCGAAATTTTACTGCTTAAGATGAAATACTATATAAATTTTTGGAAAAAGTATGTGTGTGTTTTCTTTATGCAACATATTTTATACACAACTCCATAGTTTTGCCTAAATTATACGCAAATTATACTATCCCACCCTCAACTTCGTAGTATTTGCCTAAATTATACACAGATGTTTTTGGGACAATATTTTCTGGTTACGTACCAAACACAAGAAAATAAATTAAAAAGATCACTATTTTTGGAGAAAATATCTTCCGTGATACCAAACACACCCAATACGTACAAAATTTGAACTGCAGCCCTGCTAAGGTGTGAGGAGTCTGATCCCTTAATGAGAGTGCTTAATTGAATTCTGAACGTATACCATCCATCACTTTGGGATGAAATATATCATTACATCAAAAGCTCATGCTCCTTTATTTGGTCGAACATGTTGGGAGGAAATTGAACTTCAGGCAATTTGATGTCTAGGAAAGTCTTGGTTCATGAAGCTATAAACTAATTGCATTAGTCTTTCTTTTTTCCTTTAATACATTAATCGAATTCACATATTTTCAGCTCCCTTTTTAATTTATAATGCATACCTGTTAATATCTTGCATTTTGAGGCTAATACTATGCAAAAAATGTTATTGCAGATGGTATCTCAATTTTACTGGGCCAGTTATGCTGTCCACAATGGAGGATGGGAAAATTGTAAGAGGTCTAGCAGGGGTCCCATGTGAAGGCCCTATAGTGTTGGTCGGTTATCACATGCTTATGGGTTTAGAAATTGTCCCTCTTGTTGAAGAATATTTGAGGCAGAGGAAAATTTTACTTCGCGGTATAGCACATCCGACATTGTTTACTCAGCTGGTTGAGAGTCGAACTAATGAAAGCTCAATCATTGATGTGCTGAGACTATATGGAGCTACGCCTGTCACTCCCAGCAACTTCTTTAAGTTGCTTGCAACAAAGTCACATGTTCTGTTGTATCCTGGTGGTGCCCGTGAGGCCTTACATCGTAAGGTGTGTCATAATCTTTCCCTTGGAATATTTGTACTATTACTATTCAGGCCTTCACCTAGAACTCTAATAAAATTGCGATCTGTAAAATCATTGTCAATTCCAGTTCCTTGCCTTTTTGCTAGGATGTGACTGACTGGTAGTTAATACTGGAACTTTCTGCTCATAGATGCATTTTCTTCTGTGACAGAGGAATTTAATGAATAGTGGAGTCATGGACAACTAAAGTTCATTTTGCTTGTGAATTTGATGATGACATCTTCCAATGCAAAAATAACAAAGCAATGCCTTCTTGCTGTAAAAATTAAAGATACATTGAAAAATGAAAAAGTTTATGCTTTTCCTCTACTGGGAAAAAGAATGAATAAATCCCACTTTGGATGACATCTAGTGATGAATGCCTGTCAATTCTTTTCTTAAGTTAATGGTTGCATTGATGCTGTAGGAAAATCTTTTGGTATATAAAAAGCTGAGAGGCTATGCCAAACTATTATTGTCTATGAAAGGACCCAGTCATTTTGCAGTTACTGGAAATTCATAGGTGCACTGAAAAATTATATGGAGCAAAAGGCGGTCATTTCTCAAGAACAATAGCAAAAGGGTCTATACTACCAATTAGATCTGGAACCTACATGTTATACTCACAATTTCGATTGCCATAACAGTGATTTGGAGGAGATATCTCGAAAAATATTTACTGCACATTTAGGTCATAGCTCTGATTTGTATAGAAGTGTATTCTGCCCCTTTGAAGACTCTAGCTTATTTCTTTCTCTCCTGATTGCCCTCACGAAGGGAAGGGAGAGTACATCCCATGTTATGCATTTTGTTTTTCTCCTTCTAAAGGTCCATTTGAACATCAAACTTTAACAGTTGCTGGCATTTCTCTTTCGCATTTCTCTATAAAAGAGAAGTTAAGGGGCCACCATTTTGCCTAGTACAGACCTCCTTCGTCCTTCGAGCGGCTTTGTCAGATTTTATGATGGTCTTTTTGTATATCCTCCTACCTCTTCCAAGGAAGTGACATAATAGTTGATGAGTCATCATAACAAATTCTTACAAATTACAAGTTTACATAAACGACAACAAACTATTTTGCTAGAGAGAAGCGTGAATAGTCCCAGGCTGATTTGCATATCAGATGTAAATGGTTTTTAGATGCCTTAGAGAATCCGCCCTTCCTAAGTCTTGTAGACCCAAAGGTTTTCTCCAATTTATTGAATTGAGATGTTAATTTTTAAATTTTTATTTGTTCTTTCTTTTCGTAAAGGAGTTGTTATCCAAAAGAAAGGAGAATTTACTATTGAAGGCAAAGTAATTGTAGAGATAGGCACCCTAATTTCAATGGATGTGTTGAATTGCGTGAATGTCCGCATTTAAAAGTTTAATTTATTAGAGAGGAGATACTTCTATTTATTTAATTATGTCTTCAACATGTCGACGTGGTAGTCATACTCTTTTTCATGGACCAAGCACGTGAAAATTTTTTGATGAGGGGTGTTGATAAAGCTCAAATTTCCAAGACTTTTGCAGGCTCTACTACCATGTAGAAAATAAGAAAAGGGAAAGATGTATTGATTAATTGGCAATATGATGAGTGCATGACACACTTCAAGTGTCAACCACAATGCACATAATATTTGCCCAATGTGGGATAATATCCTACTTGGGAATTTAATCCTGAAATATAACTCTAAACTCTGTTATTTAAACTGTCAGTACTTCACTCCTGACATAATAGCAAGCACCTTATATTCTTGAATTTCGACAGAGGTGATCTGGTAATAGTCTGAGTCTCTATTATTGGTATATTAGAACCGGTACTCCCAATAACAAAGTGAGTATCACCTTTCTCTGGACATGTTTGCTTCTAATTGTCTTTTCTTATTAGTTTTCCTGTGCTGTTTTTTAACTGCTATTCACATAGGTAACTTGAAGAGAAGAACTAGTGACTGGCTGTCTTCCAGTGTACCTCGTTAGAATGGCTAGAAAATAACTATATCCTCATTGTTATCAAGTTAGGATTTTTCCTTGTTTATGTTATTTCTCTATGTTGATGGTTTTCTACTTGTTGTAGGGAGAAGAGTACAAGGTGATTTGGCCTGAACAACCAGAATTCATCAGAATGGCTGCAAAATTTGGTGCGACAATAGTGCCATTTGGGGTTGTAGGGGAAGATGATATAGCAGAGGTTTGTTGATGCTTTCCTACATATATTTCCCTTTGCAACATTAGAAGAAATAATGATGCTCTTTTGGTTCCTTGATACTACTTCCCCAAAAACTTTGATCTTGTATCTGTTAGCTTGTTTCCATTCATATTTGGAAGCTACAAAGAGTTTTCTCGTCTCTCAGGTATTTTGCATTTTCGGAGGAATTAATTTTGTAGGAGAAATTTAACTCGTAAAAAATATAAGGAGAAGAACAAGCAGGAACTCTTCACTTATCCCCTTTGATCTGTATATAGTAACTGGTTCAACTAAAAATTTATTATTCTTCTGAGGAGATGCTTCTTCCTTTTTATCACCATTTCCCATCCAAACGGGGATTCTTGTACTTCTATTCCCCCTTTGTGTAATGAGCCAATGACAATCTCTATCTCAACCATCGGGTCGGAAAACTAGTTATCTTTTATTTTTACATTTTGTTCCTGTTATAACTGGTTGATACTTTCATCTGATGAGATGAACAAATTTGAACACTCTTTAAGCATTCTTTTTTTTTATAAATGAAAAAGGTGAAGTCTCTTTTAGCGTTTCCTTTTTTTCTTAATGAGAAAGGTAAAGACTCTTATAGCATTCTTTTCTGTGAAACTAGTATCTGTTCAACATCGTTGACCCTTTATTTCATCTTCTCCTTTTTGTGAGGATGCAAAGATGACAGTCCTATTTAGCCAGTTAGCCAACACATTTTTCTTTAATTCAATATATTTCTTAACTAGGTTCAACGATTTTAAAGTCTTTTAAGTTTTAAATACATAATTCCAAATGTGAATAAAAAATGAATAGTAAAAGATATCCTTCTTGGGAGGTGGATATTCTAATTCCAAGAGGTTAATCCAATGGTTTAGGGTCCAGCTTTGAGCTTAAGGTCCTAAGGTCTATTTCCCCTAGCCTTTCTTGCCAAGCTTAGCATTCCCCTAAGAAAGTTGTAATTCTCTTCAAAAAGTCCAAAAACAGAAATGTGGACATTGAAATGGCAACAAATTGAATGTGTTCTATATATAAAAGTGTTGCTTTATGCATGTCTTATAAGCTATAGTGCTCTTCATTTTTCAAATTATGAGGCTGGCCTCATAATGAAAATAGAATAGGAGAGATTAGCCAGAGAGGTATTTCATAGGTGGACTTGGAACTAGTTTTGTGCTATATCTCAACATATTATTGCCTGATCTTATATGATTTAATTGCAGTTAGTTCTCGACTATGACGACCTAAAAAGCATTCCTATATTGGGTGATTGGATAAGGCGTGATAACGAACAGGCAGCCAGGAGGGGTTTAACAGTCAGGTCATCTCCTAATATATTGATTTTGTTGCATTTCCTAGTATTTTTTCTCAGCTCACTAGCTTCTTTTATTCTGAACCTAGTATTTCTTTCTACAGGACGGACATGGAGGGGGAGATTGCCAACCAAATGTTGCATCTCCCGGGCCTTTTACCTAAGATACCTGGTCGTTTTTACTATTTGTTTGGAAAACCTATTCATACAAAGGGAAGGCAGGACCTGGTAAAAGACAGAGTGAAAGCAAGAGACTTGTACTTGCAGGTAAAATCTGAAGTTCAAAATAACATGAATTATCTGCTTAAGAAAAGAGAGGAGGATCCTTACCGAAGCGTCATCGATCGGACCGCATATAGAGCATTTTCTGCAACTTTTGATGATGTCCCAACATTTGATTATTAGGTGACCAGTTATAAGTTCGATTTACCTTTATTCTGCTAAATGGTGTATATGTATTCATGGTTCAATTCTATGTTGAAAAATAATATTTTTTTGGCCACTAGGTATGTTCCAATATGAGCAAGGTTTCCACCAATAACTAAGGTAATTATCAAATCTTTATCATAACTTGCATCAGTGTCAGATAATACTTGATCAAGCAGAACCAATTTTTAGTATATATGAAAGCACGTCTTATACCATATAGGACATGCCTGATGCCCTAGGCTCCATTCTGAAAGCTCAACTACAGTTACTTTTCCCAGTTGACATGTGCATCAAATGCAGCTGTTCTATTACAAAAAAATTGACCTGTTTGAACGAAAGGATATGAATCTGGTTGTTCTAAATGTACATAAAGTGACCAATCCTTTTGGGATCGTTAAAAGTCAAATTTTCAACAGTAGCAAGAGGATATATACCGTCCATAAAAAGCATAGTATTCGGATTCGGAACCTAGTTGTTGGTTATCACAAGTTGTATGGAGCTGAAGCTAGTGGATTTAACTGAAGAATTTGAGGGAGATAAAAAAATTATGGTTCATTGTCTAGTTCATCTAGATATGTTTGCACCAGATTCTCTTTAAATGTGTATTCTCCTGTTTAAATTTATATAACCTAGGTTTAACTGGACACGGAGTTAAAGAAAGAAAGAATTAAAGACTTTGGAACATGTGGTCCTAAACTGGACACGGAATTAAAGAAAGAAAGAATTAAAGACTTTGGAACATATGGTCCTAAACATGCTATAAGATTTTTGTAGCTATAAAAGCACGTCATTATACGGGTTAAATGCCAAGTTCAGAGATAAATTATTTTCAAATATAGAAAGATGTGTTTCTTTTCAGAACATACTAACATGGAAATAGTGCCACATAAAATGTTAGAATTTTCAAATGCTTGGCTTCTTCTCCCAAAAGTCATCAAGGGTGTGGCCTAGAGGTCAATGAAGTGGGTTAAGCACCATGAGGTCTTAGATTCAAATTCTAGTAGAGATAAAAACACTAGGTGAATTCTTCTCATCTGTTCTAGCTTTGGTTCATAGAATTACCTGGTACCTATTGCTGGTGGGAGATGGCAAGTATCCCGTGAAATTAGAGGTATATGCAAGTTGGCTCTGACACCATGGTTATATAAAAAAAAATTGTTTCCTGTAGTGTGCCACAGAAAATGAGATAAAAAGGAAATAAATACATAAACTTTTGTAGTTAAATTCCCTGGAAGAGAGGTTAACTGAAGTTCACTTCAAGTAAAGGTCAGAGAATCTATTCCAATGGCAAGTATCCTTATCTAGTAGCTGGTTCTATTCTTGGAGACTTAAATTGCAATCTTATCCTTTGCTTGGAAGAGTGAAATATTCACATTTATCTCCTATACCCTACACTTATTTCTCACAAAAATCTTTTGTTCCCCTTGTCCTGCTTGGCCCTATTAGGCCTCTCATGATGATACACCAATGGGAAATGTAAACCTCATAGCCAGGCAAAGTATATGGAGAATTTGGTTCTTTCACATTATGGACAAAGCTAGAGAATCCAAAGATAAAAACAGTAGAAAGTAGAAACAGAATAAAGAAGAAAAAATGGACACACATGCAACATGACTCTACTTTTCTATATAAGGAGAAACTTCAATTTGCTTTAAACGAAGCAAAGGAAAGAACCAGCTATAGTCTAAATAATAGTTATGGCTAGTTATGGAAAGGGTGAAGGTTTTAACACCTACAAGGGGGTACAAGCATACCAAGATGATTGGGGAAAGCCAATTACTACTATAAGTGACTACCCTGATCATGTTTATCGCCCTGTGATTGTTGATGTCCAAGGAAGTAGGAGTCCAATTGTTTCCTACCCAACTGAACATGGTGTGGAGGGCTATGTGGTGAGAGCTCAAAGAATTGTTGAAGTTCGTCGTAGTTATGATATTCCCTTGAATGGTCATCTAGATGAGTACAATGTGCACGAAGAATGGGACGATCATAGTCCTAGGAAGGTCAATGACTTCTTTGATAAAGTTCATAATGAAGCTAGTCGACCAACTCATCCGACTCTTTTGAGCCCTCCAAAGTTAATCACTAGTAAGCCTAGTTGGAGAAGTGAAGATCATGACTCTCCCAAATATAGCAAGCATCGCGATTTTAGTGGCAGCCCTCTTCACAATAAATTTGAATGGCTGCACCTTCAAGATAATCGAGGATCAAGTCCATACAAGTACAAGAAAGATGATTATGCCCACTCCATGGGTTCTCCCAAGCATGGCCATGTCAAGGACTATGGGGTCAACAACACATGGGATTCACCACCAAGATCAAGACCACCCCATGAGGATTGGGATAGCAGGAGAGGTCATGATGATTATGTAAAAGGCCCATATAGCTACAACAAAGATGATTATGGCAATCCAAAATTCAATGGAGGTTACAAGACAACTAGTCCTCCACTTAGCCAGGCCACAAATGATATTGGCACTGCCATGAAGATCCTTGGGGAAGGTAATAAACCTCTGTCTGCTCCTACTTATGCACCACAATCACATTTTCCAGCATCTTACTCTACTCCACATATGAAAGAAAGTTACCCTGAGACAACTCAAGGTGGAAAGCTTCTGGCTTCACCTGTTTCTACCCAACCATCCTATTATCCAACATCAAATCCGATAACAGAAAGGAAAGAAAGTTACCCTGAAACAACTCATGGCCCAAAGCCTCTGTTTTCCCCTCTTTATTCACAACAACCACATTCACCAACTTCAAAACCGATACCTCAACGGAAAGAAAGCTACCCTGAAACAACTCATGGCCCAAAGCCTCTGTTTTCCCCTCTTTATTCACAACAACCACATTCACCAACTTCAAAACCGATACCTCAAAGGAAAGAAAGTTACCCTGAAATAACACATGGCGAAAAGCCTATGTTTTCCCCTGTTTATGCACCACAATTACATTCACCAACTTCTAATCCGACATCTCAAAGGAAAGAAAGTTACCCTGAAACAGCACATGACACAAACCCTATGTTTTCCCCTGTTTCTACACAACCATCACAGATTTCAACTGCAAATCCATCATCTCAAATCAACGAAAGTTACCCAAAGAAGACCAAAGGTTGGAAGTCTCTCTTTTCCCCTGCTGCTAAGCAACAACCACACCCTCCAACATCACATTCTACACCTGAAATAAAACAAAGCTACCCTGATCATGAAACGCGAGGTTGGAAGCCTTCATTTTCCCCTTCTTCTCCGCAAAAGGAACGCTACAGACCACAAACGGAAAACCATTACCCCGACCAAATCCAGCGTAGTGAGCCCTTTACATCTCCATATGAGAATACACAGGAACCGCGCTATGGTGCAACCATCCCACCAAAAGAAACCCTTGACAGCAATGAGGCCAGGAAAAGGTATGGTAACTTGAAACCAGTGTCACCCGCACAGATGAAGTACTCAGGAACAATTGATAGCAGAGAGGCTGTGAAAAAGTACAATGGTGCATTTGTTCCTTAGAGAAATCCCTAGATGTTTGGGAATTTCACATTTAGCTTGCCTTGTGGAAGATGGTTTCTGCTGCAATGTTAATCACACATCATATATATATATATATGTATATTTTCTTTCTTCTTCTGTGAGTGTGGTGTTGTTTTCTTGAGTGTTCTGTGTTTGAATAAAAGAACTGAAATATGTTGTTAGTAATGTAACAGTACAGTTTGCTTATGTACTTGTAATTGCATATGAAATGAGAATAGAGTTTGTGTTTAGTATGTCAATTTCCTCATGGTTGGGTATATTGACTTACTTGTTTATCACGTAGCTTTGTGGACTGGATAAAGTTGGATAAATTTCTCATTCACTTGACAAATTTAATATTGATTTGAACTGAGTCTAATTTCGAAAAGTACCATAGTTTGACCAAATTTATTACTACTTGAAATCATCCACTTGATCAAGTTAACATTGATTTCAACCCTTTAATCTAATTTCCAAATGTGCTATACTTTGACCAAATTGATTACTTTGAAATACAATTTTAAAAACAGAGTGAGCTCTCCGCTGGCCTATATTCCCTTAATGGGTCTGAATAAATTTGATTGGTTAATATCTGTAATAAATTCTTGATATTATTAAATATGGATTCAAAATTTTCTACAAAGATGGTAGTTAACCAATTCCTACCATTCATCATTGTCCTCATCACCCACCATTATTAACTACCATTGTCGCGTACCATTTTATCAGTTATCACTAGCCATCGCTCACAACTACCATTATTGCCAATCAACTACAGTTAGCCATCATCATCACGAGCAATCATTTATAATCATCACCATTACCATAACAATCACTAATTATTAGTAACAATCACCACCATCAGTCACCACTATATATAGTGACACCGTCATCATTCACCTCACTATTAGCTATAGCTACCATCCACCACAATTATCAACTATCACCATCAACCACTACTGTCAACCTCTATACTACAAGTTACCATCCATAACCACCACCATTAGCCAACGGCCCCCCTCCTCAATTGATATCCACAACCACCGTAGTTATTGAAAAAAGTCTTAATTATTTAGTATTCGATCTTAATAAAACATCTTAATATTTCAATTTATGTATCCAAATCTTATTACATATCTTAATACTCAGATGTATATTCATATTTAGAAACTTTGGTATTAGTGAAAATAAACGAGTCCTAAATGTCTACAAAAATCACTAAAATTAACTTTGGGATGAAAATTATACTAAAATTTATTTTTATTCATTTAACTTATAATCGAGAAATCAAAAACTCAAAGTTGACAAAATCCCGATTGCATGTAGTTGTCGTTAACAAGAAAAGAGATTAACTACTTTAGGAAGTGTCAATAGAAACAAAAACCAAGAGGCAGAAAGATCAACAAAGAAAAAGCAAAAATGAAAAGTAAACGAAAATAAAATTCCAATATATATGAGGTAACTCATGTGCTTTAATCTGAAATAGAATTGTGTATTCAATATGTGGTATTCTTAACAGGCGGAAGGAGGATTAATTCATTGAGGTTAAGACTTAATTTGATACGTTCATTATATAATTGGTATAGGGATGAGATTTATTTTTAATTAAATATTATTTATGAATTTTACATTAATTAGGTTGCATTTAAAATTAAAAAACTTTAATATTTTGATGTTAAATTAAAATAAACCTTAATTTGAATATTTAAATAACAAATTAAAAAATTATCAATGTATTAAGCTTTTTAAAATGTAGAAAATCGTACCTAATCATAAGAAACGGTGTGATTCTCAGAAAGTTACATAGTAACATATAAAATGGAAAGAGAAAAATGCTCGTAGAGCTGTTAACTAAATTTGACATATAAAAAGATGTTTGAGTGTAATGGTAAATCCATTTAGTCCCTCTCGTATTTAAGAGTTAATACTTTAAAAGGTTATTTAACTGTGAAAAATTGTAAAATTATTAAATTGTGATTTGTAGTAATAAAATTAAATAATTTATAATTTATTTCTCATAAAATAACTCAATTAAATATATTATTAAGAAAAATATGACACGATAAAATAATTTATTTTTTTATGTCACATAAATATGGACCCACAAATAAATAAAATTTAAAAAAGAAATTCATTTTTTATACTCTACCCACCCACCTACATATGAAATTGGGTTTCATCTAAAATATTTTCATAGGTATTGTATGTGTTATTATTAAAACATAAGACGACTTGATCTTTGATAGAATTGACTCGTAAAACATCTAAAGATAACGATGATATTAGCAACACATATAATTTTTATATTTAGGGCTCGATTTAAAATGATCTTTTAAATATATATTTGTGCTGCTATCGTCTATTATATTTATTAAAATTGGGTATTGTATATGTTATTATTAAAACATAAGACGGTGTGAATTCTAATGAAATTGGCTCTTAAAAATATATATGATATATTTAAACTGAGCAAGCCATTGAAATGAACTTTTTCGTATTCATTTCGCCTAATTCATACATGAAATATTTGAATACTTTTTTCAATCGTAAATTATAGAAAATAGTAATAAGTTAATGTTTACCTTTCATTCAAACTTCTAGAAACAGTTATTGGTATTGAAATAGTTATAATTAATAATTTTTCATATGGTATATTTAGACAAAAGTATAAGAGAAAAACTAAATTTTGACTTATATTTTCAGTTTAAATAACACGCATGTATATTTTTTATGAGCTAATAATTAACTTCATCAAAGATATATAATTATTACTTTGTTATGAATATAATACAAATAAAAAGCTCTTAATTTAAATGATTTTAGGTGAAATTCATTTTGACGTGAGAGTAAATGTGTTGTATATAAAATATGCTTTTTAAAAATTTTATTATTATTTGTGGACCCGAACCAAAACCTATTTTCAAGGCTCCCGTTTGTCCAAGCAAGACAGCAACCCACCAACTAATACGTGCTATTTTTGAAATTGACATTAATTACATATTTTACGTTGCTTTACGATGTTCAATAGCTATTTTGTGAAATCTTCTACATAGAAAATTAAAGGAAAAAGAAAAAAATTTGACTTTAAAAGGCTCTATATAAAGCTTATAAAATCTCAAAATAAACATCACCAATCTCCATTGCTAGTCTGTTTGTTATACTCTACTAGTTGTCCAATTTAATTACCATGTCTGATCAAATTGATTCTAATATCGATCCTTATGAATACTTGGGCCTTATTCGTAACGCTGACGGCTCCATCACACGTCCACAAATTTCAACTTGTCCATTTGTCACCACTACACTCGATCACCATGATTCCTCCGACGTCTTCGTGAAGGATCTCGTCATTAACCCCTCCAAGGACACGTTGGCTCGTATTATCATCCCTCCTCAAGTACTAAACTCGGAAAATAAACTCCCCCTAGTGGTATATTTTCACGGTGGAGGGTTTGTAATATCGGGTAGTGTAGACGCGCCAATTTTACAAAAGTTTTACTCAACACTTGCGACTGAAATTCCGGCGATAATCGTATCGGTCGATTACCGACACGCGCCCGAAAATCGACTCCCAGCAGCTTATGATGACTGCGTGGAATCGCTGTATTGGATCAAAAATACCCCCGACGAGCTGCTGACAAAATACGCCGATTTCTCCAAATGCTTTCTCTTGGGCACTAGTGCTGGCGGCAACATAGCGTACCACGTAGGACTGCGTGTCGCTGGAGTAGGTGAATGTCTTAAGCCTTTAGAAATCAAAGGGTTGATTTTACATCATGGCTTTTTTGGTGGGGTCGAAAGGACAGAATCGGAATTAAGATTAGCTCGTGATAAGATGTTGTCCCTTAATGTGACTGACATTATGTGGGAGCTCGGGTTGCCTATCGGTAGCGATCGCGATCATCCGTATTGTAATCCGACGGCGGAGATTCAATCGAATGAAAATTTGTTTGATCAAGTGAAATTACGAGGTTGGAAGATTTTAGTGACCGGCTGCGATGGTGATCCTTTGATCGATCGACAAATTGAGGTTTCGAAGATGTTGAAAGAAAAAGGGGTGCAAGTTGTGGATAGTTTTAGTGAAGGAGGGTTTCATGGTTGTGAGTTTTTTGATGACATGAAGCTAAAGGAATTGGCCCTTGTTGTGAAGGAGTTTGTGAGAGCTTAATTAAAGCACTTGTGGCAAAGTGATCTTTTGATGAACTATTTGTAACAATTATGAAAATAAGAGTTATTTCTTCGTCTCTAGACTACAAAATATTTGATTGTTGATCAGTAAACATTAATAAAGAGATTATAGGTTAGATATAAATAAAGTTAAATATAGTAAAAGAAGTTCTTCTAATTAATATTTTTTCAGAGCTGTGTAAAGTAAAAAAATAAATAAATAAATAATTTGAGACAGAAAAAATATATACAAAAGGTAGAGAAAAAGAAAAAAATCGTTTAAATTTCGAGTTTCAAATAGGTTGCAAAGTATTGCCATGCAGCATTATTATTATTGTTATCATTATTATTATTACTACCGTTATTATTGTTGAAGTTCAATAAATTAAAACCTATAACAATTTTTGAATTTCGATTTACTAGACTAAAATTTTCTCGTACGTAAAGAAAATTCAGTAACTTATATATATAATTAAAAGTAAAATAGCTTTTTACTCTATTTGTGGTTTTTCACGATATAATTTTTCAAGAATTGAATTCCCATTCCCCTCCCTTCAAGCTAGTTCTGCCCCTCGTCCAATGATCCAATTTCATTTTCACTAATATAGTGGTGGCGCTAATTTGAGTGTACCTTAATTATTTTATAGGATAGTTATTTTATTTATTTTATTTAATTATTGTGTATATTAAAATTAATTATTTTTAAATATTTATTAATTCAAAAATCAACAGAGATTAATAACTTTTTCAATTTTTTCTTTATCATTAATTATTTTAGAATTAAAAGATATATGAATAAACAAAAATTAAAAAATTATTAAAATATATATATTAATCAAATTACGAATATTTTTATGTTCACTAAAATTTGAACAGTATAGTCTCCCATTGACCCACAACCACAATATATTGTTGTGGCAGGGTGAACACTCACCCCTTATTATTTTCTTGGTGAAAGGTTTACCAAATTATTGCATGTGTTGTCGTCCCAAAATATTGGCCACAAATATAAAGTTTTTCAATTATACATCAACTGATATTTTCTTCGTCTCGATTCATTTTTATTTATTTATTATATTAAAAATATTTTTTTATTTTTTATTTATTTTTAACATATCAAGAGAGAAATATACTTTCTATATTTCCTTTTAGTTGTCACTATTTCCCTTTTTAAAGTCAAATAATATAAATTTTTGCCAACATTGTAAGTTGTATTTTTCTATTATATCAAAATTTTGAAAATATTAATTTATAGTACTTTTCGTAAATTTTTAAATATCTAAATTTTATTTAAAATATTAAATTAATCTAATGTAATTTAGCTTTAAAAATTTAGTCATATTCACTCTCAAAAAGCGAATCGTGACAATTATTTTAAAACGAAAAGTATTTTTATTTCGTGTTTTATCTTTAGTATCAATTATTTATTTCTCAAATGATTTTTTAAAATCTAAAACTATATATTAATTAATATAAATATTATGATAAAATATTTATATTCAATATTATTTCTCAAAGAATATATAAAATTTTTAAAAAAATATTGTGTCACAATTAATAAGGGTCCCTCAAAGCGACAATGAATGCCCAGTTAGAAATGGAGTTATGCAATTTGGTAAACTTTTTCATCCCATATTAGTTGACCATGTTATTAAAATAATTGATTTAAATTATTTGTTAATGTATAAAATCAAAATAATAAAATTATTCTATTTTATTCTTAAAATTAATTTTTTTTATTTTGAAAGTGAAATAATTTTTTTTTTCATCTACATATTAATTAGTCAAAATACTGCATTAATTGCCTAAATTCTAAATTCTTAAATGCAATAAAAATGTATTAAAAAGAGAATTATTAAAAATATTTTTTTTATTTATAATTACTGAAAAGACGTGTAGAAAAAATAAATAAATAATATAAGACAACAAGAGTAGCATTTAATTACTTGTGTTTGCATACAAGTTATTAATCAATAGTGAATATTAATACATAAATAATTAAATTCTGCGTGACTTAGAGCAAAATTCAAATGACTCCAGTGCACGGAAATGAAACTCAATTATTAAAATAACTTATAATAGATTAAATATATTAAAATGAGGTACATGTTGATGTAATATCATTTTAATTTTGGGGGAAATGTTGACTTGTACACTAGAAGGACATGTACACACTACATACTGCTCTTTCTTTCTTCCTTTTTTTTTGTCCCCCTTTTTTGTCAATAGCGATAGTAAACACATCATCATCTCAACTTGTAGAAATAAGTAACTTCTTGCCTCCAGCAATACATAAACAGGGAAAGCACCAACATTATATATAAACTACTAAATTTATTTGCGCTTTGTGCGATTATTAAGATAATACAAAATTTACAAAATTAATATTCTTGTAAGAATTTTTAGATAGAAAAAGTGTTACACCCCGTAAATTCCCAGCGTATAGATGGCCTATTCGCGTGTTGGTTAAGAGTATTTGAAAACCATACATGCTAGAAAAAGGCCCCGGAAAATATCGGATAAGCGCCAAGTCGGCGTGTTGCAAGGAAAAATGCGACTTATAAATTGCATTCCAGGAATGCAACTTATAAAATGCATTCTAGGAATGCGACTTATAAATCGTATTTAGTAAATGCGACTTATAAATCGCATTTTCTGAATGCGTCTTATAAATCGCATTTCTATAAGTCCCAATTATATAACACCTCCAACTTCGGTTTATTTCATTAACTTCATATAATTTTCAGAAAAGTCGCGAGAAACAAAGGAGAGCGTGAGGTTTTGAGGTATTTCCTTCCGATTACGCCATCAAACGCGGTCCAAACTCGAATTAACCTCAGGTACCGATGTATTTAGCAGCAGGGAGCATTCCTACGGAGTTTGTTTCGCGAAATACAGCCGACGAATCGTCGAGCTACCGGACTAAGGTGTCACACCCCACCTTGGGGGGTATGACGGCACTTGGTGCCTGTTAGACTCTGAACTGCTAACTGGTCCAGCCTGAGCACATCTGGTGCTTTGGCTGGCTTTGGCTCTATTTCAAGAAACCAATCGGCTATATAACGGCTGTAACTACAGCCTCCGGCCAACTGGCCTGTAGCCATCTGAACCTGTAACAACAGCTAACCAGAAACAGACCTGTAACAAGGAACCTATGCGGGCCGACAAGGCCACCATGCTGTCTAGTTATCTGTAACTCAACACAAAAGTGCTATAAAACTACGTGACCGGCAAGGTCACCACTACTGTCAAACTAAGGCCCCACACGGCCAACATAAACTGGAATACAAAACAGCTACAGCCGACTGCACGGCCCCACACGACCGGCTCAAATAACCACAGGGAATATATACAGACTGCAAGCCTCTACGAATACTGTAAGAAACTAATAGAAATGATCGGGACAGGGCCCCGACCTACCCATACTTCACAACAAAAGAAAAGGAGCTACACCTCTGGGAATCAGACTCCGGATGACAGGAGCTGATGACTCACTGGCTGGCTGGAATCACGAGGGATCGGCTCCTCGTCCATGAGTACCTGTAGGCAAGCAATACAGCGCCCCGCTGGGCGTCAGTACCACAGGTACTGAGCATGTAAAGCAAACTGAAATATGCAACTGCAACGAATAGCACAATAACATGACATTTAAGCAAGAAGTAGCTGAGTCTATCTAGCTGAGGATAACTGGGGAGAGTTTATACATTCTGCAACTAACTGAGCGTACCTGAAGACGTATCGTCCTTCTGTCTATCAGTATCTACTAGCACATATCAATATACATAATAATACATACAATACCTGACCGACTCCCATAAGCCGGAAGGTGCCAACCAAGCAAGCAATCTATTTACCTCTACCCGGGTCTAAACCAACCAAAAACAAGTCACTCCACTCATCTGATAACTGTGAGCTCCTCCTACCGGCCCCCTTGGATACGTAGCTCAAGCCTTGGCCTCTGACAATAAACTGTGTCTGAGTCCGAAGACTCCTACCTCTGGGCACAGGTGTGCACACAGAGTGGTCTACCCCTGTAAACAGGGTGTGCTAGCTCTGCGCAGAGTAAACTGAACTACCCCTGCAAGCAGGGTGGTCTGGACCGTATTATCATGGTGGTCGGCCATCATCGTCCTTTAGTCGGACGGCATCGCCCAGCTGGTGGCGGTATCTGAATCTGGTATCGACACAGCTATAACCCAGGGGCGGTGGGGATGCTAAAGGGTGCCCACATGCCACAACAAGTCTCAACATACAAAACACATACACAACAAGCATGCTTAAATGAAAAATACTAATCTTATTCTCTTCTTGTATCTCAAGGCCAGTTTGTATTAAATAACTGATACTATATTCTGTTTTACACTATTTCTGATTGCTGGACTAACTGCTACCTGGCCTTTATCTGTCTATCTGGTTATATCTGGATATGGCTCAATAACATAAAATGTACCATCTACTACTGGATACAATCTCAACAGATGTACTACGTACTGCCTGAATATCTACTATTCTGATTATCGCATGATACGTGATTAATATACTAGCTTGCTTGCTGGAACCGTACTAAAATCGTTCCTGTACGCTGGGTATCGGTTAATAGCCTTTACTCTATTTAATTTCTAAGCTGTACTTCCTGGCTTGCCGAAAGAATAACTTTACATACCTGGTTTCTGAGTATCCGACTGACCGGTGTGATTTCCGTCGGTACTTCTGCTGTTTCTCCCAACTACATGCATATATACGTCAATTAGAACTAAATACATTAATATTCGGGAGAAATTATCACTTTAGATATATATATTTATCCCAACTTTAACCTTTCGAAAAACGGTCGAAAACTCGTTATTTTTCAGCGGTCCAGAAGGGAGAAATATTCACTTCTCGGCTAGGAACACATAGACATTAATTTAGAGCAATTCTATTTACCTTAGTTCGGTGGCTCGCCGATTCGTCGGCCGTATTTCACGAAACTAAATCCGTAGGAATGCTCTCTGCTGCTAAATACTTCGGTATCTAGGATTAATTTGAGTTTGGACAGCGTTTGGCAGCGTAATCGGAAAAAAATTATAATCCCTCCTTCGTCTTCCTCTGTGTTGCTGCATATTCTGGAAATTGAAAGGAGTTAAATGATATTAGACCGAAGTGGGGGCTTTATATACTTGAGCCTGAACTTGGGCAACGTGGCACGGAGCCATCGCGGAGGCCTTGCCTCCGTGACACGCTGCCATCGCGGAGGGGCTCTGCCTCGGCTCCTCCCGTGATGGTTCGACGGGTTCCTCGTCCGATCTTTTTCCAGGCCTTTCTCTAGCACGTATGGCCTTCTAATATACTTGACCAACGTGTGAATAGGTCGTCTAGGTGCCGGGAATTCTGCGGGGTATAACATAAGGTAAGTAGAATTGCTCCAAACTAGTGTCTATGTGCTCCTAGCCGTAAAGTGAATACTTCTCCCTTCTGGACCTCTGAAAAATAGCAAGTTTTCGACCGTCTTTCGATAAGCCTAAGTTTAGGCTATAATTATATCGAAAGTGACGTCGTCCTTCAGAATAGTATTGTATTTAGTACTAATTGACGTGTTAGCTGTTTAGTTTGTTGTTTATGTTGGCCGTGTGGGGCCGTATCCAGTTAGTAGTGGTGACCTTGCCGGTCGCATAGATGTTCAGTATTTGTTATATTAAGTTAGAGATAACTAGACAGCATGGTGGTGTTGTCGGCCCGCATAGGTTTCTTGTTATGAGTATGTTTCTGGTTAGCTGTTATAACAAGCACAGGTGGCTATAGGCCCAGTTGGCCGGAGGCTGTGTTTACAGCCGTTATATAGCCCTTTGTTTCCAGAAACCCGAGATAGAGCTAGTCAGGCACCAGATGTGCCTAGGCCCACCAGTTAGCAGTCCAGGTCCTACCAGGGCACCAAGTGCCAGTCATACCCCCCAGGGCGGGGCGTGACAAAAAGTTTTGCAAATAAAAAATATAAACGACATCTTTTATATATGTCTATATTAATTATACATGTATGATTATCTTTTATTTTCTAAATTATTTCATGATGTGTATCATATTTTGAGAAAAAAATAACAAAAAGATGTGATATTACAAAGAAAAAAAAATACAAATTAAATAAATCTGACTATTCCTTTTTTTCTTCTCAATATCTTTTAATTATTTCTCTTTTCATTTTACTTTCTATTTTTCTCTCTTTAATAATATTTTTTAGCAATATAGTACGCCTTTTCCTTGTTTCTTTAGTAACTTTCTTGTTTATATTTTTTTAGTTATTTGAACGTTAGTTATAAATTACACAAAGACATTCTTATTATGAGAATCAAGTGATCTTGTAAATATAATATTTGTATGAGCAGATTAAGCACAAATAATAAAAACATTTGTTAGTATGAAATTTAAGTGCACTTATAGCTTTCAAAATTACTTATTATAAAATTGAATTGTAAAAAGTGAATTAGTTCTTTGCAAAAAAAGAAGAAGAAGAAGAAGAAGTACAAACTTGATAAGGGAGGAAATTTTTTATCCAAACATCAATATATACTATTTGTTTATTGATTCTTGGTCCTTTTCAGAAACTCCTTACAGATGCTCTTTTGAAATTATCTGTCTCGATTCTGACTTCAACTTTTTTACTTTATTATTGGTTGTTCCTTTAGTTTCATTCTTCGGTAGATCTGATTTCGATTCTGTATTTTCACTTTCTTGTAAATTTCATTCTTTCTTGAGTGGTTTCTTCTTCAATGGTAAGGTCCTCAATAGGCATCAAACCAACGATAATTCCTCGCCTTATTTGTCTAAACTCTCTCTACCGTTGTTGGAGTCCAACACCTCTGTAATCTTCCTCCGTATGTACTCTTGCTTTATTTCATGTACCTTCATTTCGTTGAACCTTGTAAAACTTTCATTTTACTCCATTATTATCAATCATTTTTCAAGAAAAAAAAGAATTCCAAACAATATCTTGTTGAGTGGATAATGATAATGTAAAAATCTGTATATAGATGTGAGAATGCACAAAGTAATTAAGTTTAATTCATTCAAAGAGTTTAGTAATTGAAACCCATATTCTTAAATAATTGTGATATAATAAAATTATCACATTACACAGTTATGATGTATTATTTCAGATATGATTGTAGCATTGACTCTTTTTACCACTTTTCTTAATTTCATATTTTAATTTACTCTAATTTGAATAATATGGCATATCTCCTAAGGTAGTAAAATTATTTTTCATTTATTTTATATCATTTTATCTTTTTTATTATTAATTTTGATAATTTTGTTATTTTTTCTATTTTTTATTGTACAAGAATAAATATTTCAATTACTACTCATCCATTTATTTCTATTCTTTAATGCAAAAATTTTAATTTCTTAAAATTTATTACTCCATTTATTCTTATTCTTTATTATAAAGATAATTAAATACCTTAAAATTATGCTTATTTAAAATTTAAAATAGAAAAGATACTTTAAAAATTCACAAAAAATAAATCAGAATGAACGTCATAGAAGCATGCCATATTCGCATGTCTATGCCCTCCTTTTATATATATATATTAGACACTTTCATATTATAGTAGAAGTTAAACTTGTATATATAATATATATGGCAGGTGTCCAAGTCAAACCTCGGTGGATAAAACCCGGGTGAATGGTTTAATATAAACGAAAACTTCTATCATCACGGATAACACGATGTAAATGCATGTCTTGGGAAGAAAAACCTTTGAAAAGCTTAGAATTTAAAAGTCGAATGCTCATAAAAGTATTGTACATTGAGGATGTGTTTAGTGCGATGGAAAATGTTTTTCATCAAAAATATTTATCTTTAGAAAATAAATAATTTTCTTAATTACTTATTTTATAATATTTACATATAATCTAGATAAATGTTATAAAGATGAAAATTAGCCGATACCATAAGCATATTTATGGCTAAAATATGGGCGAATTCTACTAAGTAGTACAAATTAGTAGAATTTTAAAAGACAAAATAAGGCAAGTAAATATAATAATAAAAATTTACAAAAGAGACTAGCGTTACAAAGTGAAACCAGAAAGAATATTATATCAATTGGAATTCATACATATTCTCATGTAAATTACTTTGCTTTTTATGTACAACTAAGCGAGTTTTTCTATAATTATCATCACTTTTAAACATACCAGTTATTTACTATTATCTATAATTTCAATGTTTTTATCTCAACTCGTAATTATTTATTTATAAAATTAATTTCTATCACTTAATATTTATCTGTTGCATCTAATCAACTAGCACAGGGAATTAGAAGAGAAAATCTTGGAGACCAGGTGATATTTTCCCATGTATCTGAGCCTTGGAAGGGAGAGTGAGTAACCCGGTTCCACAAGTACCCAATGAAATAATCAAGTTGGCCCAAATATCGCCGTCGTCAAATAAAGAAGATATTCAGCAACTTTTGGTTATTAATCAATGAATTATCTTACCAAAAGAAATGCTTTAGCATTCAAAAGCAGGAATATAATGAAAATCAGAGAGAAGTATTTTTGTTAAACTGATTGATCAAAAATTCTTTACATGGTATAAATACATTCTTATTGTAGTATATCTAACAAGTAACAACAGGTCTAAAACTATTAGCAACAAAAACTAGAAATCAGCAATCAAAGCTACAACTAGAATTATCAGAATATCTCCTTTTTCAGCACCAATTATCCCTGCATGAGCATTTACCATTTACAAAATGATGAAAACCTGAAGCATCTCTTACATGTATATCTCTCTTGGTGACAACGGAAACAAATTTGAAGAATGTATGGCAGTCACCACAGAGAAGCACATTCTTCATGACGCGAACAGGTCTTCCAGGTCTCGTCATAAGAAGCCCAAAGGTTACAGCTAGTTTTGCACTGTGGCAGAACAAGAAGTCTTTCTTCTGATGCTCCTCCACTTCATGAAGCACAAAACTTGTATCAGGTACATATCCAGCTTTCAGACACTCCAGGATAAGTATTTGTAAGCCACTGTATACGTCTTTTGACTGTGAATGCAATTTGTCTCTAGCAAAGAAGGAGTGAACCTTGTCGCCAAATATGATCCAACTGCGTCCTGGTATTTTTCGGATACCCTTCTCCCTCATCTCCGCCCTAACAAGTTCGGAACACTGCCATCTTCCAGATGCTGAGTAAAGATTTGACTTTAGTATGAATGTAGAAGGATCCTGTGGGACAATAGAAAGTATATTCTTCATGGCCCTTTTACCAATGATAGCATTCACATGTAACCTACAACCATCAAGCAAAGCATGCCAAACAGAAGCCTTTGGTTCAAATGGCATTGCACTGATTATCTTTTCTGCTTCTTCGAGCAGACCCCAATAGCCTAAGACACCTACAAAACCTGCATAATGCTCTGAGGTGGGGTTTACATTATATGAGGATTGCATTGAGGAAAAGAACTTTCGGCAACAATCAACTAAATTTCCGGAAGTGTGTCTATAAGCTGATATCACGAGGACACAGGTAATGAAATCTGGGTTTACTCCTAACTTCTCCATTTTCGCCCACGTATCCAATGCCCCATCACCCTGCCTATGAAGGATATAGCAAGTCAACAAACCATTCCATGATACTACATCATGTGTAGGCATAGCCTCAAAGGTCTTAATTGCACTTTGCATTTCACCACACTTACAGTACATGCTGATCATGGCATTCCCAACACCGGTATCAGACGTCAAACCATGTTTCAAGGCATAGCAATGGATTTGTTCCCCTAACTTTAGAATCCCTAATGTTCCACAAACACCAAGAATAGTGGCCAATGCCACTTCATCAACAACTAGTGATTCTTCTGAATGTCTGACCAAGAACAGAGAAATAGCTTCTTTTGGCTGTCCATTTCTAGCATATGCACATATCATTGATGTCAATGCAATTGAATTATCATGGTCAAGTGGCTGTTGATAAAATAACTTTTCAGCATCATCCATTCTCCCACATCGCGTGCACATATCAACCAATGCCGTCTCAATACGATCATTTGATTTTAAACCAAGCTTGAGGATAAAGCCATGAATCTGTTCGCTTATCTTCCTCTCCATTATTGACCCACAAGCATTAAGAACACTGGTCAATGTAAAATCAGTCAACTCCATTCCTCCCTCCAACATTCTACAAAATAACGCCAGTGCCTTAAACCCTTCATGATTTTGATTAAATCCAGCCAAAAGAGCATTATAAGAAACACAATTTCTCACAGGCATGCTGTTAAAAACCTCCATCGCCAAATCAACATGTCCAAATTCCATATATGCCACAATCATTTCAGTCCAACTAAAGACATCCTTCACAGGCATCCTCTCAAACACATCCACTACATTTTTCAAGGTTCCACACTTGGTGTAAAATCCTATAAGTGCATTATTCACACTCAAATTACCATGTAATCCACTTTTAAGAGCATGCCTGTGAAGTTCTTGGCCTTCTCTCACCGCCAAACAGTGGGAAGATGCAGCCAAAAGAGTCGAAAGAGTAAAATGATCAGGTATCAAGCATTCATTTCTCCGCAACTCTCTATACATTTCAAATGCTCTATCATACATAGACTCATCAACCATACACGCAATCACAGTGTTCCACGAAACAATGTCCCTTTGTGGCATAGCATTAAACAAGAGAACTACAAACTCCAATAAACCACACTTACTATACAACCCCATAAGTGCATTGACAACATAAGTACAACTCGAATAACCCAATCTGATAACAAGACCGTGTACTTGATAACCCAACTCAAGATTCAATGAACGAATACAAGCAGTCAAAATAGCAACATATGTAAATTCATTTGGTTCAATACCTAAGTCTCTCATTTCGAGAAACAGCTCAAAGGCTTCTCTTTGACGATTCGACTTGGCAAAAGCCGATATAATTGTGGTGTATGACACAACATCAGGGCTTGACAGCGAATCAAAAACTCTCTCAGCAAGACTCAAGTGACCCAGTTTGATATAAGCTGCAACTAAAGCATTTTCCAAATAAACATCCTCTTCTTCAAGTTTGAGAATTGAAGAGTGAATTATCTTGGTGAGCTCAACATCACCACATCTAACAGATATACGAAGCAAATTTGCATAATCTATCTTATTAGTGTCAGAATCTATTGAGACATTAGAGTCCTTAAATTGCTGAGGGGTCAAAAGGGGTTGACCAAAAGGAGATTTTGAAGGATTCTGGAGGAACAAAGAGGATTTATGCTTATATTTGGTCTTCTTGGTAGTTGCTAGTCTTGAAGTGCAGCTGAAAAGTGAATGACGAGCAGGGAGAAGGGATAGAGGGAGAGCGTTGTTGGGGCTGTGGATAACGGCAGCCATGAAAGAAGAAAGGCGCCAAGCATAGTAAACGGAGCGGGAATCGCTAAGCTAAGTTTGGCCGTTTTTTCTTGGGGGTTTATGGCTATCCAGGAATTGGGTGTCCATTTTTTTCAGAAGGGTTTATCTAGTTTACTCAAAATCTTCGAGTCTTCAGCCCTGAGGAGTTAACTGACAGATAATTTTGTGAAGGGTCTTGGAAGTGCTGGAAATTCGACTTTGACCCCTAAAGGTTTAGAGTATTTGGACTTATGACCCTTATCCCTCTATGAATTGTTGTAGTGTATTATATATCCTTCCTACATTTTGGATCGTCTGTTTTAACTTGCTTAGGTGCTGCAACAAAAACAACAATTAAGTGTCCAAGTCACAAACAAGTTGAACACGAATACATACATCATATTCCTCCATTTATAAAATAAATTTCAAAAATGTGATTTACAAGTTGTATTTCAAATCAGAAATGCTTCTCAAATGCGATATAAGTTACCTTTGACTTATAGATCATTTGATATCTCAGTTAAACTTGAACACATACAACTAACATTTCATATATTTTTGGAATCTCACAAAAGTGAAAATTTCCAGCTAAATTTGCACACTTTTGCTCTTTTCACCTCCCTATCAGCTATAGTTGTAGGGCACAAAACCAACATTGCCAAAAGTACTGAGAAAACGATTTCTGTGACGAACATATTTGTAATGGATCTCCCCCTTTCACGCTGAGAACTGTATAATTTTTCAACCATCAAATATACAAGCGGAACGTCGATGATTAGATTAGAGTAAAAGGAGAGATGCAATTACGCCGGTCAAATATAGATGTAAAATTTTCCTCTAACTGCAAAAGTCAAAGCATACCATCACAAAGAATTAACTCTGCTAGTACTAATATACACGTAATTGGGGAGCTTCTCGCCACCACAACAAATTGAGAAGTCAAAAACCAGAAGGATCCTTCTATATTTTGGAAAATGAAAAGGAAAACAATGCTTCAGCTTTGAATATACTATAAACCCTTTCCCCAAGACCAAGAGGTGCATAATCACAAAATGCTTCAAAGTGTAACCATGGCCAGCCCCACTTTCATTTTATTTCCAGAATAGGCCATAGAAACACTCATCTGAAGCTCTCGCTCTGATGCTACCCAAAAACGCTGTTGCTTCTCATCTTTTCTTCGTCAAATGCTTTTTGGCATCACCTGCAGTATGCTTCTTTCGCCTTCCACCAGCTGAAGCAGGCTCTACTAAAGGGCCTGACCAATTCTGTACAGGTTCTTTTGAATATGTGAATGAGGTCGAACTGAATGGCACATCAGGAGGGACAAGGGATGGATCAATGTGATGTGAAGCACCCAAGGGAACACCAAGTCCTCCATCCTGGTGTGGTGGGGGGAACTTCTCACTCTTGCTCTTTGCATTTGCATGTGTGATTAGGCGCCGCCGCTGCAAAGTAAACAGATTGGTCAGTAGAAGAAAGTCAAATGGAGCAACTGATAAAAGTTATGCAGTAGTCATCATGTACATTGAGAATATAATGTTATATGAAGGACTATATACCACCGAAACTTGGCCCCGAAAATAATACCAAATGATGAAAAAAAAAAGAAGAAGAAGAAGCCTATATGCTATTGAAAGAGTGCCAAGCCTGAAACTAGCTAAAGTACAAAGCACAAAAGGAACAAAGACTTCAAACAAGTCTCCCAGGAAGCAGAACAGAAGGAAAGAATGTGACTGCTCTTCATCTACTTTAGACTGGCAACTCAGGTCTCCCACCTTCTACATCCTTAATTTTGTCTAATTACAGTTGATGAAAATTTTTGTTCAAACTTAAATTTTCTTGTTGACACTAAAGAACAAGAACGAATGATATAATGAAATAATGTGTGGCATGGTAAATCAAAAAAAGACAAATAAACATAAGAAGCTTCAACTATAACAGAACCATAAAGTTACCATTATCGAAAAAGAAACACACACACACACACACACACACTATATCAGAACCATAACAAAGCAGGGGACTTGTCACAAGGGCATACATCAATATTAGCTTGAATTTCTGCATTGGCATCTGGCGCGGGGCCCGCACGGGCCCGTTCACGATGGCGTACTCTCTTAGCACCATCTCCTGGAGCTTTATTAGCCGCTCTTAGCCTGCATGATGAGATGGAATGAGCAGCTTGTCACCATTTCACAGGCATCAGAAGGAACCCAGAGGAATGAATATTTTATATTGTTATTTCCAATTAGGAATGGAAAAGTGAAATTTCAAAATATCAATGGCATCTAAAATACATTGTTGAATAACTGTTAAAACCAATGAGAGAAGAATGAGATTTCCAAAGATCAATTGCATTCAAACATAGTATAATTAAATGAAAAGCATTGACAAGTTGACAAGTAAGTCCAGTACTCTACAAATATCTTTTTTCACAAGACACAAGTATCTGACTTTATATTTCTAAACTGCAAATAACATATTGTTGCCAGAGAAAGTAAAGAGCAAGCAAAACCTTCATACCTACTTAAATTACTAGTGACAGTACCACTATTGTCTCTTCTAGTTTGCTAATACAGAGGACGTTCCCTCTAATTTTAAAATTGCACTCACCTTCACCCTATTGGAAACTGTTACATCATTAGTTAAAAGCTATTTACATTTTTATTTAAGCAAGAAGGAGAATGAGGGCGCTGATCATCTTTCTTTACTCTCCTAATTGCTTCACACTGTAGTGACTATATATAAATACTTTTCAGATGAATGTATGACAAAGATTGTTGAAGTAGTACTGGGCTGTAAAGAAGACTAACAAGGAAAGTTTGGATTGCAATCCTTGCCTGTATTTTGTGGATCTTTGTGGAGAGAGGGATATCAAAGGAATTTTGAAGGAAAAGCTAAGATTACGCATAATTTAAAATACAAGTGCTAGCATCTAGTAGCCATGTGATTTTATCTCAAAATGAACATGAAGCGGATACATTAACAGGCTTTCTCACTTCATTATAGGAACAGTTAGGAACTACTCCTATATACCTCCTTCGCACATAACTATCATTATCTTATTGATGATTTTGTTATTTAACTAAGCTATTACTTATCAAACGGGAGTATGATAACTTGTTGAAATAGATGATTCCAGGTCTTCTATGACATCTGATGTTACAATAAATGTATGGATTCAAATCTTCTATTGCATTTTATGTTTTAGTAAATATAACACATACAATCATGACATTTGTCACCTGTAATCCAAGTCATTTATATCTCATATTTCTGTCGGTAATTAATCTCCTCGGATCATCTTATCATGAGTCTTATCTCCTTTTTTAATTGTTTCATGACTTTCATCTTTTAGATTGGTAATTAACCCCTAAGTTTTTCTCTTTCCGTTCCCCCATATTGGTTTGGATGTTAGTCCATGGACACTTGAGCACAACTCAAGTGACATAAAACAGAACTTGAATGGAATGTCAGATACAGAAGGGCAAACACCGAATGAAGCTTCTATATTTCCTTACTATCCATTGGTGCCTCAAAAATTGTTGAATATCAAATTTTCACATTTCTAAGGTGTTTTTTGACCGAGATATTGCATATTAAATTTTTGAGTTTTTGGAAAAAGTGTTTGTTTATAAAAAAGATTTTTGTTTGAGAAGTTTTTGCAAAGAAGTATTTGTTCTTTTTAAAGACTCTCAACCTCAATGTTTCAAAAACTCAATGATCTAAAGACTAGTTTGAGTTTTTGAAAGATTTGAAGATCTGAGTTCTGCAATCTTCAAAAGGGAAGTCCTTCCTCTTTGGAAAACATAAGAGAGTTGCAAAAACTCAAAGCTGGGTTTGAAAAACTGAATCGGTTATTGCAAAATTTCAAACAAACACCACCAAATTCTTTCAAGAATTATCATTAATCAAGTAAACATGCTGTACCAGTTTGTTCAAGGTAAACTGTTTGTCAGAAGAACTTAGTAGAAAATTAAACGTGATAGAAGGAATAAAAAATAGTAAAAAAGTGAGGAACTCAACCAGATGCTACACAACAGTAAAAAGTGCTAACCGTCTAGCTTCATCATCCCGCCGTTTGGCATCCATTTCTTTGGTCGGAGGATATTTTGGAAGACTAGAGGGATCACAAGCATATGGCTCTGTATTGAAAAACTGCAGAAATTGAACTTTAGTATAAGGCAACATCGTAAGAATACAAGTGAAACACGCTAATTAAAATGAGATGTTCAGGTTACGGAAAGACACAGAATATCACAAAATAACACATGCTATACAAGAACACCTGGAAAAAACATTGAGGGCAGTGCTGCACCAAAAAAGCATGACAGCAGAAAAAGTAGTTAAATAACTCATAATATTATTTCCATTCCTCCCTTGACTAAACTATTTGATGTATTAATTGTCCTGCTCCTCTATGTCAAAGAAACCAAAACAATTAATATTTTTTGCTTTATCCACGAACTAAGGAATTTCTAAACACAGTTCAATTGTACTCCATCCAAATTCGTTTGGCTCTTTTTGCATATTAAGGGTCAATTTGATCAATTTTGGAGCTAAGAGCCCGTCGGCCCAAGCTTCCATTGATGGATGATTTTGAGAAGCACTTTTTTTGTTAAAATAGCTTTACACAGAAGTAATTTCAAAGAGTAGCAATTTGTGCTAGCCAATTCATTTGAGAAGTGCTATCTTCAATTTTCAATAAAGAAATTGTGTTTGACCAATCTTTCAAAAAAAAAGGCAAAAAGCATTAGTGAGTGTCAAATTACAAAAAAAAAATGGATCAAGGTTCATTTTACAATTACTATTATTTAAACAGACATGATTTCAAATATTAAATACGAAAAACATTCATTAAGATTATTTTCACTTAATTAACGTGTAAAACATAAAATAAAAATATACATTAAATATTTTTATCAATTTAAGTATAGTTGAACCAAAGCAATGTTGGATATCTGTTATAACTATTCATTTTTTGGTAAATCTGTTATAATTATCTATTTTGGGGAAAAGGGTCAAATTTTCCGTTATACAATTCGAAATTGAGCAATTTGATTTATGTTAAGACTTTTGGTCTAATATTACCCACCATATCATTAGAACTAAGTTCCATTTTTTGCCCTTGACCCCTAATGAAGCTTCAACCTGAGGGTAATCTTAAACCTTAACTAAGCTCCAGCCTGAGGGTAATTTTGCAAACTATTTGGACACGTGGAGTCCACCCATTTCTCACTAGGGATCCATTAATTGTAAGGGGAAATATGAGACCAAAATTTTATGGCAAGGGCAAAATACGATACAATTTCCAAAACACCTCAAATCTCCAAAACAGACTAATGTGTATTTTGATACAAGTGCTTTTAGCTTCAAAGAAACTTGGCCAAACAGGCTATAAATCTGACAACAAAAATTATCTCTTACGAGTAAATCTAGATATTCAGAAACTAGTGAGCAGCATTATAAATTGAAATTTACCTCATATCTCAAGGTAAGGATACACTTTAAAGTGCCAGTGGTTCACTAAGCTATGAATGTTTGCAGGCAAAGAGTGAAGATATTTTTGGATAAAGGGAGTATTGGTGATTGTTCTTGTCTTTGAATAGTCAATAGTCTGCATCAGCAAAGTGCTAACTACTCGCTGCAGGCATTCATTAACCTTATTGAGTTACTTTCAATAGCGAACCTAAACTCAAAAACAAGTGGCAAAAATAAGCTAACAGCAGATTAATCACTAAGAAGTCCCAAACTACTGACCACTTGCTAAAGGTTTTCACCAGAGAACCCAAACTTAAAACATCACAAGTAGCAAATAAATCTGCCAAGGACTGTACTGAAAGTACCGAACGACTAATAGAACTGCAGAGACAGAACTGAGAGTAGTCTTATCACCAAACCCAACCTATATGGGAAGAATTGTAATAAAAAATGTGAGGCTATTGACAATTTCTCTATTACACCAGTAACCTAAAGCTACAAGGCTTCCTAATTTAAAAAGCAAAGTGATGGAACCCAAACCCATCTAAACTAGTTTGTATCTCACAGAAAGCATAACTTTGATACAACCATACCAGGAAAAACTTATGGAAATTCTTCCACCACTCCAGAAATCATAGCAAGTACCTCTATTTTAGTATCTATCACACGATAAGGATCTTAACCATACTAATCTCTCTCAGCAAATGGAGTTAATGACCACAAGATATCATCATTAAAACACATATTAAAATTCTGTCATCAAAAGATAGTTGGTAGTAAAAGGAGAACAAGACAACTAAGTAGAATAAAACAATTTGGAAACAGAAACTACTCACTTCACTCAGTAATGCATCAGTTGCCGTCTTGCGTTCTGCAGGATCAATTGCCAGTAATGTATCAATCAGGGGAAGTGAAGATTGAGGAAAATCTTTAAAAGTCTCCCTAATGCATCGTTTGTAGGGTTCTCGAGGCTTAAAAAGTGTTGCATTCGGCAACTTGGACTTCTTCCAGTACTCCTCTGATGGCGAACCACATAGTTTATATATCTTATGCAGTTGTTCTACCTTATTGACAGAAAAAATTATCGTTAATAACTCATGCAGGAAAATAAAAACAGTCCTGTGTTGATACACATTCCATACAAGCTTAGAGTCAATTAGTATATATGTCACAGAAATTCTATAGTTTGCGGCCTTAAAGTATCAAAATAAATGCTAATTAAACAATCTACCAGATATTGTATTCCTGATTCAAAAGAAATACAAGAGACGGTCTAAAGCTACTAACACGAAACAATTTCAATTTAAAGCTAAACACAAATTCTCCAATATGCAAATATCATTTTTATAAATGTTGTTAGGTTGCTATCCAATAAGAGTAAGTAAAAACAATTGTTCCTCACAGAATTAATTACTTTTATTCAACTTCCAAAATTAACAATACTAGTAGAGATGATATGCACTCAGCCTAATTATTCATGGGATGAAACTTAGATACTCTTATCGTTGAGACCATCATTCCAAAGACAGTAACCAATTTTAGAGAGTTCTTTTTTGAAACAGACAACTATAGAGAGTTCATTTCCCATGAGCAAATAGATCATCCTAACCGACTCCGCTGAAGTTCGCATGTTGATACAATGGGCCTTGTAAATACCAATAAGTCGCTTAGGTTCTGTTACAAGAAACCCTTGCAAACTACAGCAATTTATAACATATTAAGTCACCAGTTACCACCAGAAAATAGTTGTCTTGGTCTACCCACCCACTAGCCTCCCCAAATCCACACCCATCTCTAGCACATGGATCTGGGACTGTCCCGTTCTATCCTATCCCATCCCTAATGTTGGCCCTTATTATTTGGCTCTTACTTCTTTTTTTCTTTTTGGATAAAGTCTTAAGTTCTATACTTCCTAAATTTGGGTCGACCGTTTTGGAATCAATCTAAGAGAACTCTGGGAAATAGCTTGACTGATTCCAAGACTTCTCTATAATTTCCAGCATTTGGATTAGAAAGATGTCCTTGAAATGAAAAATGAGCAGCGATGGAGCTCGACTTAGTCAAACTCTACTTTCAAATCAATATATCAAGGTGTCATCTCCAAACTGAAGCCTCATTTTCACTCTTCAAAACCAGGTTCAAGGAACAAAAAAGTCAACAAAACAAAAATAATTCCATCAGCCCCGTGAAAACTTAAGTCATTAGGTCTCTTTGAGGTAAAAATCTAATAAAGAAACATATTACTACTCCTGAAAGGGAAAAAAGGGAAATATTAACACATGATGATGTATAAGCAGAAGATTGAAAGAGAAAATAAGGAAATTACGGGGTTACCTCAGTTCGACCAGGCATAATAGGTTTTCCAGCCAATAACTCAGCTAAGATGCAACCTGCACTCCATAAATCAATACCTACACCGTAATCAGTAGCACCTAGAAGCAGCTCTGGTGGTCTATACCAGAGAGTAACCACTCGACTAGTCATTTGATGCTTATGACGAGGATCAAAAATAGTAGCCAGTCCAAAATCAGCGATTCTGAGAATGCCAGAATTGTCAAGAAGAAGATTTGACCCCTTAATATCGCGATGAAGCACATGACGATTGTGACAATGCTCAAGGCCAGACAATAGCTGATGCATGTAGCATTTAACCTGTAATAAAAGAACAATAATCAGCTAACTCTAATTCTACAACTGGGATGGATATTATCTAATTCACATCCCTCATTCTTCAAAGCAGAATTACTACAACTCAGCACCCTAACCTGTGCTTCCGTAAACTTGATCTCTGGACTTGCAGCAAGTCCAGCCAAATCATGCTCCATGTACTCAAATACCAGGTATAAACTACATGACATTCTTGAAGTAACCAAGCCTTCCAATTTGATGACATTGGGATGATCTAGTCGTCGCAAAATGATAATTTCTCTGGCCATGAATCTCACACTCTCAGGTTCTAGATTGTCAAAACGGACTTTCTTTAGAGCAACGATTTTACCAGTAATGGTGTCTCTTGCTTTGTAGACATTACTGTATGTCCCTTGGCCAATCTATTAAGAAAAAAAGAGACAGATTGTTAACCATCACAATCAGAAGTCAAATTCAGGAGAAGTATAAATATTTTAAGAAAACAAAAAGAAATCTTAAAAGCTACCTTGTCAATTTTCTCAAAACTATCAGCTCGTCGTGGGAGCCAACCATCAATTGCTTCCCCAACATGAGCAGAGAGCCAGGAAGGCCATCCAGCAGCGACCTGCTCCCCATGTTTATGTTTAGGTGGATTACTTAATCTTGGATCGGGCTTCGACCTTCTCTTTTCTTTCCTAGGTTTTCCGTCATACTCCACCTTGTCATCCTTCTTAGTTACATCACCTTCAGTGGCTTCCACAACGTCATTACCAACAGTTACATTTTCAGCCCCTTTGACCTCCAAAGTTTCAGTGGATTCAGCACTGATGCTCTGACTCTTCTTCTCATGATTCACAGCTTCCCTTTTCTCCTCCCTGCCGTTGTGTACTAAGCCTGATGAAACCTCCCGACCCAGAACACACCCCATCTTTCAAGTCTACACTTCATAACTCAACATTCTCATCGATTAACCAACCAATTTCCACAAATCAACTCAGAATCTACTACTTTAACCACCTACAACAGCAATATAGAGCGCATAATTAAATTGGCCAAGGAAGAAAAAAGAGTAAATCATCAACTTGGCTAAAGAAAAGGGAAAAAAAACAGTAAATCATTAAATTGACAATAGTTGAGCTCCCTACGTAGCATCAAATCTTAAGTACCCATGACACAGCCCCCGAACCCTGCCCACCCCCGTAAACAAGAAGAATCCAAAGAACTAGTGACTCCAGTACTGGGTAAAGTTTGGTGATTTTTTTCCGGGGGGTAGTCAATTGGTCTGAATAATTACAGATTCAAGCATAGTCAACAAATAATCGCAAAAATTCAGAACAGTAACCCTTTGTTCTCAGAGACCTACAGGCACCAACAAGCAGCAAAAACTCAAAAAAAGAAAAAAACATAGAAGCAATCATTTTACTTGCTCCCACTTATCACCCAGTTTCAGATTCACAGTGAAACCCAAATCAATCTTTTTAACCTGACCCAAAACAGAACCTACCGAGACCCACACTACAGCAGCAAAGATACAACTACAAAACGATAAGAAAAAAAAAAAAAACCCTAATACCCAAATTGACAAGACTGCAACACACGTCCACAAACATGAAAATGACAGTCTATGTGCTAGTGAAAGTGAAAGAAAAGCAACAAAAAAAGGGGTAAAGTGGAAATTACTTGCTGGGTTGATCGAATCTGAGCCAAAAAGAGGAAAGAGAGAGAGAGAAAGAGAGTTATGTGGTGTCTGTAGTCTTCAACGTTTCTTTGCTGTAAGACAAGAAAAGAGTATAATCATAAAAGAATCAATCGGACAACCAATCTTTCAGTATAAATATAAATATATAGAGAGAGAGAGAGATAGGGCGTGGTGGGGTGGTGATTCAATTACGTGGGGGGGTGATTTGCTCTTCTCCTGCAAGTCAAAACACTCCACTGTGGGACACAGAGAGAAGAAGAGAGTTTTGGAATCACGGGCGAGATTTTCTCCAACAAAAAGGAATAATTTAGTATACCAAAAAAGTGGTCTTAAATCATAATTAAATGAAATGATAATTCTATTTGTCCAAAAAGCCTAATTTAGCTTTTGTAAAAGAGATTGAACGTCCGGGGAATTTTAATAATTCCTTTATTTATTTATTTTTATAATAATTTAGTTAGTTAATCACTTGAATTTGTATTATTTTACCGTATATTTTTTATTTAATGTTTTTTCTGTTTTATTTTAATTATTAGAATAAAATTTAAATATTTATTAAAAAAATTTAATAGAAGCCTTTTGAAAAAAAATAAAATATCAGCTTATGGCAAGAGAGTATTTGAAGATGAGATCAAAGAATAATATGAATAAAGAGATTCAACTAGGATCATACTCAAGTAAAGTGTTTTGAGATGTTATAAGAGATAATGTGCTTTATAAAATAAATTTAGTTCAACCTTAATCATTAAGAAAATCCATTAAAATAGGTATTTGTACAAATAATTTATTTTGTTTTAAGGCGTGGTTCATTTTGATTAAAAGAATTTATTAAGATTTATTGAAAGTAGGGATGGATGTATGCTTTGGATATAGGTTCAGTTCAGCATAACTCAGTGATTGAAGTGCACATATAGCATATTAGAAGATTGTTATTGATGCTGAACTCAGTGATTGAAGTGCACATATAGCATATTAGAAGATTGTTATTGAGACAGTTAAAATTCATATATTTTTGTTTAAAAAAATTTATGTTTAGCTTCTTCAAAATCAACTTCAAATTGATAGGTCCTAAGTGAATTTGAAGTTAAATTTGTCAAAATCTAACTTTATGCATATCCCAAATTGAGATAAGTTCAAATATGCTGAGTTAAATTTGTCATACTCTAACTTCAATTGCTTATTTGTCTAAAGTATGAAGTTGACATGTAGGGGTGTTCATGAGACGGTTTGAATTGGTGTTTGGTTAAAATCAAAATCAAATTAATTTAATTAATTTTTTAATTATTAAAATTAAAATCAAATTAATTTAATTAATTTTTTAATTATTAAAATCAAATCAAATATCATACATGTACATTGGTTTGGTTATTATCGGTTTGGTTTGATTTTTAAGGAACCTAATGATACTTTTTTTTTCTTAGGATCACAAAAGACTTTTTCACCCTTTTCGAACTTATAATCTATTTTTATTCTTTTATTATGAGAGCTATGATTTTTTGAGATTATTAAGAAAATGATTTTATATCTACATATTTTATTCAAGTGAATAAGATTTACAAAAAATGCAATTTTCAAAAGGTAAATTTCATAATCGTACCTTTAAATAATTGAATTTGGATTCATATTAAATTTCTTTGAAGAACTGGACTTAAGGTGTACTCTTCACTATAGAGATAAGAAAAAATTGATGAAAAAATAGTTAAAGTATTTAAAACTATTTGTAGAGATTAACATTTTATATATATAATTATAAAAAATTGTATATATAATTTATCAGTTTGGTTCGATTTTTTCTTCAATTTTATTTAGTAAAATCAAACTCAATTAAATATTATTAATTTTTTATAATATAAAATTAGATCAAACCAAACTCAAATAATTATTTAATCAATTTAATTTAATTTTTAATTTAGATCGATTTTCAACCAACACGTAAACACCCCAATATATTGACATGAATCAATATTTTCAGTTTGTTTTCATGGATGAAAAATAATTCAGAGCCTTTATGTGGATAATTATATGAGTGATCAGATAATATTGAGTTATTATAAGCGGTAGAAAAAGAAATATTTAATCTTCTTATTAGCTTCTCCTCAAGTCCAATATATACATTATTACATAGGATGTGTTCTACATGAAAATATTAAAATGAATTTGTATAATTTTGGAAAAGACTTGACGTAAGTTGAGTTAATTTGGATGATAAAAATAAAACCTTAATAAAATTAAGATTAATGAGATAAATTGAATGAAACAAATAAAAATGAAAATAAACATAACACTAAATTTAAATTATCTACTTGATGAAAAAAAAAAAGTTCATAGAAAGATCGTAATCTCTCTTCGCTTTGTATTAGATTCTTAAAATATTTTCTCAATTTATTTTGTACAATTCTATTCTAAATAAGATCAAAATCATTACTCATTTCATCTTATTGTCATTGTTGACTATATATATATATAGAATATTACTAGACACAAAATCATTATTTAAGAAAAAAAAAACTTAACAACAGTTATGGAAATTACAAATTCTATGTATAGATGTAGTTTATAAAACTATATATATTTACACTTAATCCTTGCGGCTTGGATAAGATACACATGTTCTCTCAATGCAAATCTAATTTTTATCATAAAACTTACTCATTTGTTATTTCTCTTTCTTTTTTGTTGGAAATACACTAATTCAAAAAAATAATTGATATTTTATGGTAGAAAAGATAATTGATATTTTTATGATTAAAAAAATAATAAATATATCATATTATCATCATGCTAAAATTTGATATAGTTTTTAAAAATAGGTCATGCTTGCTGTAAAAGAGAGAGAAACAAATAAGGGATTTTATAAAAATATAACCCAATGTAATATATTTATCTACATAGTTATATTATCAGTTTATATTTGCATAATAATTGTTTTTTCGTAACAATGCTTGTACATACATTATATACTTGCAGTAAATAATATGTCCACCTTATATAATAGTCTATAAGAGTTGTAATACACAGTTATATTATTAAATAAAATTATACAAAAATTGAATTTTATCTCATAGAAACTTCATAAACTTTAATAATTGTTTTTGAATAAATTAGTACGAATTTTACATGGACGAATTTCTCAAATATAATTAACACGTTAGAATTATTTGTTAAAAATAAAAATGTAATTGATATTTGGTTATTCAACACTATTTTAAATATAAGCATGTATAACAGCAAAAGTTAAAGTGAGATTGCAATAATAAAATTTCGTTTAATTATAATTTAATTTAGATTCGTAATCAAACTATTCAAATAATCTAGGAGATGACTAATTGATTATTATTCATATATGTATTTTGGTATGTAATTATTACGGTAATATAAATTATTTAAAAATTCATATTTCACTGAAAGAAATTACAGAAAAAATAACCTTTCAAAATATGAAATTCATAACAAAGAAATATATATTAATTAATATTTCCTTTCCTTATTTTATTAAATTCTTTGTAAAATACTCTATTGGAACTACTTTCCTATGGAAATTATCTCATGTAAATCTTGTCTAATAAAAACTATATATTAATTAGTATTTTCTTTCCTTATTATATTAAATTCTTTGCAAAATACTCTATTGGAACTATTTTCCTAAGAAAATTATCTCATGTAAATCTTATCTAATAAACACTCGATACAAGTTTTGAGTTTATATATTTGTCACTTGTGATAGTCAGAATATGTATTTTAAATTTAAAGGCTACATCAAATTTAAAAAAGTCTATAAAATATGTATTTCTTTTTTTTGATAAGTTAAAACGAGGGAAGAAGATACTTCTAAATTTGGAGAATTTGCTTCCATACGAAAACAAAGACGTTTGCTCTTGAATAAATTTTTTTGCCTTAAATCCTAACTCTTAAAGTTATATCATTTACCGATCCTTTAATCGATTCTCCCGATTAAATCTACTATCACTGTGTTTGTCATTTTATGGACTATATCACCATATCTAAAGATGGTACATCAAAAAACACATTTCTTCTTATATGTCATAGAACTCTAATGATATTAACTATATTACTCACTATTGTAAATTTTATTCTTCCTATACATAAAATTTATATTTTTTATCGGGTCTTTTGAGTAGGATATATAAGTCGTTCACATGGAAGAACCGATATTATATTAACTCCAACCTTTCCAAATAGGTATATCCTTACTATACCCAGGACTGAATCCGTCAATTATGTTTGCATAAATATAATTAAAAATGACTATGAAAGATAATTTAGTTAAAAGAACTTTAATCTCAGTTGATATATGGACTGTTTCACCACATCTAAAGATGGTACATCAACAAACACATTTCTTCTTATATGTAATAGAACTCTAATGACATTAACTAGATTACTCGTTATTGTAAAATTTATTCTTCCTATACATAAAATTTATATTTTTTATAAGGTATTTTGAGTAGGATATATAAGTTGTTCACGCGGAAGATTCGACATCATATTAGCTCCACCTTTCCAAATAGGCATATCCTTACTATACCCAATACTGAATCCGCCAGTTGTGCTTGCATAAATATAATTAAAAACGACTATGAAGGATAATTTAATTAAAAGAACTTTAATCTCAGTTGATATATCTTCTCTCACACATACATGTACATATAAAATATATGAAATGCATTTCAATCGAGAATTTTATTAGTTATTCATGTCAATTTATTTTAATTACGTATCTATTACACATATATTTATCCACTTCAATCAAAACAAGAGAAAATATTTAATTGAATTTTTATTGCTTTATATAAACAAGATGCGGATCTAAAACTTATGCTATATAACCTTCCATAAATGATGCAATTTAGTGTATAAAGTATCATGAAAGATTGACATTGATCCAATAATATATTTATATTGAATATTTTATAGACCGATATGTCATGTTATTGAAAGAAATATGTGTTAATATGTTTGTCCCACGTGAGAGAGGAGGACGAACTCAAACTAAAATAAATTCTACATTCATCCTTCAATGCATATACATGCCTTGGGGAACACCTAACTATATGTGTTGGAAATTGTTTGGTATAACACCTAACACATATTTCTATAGCGGTTTGGAACAGTAAAGTTAGTAGCTTTTTGCAAATAAATTGTCGATCATAAATGAGAATAATCACATATATATGTGTTTTTAATTTCATGAAAATATACCAACAACAATAATAATAAAAAATTTATTTACCTCATATTATTGAGAGTGTCCAAAATCAATAGTGCGAATAAATTAAAATTTTGAGTTTTTTTATTTCTTACTAATAGTATAGACTTGGAAAATACAATTATTTGAATTTTTTCTAAGAGTACATCACAATTCACATTTTTAACATGTTTGATTTTCAAACAAGTAATTAGTCGTTTTAAATCACAATTTAATAACAAAGATAAGACTAAATCTAAAGTAAAGATTTTGTCAAGTGGTCTATCCAAATGAAATACAAATGCAAATCTAAAATATAACATTAGGTATTTATTGCAACAAAAGGTTGGATATATCTGTTGATTAATGGTTATTATATATATAATATGTTTTTTTTTTGTTGAAAGAAATATTTTATTTATTTATGTAAATTGAAAATTTAAAACACGATTACAAAAACCATTATTTTTATTGAAGGGATTTTACTTTGTATGTGTTTGATTTTTGAAAAAGAAAATTATTTTAATTTTATTTAACGAGCCATTTTTTATTTTAAGAAAATTAAAGAGCAAATCAGAAGATTCTATAAAGGGGCACAAAAGAAAATAGTAAAAAATTGGGAGGACCTGACTAAATAATTCAAACCAAAGCCGAAGAAAGAAATAAAAAGAGGAACATTGGTCCCCAAAATTATGAGAATCCTTTCATCCCTCTCTCAGTTTCCCCACTTTCTCCACCATTGCATCCACTTTCCTCTCTCCCCTATAACCCCCAAGGAAAGTAACTGACATCTCTGCTAAACCCTTTTCAAGTTTTCTTCTCCATCAAAACCCTTTTCAAAGTTTCATTAGCTCCAAGGCTGAACACTGTATAACTTCAAGAATCTATTGAAGCATTAACAAGTTAAAAAGATGGAGGAACATGGGGTAGCAAGCAATGTAGCTCGTGCTATAGTGGCTGCCCTTGACTGGAACTCTTCTCCTGATGCCCGTAAAGCCGCTTATGCCTATTTAGAATCCGTAAGCGTCACATAGCTTATATATCTTATTTTATTCCCCACAACCTATTTTCCCGTATCTCTAATTCTTGAAAGTACTTATGAAAAAGGAGGAAAGAAGAAAGTAATGGGTTTGTTCTTTATTTTTTTGCTCCATTTTCAATTAGGTTTAGAAAAAGTTCGATTCTTTAATGGAAACTTTATGTAGGTGACTTGAATTTTGAGTCATATGGTTCTGTTACAGGTAGGAGAACTGTGATTCTTGATCACCCTGTTTGAGTTGTATGAATGCTTCTGAAAGAGTTGGGGTGCTTACTTGCTAAATGTTTATGCCTCTGTGGTTTGTAGTTTCACCCTACGGGAGTTGGCGCTGATTTTTTTTCTTGGTATTTTCTTGAAGAAAAGGTGTTATAAGGGTTCTGTTGAGTGCCTGTTTTAATTTGAATTTTAAAAAAAGTCTTGCTAAACCATATATGGGAGTTCTGCTGATAGAAATTGCTTGGCTATAATAATTTTAATTGTTTTAATTGGATTAGTGAAGACTTGTATATGGGTATTGGAAGTACCAGTTTGCTCTTTGAATCATAGGGTTTGGTTGAAGGGTTTAGATTCATGTGGAAGTGAAAGAGTGGTTTTTGATCACTTTCCTTTTTATTTTCCTTATTCTTATTTGAGTTGTTGGTAAGTTTTTGATGAAGTTGGGGTGTTTCAACTGCATATATTCATTTGTCTATATATGCGGCTTCGACATACTAGAATTATGATATTTCTCCAATGATCTTTTCATTTTTGAAAATAATTCTAGGGATTTGTTGAGTGTTTGAGTTAATGAATACAAGTAAGTGCAAATCATCCTAAAATTGGTAAAACGCTTCATGGGATTTCATTAGATAAAAAGAGAAACAGGTCCGCTTTTGATGCAGTTAAACTTTAGTATTGTTAGAGGAAAACCTTGCATTTTCCTTGAAGAGGGCTGTAAAGCAATTGATATGCAACTTCAAAGGGCACATTTGTGTTATGGATGGTTCTCAACGTGAGATTTTGGATAGGGTGCATGTCTTTAGTGGTGATTATATTGATTCTCCCATTTGCCTGTATTGGTGTCCTTTCTTCTTCATCCCACTTTGTGGGATTATACTGGATATATTGTTGTTGGTATCCTTTCTTTTTCCATATTAATCAACCAACCATGCAATTCCAAACTAGTTAGGGGCTCTGGCCTGTCTTTATGAAATCCTCTCTATCAGTTCCTCTTTATTTGAGCTTGTTTCATTCTGATATTGGTAAACAACTTCCGTTCTAAGGAAAATTGGAATTCTCTAATTCTTTTAATTATCTCTACTTGGTCTAATGCAAGTGTGATAACAATAACTAAGCCTTAATCCGAATTGGTCTGGTATTGCCTATATGGATCATTTGCTTCCATTGTTATCTGCTTTGTCAATCTACATTGTTTATGAGAGGTTTTAAGTCTTTCGAGTTACCTATCTTGTATCTTCTTAGCAAGTTCAATCATCATAGTACTTATGGATTGGTGCGTTTAGAGGTCCACATACAGTATGATCAAACCATATGACTTGATGTTATCCTATCTTCTCCTTTATGTGTGCTACTTGCACCTTTCATGTGATATAATCATTTATGATTTTGTCCAATATTTTATGAATCCAAACATCTGAATTTTATAATACTCATCAGTGGATATGCTGAATTTTAACGGACAACATTCACTTCCGTATAACATGTTGGGCTCGTAAACTTTCGGTAGAACTTAATTTTCACTTTGTTAGGTATCTTCCTGTATCATAACGCTCTTGTAACAATCCTTCATTTTAACCACCCTATTTATTGCGTGTTACGTTTTCTTATCTATAATGTCATTCTCCTAGCAGACTACATCTAATTTTTTTTTTGTTTGACGACCGAATCTAAGTATTGAATTGTTTGTATTTAGGCACTACAATCCCGTGCAATCTCACTTCACTTTTTAGTTTTTGGTGGACTCTTTTGCTAGTTTTATCAATTAATACAATATCATTGGCTAATGACATGAACCATGAAATCAGTCATATTTGCTGTTGGTTAACAATAAGTTAATCAGGGTAAGCAAATATAGGCTAAGGGCAGATCACTCTTCCCTAATCCGTCTATTGGTCTCCCTATTATTACTACTAGTCTCATGGTACGCGCATTGAGTGTATACCGCGTGTCACAAGTAAAAATTTTTTAAAGATCATGTAAAGTATTTTTAAAAGATGTGTCTTGAGTTATAAAAGAAAAATTAAAGAAAATGTTGTAAGTTCCCAAAAACCACAAATATAAATCTTAACAATGAATATTAATCTTGTTTAGCTAATTCTATAAGGGAAGAAATATTGCCTCAAAGAAGTCCTTATATGCCTTATTGTAAATTTTGATGTATGAGTTTTGTATTTGGTTTAGGAGTCCATCAGAATAAAAAGAATATTTTAGTAAGTTGGTATTGTCACAATAGTATTTCAGTCCGTCTATAATCTTTAAAATTATTTTGAAGAAACAATGTAAAAAGGTAAGTCTGAATGTAGCAAGTCATTCTAAGAAGATAGAAACAATAAATAGGATCATCACAATTATAAGGTCTAAGAATATGCTTTGGTTTTACCTATTATTCATTAAAGATAGCTTTATTATTTTGTATGTATAATGTTTGAAAAAATTGTGATTGGAGGGTAAGGCGATCTATTAACGTTACAAAGAAATGTTCATCCATAAATAATTGTTTTGAGTTATATGTTCTTAGTTTTGGAGATAAATTCTCATTAAAATAATTTTATAGAGAAGTAAGGATGGTTCATTTCTTACATGGAATTAAATGACCTTGGCACCTTAACAACAACAACCACCCAGAGTGAAATTCCACAAGTGGGACCTGAGGAGGAGGAGGACAATGTGTATGTAGATCTTGTCCCTATTTTGGGAGGTGGAGAGACTATTTTAGATAGGCAGTTGGCTCAAGTAAAAACGTTATAAAATAGTTTGGAAATAAAGAAAAAAAAACAACGGGAGTGTAGAAGTCAAGACAAATACTAATGAAAGTATAACCGAGCATACTAAAAAGATGGAGCAGCAACTACTAGAAAATAACATGATAATCGAGTGCAGGAAATATTAATTTGTAACAGTGATGGAATAACAAGAAAGACAAGAGTAATGCTACGATTACTAGTATAGAAGGATAGGCGATTTTATATATATATATATATATATATATATACTGATACTGTATATAGAAGAATGTCTCAGACCTCTCTGTGAGAGAAAACAAGAATGTCTAGAAAATATTTTTGGTGTAAACAAGAATGTCTAGAAAATATAGAATCTATCATTGATGTCCTAGATTACATATAAAAATTTTTTTGGTCTTCCGATTGTAATCCCTTTTGATCTGAGTAATCTCAGACCTCTCTGTGAGAGAAAATAACCAGAATTCTTATTGTATTCCTTATTTAAGCGTCTATGTTTCTGATAACTTTCACCAATAAAAAGAAATGTTTCTGAAACTTACTATATCTTTTGCAGATAAAATCAGGAGATGTACGTGTCTTGGCGAGCACATCATTTATTTTAGTAAGGAAAGACTGGTCTTCAGAAATACGACTGCAAGCCTACAAGATGCTCCAGGTTACACTATGATAACTCTGTGTTTAGTTCTTAGCTTTTTATCCTTAGTTAGGCCACGCAAAGCTGAGTATTCTTTTCAGCTTACCCTTTTTCATTGTGTTCAACTGTTTCTTTACTTGAGATTCGATAAGGTAGACTTTTTTTTTCTACCAATAGTATTTTTCAGTAAGGGCTTCATTCAAAACTGGGCACAAATTTTCAAAGTTACTCTTTCAAATTTCTATTGTTCAAGGAAAGAGAACAAGACTCTGGTAATTAGCTTTTGTCTTCAGTAAAGATGTGAATATATAAGGTTTTAAAGCTCCAGTATGCCCTCCCCCCCTCTCTGTACTCATGATATCCTTCTCCAGAAGATTCTGGAGATTTGAGCCCACATGTCCATAGAAAGATAACAAAGATTAGTTGCTGGGGAAAACATTGTGTCCTGTTCCTAAATGGGCATAAAGTACTTGACAACAAAACACCAAAATCTGTAAGAAAAGGGCCGAGCTTCTTTTCTTCAATAACTTTTTGTGGTTGAATTCTGCAAAGAAGGCAAGACACTTACCTATATAAGGGATTTGAAATTTTGAATCAAGTGTCTTATATGCTCTTCTTTTTGAAATTTCATACATGTCCACTCTGTGATATAAATGTCGCAGTATTCCTAAATGGCTTAAACATTGAGCTCATTCTATCCTTTTCTCAAGTTCTATTTTTTTTACAGCATCTGGTGCGGTTGAGATGGGATGAATTAAACCCTGATGAGCGAAGGAACTTTGCAAGTGTAGCTGTTGATTTGATGTCTGAAATTACTAATTCTAGTGAAGAATGGGCTTTGAAAAGTCAGACATCAGCTCTTGTTGCCGAGGTATTTCTGCTGTTTCTTCCTCTTTTTATTTTTCTTAAAGATTTGGTCAATTCATTTGATTAAGTTATAGTTCTTAGGACCATGCAATTGTATATATTTCAGATAGCTAGGAGAGAAGGTTTAAGTTTGTGGCAGGAGCTTTTTCCATCTCTAGTATCTCTTTCTAATAAGGGTCCTGCACAAGTAAGTTTCGTCTTTCTCGCGTTTGGCTCTGTAGTATTTTTTTTAACACTTATTTTGAGGTCTGCATCAGGTAATGGAGCTGGGTTTTCTTTCACACTGCAGGCAGAACTGGTCTCAATGATGCTAAGGTGGCTTCCTGAAGATATAACTGTCCATAATGAAGATTTGGAAGGTCTGTGGTTAGAATGGACAAATTAGTCAGTGCTATTCTGTAAACTGGAATACACATCACCCAGTTAGTTTATTGCAAGAAAAAGAGGCAGACTGCATAGTACTATTATTTCTTTGTTTGAGGTGCTTAGGTGAGAGAGACTCGTGGTTCATTGTTTTAGAGTGTTGTTGTAACTTGTAACTCAACTCAACTCAGCTCGTGCCATTACTCAAACTAGTGTCGGCTATATGAATCCTCTGTATCCATTCTGCTACATATCCTATGAATCCACTTTGTATTAAAAAGATTGATCATACTTTGATGTTTTTTTTACATTGACAAATAACCTACAGTAACCTTATTCCTTTAACTAGGTTTGGGTCTGCCTATGCTTTTCATACTGGCAGAGTTTAGAATGTAACATAATTTGTGTGTGTTTTCATGTTAGAAAAATGCTTGATTCTAATTATTTCTATTTTATAATTACCTGGTACCTTTTTTGTTGATTCAGGTGATCGCCGCAGGCTATTATTACGTGGACTTACCGACTCTTTGCCTGAGATTTTTCCCTTACTGTACAGTGTAAGTTTTTGGTTGGGACTTCTTGTGTAGTTGGGACATTTTTGCATCATTCTGAGTCTTCCTCTCATAGCCAGTTACTGGAAAGGCACTTTGGAGCTGCACTAACTGAAGCAGGAAGACAACAATTAGAAGTTGCAAAACAGCATGCAGCAGCTGTAACAGCCACTCTAAATGCTGTTAATGCTTATGCTGAATGGGCTCCCTTGCCAGATCTTGCAAAATATGGAATAATACATGGGTATGCTCTCCGTACTTGCAAGTGTATGATATGATTTTGGTATAGTGTATTTATTCCTCTTTTGCAAATAGCTGTGGAATCTTGCTCTCCTCTCCAGACTTTCGTCTTCATGCATGTGAGTTCTTCAAGCTTGTCTCCCTGAGGTATGTTGAACCAACAGTATCTGGTACTATGTAAACATTACATTACATATTTAGATCAAGAAATTTTTAAGTCATTTCCTGAAACTACTTTCAGGAAAAGATCAACTGATGCTGCTGCTGAGTTTGATTCTGCAATGAGTAACATTTTTCAGATTTTGATGAAAGTGTCTGGAGACTTATTGCAAAAATCTGACTCTGGTGCAGTCATCGATGAGAATGAATTTGAGTTTGCTGAGTTCATATGTGAGAGCATGGTTGCTTTGGGTTCTTCAAACTTGCAATGTATTGCTGGTGATAATTCAGTTCTATCGTTTTACCTTCAACAGGTGATTAGTTGTTTCTTTTATTTTACCCTGACAGTAACATATCTTGAACTCATTTTCGTTTGAGAATAATGAGAGGTCAAGTGTGGGACCTCAGTAATTTAGTCTCTTCATTTTCTTTTGATTCATGGGGGGCAACGACAACTTGATTTGGCTTCCCAATTCTGGATCACCTTCAGAGTGTTGGAATTCAGACAGGGGCTTGAGCTTGGGATCGCTTAGGTGTGAGGTTAACTTGGAGGATAATTTTTTGAGGCAACAGAGGATATGTTTCTATGGAATATCATTGAACATAATTTAGGGAAAGTAACATCCTTGAATTTCTTCAGCAGAGAATACAGCCTATTCTTTTATAAATTGAAGGGATTTGTAGAGAAATTCCAGCCTCCGATGATTGAAATGCTAGGTATCAATTATGCTGAATAGTGTCTATAGGTCGTGTTAAGATAGTGAAGCATTGTCTTCTGATCTTCCTGCAGAATGATGCTAGGTTCTCGTGCAACAAGCTAGTCGGATAGATTTAAGGATGTGGTGCAAGACAGTGAGGCCGTAGGTTTAATTAAGGGTTACCATTTGTCACAATTGACTGTGAGATCTAAAATAAGTGATATTTTGTAACTTTCCACATGAATTACAATTACCTTCTTGTCCTATATCATACGTTGGTGTCTTCTCAGTGTGTAAAAAAGAGAAACTATTGTTCATAAAAAAGTACAGAATCATAAGAGACTCAAGTATGATGGATTTATCTTCGTTTACGTTGTCTAGTAGCTAGATTCCAGTGGTGGAGAATTTTGAGATGGTTTGTGCTACAATAGGCAATGGTGGGATCATGAAGGAGGCATTGTTTAGCTGCATTTGAATATAGACTTTTATACAGTTGATGATTAGCCTCCTATCCCTTATTTCTTCTTTGGTCACCCATGGGGTTCCAATTTATGTAGAAGAGGGGTGTCCTTCCTAGAGAATCATATGTTTCTGTAGATCTTATACTTTTTGGTATACCATTTGTGTCGGGGAGATCTCCCTATCCCTTATTTCTTCTTTGGTCACCCATGGGGTTCCAATTTATGTTGAAGAGAGGTGTCCTTCCTAGAGAATCATATGTTTCTGTAGATCTTATACTTTTTGGTATACAATTTGTGTCGGGGGGATTTCCCCATCTTTAGTAGTATTATTTTTGAAAAAGGAGACTTAAATATGATTGGTAGACACAGTGATTTCTAGCATATGTCTTCTGCTGCTATTAAACTAGTTTGAGGCACAGATAATGTAGCATGTTTAAGTCTTTGGTACGTTATCTAGCATTCAACAAGAGTCTGAGTGTATGCTCAGTCTAAGCTAGCTTGCTATTTGCTTTTGACCATTGGTATGTGCTTTATTCTGAGAGCCCTGGTTTGTTTGGTTGTTAAGGCAGTACCTACTCTTGCAGGCCTTCGTTCTTTTTGTTAGGTGAGGTGAATACTTGAGGTGTAGGTGTCCTCGACTTCAAGTATTTGTGCATGAATTCGAATGATTTGGTTTTATGCGTCACTTGACTTCACATGTTTATCTCAGTTCGCTTTATTAATTTTTTATTCACTTAAAATATCTGAATCTTAATTCAGTACTAAACTCTAACTTCTTCGGTACTATTCAGATGCTCGGATTTTTCAAGCACCATAAGCTTGCTCTTCATTATCAATCTCTACTGTTTTGGCTGGTGGGTACCATAAGTGTATTTGTTATTGATGTGTATGAAATCTTTTACAACTTATGTTTCTCTGACCTTTCACATTTCATTCCCTTGGTAGACGCTTATGAGAGATCTGTTGTCAAAGCCAAAGATTGTTGGGTCTGGGGAAAACTCAGCTACCAATCCCGCAGTGGGATCAGGACATGATACAGAGAAAAACAAAATATTGGCTTTTGTAAATGATGAAATCTGCAGTTCTATATTGGATGTATCTTTCCAGCGATTACTGAAGAAGGAAAAAATTAATCCTGGAACATCGCTTTCTGCTGGGACATTAGAGTTGTGGAGCAATGATTTTGAGGGTAAAGGAGATTTTGGCCAGTACCGCTCGAGGCTGGTATATCACTGTGGCTCATTTTGATTTTTCACTGTTTTACCTTTACGCTTCAGCAGTATATGTGCACAATATTGAGTCAATCTCTTACTCTGCTCAATCATGAAGTGCAGTTGGAGTTGATCCGTTTTGTTGCAGCCGCCAAACCTATAGTAGCTGCTGCTAAAGTTTGCGAGAGAAGTATGACTATTATTAAGAGTCTCTTCCTTGTTCCTTATCCTGCTCAGGTTGGTTCACAAACTATTGTCTTGACCTTATAATATGAAGCGAATGACGTTCCTTGTTTTTCCTTTTCCAAATCTCTCACATCCTTCATCCTAAATTCAGGAATTGGTTATACTTGAGAGCATGCAGTTGGCTTTAGAAAATGTTGTAAACGCAGTGTTGGATGGATCAAGTGAAACTGTAAGGAGCAGTTCTGAAGTTCAACAGTCATTGTGCAGAATGTTTGAAGGTTTTGTGTGATATCCACGTCCTTTTTATAAGTTTTTAACTTAGTTTTCTCCTTATGCTGAGAAGTTGGGTTACTGTGAACTTAAAGGTCTGCTTCAACAACTTCTTTCTTTGAAATGGACTGAACCGGCGCTTGTAGAAGTTCTCGGGCACTACTTAGACTCACTAGGACCCTTTCTGAAGTATAATCCAGATGTTGTTGGCAGTGTCATTAATAAGTTGTTCGAGCTTCTGACGTCACAACCCTTTATTGTCAAGGTCAACTACTGAATGCCATTTGTTTATTTAATTTTTTGATCTTATTTCCTAGCCAAAATAACCACCATGACAATTTTGAGTAAAATTGGCAGGATCCTGCTACAAGTGCTTCTCGACATGCGAGATTACAGATTTGCACATCATTCATCCGAATTGCAAAAGCTGCAGACCAGAGCATTTTGCCTCACATGAAAGTAAAATTACATTCTTTCTCATTAGTTGGACATGACACTGGATTTAGTCTGAATTTGCAAGTCAATTGCATTAATAGTAGCGTGTAAATTGTGTCTATGACTTGAATAAGTTTCAAATTTGTGCACTGATATTTTATGATCGAGGGAGAAGGAAATATGTAGAGTAATTACATACTTTTGACAAAAGGACTAGGTAGTGTTTCTCTGTTTTCTCAAAGATGCCCCTTCCAGTATGTATCACTTGAATGCCAAAATCACATCTGGATCTGCTATTTTTATATGGAATATTTAGACTCTGTAGATATAGTCATCTTGATGACAAATGGAGTTTGTAAGTTTTGTTTTCTGGTAACAGTGTGGAAATCAATTACAATTACGGGAAACTTTTGGTTGGGGTGGAGGTTGATTTTTCAGGTAATGCAATATGGATTCCAAGTGTGCTGAGGAAGGTGTGTTTTCACTTGGCTAGCCACTAGAGGGGTGATTTTGACAACGTAAAATTCATAGAAAGCGGAGGGTCCCTGCATTAGTTGGTGTTATATGTGCAAGAAGGCGGGCGAGGATGTGGACCACCTTCTTCTACATTGCGGGCTTACCATGAGATTATGGTGGGATATGTTTAACTGGTTTCACACTCCTTGGGCAATGCCAAGTACTGTGAAAGATTTGATGTTCAGATGGAAGAGCGGGAGAAGAGGAGAAGACGAAAGGCTTGGAATGTGGTTCCGCTTGCGTTAATGTGGGTAGTATGGAGAGAAAAATAGGAGACCTTTTGAAGGAATAGATTCAAGTTTCTCTCAGTTGAGGAGTGTCTCCGTGCCCTTATTTTCTTTTGGTGTAAACAGAAAGTTCCTTGTTGTATAGATGATTGGGCGGAGTTTGTAGAGAATCATATTTTGTAGATTCTTTACTTTTTAGTATATCCATTGAATACGGCCAATTTGGCATATTTATGAATGAAAATACTTTTACTTGATAAAAAAATCAATTATAATTGAAAAAGAGAGAGCCTTGAATGTTTCATTAGTTATTATCTTAATTGATCTGACTGTTTTGATGATATAATCTTCATCTTGCACAATGGAACAGGTTCTAGGAAGTGCAGAATGTCACATCAATTTCTATTTCTGGTTATTTGTAATTATGTCCTTTGGCTTTTCAGAAGCTATTTTGTATCAAGGACATATTGAAGATCGAGTTTTGAGATATTCTAGATACTTATTACCATATGCTCTATTTATCGTTGAAATTGTCTCTTCTGATGTTATATTTCTAATGTAGTATATGAATATAATTGCTCACCCTGTGGAAAATGAAAATGTGGGTGGGTGGAATAATTTTTACTTGGCACATAAAATTTTACTGGCACAAGACTACTCTATGATTGTATCAGTCATTGTTTTGATGTGAGAGATGTTGGTTTTACATTTAGACATGAGTTTGTTTGGTTGTCTTAGAAAGTGATTGCATTGTTTCTGTTGCTTTTCAGGGAATTGCTGACACTATGGCATTTTTACAAAAAGAAGGTCGTCTACTTCGTGGGGAGCACAATCTCTTGGGTGAAGCATTCCTTATTATGGCTTCTGCTGCTGGGTAGCTACTGATCATAACGAGTTTCTATTGTATGTCTAGTATATCATGAGCTTTGCCCTTTATGTGTTCTCAAAACTGGTACAGGGTTCAGCAGCAGCTAGAAGTTTTGGCCTGGTTACTTGAACCATTGAGCAAACAATGGACACAGCTTGATTGGCAAGATGCATATCTCTCTGATCCAACAGGTTTGATTCGACTATGTGCTGATACACCATTTATGTGGTCCATTTTCCACACAGTTACATTCTTTGAGAAAGCTCTTAAACGGAGTGGTCTAAGGAAAGGCAATACTAGTGGACAAACCATACCAACATCTGACAATTTGCACCCAATGGCATCTCATGTCTCGTGGATGCTTCCTCCTCTTCTTAAAGTAAGCAGGTTCTTAGGAACTTTTTTGGTTGATACTCACTCGTTTCATTAGTAAAGATTTGTTAAAAGATGAAATGTCTTCAATTTGGCAGCTACTCCGTGCCATACATTCTCTTTGGTCTCCACCTGTTAGTCTAGCATTACCGGGAGAGATAAAAGCTGCAATGGCTATGAGTGATGTTGAAAGGGCCAGTCTTTTCGGGGGAGGTAATGTTAAATTGCCTAAAGGTACTCTAAGTTTTACTGATGGATCTCCATTTGATATGAATAGAGAAGCTTATGCGGAGCCAAATGAAGCTGATATCCGCAACTGGCTGAAAGGTATCAGAGATAGTGGGTATGTTGCTGCTATTCTTAATCTCTAAAACAGACAATGAAAATAATGTCTTTTCAAAAGCTGTATGAAGTTCTACCTTAGGTGTCATGTATGGGAGAACCAGGAAATGCTTCAAACTCCAGTCCCTCTCTCCGGATTAGTAGGAAAAAAGAAGAGAAAGAACATTGAAAAGATTAAGATTACCCTTGCAACTTCTGTAAACTTCTTCTTAGGTTTAAAAGGAAGACACTGCATTCTTATCCATGGACTATGTTAAACCAGTCTCTAATTATTTTACATTGTATTGATGCAATATTATCTTTTGCTAGCAGATTAAAATTGATGTCTTGAATTGCACTAGCGCCTGTACTAATTAAAATTTATATTGAAGTGTCTTGTTGTCCAGCATTCTTCTTTATTTAAATTTCTCACTTCATTCTCTGTGAAGTGCCTATAAGATCTATCATGAACGATCACCGTTACTCCATGCTCTTGGGAAATAGTTTCATGTTTCCATTTGTTGAAATGTGTATCACCGTGTCATCTAAAAGCTTAAGCTATCAAAGATAACACACTTTATTGATTATATTCTCAACACGTCCTCACATGCGGGCGTGATTCTTTTTTTCATGGGTCTAGCACGTGGGAATTCTTTCTCATAAGGTTGGCAGTGAGACTTGGTCCAAGGACTTCTACCTGGTTTGCTATCGTGTTGAAATGTGGGATCGTCTCATCTAAAAGCTTAAGTTGTTAAAGAGAGCACACTTTTGTTTACTTGATTATATTCTCCATACCATTTAGTAGTCTGGTTTTGTTAATGCATGTTTTTTGCTTTAGGTACAATGTTCTGGGCTTATCAGCGACCATTGGGGATTCCTTGTTCAAATGCTTAGACTCTCAGTCTGTTACTTTATCCTTGATGGAGAACATACAACATATGGAATTCAGGCACTTAAGGCTGCTCGTTCATTTAGTGTTAATTCCGTTGATTAAAAATTGCCCTTCGGATATGTGGGAGGCATGGCTGGAAAAACTCTTGCACCCATTACTTGTCCATTCTCAGCAAGCTCTTAGCTATTCGTGGTCTAGTCTCTTACAGGAAGGTAGAGCAAAGGTTCCTGATCTGCATGGCATAGTTGATGGCTCAGACTTGAAAGTGGAAGTAATGGAGGAAAAGCTTCTGCGAGATCTAACTCGCGAGACGTGTTCAATCCTCTCAGTTTTTGCTTCACCCATACTCAATGCTGGACTTCCTTCATTGGAGCCATCTGGTCATGTGAGCCGAGTGGATGAGTCATCACTTAAAGACTTGGCTGCATTTGCCACAAGCTCCATGGTTGGGTATGTGAAAGTTGTCAATTTTAGGTTGCTTAGTGTGGATGAGTAGTTCTCTAGTCTATATTCTTCTGTTTTTCTCAGTCTTGACCATGTGATGTACGTGCAGATTCGTGTTGATGCATAAAAGCATAGCACTTCCAGCCTTGCAGATCAGTTTAGAGGCTCTAAGATGGACAGATGGTGAAGCTGTAACTAAAGTTTCTTCATTCTGTGGAGCTGTAATCCTCTTGGCTATTTCAACAACTAATATGGAGCTTCAGGACTTTGTTTGTAAAGATTTGTTCCCTGCAACAATACAAGCTCTGGCTCTGGAGTCAAATGCTTTCATCAGTGCTGATTTAGTTGCGCTTTGTCGTGAAATTTTCATTTATCTTGCTGATAGACACCCAGCACCGCGACAGGTTATTTGGATCTCACACTTTTCAGTTGCTTATAGTATCACCCGTCCGTTGGAATTTTTCTTTCTTTCCTTCTGGTGTTTTAAAGATAGCATTCTAGCGATTATGCTTATTCATTTGCATTTATTTTCTTATATATTTATAATATCGTTAAAAGGCCAAGAGCTTTTAGATATGACAAATCATTTTGTTACGGTTCTCATAAACAATAGCAATAGTCAAAATTTAGCAGTTGCCATGCAAGTTTTACCCCTGGTATGTTAAGACCAAAAACACAATTCTCAATTTATATTAACCGAATATATTTCCAGAAATTCTTAAAATTGCATTTATCTTTTCTCTTTTTCTGTTGATATATTGGAATTGCCTGTCTGAGTATACCCATAACCAAAAGAATATACGTCACTATGGGACACATGCTCATAGCCTCTGTGCGTGGCTAAAAGTCAACAAAAAAAAGGCTCTTTTATTCCTAGTTGTGAAGTGTTTTTGCGTTATCTTCAATAGCAAGCATATTGAATTTTACCTTGCTGAAAGCATACCCCCTTTGTCCATTCATACAAATTTTCACCTGCAGATTTTACTCTCTCTCCCTTGCATTACATCCCAAGATCTTCTCGCCTTTAAGGAAGCGTTGACCAAGACTGCTAGTCCCAAGGAGCAGAAACAGCACATGAAGAGCTTCCTGCTGTTAGCAACAGGAAACAAATTAAAAGCTCTCGCTGCTCAAAAAAGCGTTAATGTCATCACAAATGTTTCAAGTGAGTACACTTCAATCTGATGCTTTATTTTTTCTCCCATGTTGTGCATATAAACCAAGAATTTGAGTTTTTTAATATGCTAATTTACATGTGCTTCTGACTCATTCTTCAGCAAAACCTCGTAATGTAACTCCTGCTTTGGAATCCAAGACCGATGAAGGAGATGCTATTGGATTGGCAGGAATCGTGTAAGGAAGTTTGTTTGGCATATCAGTGATCATTTCTAATACAATAAAAAAATCACACGTATATTACCGAAAAGTTCCCTAATGCCCCGATGTAATGGTTTAGTCCTCAATGTTGATGTTCTTATTCTGCTCCCAATCAAGAATACTGGTTCTTAAGTAATCCTTTAACCTCATCGGTGGTGAAATCCAAGGGCAATTTCCTACCTCTCTTTACAGGTAAGATTGCACAATATACAGAAAAAAAAAAGAAGTATACTAACCACAGAAGTAGTTTCTTGTTTTGACTTTGATGTTAATCATAAAGTATTTGGCCTTACCTACCGGAAATTGCCCTATTTCATTACCGGTTGAGGATGGGAAAATTTGAAAACAGTCATCAACCATTGAGGATGGTTAAGTCAACAGATGAAGATTGCAACGAGAGGCCATATTTTTATCTGAAAGGTTTGGTCGGAAGGCGTTGTTCCATCTCATTTCGATATCATATTTTCTCTGACTTCCTGTAAAGTTGCTCTCTTCTGTAGTAGTCATGACTATGAGTTGATGTTCCATGTACATCCTGCCTTCTTTTGGCTCCTGCTTGTTGAGATTGTGAATCCGAACCCATAGTCAAAGCAATGTTTTTCGAGTTTTCGATTATAATGAAGTAGAAACCATGTCCTGTAAAACCTATATAACAATGGTTGAAGTTTTCTGATTATTTAGTTTGTACATTAGTTAATAGTGGTTAAATTAGTTACTCTAGTTTCCAGTTCAAGCTATCAATGTTTTGATCAAAGTGGAAAAGGAAAGAAAATTTAGCAATAATCTTTCTCATGGGCTCTTAAATGTTTTCATCTTGGTCTCCTGAACACTTTAATATATCGAAGATATGAAGGCTTGAATAGTAGTAGTTAAATTCAGAATATTATTAATAAGATTAATTTAGTATAATATACTCCTAATAAATGAATTTAGTACAATATACTCCTAATAAATGTTGTCTTAGGGGTTATATCAAGTTAAGATGGGTCATGTAAAATGAAACGGAAATGGGGGGGAGAGTATTAGAACTAGTAATTAGTATTGGGATAAATTATTCATGCCAGAGAATGGAATTATAGTACTAAGATTAATCATCTTGAATATGTCAAATTGTATGATAAGTCATAGGTATAAACTGGAAAATTTTTAAGAAATCATTGGAGTGCGCATATTTGAAAACCAACTGAAAAATGAAGAAAAAAAATTGAGGTTTGCATAACAATATGCGAACTGAAAAAAAAAAAAAAAATCAAATTTTAGTTCGCAGAAAAACATACGGATAGCAAATATTTTTTTGATAAATTAAAAAGCCGAAAGAGTAGGTTGCACCTGTTGGTCTTAATATTTACCTCATATGTGTCATTTCTTTTTCAGAAATGGCTTAATGAATATAACTCCTTATATGCCAAATAATACCAACATGGGATGGCAAAAGAGAAAAAAATCAGCACATATATCTCCAAGTGAAAAAAGTACATATGGAAAAGAGTAAACTAAGGGTCGTTTGGTTATGCGAGATGAAATCATGATCTGAGATCGTGATATGAAATCATATGAGATGAAATTTGAAGTTTTATTTGGACATGCAATTTGAGATTTTTAAGTTGTATTTTTTTTTCATAAACATAAGAACCCCATAAGTTGTAAAAACTATTCAAATTGCCTAAATTCTTATACAATCTTACCAAATAAATAAAAGTTCATAATAAAATATAATACACTATCACAAAATCATTCTAAAAAAAAAATTACAACTTAAGAATCGAACTTTAGTTCAATAAAAAGTAAAATTAAACATGAGTTGTAGTATATTACTCTTTAATATAATTATCCCACATAGTACGGACAATCTCCTCACGAACAATATGATAGTTGACAAAAATTGTTTACATTTATTAAATAAGTGATTGGTATATATAAAATGATGATTTTTTTTATAAAAAGAATCGATTCAATACATTTCTTATGTACCCATAGGTACTATATTGGATTTGAATCAGATTTCGGATCAATCTATATTGAGTGACTGCCTCCATTATGTTGTTGCTAGCAAATACCACTATTTTTGGTTTTGGATCTTCCAAATCATTCCCGCAGGAGATCCGGACCCATTTTTTTCTGATCCTTCCAGAAAAAGATTCATTCTTTTCATAAAAAATAGGAGGTAGAACCAATAAAGATTTCTTTTTCGATTCATCCCTGGCCTCATTCAAGAATTGTTTTTGATCCAATCCGCAGGAATCAATAGAAAAGGCAAATCTCTTATGATACACCAGATCCGGCTCGGTTATTGATAGAGTGAATAGAGTGAAAGAAATAGATGAATCTTTCTACCATACTATCTATTAGAATACTGCCGATTCTAGTCCACTCATTTCATTTAAGACATGAAATTGGAATCTTTTTCATTTTATTTCGTCAATTTTGGCTAAGAACTCAGAAGTCAAGTTTCATTCAAATTAGTTAATAATTAATCGTTTTGACTGACTGTTTTTACGTAAGTGATAAGTAGAAAAGCGGTAGGAACTAGAATAAATAGTGCAGTAGCAATAAATGCAAGAATATTTACTTCCATAATCTCATCGATTTTGTACTTCGCAATAACTCGGGATTTAATCCAATAGAGATGATAAATCTTTGGCCTGTAAATTCAATGAATGAATATTACCTCTCGATGATCTTGAATTCGGATCAATATCATGAATAACAATATCTGAACTATCAAATCAATTCGTCGTCGAGAATTGAATAGTATAACATAGGAAGTTCTTTATCCATACCGCCCCAAACTCGGATTCCTGACCCAATCCAAAATTCCTTTATTTATTTATCACTATCATTTTTTATCATCTGTTCTTTTTTTCTCTCTAATCTATCTAGTTCCTTCTTGTACAATCATCTGAGACTTCGGATCATAGGTACTATATTGGATTTGAATCAGATTTCGGATCAATCTATATTGAGTGACTGCCTCCATTATGTTGTTGCTAGCAAATACCACTATTTTTGGTTTTGGATCTTCCAAATTATTCCCGCAGGAGATCCGGACCCATTTTTTTCTGATCCTTCGAGAAAAAGATTCATTCTCTTCATAAAAAATAGGAGGTAGAACCAATAAAGATTTCTTTAACATTCATGATCTGGATGTGAATGAGTCGAATGACTTATCCCTCGGTCTATTAGTGAACCATCTCTCCACAAAATATAAACATGTGGGTTAAATTTTGCATTTGAATAATCTCATCTCATAATTTGAAATCTCAAATCAAGCTTTTTGGAGAATTTGGGATTTCATCTCATGATTTGAAATATGAGATCAAATCGCATGTCTAAACATTGATTTCATCTCAAAATTTCAAATCGCGACATGAAATCACATGTCCAAACGCCTACTAAGATGCTCCCTCTAGTTCAACTTATTTATTTTACATTTCTTTTTAATTTGTTTTAAGCTGTTTTTCCTTTTTGACAACTCTTTAATTTTAAGAATACAAAATTTTAAAAATATTTTTATACATTAACTTTAATTTAGGACTACAGGATTAAAGAAAAATTAACTCTCTTAAATTCCTCGCCAAAGTAGAAATACACAAACAAATTGAAACAGGAGTATTAGTTACCCAGAACTCGAGAAACATTTGATCAAAAGATGTCAGTATGTAACTCCACAATTTTGCACGTGATAGAAAGGAAGGTAGCTCAAAATTTTACCAGTTTGACTAGTAGCATTTGCAAATTGGTAAGTAAATAGATTGGTCTTTGACATAAAACGAAACAGATTTTACTTTAAGACAATCTAAAGGGCAGGGAGAGGAGCTGGAGGGACATAGTAGATGCTTTTAGAAACTGCTGCTCCCATTTTGTTGGCCAACACACCAATAAATAAAATATGTTTTTAACTTCTCTGAGTTCTATACATTGGCAGTGTAAAAATTTCTACACATTCATGTCACTTTAAAGGCAGTTAAAAGTAACCAACCATACCAGTGAAATTAATAACCTGAAAATAAGATTGGTTATAACCTTTAACAGCAAATTAAATTGCACTCATTATGTGAAGAAACATTGACACTGCTACTGGAAAAAAACCAATAAAATTATAAAATGAATTTGTTCCTAATCAACTATTTAACAGTCCAGGGGAATTTTAGAAGGGCAATGAGGATTTCAGAAAAGAAAAATTGGGAAACCACAAACAGAAAAGGAAAAGGTTGACAATACACAACAGCAATAACATGAAGCAAGCTCTTGTGATATACTCAAGAAGACACCAAAAGGTATCATAGTTTCAACAAAGCAGTTCTACTGTTTCAGTGAATAAATCAATATTAGAAGCTTAAAAGTTGTTTTACGGCATAGAACTGCCAAATTACCTAGTAGGAAACAATGGTCTCCAACATCTTAAGCTTCATTGCAACTAATCCTTCACTATTTGACATTTCCGCAGACAGGTGACATTTCGAAGTTTCCTCGAGCAAAACTCTATTGAAACAAAACTGGTCTCTCCAATTCCGAAGAGACTACACACTAAATGGAACCTCAGTTTCACTATAGATGAATTATTGATTATTATACAAGTGATGAAAAGGGGGTATAGGTGACACATATAGGTATGCAACAGAAAAAGGGTTAAGGTTTGATTCTCAGCTGTGGCAGGTTTCTGAGTGGCGAGTAACATGCTCATCTAAGGGAAAACCGCGAGATAGCTATAGGTAGTTGGAGCAGCTTTAAATTTATGGTCTCTATTACTGTGTCAGTCCTCGTCCTCTTCTTCAGATGCTTCCTTGAGCCACTGCAAAAAAACCAGAGTTCATAATGTGCATATGCATGATTCTAGTAGTAAAGCAGGCAACAGCGAAATCACAAACTTTGCTGTTCTTCCCTTTTTCATTGTTTACAAGTTTGTAAATTACTTGTTCATTTTTCCTGAGCATTGGGGATCGGTGAGGAGAGGTTGGGATGGAATGACAAGATATGTTAAGTAGATGAATTGTTGCAAATAGACTAATGAATCTTCGAGGTTACTGTGCAATACCAGCAGGTCATCTAATGCAAAGTTATAAGTTCTGAAAGTACAAACCTGGATAAATTTTTCTGATTGCTTGACAAAAACCTTATCCGACTCTTCTGCTCCTTCCTTTTCAGAAGCCCAGTCAAGTATTGCCTCTTCTTGTATAATGTCCTGATCGTACAGATGATGCAAAATCTGTGGAGGGATAAAATAGACCAAACGATATATAGGTTATATTTAAGTAGGTCAGATGCAGTATACATGATCAAACGGGAGAAGTAATATGATAGCATAAAAGGCGTTTGAAGAAGGGAAGGCATTTCAGGCTGCCGGAATCCATGGATAGGAACTCTGTAACAAATAGAAGAAAGAGTGGCAAAAATCGAGGGTGTTTATAGTTGAAAGAAGGGGATTCTAATACAGAATTCTTTCATATGGGTTGCAGTAGCAAATAAGAAGAGTAACTTCATTGAATCTTTAGGCTTTTATGAACTTTTGTTCAAGGCAGATTGGGTCGGGCATTCGACTCCTCCAGGATTGTATCATAAGCCTTGTTACCATACCAGTAGGTGTCTTCATGTCTACTTAGTTGTATGCATTATGTAATCCTTGTCACTAGAAGTTCCATGTTCATTGTGGGTCATGTAATTATGTTCAGAGTAATATCATGTGTATTTCATGGATTAGTATAAAAATTCTAAATGATTTTAAGGCTAATGAACAACAAGTTTTTATGAATTCAAGTTCTGACATTTCTGTTATCATGATGCATAGCACCAAGTCTAAGTATAGAAAGAATGTTGGTCTGCTCGATGGTTAGGTAAAGGCATCGGGTGACGATCACGTTGTTCCAGATTTGGGGTGACATCAACCGCATATCTTAATAGCCACTTATCCATCAATGGTCCTTGTTTCTCTTATTTAATTAATGTGGGAAGGCAGTAAATTGCAAATGGAGACTAGGGTGCAAAGATTTGTCCACGAGGGGACAAAAGCAAGGCAACTTCAACTCTTTCCTCGACAACATTTTCAACTCTCTACTCAATACTAGTCCAAATAAAACAAATTTTCAGCTAATAGCAGAGTATAAGGCTCTTTAGAACACCACACAGCATGCCAACACAGCAAAAGGAAATGTATTATCAGAATTTGTGACAGCAAATTGTAAAATATTCAATATAGTGTTTCTTTACAAGTATTATTCATATAGATTATCTTTAACACTATAACAACTTCCAAAAAGAATTCCTTCTTACTTGTTAAGACAACAAAATTGCTGACAGCTTTCCCAAATTCAAGACGGTGGCAGTATTTAAACATATGCTACAACAATAATTTAGTGAATTAGCATTATACATTGGGTAGATCTAACCCTTCGCTCCGCACATATAACAGCCAAACAACTGGAAAGACTAATTCAATCATCTAACAGACTGCAGACTGAAGGAACTTCTAGAACGGAACAACATACCTGTACAAATAATGGAGAATACTCCCTGGTAGACTCCAAGCACATTTCTTCAAACTTCAATATTACTTCAATCTGACGGATCCAAGTCAGAATATTCATGAGTCCAAACAAGTGAAAATGTGAAATAGTTATCAAACATCTTAACTGATGGAAAAAAAATTACCACAAAGATTTATAAAAACCACAAGTTGGGTAAGATAAAGAACCAACAGATAGGTGTCATGTTAACACACCTCTGATCAAATTTAATACGTAGTTAACTTTCACTACCTACAGCCTTAGGCTGATAAAAAAAAATTTCCCATTATTTTAGTTCACCAGTTTTTGGGGGAGAGGGGAAATTTCTTTACCTACAAGCCATGAGTAGCAATAAAACAGCAATATATCCTATGTAATCCCACAAAGTGGGATCTGGGAAGGATAGAGCGTACGCAGACGTTATCCTACTACCATGGAGGTAGAGAGGTTGTTTCCGATCAATGAGTAGCAATACATAAATGAAATACACTAACCTCTTCATCAATGCTTGGCAAGTAATATTTCAGAAGCTTTTTCCATTTTCTAAATGTGGTAACAACATTCTTGTATAATTCATCTGAAAGGCGCATACAAATGTGATGAATACACAAACCATATAACATAAGCAAACAAAAAAGCATAAGATATTAGACAAATAATATAGCCACCTCCAGAAAGAAACGAGTTGGGAAAAAAAGGACGGAAGAAAGTGGATCCAGCAAAATTTTTTATATCTTGCCAAGATATTAAGTGTCTGAGATCAAGAAAATGATGAAATGAATACTTAAAGCTCAGCATCTAAACCATATCATATTTATAAGAAAAGGGTAAAAAATACCCTTCTACTTTCATTTATTAGCAAACTTTACTCTAGTTATACTATAAGGTCAAATATGCCCCCACCATTGAGAAGCTTAACAAAAATACCATTATTTTTAACGGTTTTCCACCATGGCAATTAAAAACCACATGGCCTGACATCTGGGTGAGGTGGATGCCTCAGCACCAGATTTATATTTCTTTTTCATTTCAATTTTTTAGTTTTTTTTTTCTTTTACTTTTTTCTGTTCTTTATAAGTGGCTAGAACTGACTCCCACTACGAATTCACCGCTTGCCATCGATGTCTCGGTGCTTTTCTAATTTTGAACCTCAAAAACTCAGATTGACTTCTAGCTACCTGAGAATGATAACTATATGATTAAAAAGAAATAGTTGATCCTAGCTGACAACTAAATGAACAAGTCATAATTAATAAACTTGTTTTTCAACTTATTCCTTGTTTTCAAGCTTTTCTTATACTTATCCATCTCTATGTAAAAGAAGCAGTTTCTTCTCCTTTTATTCGTCTGTCTCGTAATACTGTTCGAGTACTTTGTAGGTATTATCATAATATCACACCAAATACTCTGCTTCTAGTTAAGGCAATGGCGGCACATGGTGTAAAGACGCTAATCTATTCAAGTACCTGTTCAACATATGGAGAGCCTGAGAAAATGCCTAATACAGAAGTCATCCACAAGTACAATAAATAAGTGGTTTTCTTGGTATTGAGGGAGGGGATGGGGGTTGTTTTACTTTTACACGGTTGTGGCGGCGTAAGAAAAAGAAAAGAAAAAAGAGAAGGAAAAAGAAAGACTAAAAAATTGAAATGAAAAAGAAATATAAATCTGGCGCTGAGGTGACATGCCACATGGCATCCACTTCATCCAGATGTCAGACCATGTGGCTTTTTAATTATGATAGTAGAAAACCGTTAAAAATAAGGGTATTTTTGTTAAGTTTCTTAATGGCAGGGGCATATTTTACCCTATAATATAACTAGGGGTAAAGTTAGCTAATAAAAGAAAGCAGAGAGGTATTTTTGACCCTTTTCCCTATTTATAAAGCAAAACCCAAACAAATAAGTACAAATGCACATGCACAGCTAGCAATAGAACACCAACAAAGAGTAAAAAGTCAATCTCAGGAAGTGGAAGCGAAAAGACAATACCATGTTATTGACCTAAAGAAGTGCTATTTGCAATTGGATTATAGCTTTAAGGGCATATAGCTTCAATACTTAACATGCATATCAAATGATCTTTCAATTTATGCAATAGATCTCCATTTGGTGTTGACATCCAAGTTTACAAAGTGAATATGAATATATACTTTAGCAAGGAATTTCTCTCTTTGATGAGAAACAGGAAAATTAGCACCGCTCACCACAAAATGCCATAGACCCAGCATTCTGTGTCAAATTGCAATAGAAAAGCAACCTAACAGATGATTAAAAAACTTGGGATATTGTGGAACACAAAAATAGAAGGAATACTTACTAGCCGAGTCATGTGGAGCATCCAAAGCCAATTTCATCACTGAATAAAATAAAGCACCAGCACAGTCTGCAGATGCCATATTGTATGACAACCTGCAACAAAGTACAGAAGGAAGGCATAAGCAGTCTGAACACAGGAGATTGCAAAATAGAAATTTTTTTTGAGGAAGCCAGACAATGAGAGAGATTTGGCATTTGAATCACATGTCTGGCCTGCAAAGCATTTCTCCAGAGCACGTTTAGCACTTAAGATTCTTTTTAAAAAAAAATTCATTTAGCACTTGAGATTCTACTGTCTTTATGTTTAAACTAAGGGATCGTTTGATATGCTGGACAAGCATATAGATAGTCCTGGGATAAAAATTTAGTACTGTCTTGTCCCCTATTTGGTTACTAATCCTGAGATAACTGATCCCAGGATTAGTAGTTAGTACCGAAATAAGTTACTTCTACCCGAGGATGGAATAATAGTACCAGCATTAGTTATTCCGAACTAAAACAATGAAAATGACTAAGACACCCCTGAGGTCCCTCAAACCTTTTCTCCATTAAATAAGGTGGGGGAAATGAGGATGTTGAGATGGATGTATGGGCATGCTAGGAGCGATAGGATTAGGAATAAGGATATCCGGAATAAAATGAGAGTAGCCTCCATGGTGAACAAGATGAGCGAAGGGAGACTGAGCTGGTTTGGGTATGTGCAGAAGAAATGTTCAAATGCCCAATGAGGAGGTTTGAGAGATTGGATACAGTGGGTACGAGGAGAGGCAGAGGTAGGCTAAAGAAGTATTAGGGAGAGGTGATTAGACAGAATATGACGCATCTTCAGCTTACTGAGGACATGATCTTAGATAGGAAGGTATGAAGGTCGTGGAGAAGGGTAAAAGGTTGGTAGGTAGTTGGACGTTGTCTTGCTTTTTGACGAGATAGGGCTTGGTTGTAATCTAGAGAACCGCCCGTCGTAGTATTAACCTTATTATGTAGTTTCTAGCTTTTGCTAAATGTTACCATCTGGTGTTTATTATGTTTAGGTTGTCGCACTATGTTATTGATGTTACGGTCCTTTGTATGTATGCTCTGTGCCCTTTTTCTATTAATTCTCATGTTGTCTTCACCGTCGTTTTTCCTTTGCATTACTAGTTTAATTTGCTTCACTTGAGTTGAGATCCAGTAACATTCGCTCTACCTCCGAGAGGTAGGGGTGATGTCTGCATACACTCTACCCTCCAAAAGCCTACTTTGTGGGATTTCAAATTATGCAATGCATGTTATTTTTAATATAATAAACCAAACAATCAATAAGAAATAATTCCAAAAACCTAATCCCAATATAACTAATTCCCTGCATAATTTTTCTTCAAACCAAACGACACCTAAATGTGTTTGGGCTGTAAGCATCTAATTGGTCTAGATCTCATATAGTGACATAGTAGCTTGCTTTTACGAGATGTAAAGATATAGGTTTAGCTCAAAGTATTCCTTTGATAGACTTATACCGAGACTTTTCCCCTGTTTCATTCATAACTCATTGTACTCTTCCTATCAATTAACTATACCTCAATCCCAAACTAATACGGATCTGACTGTGAGTCATTTGTATTCGCTGCACTTCACTTGGGTCTTTTATCATTCCAATCATAAATGAATTGCCTTGAGAGGAAAATTAGAAGTCCACTAAAACTAGAGGGTCTTTAAATCACACTTAGTTATACAAGCATATCGTTTTTAACCAAAATAAAATAACATATCGTGCACGATTTTGCGAATTACTTCGGAATCAAGTATGTAACAACCACCACCAAGACTCAATTCACTAGTATTTCTTCCTATGACAATATGTTTCTCCTTCGACCATCAGAAATAAATAAGGATGGTGCAGAGTGATGGCAAAATGTGAAAATATACAAGAGATAAATGCAGGTAGTTGAGGTAAAGGTAGAAGGCCACAAATTTCCTCAGCACTACCTACAAATAATCTGGAGGTTTCCATGTTTATGTTTACTTAATACTTTCTAGAACTCAATTCATCCTCTCATACTTTTTCAATTGCACGCCGAAATTTAGGGCCTAACCAGAGTAAGACAAACAACATGAGACCAGGGAATTCGACCACAGTAAGTCTGCATACACGGTGTAGAGGAGTACAATAATGAAAGGAAAGGTCAAAGAGAGAAGCAAAACACTCTTTCGCAGGAGGTAGCCAACAAAGTAGGACCGCAAAATACATACTTGAAGATGGTAAGATGTACAAAAATACCCTACAAGAGATGTGATGGAATTCAAAATAAGAAATAGAAGATGGAAGGAGGAGAGGAAAGACGCTACTTTAACCTTACAAACATAAACTAAGCCAAGTAGCACTTCGACCCTCTTTGGTAATTAGAAGCAGAAATAAAAAACTGTTCCAAAGGGCAAGAGATGGAACTTTTGGGTGCACATTAATCACCCTACAGACTATACAGAAAGTGGAAATCTTGTAGTACAACTGGCATGAAATAATGCAGCAACTGGAGCCAACAGGAGGGAAGAGCAAAAGTTAATTCCATGTAAAAAGCTTTTCCCAAGACACCATATTTAAGAATATACGATAAAGATAGAATTCTAGTAAACATACCGCAATGAATTAACTTCTAAGATTACATGGTCGTCTGTTACATCTTCCTCTACAGCCCTTTGAAAAGTTGCTTCAACCTGTAACGACAAATGGAAAGGAGATCTTAATCTATGATAAAGTTCTACAAAGTGATCATAAATATTCCCATCAAAACGTACTTCTCTTTCAAAAATCACAAAGTCATCTCTAATGTCTTCAGCGTCCTCATAGGAATCATTAGTTATAGAGTCAGGTCCGAGTTCACCAGAAGGTGGAAGAAAAGCACCATCTTCATTTGATATATCCGCTTCATCATTAGTGATTTGCATGATTGCAACAAGTTTATCCACAGGAATTGGTGCAACAGAGTGTCTCCATTCTTCTTCCTGTCCGCCCTCACTAACTAGCCATATGAAACCTACTCCACCATCACCAACCTAGAACATCAGGATAAAGTATAAGAAACAAACAACTGACACATCATAACAGCTTTCGTTTTTCAAACTGGATATGGAATTTCAGACAGGTGCTTTCGTTTTTTTTGTTTGTTTTTTTTAATAAAGAATTTCAGACAGGTGTTTTAGAGTATCTCTTTCTATTTGTTTCCTAGGCACCTATGCACAGAAACTCAAAGACTGAATTACACCTACACAAGTTCACGGAGTAGCTTCACGTACCCAATTTGGAAAAGCTCAAAAGGAACTTTCTATGGGATTCAACAAACAGGGTAAGAAGTTTTACTTAGTTGGCAGGGAGGACATTACGTCTCCAAAGAAATTGGTTGGAGGGGAGAGGAGGGATATGAGGTACAAGATCTCTGAATTTTCAACAAAGCCCCATTAAGGAAGCGGAATACTTCATCGGCAACATAACTTTCAGAGTAGGCAATGACAGTAGAATTAACTTTTGGAGTCACAACTGATTATGAGAATAGATGTTGAGACTCACATTTCCGAACATCTACAATATCTCAGACCAGAAAGAGATGAATACAACATATCCAAAGATTACAAGAACGAAAAGTCCATCAAGATATAAGGGTTAGCAGGAACCTTATGGACTAGAAAGTAGCTAACTTCCAAGGACAAGTTGAACGGCTATAGAAGCAAAGTACAATTGAAGCACTATAGTGAGTTATAAGGATTTTAGGATAAGTGAAAGTATCAGGAATAAGTGCACTCAAGTTTAGCCTCCATAAGAGGAACAATGTTGATGTAAATTTAGACTGTGGTTCCTGAATGCAGACACTTCAGATATCTAGGCTACAATCTTCAAGGAGAATGGCATGATAGATCAAGATGTAACATATAAATTCTAATTTGAAGGTTGCACTGGAGAGAGTTAGGAATTTTTTCTTAAAGATGCAAACAAATTGAAAGTGAACTCTATAAAACAATGTGACACCAACAATGTTATATGGGAGTGTCTATTGGACCCTAGAAGCCCAACATATCCCCAAGATGAGGGTCGTAGAAATACATATGTTATTATGGATGTGCAGATATACAAACCGGATAAGACTACAAAAAGATCACATCTGAGAGGGTCCAAGATCACCTGCAATGTCAATGTCCTATGTAGACCTCTAAATTTGATCAAATAAATGCAATAGTACTATGACTAAAAGCCTATTTGGCCGTGCTTTTAAAATTGCTTATTGAGAAGCACATTAGTCAAAATAGCCTTTCAGAGAAGTACCTTTTCAAAGAAGCATTTTGTGTTTGATCAATTTATTTGAGAAGTAATTTTAGCAGCAAGCCTTAAAACTTACCTCATACTCTTGTGAGTCCGGTAACTCAGTCGTCTCTTCCTCATTTAACTTGTCCAAAGTACCAGAGACAGCTGTGTTAAATCAATTTAAGGGTTGTTAGTTCATAAATTATAGAGAATATTAGATAAACCATATAATAGTAATAACAACAACAAATCGAAAAAACACCAGAAGACATCATTCACCAAAAAGCACAAGATGCACACCTTAGGACTCATAGTTTAATGTCTAGCAAACAGGACACTAGTTTGACTCCGCAGAACTGAGAATTGCAACATTTCGACTCAATTCAGTCCTCCAAAACCAAAAAATATAGAAGTTTATTTATAATGGGCAGGTCAATAGCCCCAAGGCAGTTGGGTGCGCCAACGAGAAGGCTTTCTTCCAAGTCGCACCATAACATAAAAATATAATTTTTTTTGATAACCCATAACGTAAAAATATAATATTATGACAATATATATGTATGTGAGTGTGTGTGTGTCCGAAAATGTACAAATTTTTATTTAGTTAACCACAATAATATCTATAAATATAATATCACAAATTTTTAATTATAAAAATACGAAATATAGTCAAATACTCGGAAAAAGGCTAAAAAGAAAATATTATAGTGTGTTCAAGACGATAGTTGAAGGTTTTAACATGCGCAGGACTCTTTTGGGACGTACATGGCAGACAATCCAAAGCCTAAAGCCTGCATGGAACAAACATAACCTACCAAGGTGCTTTCCATATACATCACCTATCAAGGTGTTGTCACATCTATTGAGGCGTTAGGCCTTGAAATATTTAAGTGCATTTTATTGATTTGATCGTCTTTCCAAATTATAAATTACTTTACAAACATCCAACGTAAACCTCATAACATCACTATACTCCTTTGGGGTGGCCATCTAGTCAAATTACTTGCCCTAGTTTCATTCCTAATCCGTCCTAAATTTGAGTTTTGTCAAAATTATTGGAGATTATGAACTTCCCTATCTTCAATGTTGTCAAAAGTGCGCTTAAGCCCTAAAGCGAGGCTCAAAGCGTGTTGAACGTTTCGCCTCGCTTAATGTGCGCTTCAGCGTCGTCATCGAGGTTCTAAGGCATATTTTTCCTTGCCAATGAGCCTCTTCTGAAGAGGCGACACTAAACAATTGATATTTCAATTTATATAAAAAAAAATTCAATTTCTTCGTTCATATTTTGTCATTCATGCTTATAATTATTAGACTTGCACTAAACATATATATATATTTGTATGTTTTTACATTAAAGTTCACATTTTATTTGCGATTTGCGCTTAAAACCCCACCAGACTTCAGAGCTTTTTTGGGCTTTTTGATTTTGACAGCACTGCCTATTTTGAGATAATCTAGAATTTAGGACAGATTAGGAACAAAACTAGGTCAAGTGATTTGGCATAGGTATCTTTATCAAAAAAAAAAAAGTAATTTGGCATAGGAGTCTGATGTTTATTTGCATAACTGGGAAACCATTCTCAAGCATAGACTAATTGTTTGTTTCTACCATACTTCAGATCTAGTAACAGTTTTCAGGAATGCATATTTGTGTGGAAGTCCTCAGGGAAAATAAAAATTCATAAAGTGTAAACGAAGAGACAAAAATGCGTAAAAACACCAACATCATTCCACCTGGGTGTCTGTCATCTATGGTACAATATAGAAAAATACAAGCCAAATTTATTATCTCACTACAACAAAATATAATATGCAAAAGTCAGAAATGTTACATGGGCTTTCAGTGATCCCACTACTATTGTCAGCATATTCCAGTTCCTCATCACTATCTTGCTTTATAGGTTGCTGAAGCAAAGATACCTTGGAGTAAGCAGGTACACAGAAATTCCTGCCAACCACAACCTGAGGAGCATAGATGCTATGATTAAATGATTTCAAAGTATAAAAAAGGGAAAGGGTGGAGTTATTAGAGAGACAAATACATTGCCCTAAAAGAAAGGAAAACTAGGTACATGAGTGTGCGATATTGGTGCTCAACAGTTATTAAGTTCAACCAAGAACCGTTACCAGGGGACAAGAGGCAAACGGCAAAGGCAAATTATACAACAACATATCCAGTGTAATCCCACAAATGGAGTTTGGGGCAAAGGCAAATTAAGAAGGGAAAAAATAGAACATATTGTTGTAAGCAGAAACAATCTAAACAGCAACCGAGTGATTAAGAAACACCCATGTCTAATCAAGAATTCCATTTTGACATAAGATTTCTGCCTCACTATTGATTTTGCAAGGTCTAAACCCTTTAAGTTAGAAGTGCTTCTTCCATGTTCAAGTGGAATAACTCTCTATGCAAGGGGTGGGCATGGTATGATATTGAAAACTTTGGTTCGGTAATTTCGGTTTTCAATTTTTAAAAATACTATACTATAATACTATTACCATATCAAATTAATTCGGTATGGCTCGTTATTTTAAAGTTAAGTTTTGGTATTTTGCGGTACGGTAAATCGGTAACCATAGTTTATTCGACTTTGATTTACATATGTAGATTTTTACAAGCGCATGTTCAAAGAAGAAACACATTGGAGGCCTGCTTTGGGGAGTAGGTTTCAGTCACATTGGAGAAGGGGAGCGTGAGTGGCTGCGGAGGGCTATTGAAGAGGAGGAGGTGAAATGGGCAGTGGAGAGTTCTGCGGGATACAAAGCTCCTGGTCCTAATGGTTTCTCTTTGGCTTTTTTTCAGCAGTGTTGGAGCACAGTCAAAACTGATTTGATGGATACTATTGCTGAGTTCCAGGAGAGTGGCGAATTCGAAAAGAGCTTAAATGCTTCGTTTATTGTCATTATTCCCAAGCGGGAGGGCGCCTCGAGCATGAAAGATTACAGACCTATTAGTCTAGTGGGAAGCATTTATAAGATCATTTCTAAGGTGCTTTCATCATACTTAAGAAGGTGCTGGACGAGACTGTTTCTACTTCGCAAAATGCTTTTGTGGAGGGTAGACAAATTTTAGATGCAGCTCTGGTGGCGAATGAAGTGGTGGATTCGAGAAGAAAGCTAGGAACGTCGGGTGTGTTGTGCAAGCTTGACCTTGAGAAGGCCTATGACCATGTGAACTGGAATTTCCTTGATTTCATAATGCTTCGAATGGGATTTGGGGATAAATGGAGAAAATGGATCAGATTTTGCACCTCTTCAATGAAATTCTCAGTGCTAATAAATGGTAATCCGTGTGGCTTCTTTGGGAGTTCGAGGGGTTTGAGACAAGGAGATCCCCTTTCTCCGAGTTTGTTCATTTTAGTCATGGAAGCTTTGAGCAGGATGATAGACAGAGCTGTCGAGGGAGGCTACATAAAAGGTTTTAATGCAGCAATTGGGGGCAGGGGGATAATTTTTGTCTCTCATTTGTTGTTTGCGGATCACACATTGGTTTTTTGTGATGCAGTTGTGTCCCAAATGGATTATTTACATCGGGTACTCTTGTGGTTCCAAGTAGTTTCAGGGCTCAAAATCAATTTGAGGAAGTCTGAGATTATACCAGTCGGGGAGGTGGACAATATTCTGGCACTCGCTCAAGTTTTGAATTGCATGATTGGGGCTCTTCCGACTACATATCCGGGATTACTGTTGGGAGCCGCTAACAAGGATCAAAGGGTGTGGAATCCGGTTCTTCAAAGGGTTGAGAAGAGATTAGCGGGTTGGCAGAAAAGATATTTGTCCAAAGGCGGGAAGGAAGTGCTTATCAAGAGCACCTTATCGAGTATTCCCACTTATTTTATGTCTTTGCTTCATGCTCCATCTTCGATCACAATCAAGCTGAAAAAGTTACAGAGAAACTTCCTTTGGGATGCGGCAGATGGGGCTAGGAAGTATCACCTTGTACGGTGGAAAAACGTCACTTCTCCAAATAAATGGGGAGGTCTAGCCATTAAAGACCTAGCGGTCTTCAACAAAGCCCTGTTGGGAAAATGGCTTTGGAGATTCGGGAGGGAGGTACAAGCCTTTTGGAGAGGGGTGATAGTGGATAAGTATGGGGTGATGGAAGGGGGTTGGAGAACCAGAAATGTCAATATGCCTATTGGGTGCAGTCTGTGGAGGAATATTTTGAAGGGATGGGATGAGTTTAATGCTAACATCTCATTCAAGGTAGGAAATGGAAGAAGGGTCAGTTTCTGGAGCCATAGATGGTGTGGGGAGATAATATTGAAAGATGAATTCCAAACTCTGTTCAGAATTTCTTGTCAAGATAATTTGATGATAAACCAAATTAGAGAGACTCAAGGAGGAGAGAATTTTTGGGACCTGAGATTTAGAAGGGGTTTCCAAGACTGGGAGGTCATTGAGTTTTAAAGGTTGGTGGCCTTGCTTCACAGGCAAGTCATACTGGTTGATAACCCTAATGGTCTGTGGTGGAGGGCAAGAAACAACGGAGTGTTCTCTGTTAAATCCTTTTATGATAAACTTTTGATGAGAGAGGAGATTCAATTCCCGCATAGTGCAGTATGGGTTCCACACGTGCCGAGGAAGGTCTATTTTTTCTCATGGCTGGCTGCTAGAGGGGCTATTCTGATGGCGGAAAATCTGAGAAAGAGGAAGATTATATGCATCAGTTGGTGTTTCATGTGCAAGGAAGCGAGCGAGGAAGTCAATCATCTTCTCCTACACTTTAATTTTTTCAATGAGACTATGGTGGGATATGTTTAGCTGGTTTAGAACAGCTTGGGTAATGCCAAAAACCGTGAAAGAATTGATGTTTTGTTGGAGGAGTGGACGAGGAAGGAGAAGACGTAGAGCCTGGAACTTGATTCCTCTTGCGCTAATGTGGGTTGTGTGGAGAGAGAGAAATAGGAGAGCTTTTAAGGGGATAGAGTCGAGTTTTACCAAACTCAGGAGTAGTCTTCGGTCCCTTATTTTCTTTTGGTGTAATCACAAAGTACTGTGTTGTATAGATGAATGGGCTGACTTTGTAGAGAATCATGTATTTTTGTAGATTCCCTACTTTTTGGTGATACTCTTGTAAATGGTCATAGTTTTAACTTTATTTATGAATGAAATACCTTTACCTGATCAAAAAAAAAAATACAGAATTATGACTTCGGCTAAAGTCTCAATCATATCAAACAACACCTTACACATGTAGAATTATTCCAAAGAAAGTACAAGCATGCAATTCCATTCGTTAATCAAATACATAAAAAAAAAATATTTCAATCAAGATAGGGTAGTCAAAGCACCAAGGTCTATATAATTAGTCTTCTACTAATACTATTATATATATTTGCTAATATTATCATATATATATGATATTCAGTATTTCGGTATTCTTCTTATAAATATCGAACACTGTAACAAATACCAAAAATTTTAAAAAGGCATAACAAATACTATAATATCGAAACCATAATATCAAAAATTTCGGTATGGTATTAGGTATCTACCATACCATGTCCACCCCTACTCAATGCCACAACTCATGGCTCAGTATATGAGTTTAGCATAAGATAGAAACCTGATCTTAGGTGTCAAATTTCTGCTTTCACTTTAGTTTATCCCTTTGACGATGAGGATTTTCCATGGCATTGAGGAAGGGTAGAAACCCCCCTGATACGATTTACCATAGATTCATTCGAACTAACCAATTTATTGACAAAGAAATGCTTATAAAAGCGAACTGGCACTGGATCTTAGTAAAAAGCAAGAAACATATAAAAGGTAAACTGCCTGTCTGGAAAGAAGCACCAAGAAAGCTTAACATGAGTAGTCTGGTCTCCACCTCCTAAGAGATGATGTCTTGAGGCAGCATTTACGATGTGTGAATTGCTTGATTGAAATTCATCAAAACAAGGTCTAACTAGTACATCCAGAAAAAAAGAAGTGTGTTTTCTTGTTTCTTTAATGGAACTTACCTTGAGATGATGTCTTGAGGCAGCATTTATGATGTGTGAATTGCTTGATTGAAATTCATCAAAACAAGGTCTAACTAGTACATCCAGAAAAAAAAGAAGTGTGTTTTCTTGTTTCTTTAATGGAACTTACCTTAAAAGACAAGACCACACCAGGCTCTAAAGCTGATCCAGACTTCATTGTCACATTGTCACAAACTATTGAGTGCTTCAATTTGCAGCCATCTTCAATCGTGACATTATGCCATATGTAGCAACCTTCTATAGTGACATTTGACCCAATTGAGCAGCCTTCCCCAACAACTGAATTCAAAATCTCTGTGTTGTTCCCAATACTGGTTCCACTCCCAATGACAGTAAAGGGACCAATTTTCGATGAGCGGGATTGCTTAATTTCTGAGCAATGGCAGGTAAACAATGTCAAAAGAGTCCAGAAAAAATGACAATCCACATCACCTATACCATTTTCACAAAAAGGTCCACCCAAGATGATATGAGCATAAAATATCACATGGGGACAAATATCAGTCAGGAACAATGAGGGGACACACAACTAAAACACGTAGTTTCCTTGGTATCTTTTTTAATAATTAATACGTTTGTAACTAGTAAAGCACCTATTCTAGCTTGCTTTATCATATAGCATGTGTTCTAGCATCAAAACATCACAACTTACAAGGACATCAGATGCTATAAGAAAAACTACTAGACCTCAATCTCAAACTGAGATGGGGTCAGCAACATGAATCCTCAACAACAAGCACATCAGATATTAAAGCAATAAAAGATAAATCCTATGAACAGCAAAACCTGTTAGATTACCACATTTTTTGAAGCCATTACATGTCCTTTAAATTTCCATCCACCAGTCTTTCTCGTTCAGCAGCTAAGTTAGCAGCAGTTTGAAATGGATATTCAATATTCCTTTTAATAAGGTAAATAATTATATTAATGTGGGAAAAAACTCATGTATACAATCCACCTACCAAAAAGTAGAGAATACCAGAAATTGATATTCACTAGTTATCTTCAAAATGTCAATCCTAAGTTAATCCATTAGCAACATGTTCTAGTAAGAGAGAAGATAAGATGGAATCGGTCCTTACCAGGTGCTCGATACATGCCCTGCCTTTCCAATTTGGTAGCAGAATTTCCAAAAAACTGGACATCAGGCACCAAGGGATATGTCCACCGCTGAATTATGTCCTTGCTGATGGTGTCGTAACTTCTATAGTTGTCAATTCTAGCCGCATAACTTGAATGAATTTCATGAGTGTAGATTTTATAACCCATAATCTGAAAGAAGAAAGTAAATTATGGATAAAGAGGCGGATGTAGGCAGCAAGAAGAGATGCTCAGCGGCACAAACAGGAGGTAGATTTCAATTGATATACTTATAGCTAAAGAAACTGACGATGAAAGATGGATAGTACCATGTCGCTTGAACTTGGAGAACTTCTGGTCTCCTGAATTTATTATATTTTTTGAGAAATGTAACAAGTATATTCATCAGCACCAGGGTGGTGCTGGCACTTCCACACTCCTGATTTTAGCACTCTTTTTTTATTGTTTCCTGAACTTAGCACTCTTTTGATTCTCCATCAACACAATTTTCTTTTTGAATTAAAGGAAATCGTATACCACATAGGTTCTATTTTCTGCCTTTGAAATAAAATACATCATGCACATTATTATGTATCTTATGCTTAATGCAAAGAAATTACACACATTTAGACCTTACCAAAAAAAGACTGGAGAAATTTAGGTGTATGAGAAGGAAAAATTGAGCATTCATGAGTCTCCAATTTCCAACAACTTCATAACTCACGCCAAAAAGACTTACCACATCAGGTTTCCAGGTTCAACATAAGATGTGCTAAAACCACAAGGTGTTTTGTCAATTGTGAACTGTGAGAGGGGCAGAGATAAAAGCAGTGCACCAAAAGGTAAAAGCCTACAGAAGAATATGATCCTCTACAAATGACACAATATTTCATACCAACCAGAACTTCTATGGGTGCACCACACGCTAACTAAGAAAAATAGCCTATTTCACAAATGTATGAAATCATCTTTTATCCTCTTAACAGATTCGTGTTTCTCCGTCCACAAGACCCTTATCATGGATAAGCAGAAAATTTTCCGTGCCCTGCATTTTCAGTTCCTTCTTCTAATGGTCGAGCTATGTAACATGTCCTTCACCCAACCAGGAATCAATGACTGTACCCTCAACCAGTAATACAACCCACACAGACGAACAACCACTTGGCAATGTAATAATAGATGATGCACTTTTTTTTTATGAAGCAAAGGAGATCTCATAAAATGCATCAAGAAGATGCTGCAAAGTTTATGAAAGAGACTTTTGTCAGCTCATTTACAATTAAGTGCTACAAAACAAGAGAGCTGATAAAGTCCAAAAGAGCATCTGAGTTATTTACAAGTGATAAGTTGACCCAACTAAAAAGACTAACAAAACATCTAGCCCTCAAGAGGCATCTTGAAGTTGATAACCATCAAAGCACCAACTATTTCTTTCAATAGAAATACACCAAAAAATAGTCGTAGGTACCATAGTCCATATCCTTTTGATGGTTTTGTCAACTTTCCTAGAGTTCCAGCTTACATAGGCATCTCTGACACTGTAGGGGATTGACCAGTTCAAACCAAAAGCACTGAGAAACATGTTCCATATGTCTGAGGCCACTGGGCAGTGGAGGAACAGATGGTTGATGGAATCTGAATCTGATTTGCACATGAAGCATCTGTTAGCTAGTTGAAATTTCCTTCTGATTAGGTTATCATGAGTGAGGCACGCACCTTTCAGGACCAGCCAGCTGAAGCAGCAATCTTTGGGCAGCAATGTTGTCTTCCTAGCTACAGATGATGCACATTTTTGCTCGAACATCTACACCTAAGCACCAGCTAACATATATATCCTCCTTTTCATCAAATTCTCAACTATCAGAATCGCCTTCCCCTTGCTTCCAAGCAGGCGAAGAAACACACGTCCTAGAAACCTAGTAATCCAAATTGAAACATCAGAAAGTCTGCTACCTCACCAAAAGCTTGTGGTAGCATGATTTTACTAAGAAAGCACCATCACTTCTTGGACCTCCACGAGTCCTAGCTAGTGAGTGTTGTGTCTTTTTTGTACAGTATTCTCACCAACCTCTAAAATTCATCAACCTCCTAATCTTGTAAAATCCTTCTAAATTTCAGGTCCTAGTATTTCTCCCTCTTATGATCTTCGAATCTATTGCACTGTCATCACTTCTTTTTATAATGTGGTGTTCGGATCATCTTGGAGCATCTCGACTAATTCCACGGGGTAACTAGTACCTCTCAATGTACAGATGAAAAAAATCACCTAGTATTTTTTCCTTCCCTAGATTTTGAATCTGAGATCTCATGGCTCTTCAGCCACTTTATTGACCATTGGGCCACAGCCTTGAGTGCTATTGCACAATCATCTCTTTCTAGCTCGAGACTCTATAAAAGCGAAGGAAATATACTCAATGGCGTCTTAAGCTAAGACTTTCACGAGCTAAACTCTATTAGATGCACTTGACTGCTTCTTTAAGTTAGAAATTGCAAGAGGTACAACTAGATTTTTTTTAATGAGTACGCTATAGTTAGTAGTACCGAAAGCCTAAAATATTTAAAGCGCAGTTATTTATCTAATTACTTCACCAACACGCCTCCTAACATGACGATCGGGTTTCTCGATTGTTCCATACACATGAAAAGGTATCGGCGATGCTCAAATACAACACCTCTGCGTACTTCCATACTATGTAAAAGAACAAAACAATCCAACTAAACTTTTAACAATGGGTCATTATGGATTCCTAATCCCCTTCCTCATGCACATAGAACCCAACTTAGAATTTTTTACATGAACTGAAGTGAATTGGCGAGCGAGAGAATGGGTTCACCAAAATTGTAGTGAAACGAACATATTTTTTATTTACTTAGGTTTAACAAATTGCAAAAATTATAACAAATAACAAATTCGTTCTTCAGGAATCCCCGTTAGCGTGGCGAAAATTTACGAATGAAGACGCCGACGACCATACACAAACCATTCAAAACCATTAGCAAGATTTTAGGGTGGAACCACATTCCACACTAGGAACATTTTTTCGATGCACACTTGGAAATATTTTTTTGCTTGACCTTCTCACTTTTTCTTGGATACAAGGACAGCATTCATCAAGAGAGATACAAAATAAAAAGGGCTATACATACATCATCGACGAGCAACCCCTTGACAAAATCACGCCGCAGATGTTGATAGTCAAAATTATCAGTGAAAAGACTCAAAACTTCTGGGGAGCAAATGTCAATGTAGCAATCCTGCAGCCATTGCCTACCAATCATTAATCACAAGAATAAACAAAAAGAAATGACAATAACCAGGAGCCTTCTCAAAAACAAGATGATGGAAGGAAGAACAGCATCAGTAAGCAATGAAATCCAAAACTACAAAATAGACAGGAAAATTTAGCTACAAGAAACTAGGACTTCTCTTATTACTTCATCTATGAATGAAGGTTTTAACTAGGAAAGAAGAAACGATAGCATACAAAAACATGAGTAAATACCAAGTTAGTGAAGTGAACAAGGTAAAGTAAATAAACCTCACCAGATGCAATACCTAAACTATGCTAAACTCCACCAGTTGCTATTGAAGCAAAAAAAACATATGAACAACAAACAATTTGATTATAGCAAACCATTTGCACTGAATTCAAATATAGATTTTGTTTTGGCAGATGTAATCTGTAAATAACATTGTCAACAAATTCAAGGAAAGGAGAAGAAAAGGCAACCACTAGTACAGCTCATCAAAGGACTTCATCTTTCTCAAGTATTTAAAACCAGATGCACCACATATTATCAAGAACATTGCTCAAAATTAGTAGCCGTACTAGCAACACTAGAAATATTGTAACAAGAATAACAAAACAAACCTGCTTGTCATTTTGAAGGGAAATGGAAGTATTATCAGTAAGCAATGCCTTGTCAAGAGACAAATATCCTTTTAAATTATCCCCCTTGTATTCATAATACTGCAGCTGCTTAGTCTCTGGATCAATTACCATAAACAGCTCTTCAGTTCCAAGACGAGATTGGTGAGTTATAGGTGAAGGCTTTGATTGTTTAATGACCATAGTCATTACAGCATTGCTATCCTTTCTCCGTCTCTCCTTATGTTCCTTAAGTGCTTGTGATAGTGACATATTGCTCACAGTATCTCCACTGACAAGGATAAAATCACCGCATATCTTCAAAACCCCAAAAGTTAAGTTAACTAATCAAATTGACAAAAGATTACTCCAAATTCAACAATATTTAGTTTACAAATTTAAGCACACAGAGAGCAGTGAATGCAAAGAGGAGAGGAGAACATCTTCCTCATCTCCGAAAACAAACATGGACTGCACACAATGTTCAATGCCTACTTTGATCTTTTCTCTTTTCCATAACGGTGGTGTTTGGATCAACTTGAGTGTATCTCAACTATTTTATCAGATACCTACTACCTCAACCAGCACAAATACCAGATAACCTATCCACCAAGGCTAGATAGAGGAAAAAGATATCACCTTGCATTTTTTAGCCTCAACTAAGTTTTGAACCATGTTCTCCCATGGTTTTCATCCTTGTTTAATTCATTTTACAACTCTTATCTCCTAAGCAAACAATGTTTTGCATCACGGGTTGCCAATACACAACATCATAATGATTAATCTAGGAATCCATCCAAGTCCTGCTCAGATAAAGTCATGTTAGATTACGCATTAATACAGCTATCTTAACAGAAAACCTTTCCATATGTGTCCACCCAAAGTTAGTTGATTCAACCCAGTTGGACCATAGGTTTGAATATCAAGGGAGTATGGCCGTGCTTCTTTATCCCACTCCCACTTAAACACCAGGTCAGCGACCGAGTTCGAACTCATGATGTACACCTGATCCGAACATGTTGCAAATCATCCTAACCACTGAACCAAATTCCCGAGCCCCATACATTGTGAGGAATTGGTGATATTGTAGTGAGTAAAATTTCTAGTTGAAGTAAAGCAGGGTAGAGGAGCAGTTGTTATAGAACTTAAACACGTGTAAATTTTTTGGAAAAGAAATCATAACTCAGATGTTACTATAATTTGAGTAAGCATAATATAGATCATTTTTATAAGGTAAATAATTTTATTAAATAGGGAAATCCCACATACAAGTAGTATACCTAAAAGTAAAGCTACCTAGTCCAAAATATGATTCTCTAAAAAAGTCACCCAATCGTCTACACAAACGAGCACCCATGACCAAAAAGAAACTACAGACATGAGGCTACTCCTAACATGTACAAAATCATTCTTGACCCCCTTCAACCACTCTCTTATTCCTTTCCCGCATAATAGCTAGTGGAACTAAATCCCATGCCTTGGGTCTTGTACTCCTCAGATGAAAGCCCAGCTATACATTGCCTCCTTTATTGTTCTCGGCATGACCCACTAGAAGGCACATAACTTTCCTGTTTAGTGATCATAGTGTTAAGTGTGCTATACCTTGGATTAAAGCTTATTGATCATCTAGAATCTTAATATTCCCCCCTCTACCTCTCCATCATTCTTTTTTAATCTTTCAAAATCAGGTTCCAGTTTGCACCAAAACTTGGTGCAAGTTTTATCCTGATGTTAACCAAGGACCAGATAATAACTAAGGCAACAGCTTATTTTTGTTGTACTACTTTCACGGGGAACTTTTCCCACATGAATATTTTATGTTCATACCAGAGATAGTTGTAACATAGATTATCCCAGTCACTTCTCTGTGACAGAGGTAATCACTATTGCATGAGTAGCTACTGACATTCTTAAATGTGACTATAACGCTTCCCAGTGTTTCACCCCATTAGAATTACATAATGTATAGTATCAAAAATATTATCCACCTGCAGCCATGGATTTGGTCTAATAGTAAGCGGCAGTGCGTACTGTGTGGGTTAGACACATGTCAAGAGTCAAACACAGACATAGCCAAAAGCTTGGCATTTGAGTGAAGAAAGATTGGGGGGGGGGGGGGGGGGGGGGGGGGCTTATTATCCGTCGAATTTCAAATTGGTGTGCCACTTGCCTTGGATATTTCTCGGCTATCAAAAAGAAAGATATGCACCCTTGCACTAGAAGCTTTAGATGCTTTTCAAAGTAGGAACCTCTTGACCATAACTACAAGAACATCTCAAAAAATATCAGGCTTTCTTTCGCACGCATGTCCTATGAGAACCATCACCAAATTCTATCAAGCTAAACCCGTTCATGTCACCTGTCAAGAGTAAATTTTCATATGGCATCCTATTTATTTTGACTTATAAAATGACTAGTTCTGTCTCTATGTCGTTAATCTGTGCTCAAGTCATCTAAATATACATTCTTAAATACTTCTGTTTCTCAAAGCTAACGTGCAGTGTCAAGACAAAAACCATCACTGAAGCTCAGATTCTTTAGAGAAAAAAATGAATAAAGAGCTCAGAGCCTCGGACTTAATTAACAAGTTAGAGAGTAGAGACTACCCGATTTGCTCATATCACATCAATGTAGTGATGCTAACTAGCACTAATTTTCCACAATCCTCAAACGCACAAACAATAGTAGGAACGATTTATCTAATCCTAAGGCATCTACATGGTACTAAATAATGACCAATAGGATGCCAATTGCGTGACAAATTCTTAAGGCATTAGGATCAAACTTTTCTTTTACTATTTCCTGTGCTTTTGTTGACAAAATCCCTTATTTCCATGTGATCCTAAAAAAAGATCTAGAAAGATCACTGATTATATACTAAATAGAAAACCATAGGATAACATATACCACCTCCTTCGCAATTTAAGTGTCTCACTTTCCTTCTAGGTCTGTCCCAAAAAGAGAGCCTCTTTCTAAATTTAGTAAGTTTTCCAACCCAAAACACTCTACATGGCAAGTTTAAGAACATAAGATTTAAAGGACTACACACATCTTTAATTTAAGCCCACAAGATTCAAAAGTATCTCTTTATTTCTTAAACTCCGTGCTCAGTCAAACTAAGACACTTACATTGGGACGGAGGGAGTACTTTTTGTTGTTCAACAAGTACAATAAACTATAACATCCACTAACTGAGTTTTAATTTGAGGGGAAGATGGGAACATGATAAATGAATGTCATTACATACCACATGTTGCTCATAGATCAAACGCAGAGCATCTCCTGCACTAATAGCATGGTGTGATTCAATAGTTGTGACTGAAAAGTTTGGTTGGCCAAGCCAATTGGACTTATCCAAATAATCAATCACTTGCTTAGAATGAGCACAACAGAAAACAAAAACTTCTTCAACACCAGCTGATTCAAGCCAAGCCAATGTATAATCTATCATAGGGGCATTGACCAATGGTAGCAGTACCTGCAATGCAAAAACCATTAAACTGTGTTATACACCTGTAACAATACATATACATCAAATAGGCACATTTCAAATTTGTATTACCAATTAATGCTATTCGTACGATTAGCACTGCAGAAATTCCAGGGCATGCAATTTCATTCCTTTAGATTGAAAATCCTAAAGCAGGTTCTTGCTCAATAAAATAAGAGAAACAGACATGACGAATACATCTGACAGGTACTCCTGTACAAGGATTCTTCTTTACTGCGGTTGCCCTACCTGTGCCACCTGTCTACTAGCCACGGATGCAAGAGCAGTCTTGCCGCTTTTACTACTTCCCGTAATATTACAGTCAAGTCGAAAAAGTATAATGTTTGATAAATTGAGAGAATATAATAAAGATACCACGAGTTTGGAATTGCTAAATATTGAAAGAAATGTTTAAGATAAATGTGGTCAATTTTTACTATAAAGAAAAAACAAAGATACAGATTGCCTGGGACACTTGTAGCAGTGGCAAACCACACTTGAGAAAAATCCCCTATGTATTTTCAGACATGAAGACACTAAACAATGACAAATGTTGATAGAAATCCAAGTTTTTGAAACCCATAAAACTTTTAGAACCAGCTATTAATCACGACTATTTATCATTAATCCGATGTGATATATGGAAATAAAAAAAGTAAAAGCAGGTAAACGTATTAAAGCTTACTTTAGGGCGTTCAAGAGTGATGGGTCGGAACTTTGTGGTGAAACTATCAGCCAAAATAATAGCCTGCAACGGAGTGCGAGCCAATTCCTCCTCTGCTCCCCCCGTTCCTCCTCCTTTGCTTCCACCCTTCTTTGCCACCATCTTTTTGCGTCTACAAGAGGGTTTGGGGGTTTTTTGCGGTGTTTCTGAAACCCTCGCCTCTCAGTCCGAAAACCTCTGTTCAGTTGCGTAAGATTTTGAGATGATTCGGATTCAGGGCTGAATGGCTGAATCGGGTTAACCGACCGTAAGCCATTTTGGAACCGGATATCAACTTCTTCTTTTTTTTAAATTCTTTTGATTAGGCGCGTTTGGCTGAACAGAACCGTACACCAATTTTATTTGCAAAAAATCCTGTTCCGTCTGGGCTCGCCCTTGGCTGTTCGGAAATTTTTGAAAGGGCTCGCTCTCGGGTAAAGCCCTAAAAAAAAAAAAAGGGTCAATATTGTAAAATAAGAATGGTGAAATTAAAAGAGTTTCTAATATAAAAAGGTATTATTTTTTAAAAAAATTAAAAAAGAAACTGATATCATATAAAATATAACATAATGATAATTATTATAAAAGTCGATCAAAGCAAGGGATATGTTCTTGAATATAGCTCTGCCAATTGATTTATCTCGGCTATTCTCAATAAAGTATTTTTATTTTATTATAGAACTGAAGTTTATGTCAATTAAATCGATTAATTTTTTCATTAAAGTTGTGAAATTTCTTCTGTTTTAAAAAAATGACTTCATAAATTTCAACATGAGTAATGATAATGTATTGATCGAAAATCATTCAACTAGAAATTTCCTGAATAAATACACATTCTCAGTTATTCTTCTAGAGTTAAATATTGTACTCATTTTGATAATAATTTATTTTCATGTCTTTCTATAAGAGGGTCATTGACCGAAATGTCTATCTTCGAACTACTATTGTTTTCGTCGAGAATAACTCCTCTTATTTTCTGGCTTCCCTAAGCTCTTCTCATATTTGTATTATCTGTTATTTCTTATTTTTCTCACTTCGGCGTGTCTTTGTTTACTACTTTTCATTTTATTTTGGATATTTAATTTTCTTAATTTGTATTAATGGAGATCAACTCTTTATTCATTGTGAGTTCGATCAATGTTGATGCAAATTGAGAATTCTATGAATATGCTATCTCGTGGCCTTAGGGTTACACTTGGAGATTTTGTTTCATTTGAATATTGAATTATAAATATAGATTTTTTTTTACTTGTTTCTATTGAAAAATTATGTTGTAAGTTGTTGAAATTCAATATATCTAATTATTTGATATGCATGGTAAGAATGTTATATTTAATATGGCTTTTTTTGTGTTCATGAAATTATAGTTAAGCTATTCATAGTAGGATCAAAAGCATGAAAGTAAAAATATGTTAGGACTTTATATAGTTCTCTTAAAAGAAAGAACTATTAGGATCATAGTAACAATATGATGTCTTAAATGAGATTAAGTTCTCAATTGTTTAGCATATTCTGTAATTTTTGGTATTAATTCGCGTATTCCTATAAAATCGTGTACTAGTTGTGGATAAACATGTGCGCTAATAATGAAATGACGTGGACTGATCTATTTTGAATATTTTAAAGAAAAACATTTGAGAGTTAGTTTGGAATAGATTAAGAACAGAAGGGGAAAAAAAGCACTTTATAAGCAAAAGGGCTAAAAAGCCAAAAAGTTGGGGTCCCCTGTTTATAAAATTTTTGCTTGTTTTATACTGTTTTTAATTTTGTCAATTACAAAAAAAAAATTTAAAAATTTAACAATCTGTTTTGATTGACTTATGACTTTTAAGTATTTTTGTAGTATTTAAATAAATTTAAAAAATATTTTAAAGTCAAAATAACAAAAATAAGCCAAAAGCTATAAGTTAAAATTCGTAACTTATGACTTTTAACTTATTTTAACTACTTTTAAACTAAAATAGCTTTAAAACACTTTTTTTAATACTTCAAACACTTCTTTTTAAGTCAAAATAAGTTTAAAATCATAAATTAAAATATTTAACTTATAAATTATAAATTAAAAAAAAAAAACTATTCAAACAGACTCTAAACCAATTTTTAATTCAATCCGAACAAACTATTAGAAAATTATATGTCCGATTCCTTAAATTCTCAGCAAACAAAAAATAGTACTATGGGGTCAAAAATATGTGCTCAGTACAATGAATCTACTCACATCAATTACTAGTCAAATAATTTTTGCTCTTGGCCAACCCAAACCCTACACATAGCAATGAGGTGAGCCATATGACCTATCCTTGTCCAAACTCCAAACAACTCAATCTAATATTATCTAGTCTATCCATAGCTTTTTTTTCCCCTAAACAATTGTATCATATTACTTTAAAATATGATTTAAGTATCTGCAAGACGTAATTAATACATCATTTTTACAATTTAAAAATAAAAAACCAGTTTATTCATGGTTTAACTAAAATAAAGAATCAAGGTGCTTAAACTTTTTGGAAAGATATGTCTTGTCTTATCATTTTAATTGTTTTACAATTTTTTTAAAATTATATGTTGTGTTGTTTGATTTTACAATACTCTTATGTATAGCTGCAATAAGTATTGTTATAGATAAATTAATTTAGTCGATGCCATATTCGACTCACTTATATTATTTTAAGATATTTTCTTTATTTTAGATATTTGGAAGGTTTTAATTATTTTTGTCGTAGTTAAATATTGATGTATATTGAGAAATTGTGAAAACATAAAATAGAAGGAAGTGAAAATTTGTTTTTATTAAGTGAATTTTGTCTTCGTTAGTTAGAAAGAAGAAAATTCTGAGTTTATATTTAGAAGCATATCCTCCGACTTTTAAAAAATTGAGAAGAGAGTCTTCTCTATTGTTGCCGCTTGGCTTTGGCTTTGACTTTGGTCAAATGATTGATTAATAGACGTTTGGATAATATTTAATTATTTTTCCTTTCCATTGTTTTGATATTTATTTTTGCGCATAAATAAATTAAATTTTTGCCATACCAAACAGGTGTTTTCACATCAATTCAACTCTTTTTTTCCGGCAATAAATAAAGATGTTTTGCCTTCTTTCTGGGCATCAATTTTTTGACTTCTACATAATTTTCGAACAAACAAATATTGAGTCTTTGTGTGATTTGTTGATGCTCTTTGAGTTCGTCAAAGTTACTTGTGTTTGAGATACTACTATGCCAATAATAGGTATATTTATTTTATTATGGGAGAAAGTAATCCAAAATCTCAAAAATAATAAGAGAATTAAATTCTTTAAGGACACACAAAAAATTCTATAATCTCATACACTTATTATTTTTATTTTTTCTTTATTTATTTAAACCTAATAGAACAACACTTTTTTCACTTAGATATGACTCATTAAGTGATCTTATTTTGCAAAACACAATAATTAGATGATTTGACCAACTAAAGGTAATGATAAATTAAATTATTCAATTACTCAATCAAGTGAAAGCTGAAGAAAAATATCTAATCAGGTACATCGAATAATATTCTATTGGTGAACATGTGGAGATCAACAAGGCACAAATACATCAATTTTTCTTAGTGAAGAATCTGACTAAAGAAGCAAAATGAAAAGGGTAACATTAATTTCATTCAAACTTCAAAGTCTATATATGATCTTTTACGTTTCAAAATGGATCACCTAATATAGATGATACTTTTAGAGAAATATAAAAAACATAATCCTAATTCAAACAACCAATAAACTAGTTTAGTTCAAGCAGATGTATCAAAAATATTATAATCATTTCAGAGAGTAAATGCAAGGAAATTTATTTTTAGTACAAAAAAGTTAAAGTTGGAACAATACGAAAATTTATAGAACTTCTCCAAATAAAGTACGATTAAATGAAAAATAAAAAATTCAAGAAGAAAAATCAAAATATAATTAACTCCGTTAATTTATCAAGTACAACAAATAAAATTATAAAAATTAAAATTGTAATTCAATTAATTAAAATACAGTTAAATTTCTCTATATCGGCTATTCATTATAACAACATTTCACTAACAGCCTGATTTTCTTCAGAATCGATTTTTCATGTTATATTTTACTTTTTTATAACAACAACGGCGTGACCTTCACTATAACGGTACATTCTTTGTAAAATTATCTCTCTATAACAATTATTTTCAAATATTGTGTAATGATATTCTATAAGAAATATATTACGTGTAAATAAATATCAAAATATTTATAATAATCATCATTAATATCATGCACATAGTAAAATTTCAAGTACGAATATTTAAAAAAAATATTATATCAAAATAGCATCCACCAGTTATAGACATAACTTCACGAGGAAAGACTTTATTTTTTTTTTTTTTTACATTCATACTCTTTCTATTTTGTTGGTTAAAATGATTAACAAATATATTCCTTCTTCTTGGTACACAAAATCATTAAACTAGATATTTGAGTATTTTTATTTATAATAGTTAAATGAGATCTAAACATCAAATGTCAGTATACATATATAACAGCATCTCACTATAGCAGCCACAAAATTTTTAGAAAACGCCGTCACTATAGAGAAATTTAATTGTATACCAAAAAATATATAAAATATAAAAATTTAATATTATAAGAAGTTACAATATTAAAGCATGTAAATTAACGTTCAATTGTTATTGAAAAAATTCTAAATATTTACTATAGAAAGAAGTACAACCGAAAGTTCAAGATTTACTATTTCATCACTATTTGTTACTATTTTTACTTTAAAGACGTATGCTTTTTTTACTTTCTAAACGTTGTCATTATATATATTTATATTATATTAAAAGTGTGAAAAATTTTAAAAAGATTAATTAAATTTTTTATTTTTTATTAAAATACATCGCAATAAATAAAATAGTCATTTATTATTTTTACATAATCATTATTTAAAATTATTTTCGTCACCTTATTTTATCATATTAGATTTTTTATTTGTGGTGTAAATCTAAAAAGAATAAAAATTTATACTAATTTTTTTTACCTTTGTGATAGTCATGGACCTTTTTTAATCTTATTTTATTATATTAGATTTTTTACTCGTGACATGACTTTATTTATAATGTAAACTTAATAAATAAAAAAATAAATTTTAAAAAAAAACACTAAACAGATCATCAGTGGAAATTTTTTATTTCCTTTTCATTTTGTAATATTCTTTTTTTCTCTGGTACGACTTTTTTAAAATATTCTATTTGATATTCTTTTCCCTTTCGCACACTTAAAAATTTTATTTTATTTTATATAATTCTTTTCCTTTTATAATCTTAATGTCTTAAAATTTTTATACTTTTAATTTTTTTTTGATTTATAAACTCTTTCAGTTCTATAAAAAGATTTATAATTGCAAAACAACTCTTCTACATCAACATTTTTGATTTAATCTTCAACCTTGTATGTTTTCGTGTTAATCTATCTTCTTCTTTTTTTCCATGTTATGATTCTTTTTTAATGTTGTAGATTCTATGTCAGCTCAAGTTACTCATATTCAAAATAATTTAATTTAAATTATCTCATTTAGTTGAGTCTAATATTAATATTGTAATATCTCCTTAATTGAGTCTTAGAATTAATATTATGTGATTTAAATTTTGTGTTATTTATAATTGATATTCTACATCCACCCAAACATTCATAGATTTCATCTATTTTAGGTAAAGTAATCTTTTCATCTCATAAACTAATTTTTTTATAAAATTATAGATTATTATAATTACAACTAAAAATCATGTTATATTTTTCAATAATTATATTGAAAAAATGAAAGAATTTCTACAAAAAGACAAGATATGTTACATCATAAACATACACATTATAGTACTAATTCTAATTGTATCCGTAAACAAGAAGATTAAGGCAATACTGTAGCTCAGGAATGTAACAATCACTTTTCTACTGTTACTTTTTCAAACAATTTTGTTTTGTTTGAATATGCAATACAATCTTCTGATGGAACAAATTTGGTAATTTCTTTAGATTTCATCAATTAATCTAATATTATATATATGTATAATATTAAACCGTTATTTCTACGACATTTTTATTCATTGAAATAAGTATTAGAACAAGTTGAGGAAAGAACTACTAGATTGGAACAAACTCTTAAACATAATTATTTATCATTTTGAAATTCATAATTTTCTTTCTAAATTCTTATATTGTTACATAAACAAAAATTTTAAATATTATTTATGTCATTTTATGAATTTATTCTTATTAATATGAGGAACACGCGCGAGGCGCGTACAATAGACTAGTTTTAGTGTTCGCGCCTCGCGCGTGTCCCTCACATTAGTAAGAATAAAATTTTTAAAATCAATCATATTATAACCTTTAATGATCAAAAAGCATATATACAAAAATTTAAAATATAAAAAAAAAATAGATAGGAATTCAAACATATATGTAAAAATATATAATATAAGTATAAAATATAATACGAAAAAATAATTATTCTTTTTTCATCTAATCAGAATTACATCGTCTTATGTTGTTAATTGACACAATTTCATTCACGATATCTTTTTAAGATTTCATTGCAATATTATCTAAAAAATTATGCACAAAAGTAATAATTCTAATAGTTTATAATTTTATAAAAAAATTATTTTATGAAATGAAGAGATTTCTTTATGTGAATAAATGAAACGTTGTGAATTACGAGTAGATGAAGAATGTCAATTACAAATAATACAAATTTTAAATCACATAATATTAATATAAGACTCAATAAAGGAGATAACATAGTGTTAGTATTAGACTTAACTAAAATAGACTTTTTAAAATCTGCAATATAAATTTCACAACATGGTAAGAAAAAAAAGAAAAGGAGATGAGTTAACACGAAAACATATAAGATTGGAGATTGAATTAAAATGTTGATGTAAAAAAATTAATAAATTAAGTTATCTAATTATAAGTCCTACTTGGAAGAATTTATAAATTAAAAAGGATTTAAAACTATAAAAATATTAAAAATCTATCAAAAAGGGAAAAAAAATTAGTAAAAAGGAAAAGAAAAAAATAAAATTTTAAAACCCTCACGTTGCTAAGAAAAGGGGACAATTTTTTATGAAAAAGGAAAAAAAAAAACTTTTCCTTGCCATGAAAAAGAGGGAGAAAAAAAGTTTTTCAAATTAAAAAGGAAAAAGAAATTGGAAAAGGAACTTTTTTTAATTTTATTTTAAGATTTACGGTATAAATAGAATTATGTCATGAGTAGAAAATTTAATATAATAAATAAATAAATTCGTGTCTATTAAAAGAAAAAATAATTCGATAGAGATTATATATATACATATAGATATATCTCTTCCAACTTTCAATGAGTGCGTTTACTATTTATAGTTTTCTTGCTTGATAACTGACAACCTTTTAGCTGATATGTCTTTTATTTGTTTGCTAGCAGCTGATTTTCTTATTTTTCTTTAAATCATTAATTTCAGAATTTACAACCAAAATAATTACTACTATATATATAAAAATTATGAGATTACGCATGTATATAATAACAAAGACAAGTAAATATTACCTTACCGCCGAGAATTCCACAGGCGCCCCGTGAATTTTGCTGCATTAACCATGGGGCTATTCACGTGAATATTCCAACTATAAAGTTGTTATTCCTTCTTAAATAAAATAAAAAAAGAAGTTGTTATTCCCTCCGTGTTAATTTGTTGGTCCTGTCCTATTAGTTTAATTTATTCTTTTAATTATATCTTAATTTATTTATTTCATTTTTCTTCTTAATTCATATTAAATTTTTTTAAATAAATTTTAATAAATTTAAAAATATTATCATATAAATTAAAACGAAAAAATATAATTTTTTAGTGCAATCACAATAAAATTGACATTTCGGTATGTTATCTTAGGAAAACGTCAAGAGACATTTTGTCCTAAATCAATAATGTCAGCAGAAATTATCATGGATGGAAGCGATTTGAATATCAATTCTTAGTCTTTTCAATATGAAAAAACCTTTTAAGCATATGAGATAACACGAAACAAAAATCTGCTCACTTTTAATGTTTATATATTTATAACAAATATAAACAAACTTATCAACACATGCAGGTGTATAATTTTTATTTATTATCTAACTTAGCTATATATACTGTTGTAGAGTGATATGTATTCATAGTTTAATTGTAAATTTATTTTAATTATTTCATTAGGTATAAATAAGTATTTTTCAAAATTTTTGGGTAGGCCAGGTATAGATCTTATCTGCTGCAAAGTGATAAGCTAAATAATAACAAAACGACAATTAAAATTGTTACACTTGTGACGATAAAGCATATAAGATAAGAGCAACTACATTTCGTGTTGAACCCTCTAATTTAATTAGAAAATTAGGGATTTGTTAAAATTGGAGAAATTTTAAAAGGTTGAGTTAAATTTAAAAATTAATTGATACTATAGTTTATCGTTTATAATGACTTTTCTTATAAGTTAGTTTAACTTTAAATAATTTTATTGATATAAAATAAACGTAACTGGTTTTAGTGAAAAAAATTGTTATTATAAAATGATCATTTAAATTATTCATTTCGAAAAATTTAATGTATGTGTATTGTGTGTGGATATCACCTCAAGCAATAAAAATATAAAAATTATCAAAAAATAATAATTAACTTAAAAAATGTAATATTTATTTAAATAAGTACATAATTTTTTAAAAAATAAATATTATTAAATAATTTATTTGAGCTATTTTATTTTTACCGCCAATCCTTTTCTTTTGGAAATAAATTCATGTAACCTAATAATTTTGTAATACTGAAAAATTAAATACGAATAACATAGACAATAAAATTAAAAATGGTAAAAGCCCAAAAAATGTTTTTAGTATATAAAAATAAATTTTATTTCAATTCCTAAACGTTATGAAAATTGACGTAGAAAGAATTTTATAAGAAAAAATAACAATTTTTTTACCTAGTTTAAATAAGAAAGATTTAGTAATCAAGTTTTTTGTTGATTTTAAAATTTTAATATTCAAAAAAATAATTAAATGATAATTTTGTCTATTATAAAGTCTTCTAATAAATAATGAAAGAATCAATCAATATTTTTAAGGATTTATGTATTTCTAATATAATATAAATAACACGTAATCTATGTATTTACACCTACTTTTGCGACACAAAAATGAACATTCTTTTTAGTAACACATATAAAATTTCTCACTAAAAAAAAATAAATAATAACACCATCCATCGTTAATTACTTTATTTATGAAATTCATATATAGAAAACCACAGCCACTAAAGTCACCCCAACTGATTCTACTATACATACCAATGATAACAATACCTTCTTCCCATTTCAGAATGACATGCACATTGCAAATTTTGGAATTTCAATAAGCTATTATTATGTATTAGGAATTGATGATCTTTTAATAATACATTTTAAAAAATGACTAGTTGAAAATGCTAAACCACAAAATTTGACTTTGAAAAAATATCATTACTTCAGAATATACACATGCTAAAATAAACTATATCAGCTTATTAAAATATGAAAATAAAATTATATCAACCAACATATATATGATTAGATTAAAATTTAAATACTCTATTGTATTTGAAAAATTCATATTAAATAATATCCATCTCGCTTAATTGTTAACTATTAACATATTAGAACTATATAAAATAAAATAATACACTCTGTAATGGTATATATAGAGAGAAAAAAAGAAAAAGGAAAGTCACGTTATTCCCGGAATTTTCTCTTTCTAGAAATTTCGCGCTTCTCCTCTAATTATTCTCTCTCTTCCAATCTCTGTTTGCGTTCTCATCCATTTTTTCTCCATTTTCCTTTCAATCGCGAGGAAGCAAATTCACGACGAAAAATCGAAGCAGAGAAAATTGAACTATTTATTTTTCCACTTCTATATTCGACTTTTTTCTTAATTTTTCTTTTCTGGTTTCATAAAGTTTTGAGGATTTGTAATTTTTTGTCTGCTCTGTTTTCCGGCGCCTTTCTGCATGCAATTGCATTGGTGAGTATATCCGACAACCGAGTATTGAATCTCTGTTTGCTTTTCTCACTTTTTTTTTTCGTTTCTTAATGCTTTCCCTCTGAAAATATTTGTGAAGCCAAGCCCTTTAATTTATGGAAAAGGATACGCACAACTTTTTTCGCTGGAAACGATCTGCGGTGAATGCGCTCGCTAGAATTGATCATTGTTGCTGAGGAATTTCCAAAAAATTAAAGCTTAGAGAACTACGCAGGAAATTCCATATTTATAGATTCTCTGGGTTATAATTTTAAATTCGAATTTAGGTGACCATACTGTTGTTATTTGGCAGACAAAATCATGAAAAAATTGGATACAAACGGTAGAGAACTACTAAAAAAACATGATTTTTTTCTTTTCATTTCATTTCATGGGATTTTCGTTAGAAACCTTTCCTTTGCATTTGGTGAGAATCTTGATTTCATAGAGAATAATTGATTTTTTTTTAATCTTTGATTGCTTATAATATCAGACAAAAATAGGAAATTGAACTGCGCAGACTTGTCAGAAAGAAACATGGACGTTTTGTTCTTGTTAAGTTCGTTTCTAACAGAAGCTTTTTCATTCTTTTTCTTTGTGATTATAGGTGAGAGGCAGTGGAAGCTTTTCTCTTTGAATTGGTGAGAATCTCTATGTTGTAGAACTGATCTTGTTTTCTGTTCGGGTGTTCAGTAGATTGGGTAAACAATTGAGGAAAGAACATGGGAATTTTCTGAAACACGACGATCTTTTTCCACCTTAAACTGTTTTTTGATGACAGCTGTTTCCTGTTTATGAAAGTTTTTTACCTAGCGGTGGGAGTATGATTTAATATACTAGTTGGAATCATGGCCTAGTTGTTGTTATTCCATACACATGAAGTTTGCTGTTTGCCAGGAGTCTTGTTAGAGATATATATATCCATGCAGGTATAAGCATGAGAGTTGGAGAATATCTTATTAGCCTTAGAAGTGATTTGATATTGAAATAATGGGCATCAATTGAGTAAAAAAGGAGCATAACTAGTTGGGGTTGAGACCTAACTGACTGCTTGATGAAATTTTTTTTTTTTACGGAAGCCTTTCCTTTGCATGGTTGAGGTTCTAATTTACTAGGGATATTGTTGTTTCTGTTTGGTTACTTGAAAAAATTGGGAAATAAATGGAGCAAACTGGGGAGGTTTAGTTAGAAATGGACAATTTTAAATTACATTTGTCTGGTTAATGAAAATTATTCTCTTCTGTGCCTTTTGTTCAAAATTATATTGTTTTGCAGCTACTCATGGATTATGGTATTATGCAGAAGTTTTTGTCTTTATCTAGGACAGCGTAGAGACGTGAAGGGAGAAAATCGTGATGAAAACTTGGCTAAGTTGAAACAAAGTTGGTGAATTGTGGTGTAATAGGAAGTGGCAAAAAAATGGCTTCTGTGCTGGCTTCTCTGTTACTAAAACTGGGCTCTTTAGGTACTTCAGATCATGCTTCTGTTGTATCCATCAACCTATTTGTGGCACTACTTTGTGCTTGCATCGTCATTGGTCATCTCTTGGAGGAGAACCGCTGGATAAATGAGTCCATTACTGCCCTCATAATTGTGAGTGTCACTCCTTTAATTCTACACAGTCGTTTTGGTGGGAAGACATGTAATGCAGATGGTGTAAAAAAATCAAAATTCAAGTGAAGTATCCGTGTTTCCTTTGGATGTGATTTTACTTTGAATTTGATTCAAATTGCCTGTTTGCTATTTATATTTCTTAGTTTCTCTGATTTGTTTATAATGCTTACATTTATTTTCATGTTTTATATTGCAGGGTTTGGGTACAGGAGTGGTTATATTGCTCATAAGTGGTGGAAAGAGCTCACACCTTCTGGTGTTCAGTGAAGATCTCTTTTTCATTTATCTACTTCCTCCAATCATCTTTAACGCAGGGTAAAAATATCATTATGTTCTGTTGTTACTCTTTTTTTTTCTGTGCTTCAATGCATATTTAGAAGGTTTGTCAAGAGCTTTCTACTTCACAATGTATTCTCTCACTTATTTAAGTTTTCCTTTTGGATGTTATGTGTAGTTGTTTACTGACAAGGAAGCATTCAAAAATATTTATGCTGTCTCACTGTTATAGAGTATGATCTGATGAGATATACTATCCAAATTGATATCCCTGTAGATAAACAATAGAGAATGATGCCATTTAGATCAGCTAGGTTATCACAGTAAAGCAGTAAAGATTGGTAATGCAGTGTAAACTACTAGCGTCAGATTATTATCAATAACATGACTTGCATTCTTTGGACGGTGAGGAAGCTGAATGAAGCTGAGTGAAGATGGCAAAATAATGGAATCAAGAACCTAGATGCGGTATGGAACATTTCATTGAAGCAGTTTCTGGAAATCATGCAGGAGCTTGTTGATTTTTTGGCTTGTATGCACAGCCTGAGGTCCTTATCCGCTAAGCTATGGTTTCCTTGGATTATACTTGATGAATCCAGGTGTGCTGTACCTAAGAAGTTTCCTTTATTTTGTAGCAAGGACAACCCTGTCAAACCGCTGATAAAGTCTTTGGTTGAGACATGATAAATACTGTTCTATGTCATTCTTAAAAGGAACACAGATAGGGGGGGAAACCCATACCTGAGACGAGAATCATCTTATGTTTCATTTCGCATATTAAAGGAACGTGTCTGCAGAGTCCAATCTTTAGGGTTATACTTGCAGCTTTTTGTTAGTATGTAAACAAGAATCATCATGAGGATTAATCATCTTCCTTAACTCTGTTATTGATGTTTGATGAGGCTACATGGTAATGTATTCTGTCAGATATCTACTCAAAAGTTTTGGTAGACATCTCTTCTATCAGTCCTACTTGAAAGCTATCACCAAATTGGAGAGTTGCTGTGACAACTTGTTGACCTTGCTCATTAAAAATGTAGTTGTAGAAGTTCTCATATGAGGAGTCATGGGGACAGTTAAACTGAAAGAGATTCGAGGTTAAACTGAAAGAGATGCGACTAGCTTTATGGGATCTAATGGATGATTAAATCATGAATGGTCATAAAAATGGAAGTGAAATGTCTAGAGAATTTAGAAGAAAACAACAATAACATACCCAGTGTAGACCCCACAAAAGGGGGGTTTGGAGAGAATTTAGAAAACCCTATACAGAAAATGATCGACTGAGAGCATTGAATCTGGAGTTTTCTATTGCATTAGTCTTCTTATTGACCATTTTCCCATGTTTGCTATTGTATCTATTTTCTCTTGCTTGCTTACAGAAATCTCATACGGACATGTGTCTTACTGCTAATATTGTCCTTATAAAATTTGATTATTACATATGTAAATTTTCTCTCTTTCAGGTTCCAGGTAAAAAAAAAGCAATTTTTCGTGAACTTCATTACTATAATGATGTTCGGAGCCATTGGTACACTGGTCTCATGTGCCATTATTTCATTAGGTATTATTCAAAACATTGTTTCCATCATATGCTTCGACATGATTGCAAAAGCTTATTTTGTAAGTTTTATTGGTTAGAGAGGTCCTCCACCAGAGAATTATTCTGCAACTGGGGTACCTTGTCAGCAGATTGATCCTTGTTGTGGTTTTATCATAACAACCACTAAAGGTACTTAGTTTAAAGATTAGAAATTACAACCAAGCCAAAGTTATGTCATGCAAGTCTGCTTTGAGATGTTCTCTCCATGTTGTACCCTGATCTCTTCTTATTTTCCGAGGTCTTCCCTACGAGTCATGAAATGATGAGGGATTAAGCTGTAATGAGTTTAATGATTTGTAGTGGCTTTTTTTATTTTTTTTATTTTGCTAAAATATGTTCATCTTCAATGTGCCTGCCCTCAAAAGGAATTTTCCATTATCGATTTTCATATGCTTTTCCACATACCAAGCCGCCTATCTGGCGTGCATGATGTCATGTCCACGGCCTTGAAAGTGACAGTGAATAAACAATCATACTCCATATGTTCTGATGGTAAGGAAGAAGAAGGTGATTTCAAGATGTCTTGAATTTGCTTCTTCTTTCCATCAAGTAGTGCTGCAGAGCTTCTCTATTCATAATGACTTGGACTTGGGTAGATGTGTTTGATACCTGAAGTTTTGAGTATTTTAGTACGTTCACCTAAGTTTTTGCCGTGGACATGCTACTGTGTCCTTGTTTTTTGGTAATGAATCATCCCTATTATTTCCTGAATGGAATTTCATTCAGTAGTATGCGTTAGTTTCTCTCAAGCTTTGTTAATTAGTGTTTGCTGATATTTTTTCTGTGTCATGTGAAGGTGCTATTCAATTCTTCAAGAAGCTGGACATTGGATTTCTAGATATTGGGGATTATCTTGGTATTGTTCAGAACCATTGTTCTATTTGTTCTGTTGCTAGTTGCTTGTGTTTCTACCTGACCTCTTTATTTCTTTCTCTCTCCATTTGTAAGCAATTGGAGCAATATTTGCTGCCACAGATTCTGTCTGCACATTGCAGGTACAGAAGTAGTGACCTCATCATCTGGCTGATGCTGATGATCCAATATAATGGCCCTAAACTACAATTTTTTGCTGCCGCAGGTCCTACACCAGGACGAGACACCCCTCCTTTACAGTCTTGTATTTGGAGAAGGAGTTGTAAATGATGCTACATCAGTGGTGCTTTTCAATGCTATTCAAAACTTTGATCTTTCAAGCGTGAATTTCAGTATAGCCATCCGTTTCATTGGAAACTTCTTCTATCTGTTCCTTGCTAGCACTTTACTGGGAGTGGCAGTAAGTTTCACTTTCTCTGTGTGCGTGTGTGGGAAATGATGTGTCCCATCCATTAAATCTTCGATATTGACTTCTACTTAGGCTTTCCCCATCCAGTTGACATCTTATTCTTCATGCAGACTGGTCTTCTTAGTGCTTACATTATCAAGAAGCTGTATTTTGGCAGGTAATGCTTTGATTAAGGAGTTAATGGTAGCAGACATTTCTGGTTGTCCTGCTGCAATGATGTTACTGATATGCTTTGATTACAATGAACTTAGCACATGATTGGTGAAGTTTCCTTTAACTTCGGAAAATAGAAAACATTTTTTTTTTGTAATTAATAAATGGGTCTTCTTGAAAGCTTGACTGTACAGATATGATGCTAATCCTTAGGATGTCGCCAGGGGCGTATCAAGTGTATTAGCTATAGATTTATCTGAACCCATAGATTTTGGCTTAGGCTATGTGTATGTGTTGAAAAATTCACTTAATATATACAAATAATAAATTCTAAACTCCAAAATGGTAGAATTACAAACTCGATCCCATAAAGTTGAAATCCTAGATCCACCTCTGGATATCGCTCGACTCTATCTCAGTAACTAAATCCTCTGCTATAGTTGATAGGTATATACCTACTTTCAGTAGTGGAGTGCTATAATCATGGTCTGTTAGAAATGTATTTTCCTGATTGTCTCTCTGTAGTTAGATGTGAATTTTCTGGCCTCATTTGCAGATATATCTATTTGTTGCTTATAGCAAACTATAGGAACTTTCAGCAGTTCGAGATTGTGTTTACTGAAGAAGCTTGAGAGAGCCAGGATGTTTTCTAATAAAACTATAAACAAGGTTTATGTACAGTTTGCCATGTTTCATTACAGTTTCTTATTTTGGTGAAACTTTGCCTAGTTCCTCTCTAACATGACGGAGAAACTTCTTAATCCATTTTTCTTACTTTCCTACCTTTTCTTATGGCAATAATAGTGAAACAAGGTTTACGTAAACTACTTTTACTGTCTCCAGGCACTCCACAGATCGTGAGGTTGCCCTTATGATGCTCATGGCTTACTTATCATACATGTTAGCTGAAGTAAGATTTTAGTTTTAGCACATTGGCACTGGTATCCAATATACATGTTTCTGATACTATTGACTTAATTGTTCACCCTTTGCAGCTGTTCTATTTGAGTGGGATTCTCACTGTATTTTTCTGTGGTATTGTAATGTCTCATTACACTTGGCACAATGTGACTGAGAGTTCAAGAGTCACTACAAGGTACACTTTTCTACCTTTCCTCCATGAGGTTTTCCAATTTATTTTCTCTGGGTACTGGAGTTTTGTGCATTTCTTTTTACAACTTTATGGAATAAATTTTTTCATCTGCAACCTGTTGTTTAGGTCATACCACGGAAGCCTTGCAACTATAAGAGTAATAGCTGATCTGATTAGCTTTAAAGAACAGAAACTCATTTATGTAGCTTATCCAAACAATTATTTATATAACTGATCACGTGTCACAATCAAAAACTATTACTTGTGCTAAAAAAGTGACCTTTATGTCCACATCTTTTGACTAAATATTATCGTTCTATGTTTCTGTAGGCACGCTTTTGCAACTTTGTCATTTCTTGCTGAGACTTTCCTCTTCCTCTATGTTGGTATGGATGCCTTGGATATTGAGAAGTGGAAATTTGTCAGTGATAGGTATGTTTTCTTTTCTTTCTCTCGAAATGGTTGTTAGTGATAGGAATGCTGATGGAGGATTTCATGTGCATATTGGATGAGAGTTTAGTATTAACTCGTACATGGTTAATCTTCTTCTCTTTTGACTCCTCGTCATACAGTTTGTAGTCCTTACAGGTTCATCTGTTATTTCTTGCAGCCCTGGATTATCAGTTGCAGTGAGTTCGATACTGATGGGACTGGTCTTGCTGGGGAGAGCTGCCTTTGTTTTTCCATTATCATTCTTATCCAACTTAATGAAGAAATCCTCGGAGGAAAAAATTACCTTTAGGCAGCAAGTGAGCAGTAGCTTGATCAGATTCTCTCTTATTATCCATCTCATATGGATATCGGTTAATAACTTTGTTTTTTTAGGTGATAATATGGTGGGCGGGTTTGATGAGAGGTGCAGTGTCCATGGCACTGGCATATAATAAGGTAAAAATGCTAATAATATACTAGGCCACTTATGCTGACATTGTCGGAATATCAGCCCTTATGAGCCCAAATCATGTTGCTTATTTTCATATCCTTGTATTCTTTTATGTCATGAATCATGGATCATTTGGTCATGCAGTTCACTCGTTCGGGACACACTCAATTGCAAGACAATGCAATAATGATTACGAGCACCATAACTATTGTTCTTTTCAGCACAATGGTATATTCCTCCTGCCTATACCTTGACATACTTTGTCGGTATATGTATCCAACTATCCATTTGTGCGTGAAATCCAAAATGGTAAACTTGTTTGTTTTTTCTTTTCAGGTATTTGGTTTAATGACAAAACCTCTTATAAGTCTTCTGCTGCCACCACAGAGGCAGTTGAGTACAGTGTCATCAGATCCAAATACTCCAAAGTCTCTAACAGTCCCACTTTTAGGCAGTCGAGAGGATTCTGAAGTCGATTTAAATGGTCAAGATCTTCCCCACCCACCCAGTTTGAGGATGCTACTTACTGCACCAAGTCATAAAGTGCATCGGTACTGGCGCAAGTTTGACGATACATTCATGCGCCCCATGTTTGGTGGTCGGGGGTTTGCTCCTCCTGCCCCTGGTTCTCCAACAGAACAGGGTCCATGATGACGTGCGCGGGAGAAATGAAATTGATGTAGAAGAAGTGGGCCAAGGGACTTCCAGTGGATCTTTAAAAACTGTGTCCCCAGATTGCTAACAGCATTATGAGCCTTCACTCAGGTCCTTACACATTCGGTACTGCTGTGACTTGCGTTGCTTTAGCAAACTATATATAGCTGATTAAATGTTCATAAACTCAAAGATACACAGCAAAATCCTCTTGTTCGGGGTTGAGGGTTTAGAAAAGGTGGAGTGTGTTTGTAAGTTGATTATGAAAATGCTGTCGTAAATGGCGACATTTCTATTAAAACCAATTGTAAATTTTGGTTACTGAAATGTTGCCAAATGCCATCTTCTTTTTGCTTGGTGTTATTATATGGTATCCTATTTTGTAATGTTTTATCAACTTAATAAAGAAATAATCGTCAGAAAGCAGTAATGAAATTTATATAGTACTCCATGAGCTTAAGGTAAACTTCTCTCAGAATCATTTTCATTTGCCTAGTTTCAACACGAGATTGAGAATTTCATCTTCTTTTCTCTTTTCTTTCCTCCCCAGTATCCCAATTCTCATCTTCTGTTGGGTAAAATAATGCTTACAAAACATAAACTGCAGTATTTTGAATTAATTAGCAGCAGATATAATTGCCAATTTTAATTTCTTTTAACCAATTCGTGCTAGTATATAGTGTGTTAAATCAGGGGGAAATATAATGGTATAACAAATATTGATATTGATGAATACAGAATAACATAAGTCAAAAGTACGAAATTGTTGCATTCTCATAACAGTATATGGATTATGCTTACGGAAGAACTTAAACACAAACACACACACACACACACACTCTCTTTTTGGTTCTCTTAGGCACTCCCCAATTTATAAAAAACTATTTTCTAGGTCGAAAGTTTATGCCCATTCAGAAACAATAGGAAAAGAGATGTTAAGGAGTTATTAGTTAGTGAGACGTAATGTAAGTGTTGCAATGGGAAAAGAGATGTTTACCAAGAAAATATTTCCTTGATAGAACAACCTATATGATCTTTCCTCAGAAAACTTAAATGTCTTTAGCTAATGAAAGAGAGAAAAAACTGTAAACTTTCTTTTTGTTCTTTGGTATTCACAGTAATCATCGGCAAAAACCTCTCCCATACCCGCTGCGACTATCGCATGCACAACCAGATTTTTGCACATAAAATGTAAGAAGCATCCTCACAAAACCATCAATAGAATCAACACTTTCAGCAAAAGATACTCCAACTCCTCCCCCTGCTGGGATGGTGCAGGCTAAAGTGGTAGACGGAGATTATTACACTTTATTCCATCTAAAAACAGCATTTACAACACTTGATATACTCTACTAGTCAATACAACAACATATCTGATCCTCAGCTTTAGACAGAGCAGATAGGGCTTTATGAAGGAAAAACTGTCTATCAAAGGTATAGACATAATAACCTTTCAGTTGAATTAAGTGCTTTGATCAGTAATGCAAAAGGTAACCGAACACCATACTAATAAAGGCTACAGTAACCACATAGAGGAGAGGAAATCCAACCCGTACTTTTCTTCCACCTTTCTTACTTGTCAACATGACCTGCAAAGCACATCACCACAAAAAGAACACGTAAAAAAAAAAAAGGTTAAGATCATATCACAGGAGCGTCGTGACTGAAATGGGGTGAGAAACTGGAACAAAATTTCTCTCCCTCACTTTCATGGGTGCACATTTTGTAAGACTTAGATGGATCCAAACAATCAAAGGCAAGAACACAATTGCTTGAGGTAAAGACTAACATGAACTCAGAACAGACACATTCTGGCTACTTAACCCAATAGAGATTTAGTTAAGATAGCATCCTAAACTTTTGAGGACTTCTACTGCTGTCGTGATCTTAAATTAATAATATCAACAAAATCTTGTTTAAACCATATAGGAACAAACGGAAATACCAATTCTCTTTGTAAGCTATCTCTTTCTTGAGCAGTAAGTTTCCTTTCCTCTGTTAGCCTTGAGATGGTGTCTTTGGCCTGCGAGAGGGTAAGAAAGAGTGAGAAACAGTATTTATCCAAAGCAATTACAGGGCACTAATCCCAATAGACTCATGTTTGAACAAAAGCTACCCTCCGCAGGAGGGAAATCTCGAACCCTGTTAAGTGCTCCAGAAGACTAGAAAAATCTTCAGCAAGAAAGGTTGACGTTGATTTGGTTTCCAGTTTTTATTCTTTTGGCATTGAGTTCATCAAAAATAACTAGCCAGGTGAACAAACTGCAGTACAAACTAGACCTCTCTCAATTTTCATCAAGTGATCAACCTGACCAATAGATGTCTAAACTAGTATAAACTAAAATCCTGTGATAAATATGAGGCACACTTCAATAAGAGAAACTCTTCTTGTTGTTTTAAAATCCATAAGTTCAATCTTATTATATACTTGCCAAAAAAGGATTTTGTGCAACTAATGTGAACCATATCATGTACGGGACATCAAAAAAGAAGAAAGTGTTTCAAGATAGAGCGACAAATTACCAAGATTCTGCTAGGAAGAAACCACCCTTTTATAATTGAGGGATGCTGTAATGACCAACAAGGATTGATTCTATATTGCTAGATCAAATGCACAGATGTTGAACAGAGACTCTGATTACAGAAGTTAAATCCAGGTCGGAAATTACTCGTCCATTGATGATAATTTGGAATCTACTCTGCTATCACAATTATACTTTTAACTAGCTTAGGGCTCTAATTCTAACAGACATAGTTGAAAGTGCATAGTAAGAGCTCCTTTTTTAAAATCACCCAGAGAGACAATTCTGAGCAGCAGACATCAGTCAATAATACTGCTGACTGCTAATCTCATGTGTCCAGGTCTGACAATTCCCAGCTGCTAAACTGCTAAAGGACATATTTGAAACAGCCGGAGCAAAACCTCACTAAGAGATATAATGTCTGGGGTGGCCTGTTGTACATAGCAGATATCTTGAAAGCAAATTGAATTCCACGCATATTGTCATTTGTTACTTGGTCAGCTTATATACTCATAATAAGAAAGGGACTGAATGCTCGAACAATGTCCAAAATGAGCTTCTGGGTTTTGTCACAAGTTGATTCCACTTGTCCACTCTTGTCATATGGAATGAAGTTCTGGGTCGTTGAGGTCCTCTAGAAAGTGATGAAAATTGGGAAAAAATGATGAAAGTCGGGAAATAATTAAGGGGAAAAAAATAGAAGCTACTAGGGAACTGTCACAAAATTTAGTGTAAAGTTAACTGCTTTTGCTGCTACCTATGTTATGCAGATCACAAAGAGTTAGAGAACATCCTGACATGAAGAGGAAACCTTGCAAAATACAGCACCCAGTTTGATGATCTAGAGGCCATTACAGGAAAAGCAGATTCCCGGTACTGAAAACTTTTCAAAACTGAGAGCTGGCCATTTGTTGGAAGTGACCCAGCATATTTTGTACAATCCTTTCATCCTGGCTTGATTGATGGAAGGATTGCCTTTCAATTTCTACATGGGTTGGTTTTACCCCCTTGATTGCTCAAAATTGATTCTTATCATCAACAACGAGTGGCTTGTTTTGAAGAGGTAAAAGAAAATTTACTTAAAAAATAAAACCAGGCAACTCGTCAGCAAAGCTATATCCAGGTAAAAACTAAAAATCACAAAGGACACTGACTACCATAAGGTTTTTGCAAATGACAGAACAAAAGTTGTTCCAGACTCTATTGAAATTAAAAAAAAAGGAAAAGGAAAGGTAAAAAATTCTAACCTCACTTAATTTTCGTTCAAGTTCACTTATTTTGGACTTCATGCTTGCAACATCCTTGACTAATTCCATCTCTTCATCATGCTTCCTCTTCTCCAACTGCACATGCTTTCCCTCCATTTGCATATTGTCATTTTCCTTTCTAAACTCCTTTACATTCTCATCCAGCTGTAGACGTGTATTAACAGAGATATAATATATTACCAAACAGCTAACTTGATGTTCATAATATAGAGTAAAACACTGGAAATTCAACCAGTATCAACTTATAAAGAAACTGTTGATAAGTGAGAATTTATTTAGTTATATGTTAGTATGTTCTAGATTTTTTCCTGTGTTTAGGTTAATAGTACAGAATACTCTTCATAGTTCTGTCAAGATTTAGAAAAATGTTTCCTTATTTTATGCAGCCAACACTTGTTTCTAAATCCTTGTAAGGAGCCTTTTTATATTGTTGAACAACTAATTCAAGACAAATTCTCTCTTTTTATTTTCTATATCTTTCAGATGGTTCAGAGCCTCTGCAATCATACTTGGCCGCATTTTTACAACCAAACCCATTGACATATCTGAACATACTTAGCATAACTCCACGGTTTTTTTCCTTCATTTGTACCAGTCTCTAAATTCTGGTTCAGAAGAATAACTTACTTCTTTCGGTGGATTTTGATCGAGGGGGCTTACTTGATCTCTAGTCAACGATTCTTCGTATCTTCCACTGTGACTATGCACTCCATTGACATCTCCCTGGAAAAGATTACCATTATTTAGCTTGTTGCGTTACAACCATATCAAACCAGACGGTTTGGTCAACAAATTCTGGTTTCCGAAGAATATTACTTACTTCTTGCTGTGAACTGATATTTTCATTACCATGTACTGGATCTTCACGTGGTGAATCTTTGTAACTTGGAAGATCAGTCTGTACTCCATTGGTTGGTGATAAAACAGGCGAACTGGGTGGAGTGACAAGGATCACTCTCATCTTATTTTCTTGAACATATTTGCCATCATCTTTCGAAAACTACAGTTAAAGCAACCATAAATTGTGTCAGAGCAGTGCCCGTTTAAAAATCATATAATCCACTGAGAATATACCATGGCTGAGGTAATATCCTCCTCGACAGTCTCCTCTGCCACAACTGTGCATTGAACTAAGAACTTATCCTTGCATGCCATATCAGGAGGAGGTGCCTTTTGTGCCTGCATGGTCACTGCAAAAAAAATGTTAAAAAGCCTATATATTGCCTATGATAAATTGATCATTACTGCTAACAGAAACAGTATATCTAGTCTGAGGATTATTTGTAATAAAATTCTCTCCACTAGAGACAATTGATGCATCACAATATCTGTAATATATATATTGTATATCATCTCTACACAGGAAAAAATCTTGCAGCACAACAGTCTGTCAAAGCAGGTACAACATGAGTTACAGGTTCAATTAAAATTAAAGGAGAGGCTAGTCCATTCCAGATATTATGCTCACACATCATTAAATTAACAAACAACATGAGACGCAAAAAGAAGGGAATGTCCCAAATACTAGCATGGAACATTACATAACCCATACCGTGATTGGAAGTGTTAAAACAAGAAACTGAATAGCGTCTCTCAAAGACTATTCAAAATCCATGCAAGAGCAAGAAAGTGACTAACACCTTGGCACTTCAAGCAAGAAGAGAGAGGTGCATGCTTCTTTGAACTAAAGCACATATTTTTTTAATCAGTAGAAAAAAAAAAACCAATATGGCTTATAACATCAGAATTACAATTAACATTGCCAAATATGCAATCCAATATATGACCCATGACAATATTAATCCCAACAATTCAAACTAAATTTCATTAAATATTAATTCAACAACGCCATGAAAGATGCTTCAAAAAGCTACCTTCACTTTTCAGTTAATTAGTCATCACAATCAATTTGCACTATATTTCCATATATAACTGCTTTAGCAACAATACTGATAAATTGCATTAATGGTGAAGAGCCATTGTATTATTCTCCTATAGGTCTGCTAGAAACTAAGAAGCAGAGAGTATAAGATGAAATAAGAAACAGGCAAGAAAGGAGAAAAAAGTCATTAGGAGCAAGAGAGTAGAAGAGAGAACCAAAGCAAAAATCTAAAAGCACAAACGTATAAGAAGACGACTTGTACAAAGAATAAGAAAAGGAAGTACAGATCACATGAAAAAAGAAAACAATAAAAAAGAAGCAAATCCCGAAAATCACAGAAAATAGAAGAGCAGCAGTAAAGGGAAGAAGAATAAAGAGAACTGAAGCATATCTCGAGAAGAATTCTAATACTCCGAAAACCCAATTATCTCCTCTTTATTCTTTTTCATCTGTTAACGTCAAATTCCAACAAGCAACTGCTTCTGGCTCAATTCGCTTTGCATTTTCAAATAAAACAAATGTGTTAAGTTGACTGGTTTTAGTTGAGGAACACGACTCAGCCTTGGTATTTGATTGTATGCTACCTAAGCAATGCAAAACGCTAGGCTCCACAGCGCTGCTTAACTTTAGCCCTTAAATGTGCCTTTAACTAGACAAAACATTGGTCTTGCTAATAACTAAGAATGCCCGAGGACCACTAGCACACGGTTCAAAACTCATTAGACAATTGGCCCGTCTGTCTACCCTCCCCACTTAAATACCAGAAACTATACTAGTACCACAAATAGTGCAACTTTCTTAAGTTACATTTACTACTACAAGAAATTTAATGATTTGTCATAGCTATGTCAAATTCAAAACGACAAGGACATGCATATGCTTCCATCATGAAGAATCGTTCTTACCTGTAAAATCACAGGATTCTCTGGGATTAATAATTCCTGTATTTGGTCGAACACAATATTTCTTTGGACTAGTAGTCTTGACCTGTTAAAATAATTTGTACATGATACTAATCAACCTCTTCTGAGTAAATATAATTCCAAAAAAAGTACTTAACTGAAACCACAAATACCGATACCTTAAAAGCAACATGATTTTGGGACTTATTAATTAGTCGAATAGTGCAAGAGCTTTGCTTCTTTGGTTCAACTGCAAGGAAAAAACAAATAAAACTAAATACCAGTCCAGTTATCCTTCCCGGAATTTATACAACAAAATTTTCAACATAAAACAAAAGGCTGCCCAACCCCCCACCCCACCCCACACAAAAAAAAAAAAGAAGAAGAAAAAAAAACAATAAAAAAGTGGATGCACACGAGCACTAGAGCATAACAATAATAACAGATATAAATTGAACCAAAGCCTCCGGCTCATTTATCAAAAGCTCTTGTTAGAATAGTTAAATCTGTCTCTTATCCATACGAATGTTTCAGCCCGATTCAGCTGTAGTATGATTGCACAGCTCATAGTCACTGTTTTTTATTTTTTTTCAAACTAACTTTCATGCATCTGGATGCAAGTAAGCAGCAGTAACTGGAATATGAAAAAGCTTACATATGAATTTGAGTTCCTTTGGTGCAATTTCCACCAGCTCGGAGTACATGGCTATTTTGTTATCTTAAAATTCAATCCGAAGCAGCAGATATCACTTCCTGCAAGCAAGAGAAAACAAAATAGCTAAAACATCAATATTTAAATCCACAATATCTGGACGCATCTTTATTCACCTAAAGGTACCAAAGAACAAAAAGATGCCCAACGCAACTATTCTGTGTCCATGTAAAATCTCATAAATGCATGCCAGTATCACCACACAAAAAAACATTATAATTATTCCAAAAGAGAAAAGAAAAAAAAAAGAGGAAATTTTGAGTTTGACTAAAGGTAAACGCATCAAATACCCAAAAAAAGGAAGAAGAAAAAAAGGTTGATCCGGCGATTTGATCTGGGAAAGTGAAAGCGTGATATTCGGTTCCATCAAGTTCGTGAGTCTGAGTCGATAGAACAAACGACATCGTTTAGAAATCGGAATTGAAAGAGAGAGAGAACTCACCGGAGCTTCCAATGGCGAAGGCGAGGGAGAGAACAGAAACTGATAAGACGGAAATGAACGCTCAGAAGGAAGATAATAATGAAATTAAATGGAGAAAGAGGAATTTGGAATTGAATTGAATAGCGTAAATATGCCGTTACTTTCGGTGGTTATAGCCCCCTCTGTTTCTCTGATCAATGTCTCACTTCTCTCTCTGTCTTTACAGATAAACAAACGATCCACAGAGAGAGAAAGCAACGTGCATTGTATGCATATATATACATAAATCGATGAACCCTAGAATATGAAGAAGAGAGAGAATTTTTGGTTTGTTTGGTGATCAGAAGCACAGAGAGAGAGAGAGAGAGAGAGAGAGAGTAGAGGGGGGAGTGTGAAACGCGTAAGGGTTCACCGAAAGGGTCCGAAGTGGGGCTAGGTTCGTCCAATCCAACCGGACCGCCTGTCTCGATCTAAAGATTCTAGACTAGTGATGATGCAAGGGAAAAAGAAAACGAATAGCCCTGTGATTTGACTTGAATTAATTTTGTGCTATTAAATTAAACTTAGAAAATTCATTGTACTTTTGAATTAATTAACTTAGGTAAAATAATTTAGGGTGGGCAATTTTTTTTTCCTAGAAAAATTTAGACGACATTAAATTTAATGAAAAATTTTATAGGGTAATTTTAATTTTTAAAAAAAAAAAATTATGGAAGGCTAATTTTATATTTTAGGTAAAAAAAAATTAGGGTAGATTTTTTTTTTAGAAAAATTTTAGAGATTACAATGTTAAATTAAATATAATTTTAAAAAAATAGCAAATGATAATTTTGTCTATTATAGAATCTTTAAAAGAAGGACAAAAAGTTCAATCAACATTTCTAAGGACTTTTCAATTTTAATATAGTATAGATTATTTTAACTCGTTAAAATTTAATTCAATCTCTACCTTTTTAATTAACACTCCTGAACTTGAATATCACAAGCAAAAAATAGAGAATAAAGGAGATAAAAAATATAATTAAAAAATAAAAATGTTAGTACTTCATCCATCTATTTTTACTCATTAAATGATAATTTGTTACACTTTTAAGAAATAATAAATAGAATGAATATTATTTTATCTTTTAAAATATATAAATTCAATGCTTTGAAAAATATATTGAGAAATAATTAATTAAAAAGGGGATAATTAAAAATTAAATAATAAATTATCTCTTTATTTTTTAAATTGAATAAATAAATGTGATATTTATTTTTAATATAGTGAACAAGTAAAAGTGGACTGATGGAGTATCACTTATCGATTACATTGGTGAAATTTTTGTTTAAAATGACAAAAATAAATAAATTAATATTCAGGCTGAAGCACGAATTTTTTGCTCTTTGAGAAGATTCAAGCCTATGCAGTATAATCTTTACCAATTCAATAGTAATACTCTTGGCATGTCTGCCGCTCTGGGATACAACAACCCAACAACGTCATATAACTCAAGCAACTCCGGATTAGCTAAAAAGTCGTAAGCTCATTAGAAAAACATCTTCCTTTAACTCAAAATTACTCTCTTTTATATAGTGCATAAGTTGGAGATTTGGAGCCCATTTGGATCAGCTTTAAACACTTTTACTTAAAAGCTAAAAAATAAAAAAGTTGGGGTCTCCCAACTTATAGCCTGTTTTAATAAGTTTTTTACTTGTTTTAAGCATTTTTTTATTTTGTCAAACACTTAAAAAAACTGAGAAGAAATTAAAAGTTGGTTTGACCAGCTTTTAATCCAATCCAAACAAACTCTTAGAATAAATTTTTTTCTCTCAACTTTCTCTTTCACTACTCTCACGTCATTGCTCACCAAAACATTTTTACACAATTCTCATAATTTTCATACACAATACAATAATTCACAGCATTCCAACTCATAAAAGAAACACCTCTAAATATAGGTTTATGAAATCTTCCATCTAGTGAATTAGAGACTACAGTATTTTTTTTCTCTTTTTCATCTACAACATGATATTTTTCATCTCATAATATATTAATTTTTTCATACTGAATGCGAAAAAGAAAATATCCTTTATGTAGATATAATATCTTCTTTAAATATAAATGAGATATTTAATAAATATAGCAAGCTAGATATTGTAAAAATCCTTAGTTGTGTATAAAGGCAGATAAATTTTTTTAAGTTGGATGGGTTCGATATGAAAATTCTTAATACTGGATTTATGGGTCATTTTCACCCCAAACTTTGATTAAAAAATCAAACTCCCACCTCAACTTTAAACAATAGACATTCCCTCATTTATCCTATTTGACTTTTTAAATTAATATTTTACCCTTATTATTTTCAATCCTCCAGTTATGTAATATCTTTTTGTATTATATATAATATTTATTTTTTAACCTATATATTTATAGTTTCTTATTTAAATTCATAACATTATAATTTAAAAATAATTCACAAATAATCTTTAAATTTATCTTTATTTTATTGACTATTTTTGTATTTTATGCATTAAAATATATTTATAAAATTATTATTACCTTTTATTTTTACTTGTATAAATAAATATTAAAGTTTTGATTATTATTAATAAAAGTATTTTTTATTCTGCTAATTTATTTCATTATAGAACGTCCTTAATTTATATTCTCAATTAGTATTTTTTTATTTTATCCCAAAATTAAAATATTTATTATTTTATTAAATATTTTTTACATAGATTAAAAAAATAGTATGATTTTAAAGAAGTAAAAAGAAGAAGACAAAGCTGATAATGCAAGGGTAAAATAGGTATATTAAAAAATCAATTAGGATAAAAGGAGGAGAATGCCTATTGTTCAAAATTAAAGGGGAATTTTGATTTTTAAAGCAAAATTGGAGGTAAAATTTAGATTTGTTGTACTTTAAAAATTATAAATTTAATTTAATATTTTATTAATTACAATGTGTGAAGGAGTTTTACATAAAAATTTATGTACCATATTAAAAGTATACTGAATTTGAATTAACTCGATATCCTGCTTATATAACAAAATTCATAAACATTCCAATAACGACATAAAAGAAAAAGAAAAAAAAAAGAGTCTTTTCTAATTTCCCACTATTTGATGAATTTATTTTTAAACTTTGTGTCCCACTTTGTTGCATTCTAATAATCCCTTCTTGATGAATGTCCTTTCAATATTTGTCTCTTTGACCATATCTTTTTAAGTTGACAACTTTAAAATAAAACAAATAACTAGAAAGAAAAAAAAAGCTGCCTTTTCATTTGATTGAGAACTTTAGTGTCATGTTGCTTCTATCAACCAAATCCCTTCACAAAAATTACAAAGTTCCTACCAAAAATTATTCAAACTTCTCACCAAAAGAATTTTATTTTATTTTTAGAAAGCCTAACATGACCTTTACCTTTGTTAGAAGTTTGATTAAAAATTAAAATACTTACTAAAAGTGATCACACATTCTACTCATTTGGTTCAAAGTGAAAAATATATATTAAGAACACAAAGAAATTTCTATTCTAATTTTTAAATAGCAACCCAAAATGAGTCAATTTTTTTTTCTTATTTAAAAGCAGTAAATCAGGTAAACGAGATGAAAAGGAAAATTGATTTAATTTGCTTGTGAATTAATCAATTAAAAGAAGTTCTTGCTAAAATCAATTAAGAAGTGTTCTATAAAATATCTTTCGATTTCAAGAGTATAGTTGATTGGTTTAACGATTTTCTTTAAGCATACGTTGAACTGTTAGTTATAGAAGGAGTAATAAGATAAAGACAGAGTTAAACGTTTCATACTTTTGAAATACCATTTCTATATCGGTCAATTATATTCAATATGCTAGTCAAATACTAATTACTCTCTCTGTCCGAATTTATGTAATACACTTAGATAGTAATAAGTTTATTGTCTTTGTAATTTCTTTCTTTTTTTTCTATTGTACAAAGGGAGAAAATACTAGGACGCAATTAAAAGTGTAATCTAGTGATCAATGACGAGGATTAAAAACTTTGAGGTGTTAGGATTAACTTTCAGTAAAGTAATCAAACTGTTATATGATTCTTTTTCATCTATTCTCAAGTTTTGACTAACAAAATTATTTAGTATTTATATCCCGTGTAATTAACCGAGAAAGGAAAGGAAATAGAAGTCATGATCAAGAGGGTGGTTGCTTGGCACTTGCTGAACCATTCACGTGTCAAACATATGGTAATTCACTATCAGAACACCCTTAAAGGGACAACTTTATGTGCATAATTAATTATATATCAACTACTTCCCACGTTTATATTGGCAAGTCAATTTTGTATTGTTTCTACAATCGTTTATTAGCCTGTACTTTGATATAATCGATATGATTATTCTTTTTTTTTTATTCTCATTCATTAGACTAAATTAATTATTCTTTTAATTAGTTGCCTTTTCAATTTTTCATCAAAGAGTTTTTTCTCTCTCCTCCCTTTTCCCAAAGGTAGGCATTATTCATCTAACATGACTCAATCATTTGATTGAGCAATTAAGAGGAAACAAAAAAAAGAAACTAAAGATGCAAAAGTATATTAATGATATAGGTTTACACTTTAAGAGGCTAAATAATGTTAAATTATTCACTGTAAATAAATTAAAGATTAAGAAACAAATACTTTCTCTCCGATTCACTAATCAAAATAATTAAAAGCCTGTGAAAAATTAAATATGAGTTGTGGTAGAATGAATGGATCTTTTCATTTCTAAGCAGAGAATTTTAGTTTGAGCTTTATTTATGAGGAAAATTCGAATACTATCACCATAATGAGCTCTATAACGCATAATTTAAATTAATTATAATTTTAATAATAATACTGAACACCAAATAAAAAAAAAAAAAGAGCCAATGCATGATGATAAATGATCAGTATTTGTAGTATTTGTTTTTGATTGGCTTTTTGAGTAAACACATGAAGCAAATGTAGGTGGGGGCAACTTTACTTTAAATTTTAATGAAATAATGATAGTGAAATATCAGCAGTGGAGTCGGTTGGAATTTATGGAAATAATTAAAGAAAAAAACCTACAGAATTGATTCTTGAAGTTTCCTCTATCTCCATCTCTATCTTTCCAACAAAAACACTACTCTGGATTTAATTGTGTATGGGCCACCAAACCTTGAGATGCTACATTTTCTTTTGTCTTTTTAAAAATTATTTAACATTCAAAATTTATTAATTTAAATTTACATGGTAAAAAATTATATTATGAGGAATTTTTGCACTTCCCCATCATGAAAGTAAGCAATTTTTCCCCTTCCATCTCATCTTATAACTAATGGGCATTTTGTTTTATCACAATTCATAATTTCATGATTATCTATATTGATATTATTATTTAAATTTGAAAAATTTTATGTTTTGAAATAAGTTTTTATGATTTGAGAACGGTAAAAAAGGCAAATTTAATTCGCTTAATCATTATAAAGATAAATTTTTAAATTTTTTTTGAATGCCTTCTAATCTGTCTTATGTATGCCTGGGTGTTCGATAATCAAATCAGTTCGTTCCATCTCCTTCTTCCAATCAAATTTATTACACTAGAATCGAGATTTTTTCTTCGTTCACTCACTGAACGATGTGTCCTCTCCTCCTTTTGAATCTGATAAGCACAACCTCTGATAAACACTTAATTTATTCTCAACAAGGTATGATGAAGGGACCTAATTAGGCTCGAAGATAGTAGCCATCACTCAATTAGATACTTTCCGACCAATTGCCAAATTTCTTACAAAATATAGTAAAATTGTAAAGGCATATGTAGTAGGGGTTGCAAATCAGACGATATACAACTTGATTTTGGAAGATATAACATTGAAAATTGTAAAGTTGATTGTTTGGGGAGGAATATGAAATCAATAGATTTGAGAATATGTATTTGGCGGAATAATTGAGATGCATATAAATTAATTTGATTGTTATAATTTCTTTTTTTTTTTTAAATTATAGTCGAATCATACAATGCGTGACAACTTAAAGATTGAGAGACAGAAATCATGTTCGGAATCAGGGTGCCATATGAACACAGTTTTCACATAAAAGTAACTTACTTTTTTGAACTAACTTTTAACATTTGAAAACAACTTTTTCTTCATGAAACCTAAATATATTACTTCATTGAATACCTTTTTATGCTCTGTACCTTTTCCCTATCAGAGATACATTATACTAATAATTAGTAAAGCACTTTATTCTAATGATTCATGTTCTAGTAAATACCTTCCCAGAAGTAGGAAATATTTGTGTGCAAGTCTTTATTGTAGAGAGTTATAAATTTGGTTAACAGATGTATCGTTGAAGTGGAGAAGTAGTATTTTGGGTTGGTGATTTCTTAAAGATGGTAATTAATGATTACACCTAGTAGACTCCTTCAGTGAGAAATTAATTCACAAGGTATGTTAACAAACAAAATTGGTTAAATGGAGGATTGACACTCTCATTCCAAACTTCAAACCAAATGCATTTGCGATTACTCTTTCTTAACAAAATATTTATTGTTTAATATAATGATTCAATTATTTTTACTAGTAGGAATGTCTTTCAAGCCAAGGCTGTGGACGTTTGTTAAGGAAAATAAATGACTGCAAAATATGAGAAATTACAGTTACCTGTCATGATAATGAAAAGATTAATTTGTCTCCAAGTTATATCAAGAGGCAGTTGAGAAATATGTGAAGAAACTGCAGCCCATTCCTTTTATTCTATTTATTCCTTAGAGTTGGCTTTTGATTCAAAATGACTAATAGCAGGTTGAGACCTTTTTATTTTTCTTTTGGTTATTCTTTTTCATCATCCATTACTTATCTTAACATCGTAGTAACACCAACATTTATTATTTAGATGGTACTCTTGCTATGGTAAGAAACTATATAGTACAAAAAATTTAATCAAATTTTGTCGTACCAATTAGAAGAATAAGCCGCTCTACTGCGAAACTTCTTGTGGCTCCAATAGTTAGTACAATATTCAGGGGCGGATCTACAGTATCGGGTGTGAGTTTCCGAAAATCCACACTCCGCTGTCACAAATTTTATAAATATATTAAAAAATATTCAAAGACTATAATTATTTTTAGATGAAAACTCTTAACCAAAAAAAGTTGCTGATGCAATGGTAATGAAAGGCAGTTTGCTTTGGCCAGACTATCTCAGCTTGAATCCCACTGGATGTGTACCTTTTATTTTCTTTTAGCTCATTTTTTCATTTTTTTAAAAAAAGCATAACAAAGACAACAAAAAAAAGAAAAAGGAAAAACCACTATTGCATAATAATTTATTTTATTGAAAACGCACAAACTTAAAATCCTGAATTCACCTTTGATGATATTGCTCTGAAATTTATTATTGAAGCCACAACCACAGTACTGTTGAGAAGGTGTGCCAAACTGTTAAAAAAATTGGGGAGTCACGGTAGCCCAGCTAGTTCAGTTAGTTGGCTACTTAAACTTCTACCTTGTTTTTCTTTTCAAAATATGCTTTTTCAATACTGAAATAAAAAATGGACACCATTCTACATGTGTTAGTATCATTAGTTTATGAACTTATTCCACGTATGCATCCAAGTATCTTTTTTGCTCTAGTTGCATCAACCAAATAGTGGTAAAGTCGTTAAGAAGTTATATATAACTTGAAGGGAAACTAATTTTTCATTTTCTGAAATTCTCTAAAAATGTTAATACATATTTACACATTTACAGCATCAAATTCACCTTCATTATTTAGAAGCACCTACTGAATATTACTCCCAATCGACATCAAAGAAGCCAGCATCTTTCATTTCTGAGTAGTATACATTCTCCAGATGCAAGTCATCCTCCTGCAAACACATGATTTAGAACACAGCAGGTAAGCTTATATAAATATCTTAGGGTCCAACTATGAAAAGATTTTGGATAAATATATTTAAGAGTTCTGTCTGCGCTTTGCAGGTCACGGACACAGATGAAAGGGACATAAGCGAGGATGAATGATAAGTTAATGATACCTGGAAAAAGTCCGCTAGGAAAGTAACATACAGAAGAGGAAGGTACATGGCATGGTAACAGATGACCGTGATATTGTACAACCTGCAATGCAAAATGAGGATCTCTGAGTAAACTAAAAGAAGCTGAAGCATACACCATTGAGTGAATTTTAACAACTTCTGATTGCAAGATGGTTATTAATAGCATGAAAAGGACAATGCAACTTGTTCAAGTCACAGCTGCTTCATGTTTATCTCAGTTGAATACAGTTGGATCTGATAGCAATGGATTTCTCTACACTTTCTTTACAAAATTTCTTGTTGTGATCCAAATCACAACTTTTGTCATATCCTTCTGGAAAGAAAGAAAAATTATTGTTTTTTGTGTGAAGAGATGCATTACACTTAAAGATGCAGAGAAGGACCTTAAAAGCTACATCAGGTTTTTTCATCTTTTCCCAACGCACCCCACCCCCCTCCCCACCCCCCCCACCCCAAACACAGGTTTTAATTTTACTTGTCAAAATTGCATGTGATATCCCAACTACCGAACTCATACTATCATTAGCTCCAATATGAAAATATGAATGCCCTCAAATAATCATCTGGAAAAAATTAATGAATTCCCTTAATAATCACATTAGAGAAGATAGACTATCATCTGAATTCACTAAAGATGGCATACCATAGTCCAAATCCAGTCCCATGTGCCGCAAGTGCACATGCAAGCAAAGCAGTTGCATTTATGCAAAACATGATGGAAATATAGTTCTGGAATGCAGGTCTTGCTGCAACAAAAGAAAAATATTAATAGTAAGGACACAATAGTATAAGCTCATAAGAGACCCAACATAAATTCATAAGACGAAACTCACCTGGCAACCTTTCTCTCCATCTAGATCGATACATAAAAAAGATGAGGCCATATACTCCAGTTAGCAGCAACTTGTGAATAACCCATAAGGCCCACTGCGAGCCACTGGTGCTAACATCAAACAACTGAATACCAAATCCAAATAGGTAGATCCCCTGGGAGAATGAATAGCATGCATCAATACCTCTAGCATAATATAATTCACAAAAATAAGGCGTACTACTCTTAATAAGGATGAGGCACATAAGAAGCATCACAGAGTTGCTGAATGCTGACATGAGTCCCTGATCCTCATAGGACATAAAAGAACGCAAATGCAACTGAAATAATTGGGAATTAGGTAACTCATCTAAAAGTTCAAAGAGGATATAACCAGCAATAGGACATGCCACTGAAACTTCTGACTTTCAAACTCATTTTGTGCCAGATACCTCTTCTTTTTTTTTTTCTTTTTAAGTGCTGTCACGACATAATTAATAATAATGCCTCCCCTCTATCAACTTAAGCTTTCGTATGAGGTGATCGTGAACATGGTACCAAAGCATATAAAAGTTCTGGTTTCAGATCTCACCACCACCAAACATAAAAGGTAAAAAAGGTGTTTCCACAGCTTACCCCAAAAAAAGAAGAATAAGGCCCACATGTGACTGGGCGTGTTAAGACATAATTACATAAATATTTTACCCTTCTCCTTTTTTTTCATTATTGTTTCAAATTCTTTCTTCTCGCTTATCTCATATTAGTAATTAAATATGACGAACCAGTAACCACATAGTTGTTTATATTTGTCCTAAATGGTTAATAACTGGTTTCACTTATATTTTTTTATTCATTTAAATAATAAACAAGTTTGCATGTTTAAACACTTACTTACTTTCACCCTAATCATTTCTTTTGCTTATCACGTAGTCTCCACATAGTAATGAATCCGGCAAGGACCCACATTTGTGGACCTCGAAAGGTGTCTAATACCTTCCTTCTGAGGTAACTTAAACTCTTACCCGATTTTCAGTTGTGTAGATTAATAAAACAGAGTTATCTGTAAATTAGTAATATGGTGCCCTAACGCACCTTAACCCGTTAGGTGGCGACTCTTCTCTTTTAAATCCTAAAAGAGTTGTCACGTGTCTTTCCCGTCTTCCGCGAGAAAAATAGAGCGCGAACGGGAGGGGGGGGGGGGGGCTGCTTAACTCAAAATAACTTGCAGAAGAGAGGTTTTCACCTATGTAGTAGATGCTACCTGTGTCAAGATCAGTGAACAATTGAGCACCTATTTCTTCTTTGCAGATTTTCAAGAGAATGTTGGGAGTTATTCCTAAACCTTTGTGGTATTACACAGTGATGCCTCAGAATGTGGAAGGTTTACTGGAAGGTTGGCAGCAACCGGCGATACCAAAAGAGAGAAAGCAGATATATAGAACTATTCCATTGTGCATCTTATGGACAATATGGTTGGAGTGGAACAAGACTTTCTCTGAAGGGCAGAGAACTCAAATTTCTAATCATTAAGAATAGATGTTTACAAAATCTATACTTCTGGCGTAAAAGTGGCTCACTATATAGTTTGAACCAGTACATGGATTCCTAGATGAGTACATTGTCCTTTGTAGTGCTTACCTGTTACCCCTTCCCTTTCCATGCAATATTCCTATATCCTCAACACTGAACACATCGCTTTCCGCATCCCCTCTTCCTTTTTCCCCTGCAACTTTTCTAATTCCCACACTGGACACATTCTTTTTCCCCATAACATAATCAGAAAATGAACATTCAATTCTCTTTTTTTTCTCCTTCTTACTTTATCCTAGCAGAAAAATGATATATGTGCCTCTAAGCCATATGAACTTGGCCTTAAGCTATTGCATGGACATGGTAACTGCAACAATAAGCAACAAAGAAGTGAAAGTTCAGTGGTTAAACAGAACAAGATCAAACCTTTAAAAATATGTCTAAACCTACTACAAGTGCTGAGATTAGGAAAGTATGTGTTAGCGCCTCACGTCCACTTGCATGGTTCCCTTGAAGTAGAAATGCTATCAAGCTTACTTCGAGAAATAGCATCCCAGATGTTGTGAACAAGGAGATGACACTCCACATGAATTGTTTCCCAGGAGCACACTCCCACGCCTGCGAAAAGTGGGTTAAAGAAGATAATGATAGGCAGATAATTCAATTTAGCTTAATTATAGGTAGATCTTTAGGCAAATGTGCACCAACCATTTGAAATTGGACACCTGGAAGCATCCATACCAAAATTGAAA